>JAKCOX010000057.1:1906887-2541683 GCA_022605575.1 Laterallus jamaicensis coturniculus
TGATGAAGGCAAAAAATATAAACAAAGAAGGGAAAAAAGTAACCAAGTCAAATGTAATTTTAAAGCAAATTTAATATTTCTTGTTTGTCCTAGGGATTTAATAAATAAATTCTCTTTTAAACACTAAGGAATCAAAACTTTTCATCGTACAGGATTTAAACTGCTAGAGAAACATACATTCACACACCATGAAGAGGTCTAGTAGAACTTCATGGGCTTGGCACGTCAATTCTGCCTGTTACAGGCTCAAGATTCCAATTCTGTTTTCCAAAACTCTAATGTTAGAGGACATTGCAATAAAAATCTCAGTTCATCAGACATTTTTATGTCCCTACACTTCCAGTCTTGCTTCATGTAACAGTAGACTTATTAAAACTGTTGACAAAAATAAGACTATGTTCAAGCTCTGTTTTCCCTTAAACTGGTAGTAATATAAGCAACTACAGTTTTAGCAAGCTTATTACTAATTCAAGAGCCACATTACTAATGATTCTTGTAGAAATTGCTTAAAGAGTCTAAGCCTGGTGGAAAAGTAGCTCAGTGGTATTCATTGGTAAATTCCTAAAATAAGAGAGATCAGGTAATCTAATAATGCTCTGGAAAGTCATTAACACAGCAGAAATTTTCTGCAGCTATGCACACTTGTTAGCTGTCCTGTTCTCTAAGTGTTCAGCTATGGAACTGATTTCCCATCTTCCACATTTAAAATAACCAGAGACTAAAATTCCTCAATTCATTTGCATAAATAACTGGGAGAAAACCAGCGCTGCCACACAGGTGTGCCTGGTCCTTTGCAAAACCTGCTTCAGAACAGCACCTGCTTGGATTTCAGCCCATTCTGGAGCAAAAGCCTACTTGTGTCTGCAGTCAGTGCTGCACTGGAAATGAACCGGCGGATAAACATGTTTTCACAGTGTCGTGGCTGTACTAGCACAGCTGCTCAAGAAAGGTGAGGCAACATATTCAAGAATTTAGCTAGCAAGTCTCTTAGAAATTATGGAAACATTAAGAAATTATTACATAGCAGGAGAAAAAAAACCCAGGTTCCCTGGGATGGTAGTTAACTGCAAAGGTACTCTGCAGACTGATCTCTGCAGGAGGTGGAAGTATAAAGACATGCCCTGGTCTAAGTTCTATGGACCTTGTAAGAGCAGAATTGTTCCTTTGCACAAGGTCATTAAGCTGCAATTATACAACAGTTCTGCCCTCAAAGAGGAGCTTGGGAGATCAGGACCGTAGGGCAGAGGCACAAAAACGAGTGACTAGAAACCAGTCACTAAGGATTAGCTCATCTATAAAATCTATTTATGTGCTCTCTGCCTCCAGAGAAGACACAAAAAATGAAGTTATCTTAACCCTCAATGAATTTCAAGGACTATTTTACTAATTCAGTAATGTTCTGGAAGCTACCTTTCTCTGTCTTCTAGTTTAATGAAAAAAGACTCTGTTAAATTACATTTGCATTTACATCCCAGATTTGCTCCAGCAATAAACACTCATGTCACTTTCTAGATCTTCTAATAATGCTGTAACATATTTGCATGTCTGAGGCATAATTCTCAGGAAGAATGCATAAAGCCAGACTCTGACCATCCCCACAGAAGCAGCGAGTAATTTGCTTGCTATGAGGCTGTTAAGAGATAATACCAAATAATGTATTAGATAATTTCCTTCATGTTATCATTGTCCTATTAAAGTGAATAATTACTGGAATCCACCTCACTACAGCATTCTTATTTTGTGCCCTTAAGTTCCAGGTATGTTTGTAAAATGAAGTAGGAATGATCAAGAATGCGAGCAGAAGAATATGGCTTATTTTCAGCTTTCTTTAATGTGTAATATTACTTTTATTATTTCTATACCACTTGCATTACTTCTAACTCCTGTAATACAATCTCTTGATTTAAAACTTTTCCACTCCTACTTAGGGATTCAAAATCAATATACTGTGACAATATCTGTATGATTCAGAGCACCCCATGTGATATATTCTAATGGCTGAAGGCCTTCATGAGGTATAAACTTCTGAAGAACACTGTTTCTGTCAGTGAAATAACAAGGAGCAGAAAAGCTCTCATAGCTCTAAGTAAGTTTTTAAACAAAGACCTGACAAACATCTCACTGCAAAGAAAGATAAGCTCTAAAATGGGAAGGTATTTTCAAAGTTTCATACACTCAGAATGCATTTCACAACAAAGGTTATTTCCAAATTAGAAGTCTTCTCCTGTCAAATTCTGAGAAATAATGTGGGCAAGGACACAAAAGCATTCCATAGCTTTATTAACGACAATGCTCACTGATCTGTGAATAACCTGAAAAAAATGAAGATTATTGAGTTACTTTACCAATCTATCCATCCATCACTTGCAAACAGGTCTCAGAATGATGAATTATCTCACTTCCTTGATGTTTATCCCAAGAAAGAGTTTTCTCCTTAGAGGGAAAAACAAACAACTGATCCTACAAACAATCATGCTAACTACCTTTGCCCGTTTTGCATTCATCTGCCAAGACAGAGTAGAAAAATATAGTCAGTTTGTTTTGAAAGGCCAAACTACACCAAGAGTTCTATTATTTCTCTGAAATGCAAGTGAAAACAATTCAGAAGAAAGCACTGCAGCTACTCTTATTACTCAGTCTTTTAGTAAAAACCAAGTAATACCAACAAGTTGTCAGTAATTTCAAAGCCCGTTTTCAGGTTCAAAGAAATAGAGTAACCTTCAGTGGTAAGAGACATGTAAATATGAAAATTATGCATTTTGAAATGTAGGACCAAACCCTCAGACACAGCCTATGTTTTTTAAATCACCTGTGATTCTTTCACAGAACTGCACATGTGCTAAGACTCAAATCTATCATATCTGATCACCACAAGGAATTAACATAGTTTGAATTTCTCATTAATATACCAAATCATTCCATTAGCATACAGAGAACTTGGGCATATTGCTTCCACTTATAGCCATGGTAGTCATGTAAAGATTCCAATTAAAAAGCTGGTGCACAGGGATGTAACTGGGAATGTCTGAGTAGCTGGGGCTACCTCAGAAGCTTGGACATTAGTAGCAGATCGTGGCTCAAACGTAAGGGTAAAGCCTGATTATTCAGTTTTGAAATATATACAGGAACCTTCCACATCAATCACACAATCCATCACATCTCAGCCTGGACTCTTAATCTTCTTGTAAATATAGGGACTGAAAGAGATGAACTGTCTTAATCAGATCTTTCCTCCATCACAAAATTACCACTGTCACTGACACCAAAATGACTCATTTCAGCTAGAATCTGTAACAACTATTAGAAAAGGTTACACTGCCCACCAAACACATACACAATGTGAAAGCTCAAAGCCTGTTTATAGGAAATACAAGTTATTACCTGGCTGCCCATGAAAGTCAGTGAATCACTAATTACTATGGCAAAGCAGCCGATGCCAATCTACCACCTCAGCACCTATTTCCTTGACCAAATCTGTCAATTCTTGGGTGCCTCTTAACAGAAGACATAGTGTGTCACCCCCTAGAACATCCATGAGATGACAGATGGTGGGAAAAAATGGTACAACCACTTCCCAGAAAGTCCTGTTTCATTTAGATGCTCACATTTGCAAGAGTCCAGAAAAAATTATCTGAAGCCAAATCTGAAAAAATACTATGCAGTCTCCCTCAAAATTCAGTGTTCACAAAGGAAGCACTGAAAAAAAATCAACACAAGTGAGGCCACAACCTACATTTGACTCCTCAGCTGTCATTCAGTGAACACAACTTGTGGGTGAAGAGAATCACAACTGAAAGCCTCCAGAAGGACTTCCTCTCAAAGGAAAACTGAAAATGAGAGGCTTATTTCACTGACGTGAACCGTAAGAATGAACTGTACAGAACAGTATTTGTAAGAGAGCACTTCCAAATGCTTCTTAGAACCATAAAAGCACTAAAAGTTGCTGCTTCTGAAAAACTGGCAGGAAAGAAAGGTGTTCCAAGTTGCAGAATGGGAATTTTGTACAACATGCAAAAGCAAATGCGTCCTCATAGTGGACAACTACTTCAGAATTGTAGGTCAAATATCTTGTTCCCCCTCCAATTACAATGGAAAATTTGGAAGCTGACAATTCTAACATCAACCTTCTAAACCAGAAAATATTTGTGTGTTTCCTAATGTCTTCAGAAACAGAAAACAAAGTCAAAATCACACTAAATATTCTAACCACAGTATCACTGAGACTTTACAATTACACCCAATTATAATCCTTCTTTATTTTTTCAAGAAAAAGAAAGCTGTATTACAGATGTGGAATATGCAGTTAACAGCAAACTGCAAAGCAGATATTGATTTCCCCACCTGCCTTATAGATTGAAGTTTTAGTGTCTTCTGCTCACTACTTCAAATATAAAGGTTTTCTTTGATTTTTGTTAAGAATGAGATATTGCTATATTTATTTTTACTAAGCATACTACTACTGGTACTTCATTGGAAAGGAAGAGACATAAGGGCATCATACCAAGATGTCTGAACCAAAGGAAGCTGTTGCACAGGCCAGTAAAGTTCTGCTGCTTGTCAGCTCAGAGTAGCATGAGGTTTCCAATGACCTTCCTTGTACCACGAAGCCAATTTATGGAGACAGAAATCTCACATCTGTACCTCGACATATTGGGAGGTACATTACAGTGATATAAAAGTTTAATTTTCTCTCCTAAACCATACCTGTTTAAACCAATAAAGAACTAACAACGCTTTTACTCACTCAAGTGTCGTCAGTAGTTATAAAACGTTGTACTGTTTATGCAGAATTCATTTAGAATGCAAGGATGTGACTTACAAATGTCTTTGACTCATTCACATAAATATGCATGCATGCCATTTATAACAGTAGCCTTGATGAGAACACACAGTGTAACTGGCTGCAAGAAACGCTCAAGAGGTTTACATTAAAACAGAATACAGAACGGTGGTTAGAAATCACAGAACAGGTGACACCTTAATCTGATAACCTGGTGATAAAAACTGTAGGCTATGATGTATAGGTGGGGGCACCACCACTACACTGTATGCTCTAAACAGCGCTCTGCGGACACTGCTCCCTTTTCACAAGACATAATACCCAAGGCAGAGCACATATAAAAATGTGATTAATCTCAAAAAAACCCTGTGACTGCCTCCTAATTGTTCACTTCCAAACAAAGATGTTTAGATATGTATTTGTAGTAGAGTGTGAGGCAAAACTTGGAAAAGTGTAATTACTTCTTGGTTTGACAGAGCAATTTGCTTTGACTATTAAAATACTGTATTGAGACTCAGTTTAGAAAAAACCCACCCAACTGCAGCAATCAATGGACATAAATAGAAAGTTCAGTCTGTCTGAAGAGCTCCTGTGATGATGGAACAATTTTCTGATATAAATATTTATATGACATCTAGACGCCACTACTGCTAAGTCCTGAAGTATACTGCTGTTAGAGAACAGAAAGCTGCACGTGCTGGCTACTGAAACAAAGCCTAAAGGGCTTTCAGGAATGCAAGGAAAAATTCACTGAGAAGAACCTGCAGTGGAAAAAAATGTAGCAAACTATAATTGCAAATTTAATTATTAAATTTACATTTTTCTTAATTTATTTCAAGCCAAAGGAGGTCCAACTGCAAAACTTGAGCTGGCTTTCATATTATCCACCACCAAAGACCAAGACTAAGACTTTGGGCTGCTATTCAAATGAATGATACAGAAATGTATTACTCACAATAGAACAGCCTCACCATTCAATACTGTTTCTTTAAAACAAAGCTAATGTTTACTTCAGAACTACAGGTTACTACACTAAAAACCCACACAGAGCAGATGGAAAGGCTGTCTGCAAGCAAAAGAAAAGGTTAAAAGGCTGAGGCTTTTTTTTTTAAAGCCAGTTGAACTGTTGGAAACAACTCAAAATTAAAACCACCCACCCTTTGCACATGTATTCTTGATGGTCCCCAAAAGCATCCATCAACAACTCCTCTGCTAGAACTAGCATCCCCAGCACACCTCAGGAGTCAGGCTAAAGATGAAATTATCATTGCTCACAGTTCAAGTAAAGAGGCTGAAGTGGATGTTGTTTCATCCTGGAATCAACAGGGTTTTGTGGTTTAATTACTTTCCAGGACTTGAGTAGTGCAGAACATATGGCTGCTGTTTGAGACAGAAGTGCAAAACTGCAGCCTGAGTATGGCTCCCTGTAACAGGGTTTCATGATACCTTTTCTGCTGTTTAACTCACAGGTGGAAGCATGTGGCCTATATAGATGTACAGAATGATGCCAAGAGAATAAGGACATGGTTTCACAACTGTAACACTGTTTACGTAAGTCTGTGATGTAACAAAGCCAAAAAAATGACTTTTTTTTTCCCCCCCAAACTTAATAAACTGGACACATAGCATAAATCCAGCTCTTTATTAACCATTTACCTATAAATGGTAAACACAGTCTCAGCATTAATTAATAACACAAATAAAAAAACATATCTCTTCCTCTAACTTCAGGAAGACTGAAAGGCAAATTTTCTCCCCTACCAAAATGCACGCTCATCCCTTTGGACAGACATCACTCCAAGTCTCCCCTATCAGTTTTAAAAAGGGATAGCTACCTAACAGTTACATTACCTCTTTCTTATCTCCTAGAATCATTGCTATAATTAGCCACCACAACAGCCAGCTATTAAAAGCTACATTTCTGATACAATAATAATGGTTTCCAAGTCTTAGAGTAGCATAATTTCCAACATCAGTTTTTGGGGTTGGTTGTTTGTTTGAGTTGGGGGGAATTTCACAGCGAATAGAAACATAAACCAAATAAAATCATCTGGAAATTGTTAACAGGATGATTCCTATTAAATTACACCTATTAGCATTAGGTTACCAAGGATTTCCTATTTGGAAGACACCTACTATAAAAATGTAGCTTACCTGCAGAAGCACTGTGGGATCTCTCCTTGACCATACAGAGGAAACAAAAATGGTGTATTGCCGTAGCGGCCAAGGCACTGAAGAAATTTTTTTGTTGCCTGAAGACCTTCAAGAGTGCTGCTCTCAGTCTCAGAAACCATTGCAATAGAGTGAAGAATGAAGTGCTGCAAGCTGGGTGTTAACTTCTGTGTTCTTAAGAACTGGGCAAATGTACTGTTCTCATGGCCTGAGGAAAACATACATTTAGTAAATGCTAGAAATGTTGTATTTCTTCATGTGTTTCGACTTCACAAGACCTTTTGTATTTAAGTAAGCCAAAGCAACTCAATTTTTCAACAAACCCCTTCCTTGCTGAAGATGGATAATCTAAGTCAATGAAAGTTAAAAAAAATTCCCTCCCAGAAAGTGACTTTCTCAGCAGCCAGAGATACCATGTTATAAAGTATTTCAAAAGATCTCAAACCCACTGTATGTGTCCCCAATAATCTAGAAAGCAACCTCTATGGCTTCATCTATTCTTTAAGTCAAACTCGATCTAAATCCATTTCTGAGTCACATGAGAAAAGTGAGCAACTGTGGGCAGAGAGTGCCTTGGGATGGTGCCTCCTGTAAATTACCCTACCTGAAGGCCAATGTCTGTGCTGTTGAATCCACAGTCATACAGTTAGCAGGCACATTTATGCAGAGAAGCCACTCACACAGTGTCTTAATCCAAAGAAGGGCAGTATTTATTTAAAATTGTTGACTTGAGCACAATAAAAGTATGGATGAGACCTAAAGCCATCAGTGATGAGGAAGACTATCTCCCCTTTCATTTAATACTACTGCTGTCAGAGTTTGGAATGTAAAGACACAAGTCTTTCAGGAGGTGTTTAATGCAAGTGTTGCATGTCACTGATATACCTCTGAATAATTCTAGTTACCTAAATAACAAAATTAATCTTTTTACTCATAAAAAGACTGTATTTAAGCAATAATTATGCAGAAACCTGCTCTTAAGCCTCCTCCAGTCATGGATAACTTCATAGATAATTCAGAAACTCATCAATGGTGAGGCTAGCATTATGAAGCGATATATTCTGCTCAAGACCCAACCCCTGTTTTCTTAGGAATGTATCTCACTACCCTTGGCACAGCCATGTAGCAACTCATAAAGTGACAGGATTTTCTGTTTTATCGTTCTAAAAAAATTCTCAAGTTCTTCCTCACTTCAGACTTCTTACATAACCCCAAATTTTACAAAAAAAAAAAAAAGCTTTAAAGAAAATTCTTCACTATCATGAACTCTCCCTATTAAAAGTATGCCTTCCCACGAATAATGATCTCACCGAGAGCAATTTTACATTTCTCAAGTCTTTAGATTCAACTAATCAGACTTAAAATACTCCCAATTACTTCCCAGGCTGTTGTAAAATGTAGGAACAAAATATGCTTAACTATCTGGAAGGAAAGTAAATCTAATGTCATTTAGGGACATGAAGATCCATTTAAAACTGACGTGGCATCTCCCTTTTTAATTAGTACATTTTCTACATGCCGCCTGTATTTTCACTCTGAGCAGCTCCGCTTCTTCCAGCAGCAGCAGCAAACCTGAATTACCTGTAACCTATAAACTACTGGAGCCCAAGCAGTTTTTCCCCCTTCAGGATTTTCTGGAGGTCATTACAGACCCACTTTTTCCTAATCTTACCAGATCATTCTTGACACTGACCAATTCTCTATTGTGTATGTTTAAACTATTATTTTTCTAACATCTGCCTCAAATCTAAGGGTCTTGTCCAAGGAATAAAACCAGTATATTAACAACTGTTTCTTTTTAACACTAGTGTGTTTCAAAAATACTACTTCTCCAAGCTACTTTCTTTGCCTCTAGTTTACAAGTTCACTTTTAGACTCCAAGAACTGAGAGCATCACTTACATCTTTGCACCCTGAGGTGCATAAACCCAAAGCACCTTCTGTCTAGTAGATTTGACCTGATGCTCATTCTTTACACAATGTGTCTCAAACCTATTCAGATTTTCTATCATCCAAATAAACCAACAGTCAATAAAGGCACTTTGGGCTTGCCCTCTGCAACTAAAAGGAATTAAACTATATTTACTTTCAAAGTTAAAATAGTTCCATTTTCTCCATTTCTGATTTTGTGAAGATTTATACATTCAGAAAAGCAAAATCAGATACATCACATCATACTAAAAGGAGAGGCAGGAGGGACAAAACACCTAAATAACAATAAAAAACATTTAGCAACCTTGCTGTAATATGCAATTTTGCTGTTGAAGAAAAACATAAAGAATAAATGATGTGGGAACTAGAAGAGCATAGTGCTTAAGGAGAAGAATTGAACACTGAAGTGAAAAGGTCACAAAAAGGTCAAAGCATACTTTGAAAATTAATCCATAAAAATAAATTGTGTAAAAACACAGGACAGCTATCAAAATTGTGCAGAGCTGAACGAACCCGTAAGAAGAGAGTGTACACTGTTCAGTGAAATGCTACCTTGGTATTCATCAGGGTGCTGTTCATAGTCCAAACAAAATGTCAAAAATTTCATTAGCATTCTCTTTTCCACCATAGTGAGCTGTTGGCTGTTGAAGACATCTGCTCTAGAACAAGGTACCTAGAAAATATTTTTTAGTGATTTCAGATACATCAAACATGAGAGTCTTGACCTATCTAGCAAATATTTTTAACTCTTATTTCCATTTTAGTTATTTTATGTATTTATTACAATTATAAAAGAAAATAATGGAAAAGTGACAGATTTTCCACTTTGAAAACGTTTTCACATCTTTTTCAGCCTCCTTCTCTTTATATTTGCTTTCAATTTCTCTCTCATCTCTCACTACAGAGTTAATCAAAAGAGTCTGTATTAATTAACTGTGCCAAAATCTCCTGTTGCCATTATCAGACCTATCTCTTAAGTAGCAGACACAAATCAAGTCTCCGCTCACAATCTGAAAACCGAAAACCTGTGAATCTTTTCAGAATTCATTTCCAATTTGACAGGAGGCAAAGATTTGTATCAGTTTACTGGACTGCACATTCTTATTTTAGCTTAAAAAATAAATATATATATACACACACACATTTAACACACAGAAACTCCTTTTCATTCCAGAAATTAAGTAGGTATCAGAATCTGAAGAAAAAAACCCCGTAATAGTAGCTTAAGTTACAAAATGCCATTTCAAGTTTCCCAATTTGAAAAAGATGGGATTAAGCCTATGTAACACAGTATTTTATGGTACCTGTTCAACTTTTCCTTCTCGAAAGGCAAGGATTTGTGTCACATTTTTAAACTCCGCATATCTGCTAACGTTTGACTTAATCAGAAGGTCGATTAACAGACCTCGGGAGTAAAGCAGCTGCACAAGGAAGAAAGAAAGAAAACAGTGAGTAAAGAGAAAGGGTTCACATCAGAAGAACAGAGTGATACCAACAGTATTCATCTGTAAGGTGTTTTCTGTAACTATTTACTAGTACACACAGCGAAGCCAAACCTGAATACAGGAATATCAAGATGTAGTACCTGCAAAATAATATCCAATGAACTGAAGTGACCATACAAAGGAGAAGCTGTCAAGCCTACTGCTTATTTAGTTTTATTAGTCTGGGAGTCAGAGCTTGAGCCAATTTTTTTTGCACTGTAATCTCAGATAATTTCTCTGTATTGTATGCTATATATCCTTGAACACACTCTCTCCCTCTCCACCTTCGTTTCCTAATATCAGCACAGCACATGACACTGTGTAAATCATTACTAGTTGTTTCTTAAATTACC
Organism: Laterallus jamaicensis coturniculus; assembly: GCA_022605575.1. Classification (NCBI taxonomy): domain Eukaryota; kingdom Metazoa; phylum Chordata; class Aves; order Gruiformes; family Rallidae; genus Laterallus; species Laterallus jamaicensis. Next base: position 1,917,608 of record JAKCOX010000057.1, read on the forward strand.
TGAAACGATAATGTCCCATTTTCTAAATGTAAATTCCTTAAATCCGCATTAAGGTTTAGTCATATCCCATTATATTAATTTATAATCTACCTTTACTCTTTCTATAAGCTACAAATATAGTCTGAAATACTGAAGAGACAGAAATGTAAGTATTAACAGAGTATGTCTGAATGGAGAAGCTCTGCAAATGAGTTTAAATGTGCTGAAGCACCATGGCCCCGAGGAACAGACTGTCCATGACCATAGGGTCACTCTCAAGAGAGCCAGTTACTGGAACTCTAACTAGGACACTACAAAAACTCTGTGTCCCCCTGCCAGGAAAACCAGTGCAAATTCCTGGTCTTGCCCTGCTGACTAATGTTCTGTCAGACTTTTCAGAATTCACTGCAACTAACGCTATGTTAACACAGCAGCACAGAAAACGTATACAAAGGATCCAAAATAGCATTATCTGCTTAACCACTGTACACTGACTGCTGTTTGCACGATGTCATTCCAATGATTCATGAAAGAGGTATCTCTGGAAGCTAATTCATTATTTCAAATTTGATCTAGCTCCACTAATTTATTAAATACTTTGTGTAAAGGGTTTTTTTTCCCCAGTTTCCATGCATTTGTAAAAATCTTTTCATGTCCAGAACACCCTCCCATTGCAGCACACACATACAGTCTGAAACACAGAAGAGTTAAGGAAAATAGCCATTTAACTGCAACTCGCAGGGCCACATCCTTACACCTGGGAAGTACACAGAAGGCATGTTTTAAACAGTATGACAAGTATGTCAGACTGATAGCTTGTCCTCTAAGAGAAATGCACACTAGTAGGAATTCAACAAGATAAGAACTAACATTATTCAGCTTGTATGTTAAGCATTAACTGTGATTATTTTCTCTTTCCATCAAAATACAATTCAGTGCTTCAGTTACCAGAGAACCAAAACTAGTATACAAACAAGACTTTCATAATAAAATCTAAACCCCAGGAAGCACTCAAATAAGAAAATTATTTTTCATTTTAAAAACATCAAAGACCAGCATGCAGGTTGATTAGCTTTGTTTAAAAATACCCTTTTAAAAATGGTACTATTTAAAAAGAGCAATTTTGCAGATATTGCTGAAGTGCTATATTTTAGGAAATACAATGTTATGGACATATTTCTGAGTTATGTTTTTTGGTTATAAACAAACACTAAAGGGCTCACATGAAATAGCTTGTTTGTTTCAAGGGTATTAGTTCTTGGTTACTTCTCCAGAGTGCCTGTTGGTAGCTTTGCAAGTTTTGGGTCACCCCTTCTCAACATTTTTAGATTTTTTAAAAAATGTCAGCATTTTAAGCAAAGCAAATGTACTTATATAAAAAGAATCATTCAGCTCCTACCTTGGAAACTAAATCAATATTAAACCTTCTGCCTTCCCTAACAATTTGGGAATATGTAATTTTCTTTGGTTCTTGGGCAGGAACTTCTGAAGGTGCAGCTTCAGCTTTTCCCAACTCCAGAGTGGACTCTCCTAAGGCTGTACTACAACTCTGGCTCTCAGAGGTCATTTCTGTATCCTTCCCTTCCTCTGCACTTGATGGCTCAGTGCCTGTAGTCTTCTCCAGTTCCTGGCTCTCTGCCTCTGGTAAGGCACTCTCCGTTGATGGGCACTCTTTTTCTGATTCCTGAGCAGCCTGATAAGCATCAGAAGCTCCAAAGACAGGAAGTTTTGGCAATGCACCAGCTTCTTCAACATCTTCAGCTGAATCCTGACTGATTAAAAACACAAGAGGAAGAAGGGTGGGGGAAAAAAAGTCTTTTAAAGAGTCTTAAAAACTTGTTTAAATATTTGAGGCAGTGCCAGAACGGACACAGTTGTAAACAGACTAAAATGTCTTTATCCTGCTAAAATAAGGTGTATCACCTTTTCTTTACAAAATTCTTTAGAATGTTGGTTCTTTGATTGCAAAGCTGTAATTCAAGAAAAGTATTTTTAATATGGAGGAGAGAGGGGGAAGGGAAGACAAAAGGTTCTTAATTTATATGGAATCAAAAGATGGAGTGAGCTTCAAATGAAAGTTGAAGCTGTCTTGGTGACACAGGATGCACAGGTACATAAACAAATACAGTATTTTAAAATAGAAACAGCAAAGCAATTTGGTTTTTTCCTATGGATTAGGATACCTCTTTGAAATTAAAAAGCAAAAATGCATAAAAGTCATTATGCTCATGTATGTTAAAAACAAGGTCAGTTTTTAAAAAATGAAAGTCAAAAATGAAGCGCTTTATACAACCAAGACTCCTTTGAGTCTGTTCTTACAGCAAATCCCTAAGAGAAGCATGCAGTTCTGACCTGACGCTTAAGTAAAACTTTCAGATGACATTCTCAACTCTGACCTTGCATTCTAATTAGCTGTTCCTGTAACAGCCACACAGAACCAAGTGCCCTCATGTAGCGCTGTTACTTTTATGCAAGCGCTGCCAATTTGTGCCAGGTTGCTGAAGGCAGCTGGTCAGAAGGAGGGACACCACCGTGCAATGTTTCCTCAGTATATAGCATATTTCCTTTTCACCACACAACTCTTTAATATTCCTCTTATAAAGGAGCCCTCCCCTTTTAATCTCATCTCTTCTTTTTATCTTGAACTTCAATGACATCTACCTTAGCAACTAGTACTTCTGAACTCAGAATGTGAGTTTATACTACCAGCTGAGATGAATCAAATCAATGCCACTGTAAGTGAAAGGAGTTCAGCAATACTTTCAACACAATCTTTTCATCTTTATACCACAAGCCATTAATGCACTGAATAAACAATTTAATCTTGGCTGAAAACTAATGAACTATGATTTTAAAGGTGACCTGCAAAACATACAGCATGAAATTTCAATAGCCAACAGGATGGTTTGAAATTCACTGAAGAGCAAGGAACAACTGGGTACTAGTACCCAAATGCTCCCTCACACATCCATAGAGCCTGACAGATAGAAGCAGGGGCAGCACTTCTCTTAAAAGAGCTAACAAAATCCCTGTGCCCTTTCCATGTTGCTCCTCATTTTGGAACTCGGGAGGCTCACATGAGCTCATGAAAACAGGAGTTTGGTCTAAGTCTCTCCGGTGGTGCACAGCTCCCAGGAAGCACTTAGCCATGAATGGGGTAAAACATTGCCCTGGGAAATACAGGAACTGCTGTAAGGAAGCACTAATGAAAGAGTCTGGTTCTGCATATTAATTATGTCTTTTTGCTTCATACTGCACACATTAAATAACTATTAAAACTCAAAGAGAAGTACTTTGTCAAAATGTTTTTTTAAAAAGCAATCTCTGCAAAAACCATCACAAAGGAGAGTCAGTTAAACGTGGGGGTTGTGTTTGAGTTTGGGAGGTGATGTAGCAATTTGGAACGTGGTTTTTGCAAAAACTGCAGAAGCTTTTGCCATTAATACAGTAACTAAAAATGAAGCTTTTATTTAACCCATCCGAGGGCTTTTTATAAGACAAAAAATTAGAGGCAGGTCTTCTTTCTGCCTTCTCCTAAGCTCAATGCACAGTTCAATCTCATTTTAAATGTTCTTACTTTTTAAATAAAAATAAAATTTGGATTCACAGTACAGTGCCTTTTTTCTGCATCCCTCTGAAGAGCAGTGCTACAGGAATGCTGTATTTACATATTTTAAATCTCTATTCAATTGCCATTAATGAATACGTAACTCTGCATGATTTGCAGGTCTACACATTTTACAATGAAGCCCTAAAAACTGTATATAATCTAAATTCATGACATCCTTCCTATAGGAACAAATATCCCTGAATAATGTAAGAACTGTCTATAAAAATCACTCAAATTGAACTTTTGTACAGACAATTCTTCTCCTAATTCAGAAAAAAATAATACATCTGCAGACAAATTGTTGTGTAAATTTAGAATATTATCTTCCACCATTCATCAATTAATGGTACTAACAAAGGAATATCTTAAAATGAATGTGTCTTATTAATGCCTTGTAACAGCAACCCCTTCAGATAGGTCAAATGAAAAATTGCCAACCAGCTGGTTAATTTATTCAGCACAGGTGTTCACTATTTATTTTTCAGCCATTTGCCTTTTTTCAATACAGCTTGGTGTAGACACAGTATTCTTTCCCTTTGATGGATGCACTTTGTTCTAAGGCCATTCATTTCAGATTTGCACTGTGTATATTATACTGCTACCCAGCTGTTTATTCTTTCAAAATAAATGTTTAATGGTTACTTCATAGGAGTTATAAAAGTTAAGCAAAAACAACAGAATCTAGCCAGAATGTGTAAATTGTCAGAAACACAGTAATTGACTCTCAAAGTTTTATGCTATTTTGGAAAACTTTCTTTGCTAGGTTTATTCAAGTTACCATTCTTCCTTGTGGGGTTTTTGGTGATAATCAAGAGAGACTGCATTGTACTGTCAGGCTGTATTAAATGCTTAAAAGCAGGACCTTCTATTTTGTCCTGACTCAAGTATAATGCTCACTTCTACCAAGTGTGAACTCTTTGTGCTCAGAGACTCAGTTTTGGGCAGGTCGTCAGTCAGTATCAGATCTTCCATACACAAAGTTAAGAGACTGTGAAACCTTTCACCTAATCTAATATCGGATCAGAACAATATTTACTATGTCAACAAGATTACAATTCCAATACTCAACTGATAATGCTTTAAAAACCCCCACCATTTTATCTGCAATATAGCCATTAATGCTCAATGCTGAACTCTGGAATATTTTGAGTCTGTGACCTTCACACTGTATTAGTGTAAGTCACTTCCTACCTATGATACTTGCAGAAAGAAATATGTATTTCCATATGAATATCTGTCAACATTTCATTCAGCTACATATGCTACGACCTAAGGGATTCAAGGTCAAAATTCCTTTACCACCCCAAAGAACCTTTCAGGAATTCAGAAGAGTGTTCAGTTCAGTGCAAAATCCAAAAAAAGATAAAAATTATAAATAAAGACAAAGAAATAGTTCAGTTTCCAAGTGAGGCCCACACAATTTCCATTCATTGTTACCATGCTTATGCACTATTCAACATTACTGCTTCACAAGGTTACTTTTAGATGTTCCTTGAATTTTAATAATATGAGGCTGTGAAAAGCTTACCTTCTGCATGGCTCATATATAACAAAGTATCAAACTTCCATTACTTATTTCATTTTACATATACTTACGAGTTCAACTTTCTCCTATGAGAATAGCAGCTTTTAACCAAATTAAGAACAGAAAAATTAATAGATGGCAGTGCCTAACTACCTACTGCTAATAAAACCTACAAACACAACACTTGGGTCTCCTACTTGGAAGTAAATTACCACCTCACAAAGTTGGCCAACAAATTATATTGAATCCACATAAGGTCAATTAAGAAGGATCTATTAGTTTCAATGAGGTGCAAGTGATTTCAACAAAAGCATGAGGACAGGAAGAAAATTTTAGAGCTCATGGTTGCTTTTTGAGACAACATGTGATGTGGTAGTGTGGTGAAATGCTTGAAGCCAGAAGCACATAATAAGTAATTGCTTCTGGGCACACAAAATTATTTGTCTATTTCTGCATTTGTACTTACTTGCCAAAACAAAAGTTTTCTACATGCTGAATAGTTTTATCCTTCTTGCTAAGGGAAAGAAGTTCTTCATTCTCAAGGATCAGTTTTCTCCAGTCTTCATGGTCATCACAGATCTCTGTCTTTTCCTTAGAAAGAACAATGATAAAATTACATTTCATGCTGTCTGTGTTGCTCTTGAACTGCAACTCTTTCTATTCCCAAGTAACTTGTTGTACCACCTTATTTAAACAAGAATAAAGAATCCACTTAACTGTCTTAATGTTTTTTCTATTTCCATTTCTTGAGTTTATCAATAGAGTTGGTTACTTTATTACGCATGCCAATGCTGGCACTACATTACCAGCACTACTCTGAAAATACAGTGTTAAATGAAGGACAAGTTTTAGTACAGTTAAATATAATTTTGAAAGCAATCTACTAAAAGACAGTTTTACCACAGTCTGGTTAATTCCACATTTTGTGACAAAACTCTTTGAGCAGAGACCATATGAAAAAAAAACAACAGTGATTTGGGTACATCACTCTGTCACACAGAAATCTCTAAATCTTGTAACAGAATGCTGAGAATTTTAAGTTCTCACATTGGGCAACTCTGCTGATTGCACCAGAAGGTACCACTATGTAATAAATAGGCATGAGGCTGAACTGAAAGAGTCCCATCCTCCACAAACCAACAGGACCACAATGTAAATAATACTGACATCCATTTGCTAGTGTGTGTTCCATCTCCTAAATAAATATCCTCTTCAGAAGATCTCTAGTGGACTGACATGAATTAGATAAACTTTGGACATTGAAAAATACCCTATCAACATTAATCTTTGTCCTGGCTACAGGGTATTTCAATGGAAGAGGCCAGTAACCACCTTCCTCACAGTTAAGAGGAGTCAGTTAAAAGCACATAAGAAACAAGGGACTGAAATATCAAGAGTGGAAAATAATCAAACAGGAAATGGCAAAGTTCAGATTATCATTTACAGAAGGTGCTGGGAAGGAAGCTAAACAATACAATAGTTGCTTCTACAAAAATTCAAGAGACAAAATTGTGTGACAGAGCAGTAGACTGTTTGGTCTCAGAAAACAACATTACTGCACCAGGCATATCAGAATCCTAGAATTCTAGGCCAGACAGTAACTCCTAGCCAGTGATGCTGGAAACCAGAAACCTCTCTGATCTGTCAAATTACCAAAAAGAAAGAGCATTATGAGAATTTGTCCTGGAATAAAGTATGCAAACAGCCAAGATTTGATGTTAGAGAGAACATTAAAAGTAGTTTGAGAAATTTTTACCTGATTTTCTTTAATCCAGGACAATAATCCTGAAAAGCTAAAGCTGGCCCAGTTTCCACCATAGTAATTTCTCCTGCAAATATAAAACAGCAATGAAATGTGACAGATAAAACATAGCTTTTCCACGTCGAAAGAAAAAACCAATGAAGTTTGAGACATTAAAAATATTTTCCATGACAGATTTTACAGATGCAGAGCATAAACTTTTATATATTTCACAACACTTTATGCTATGCCAAATTTCCATTGTCACCCATTTGTGTGCAGCTCTGACCAAACAGACTACAATCCAAATTCAAGTTAACAGGAGGGTAAAATGTATGATGCTGAGAAAAGTATACGGGATGCTACAAGTAGAAGGACATATAGGTAAGACTGACTCTGCACCTCTGTCTCAAGCATGTACATCACTACAGACATCTTTACTTAGCATGGAGCCAAGCCAACAAGCCTGCCAGTTTCAACTGAGTTCTCAGAAGAAAACAGTTCAGGTTTTTTGCATCTGTAACACTCTCCACAGTTTCAGGTTGGAGCAGGACATAGCAGCTTTGTCCACGAGCCATGAGCACAGCTACACTGCCTCTGGCTGAGGCTGCTTTCCATCACCCGCTGCACGCCACCTCCAAGCTAACAGTGCTTCACCTGGTGGCAAGGAAACAAATGGGTCCAGAGAGTAGAAACCACATCTCTCTTATCCATTACATCAAATAAAGGAAAGCTCATGGTTATGTGTCTATTGCTTACAGAACAGATTGTGCTTATCACAGGCTGTTAAGATGCTCTGGCAAAATTCTTATTAAGCTGCATATACTGTAGGTGGAGCCAAAGGAACTGATTTGTGCAAACCATCCTACCTCCCCAAGCACTTCTCAGTTTGTATTCACCACCTTCTTTCTTGAAAAATATCAGTGTACTTCTCTTAAATCACAGAAAATTAATAGTTCTGCTGTTAATCAAAGAAAGTTTCTGCTCTCTCTTTTAAAATATTTTCTATCAATATTTCTCTGAACATCAGTTGGGCTAATTAGCTTTTGTCATCATACTGATCACATCTTAAATATTTAACAACTCTGACAGGAAAAATGACAGAGCAATTACATTTAAACATCATCACTGGTTCCTGCAAAATAAAAGCAGTCATTTTAGGATTTAACTCTGGTTTTCTGGCACTGTATGCTGGCACTTCAGAAGCATACAACATACCAACATACCCTCCTGAATGGACACACAATGCTATTGTGTACAGTAATAAAAAGCAAACAAAAAACCCAAACCACCCACCAAACCCCAAACACTTATGGAGGAAGATGGGGTTTGCATTTACAGATTAACATGAAGACTGTTAAAGCAAAGCAATTTAAAATTTTTATCATTCCCTCCCTCACCTTCAAATTACAGAGATAAGTGTAATAGAAGTGAAAAATTAAATTCAGGTTTGATTCTACTGTTTGAGATGGGATGTTTCTGACAAGGCTTATCTGCCCAGACAAAGACTTCATTAACAGTGGCAGCCCCTGTGCAGCACCAGAGGGTGATGCTCTATACTAAGCTGCTTACTTAGCATGGGAAGGGCAGATGCCTGCTAAACAAGCCTGACAAACAATGCCTGCAACACAATGCCTACCAAACTGACCTAAAAAAGTCTTTCAGCTACTGCAAGGCAAAAGCGAAGAACATAAATAGGACATCTTCTGCAAAGACAACAAAACCCAGCATTCACTCAATACGGTGGTTTAAACAACCCAGCATGGTGTTTCAGGCCATGAACTGGGAGGACTGGGTTTATACTTATTAGAGAACACAGAGTCTACCCTGCAATTTGGTTGCTCTAAGCAGAGGAGCTCCATCTGCAGATCTGTTACCAATCATCTCTACAAAGGAGATCATCCTTACCTCATTATGTGAATGACATGGGGGAGGCTTAAGAAGTACTGCTGTTTGGCATCATAAAGAATGCAAAGCAATGAGGATTACATATATTAAATGCCTGACTTGGTCAGATTTCAAGCTCTAAACCAGTAACTGATAGTTGCATGCAGTGGTACTCTCCACCTCTCTTTTAGCTGTCAATGGCACAGGTTAATTTCTTGCCTCTTTTTAAGATCCCACTGAATAAAAAGTTCAATACCCATAATCCATAATACAGAATCCCTCTTCTGGGATTTCCAAAAAAACCCAAACCCAGAACCACAAAGATTTATTTTTAAGGGAATCTGTTGCTTTCTTTGCAAAAAACTGTGTTCCTTAATTACAATCTGGCTGTCAGAGCAAGGAAAACCACTGCTCACAGAAACCACAAAAGACACCTGCCTAAAATTATGTGGGTTTCTTGAGTCTATACCAAATTCATGCATATTTATAATACTGAAAATTAAAACTTACAAGAGAAATCAACTGTAGTTTCACAGAAAGTTACTAAAGTGTATTTGTGAGCTGTCAGACATTTCTGATGTGAACATTCCTCTGCTCATCAGGTGGATTTTCCTTTGAAATTGCTTTTCTTTTTAACCACCACTGATGTGGATCAGTCTTTTCAACAAAGCACTCTATAATGCTCTTCTGAGGCTCAATCAGTCTTGAGATGATGGTCCGACCTTTCTCAAATGGAAAATGAATCACAGCTGTCCTTCCTCTCCTCCGGCATCCGAGCACCTTGCCCAAGTTACGCTGTACCACCTCAAATATTAATCTCTTGAAGCATCAGGGTTCCAGGCATTTTTCCCCCCTAGAATTTTAATTAGTTTACTCTGCGTTACATGATGAGTCAGGACTGCTTAATTTTCTCGTCTGAAAACACCACAGAAAGATGGCAGACCAGACATGATTACTGACATAATGAGCAGAGTTCCAAGGAAAAAGTCTTGAAGAGGAATTCTGAAAAGAGCTGACTAATGGTTTTACAATGAGGGGTCTTTTGTAACCAAATATTTTTGTTGTAATTGCCCTGAAGATGAACCGAGGAACTCCTTAAAATAATGGTCAAGATCAAAGCCTAATTAAGGCTAAAATATCATCCCAAAACCTCAAGGACTAAGCTCCTCTTCTCTTTCTATATTAGCAAACTACAAAGATGGATATTCTCTCCCTTTTTCAGAGGTATAATTCAATTATCCTTTAAGAAAGAACATGAACTATTCTGAAGGTGTTACAGCACTTTATTTTTTCTACCAATTTTGATAGCATAGGCATATTCTTTTCCTACCATACATTATTACCAAGATGGTATTTGCTCAAAACTTCCCGTGTACTACCCAGATCTTGGTATGTATTAAAATACTGCTGGCTTTAATTCATATTCTTTAAACTTCAAACCTGTTACTCTGAGCTATAAGAAATTTCTGCAAATGTTTGGAAATGTAGCCCAAGCACAGTTCTACCTCTGCAATAAAGCTTAATTCTCTCTTTTCCTACATTAGTTTGTGATTTTCTTCGCAGTTACACCCTTTTTTCTTTAAATACTTTGAAAGAATTAGCAAATCCCACTCCAGAACACTGAAATAGTGAATTGCTTCCAACTAATCAACATTCTTGGAATCCAAACCCAGAGAATATTTGAAGTGTCCTTTTGAAGGCAGACTGCAATTTGATAGTATGAGATATACGAGTAAAACTTGAGGAAGCACAGAAAAGTATTCCATGGACTACGCCTGTTAAGAAGACGGCCTCTCTCAGTGCTATGTTGTAACAGCAATGGTATAGCAGGCAAAGCTGGTGAGGGCTGAAGGCAAGCTGCTGATGCCTCACGATTGCTCCCAAGAGCTGCCTCAATGTGTCTGTCCTGCATTTGATCTTTCAGAAAGAAGTCTCAAACCATCAGAGCTGCTGTCTTTTGCAAAGGAAGTTACTGCCACATCGATTTTAAGGATTTGAACACAAAATGACTTATGTTTCAAACCCATAAAGTTTCATGCGCTACCTATTAAATACAGTCACATGTATTAACAACTGCCGTTCTGGCACAGTAATTGTCTTCTGGAGCATGAAAAGTGGACAAAGCTTCCTTGCTTTCCAAGAGGAAGGGTTTAACCCACACAGCTCTTGAGATCCTTTGGCTCATTTGTACTTCTTCACATTATATACTGGGATATGAATAATACCACCAAAGATAATTATCATGGACCAGAGAAGAGACCAAGCTTTACTCTCCAAAAGCTTTGCTATGTGATCAAATCCTAAACCAAAATGTAGATAAAAAATATTTTGATCTTTTTTGATAAAATTGATCAGAAATAAGATTTTTTTTTTTTGGCTTAGGATTCCTTATTGAAAGTTAAGTAATTCCACTGGTTTTTGTGCAACAAAGTGACCTGCTGTGAGAAGTAACCTTTTCCTCTCTGCTTGCTGTACGTACAGTTATCTCACTTCATGTAAGTTAAGTCACAAAAAGAAGGCTACATGAAGACACAGATTGCATTGCATTATATATTTTACAAGTTCTGAAAAAGACTGAGACAGATTGTCTAGCAAGAAGTGGAACAACCTCTAGAGGTGGGTATCTTGGGGAACAGGTACAGGCAGAGTACCCAGCATGATAAAGCAGATAAGCATGATAAATACCCAGAGATAAAGCAGAATTTTGGACACAGGGAACACTTGAGTTCTCAACAGGTAAGTTAAGGTTACAAACCCCCCCCAAGCATAACAGGTGTTAAGCAGCAGGATACAAGAAGTAGACTGAGTAAACCAGGCACAAGGGGAGTTAAAACCCCAGATCTTGACACTCCTTCATAACTGAATTTAACTCTACATGGAAAGACACAGAAAGCAATGAGGAAAGATGTAAGCAATGAAAGTACAGTCTACAAATGCTGGACGTCCAATACTAAATGTAGCTAAACATGCCTCACACTTTTAATTGCCCCATCCTCAGCATCCAAACCTGTATGGAACTATATAGATATATAATTATGAGAAGCAAACAAGCAAAGGATCAAGAGCACAAAACGTGACCAGCCAGGAGGAGGAAGTTCTGTGCATATGAACAATTAGTATGGGGCGCGTATTCACTTCCAGTAATCAACTTTGTTCTTGATCTACCTTTCTTCAGCAACTTCAAGTTTAAACTAAGTGCCAATCTCCACATTTTAAATTGCAAATTACTTTTCTAAATCACTTAAATATCCTTGAAATTTCACATGTCAACAGCTCATTAATATCTACAGTAAATGTAGCTCTCTGAAAAGAACCACAGATTTTATGTTTATTGAGACAGATAGCTGGCAGAGAGAAATAGAGCTCCTTCAATTACTAGTTGGCAGAAGCTAACTTTAGTTTAAAATCCGTCTACAGGAATTTATGGCAACACTGCAGTGAAGTGACTATTTTGAATAAGATTAGCTACTGTTGATGGCGATGCTTGGACAGTGTTTATAAATCAAACTTAGAACTTAGTATTTTATAACAGGCCACTTCAAAACTATCTTCCATAATCACCTATCTAGTATATTATGATAAATGCAAACATGGTTAGAGATTAAAAGTAATAAAATGATGTACACAAGGTAATGAGTGGAAGCAAACTATAAACAAAGACTTTATTCATACACTTTTTCTAAACCTTGTGCCTAAAAACTCAGAGATTTGTAGAGGACAAAAGCTTAATCAAAGTAGCACACCTAACACAGCCAAATATTTCCATAACCCCCAATCTTATTCTCTTATACTCTGAAAAAAATTAAACTTCAAGAAGGGAACACCACATACTGTTAAAAAGGGATAGTCAAAATATTAACAGATCTTTTTGTTGATTGAATTTTCAATTACACAGCTAACTCCCTAAAATGAAATCTGAAAATTCATCTAAACACAAGTATATTAAACTAGACATACAGGAGAGAAAATTAAAATGTTTAAATTCCGAAGAATCTCTGGCAAACTTTCTAAGACTTAACTTTTCACTTAAAATTCAAATGGCATCAGGGTGGGGGGGTTTCTGTTGGTTTTGGTAGGCTTTTTTTGCAGGAGTACTAACTTCAACATGAAAAGCAGATGGCTTGAAACGCTTCCTTATTTCTGAGGAAGGGGTTGTACAGTATAAACATTTCTATTCTTTTTGCCAAGATATGGATTCTAGAACATCATTCAGTGAGCACACACACCGATTAAAGCAGCAACTATTAATACGAGTGAAGAATACCTTGGCTAATAACACTTTCCTTTGACCTTAGCCAGCATTAGAGTTAGAAAATAACTCCACAGGAGAAAGCAATCAAATGTGGAAGCCTTCATTTTCATCATAAAAACAAAAGCATGTGTGAATGTAAATGAGCATATTTAAGTGAAAACAGAAATAAACAAAATCTGTATTCCACAGTTCTAATTGCCTGCTTCTGTGAGTTTTCTGAGAGGCTCTTCATCACAGCTAAAAATAGGCATGGATAAAAGAATTGGAAGTTCCAGTGGCTAACTCTTATTACAGACTTTGATAGCCAATGGAAATGAAAAAACAAAATAACAGGAATGGTTCATTAAACAAAATCTGAGTAGCCTAGCAAAACAGATGCATTAAGCTTAAAACTCAAACCTAACTATTTTATTCATTCTCTGCTTACACTAAAAGAAGGTTTTTAATATTTTGGTTGGCAATCTAACAGCCAATTTAAGAATAACGGTAGCAAAGTGTGTGACATTATCAATCCCTTACACATTATGCATGAGTTACTCTAAAGACTTTAGTTACTCTAAAGACCTGCACCTAAGCATTCTTTTTGCCACTACGGCAGATCACCTGTTGCATTTTCCAGTGTTTCACTATTATGTAGTTACATATTTCTTTTAAAATTATTATAATCTTAAGAACTCTTTGTTTCAACTGAACCATGAGTTACGGAGAAATGTACTATCCCAGTGTGATGTGAAATAGCTGTCCTCTTGAGAAAATCTACTGACTGAAGTCATCAAACATCCTTGCTCCAGTCCAAGAAAGGAAGCCAGAGACCTTGGGCAGCGTAACAGCAAATCAGATTCCATGCAACCAATTTCCTCAGCTAGTCTTGCAAATTTTGAAATCGATTTCAAATTAGAAATAGATGTATGAAAACTGAATGGGTTTGTTAAAGGCCTGTAGGCAAAAGAGATTACAGATGATTAATCTTGAACTGATGATGTCCAGAGAAAATGAACAGCAGAAAGTGTATCTTAAGCTCTTGGTGCAAGAGCATGGGAGACTGAAACCATGTATTATCTCTGGGAAAAGTCTCCAGACCTACCTAGTGTTGGACATACAGGTACATATCACAAGAATTTTGATAGAAGACCTCAAAATTACAGTGTAAAAATAAACCACCAAGTTTGTAATTTTTGGAGAGTAAGTACTAACAATGTGAGTACTTCAAAACCACCTGTCCCACTGCTCTGCGGAAATCCAGCAAGTATCAGCTAGAGAACAGGTAACGAGCTGCATCAAACTAGTAGCCTGTAAAAGTCTATGTGGAGACTAACAGAGTTATGACTTTGCAGTTACACATACCAGATTTGCTTCACTTTGTAAAAATAATCTCCAAAGAAAAATTAAAATTTTTAAGGAGTTAGGTGGGAGAGAGGGATTTTAAGAGTCTGTCTTGGTCAGCTGAGGCTCCAGCATTTGATCTCAAGCTTACGTCAGAAACCAGTGCTCTAGACTTAAGTCTTGCTTTTGAATTTTGCTGAGCAGGTATAAAAATAAGCCAAGGTTCAAAAACCCTAACTTTTTTCTAAAAAGCAGTGTGCATCATAGTGTATAGCTACATAGTTTATTTAAAAAAACCCAAAACACAAACACTGTGGCTAATCAGTACAGTGAAAGTGAAACATGAATCTCTTAAAAGGATGGCATGAAGTACACTACTCCCAAGTGCTTCAGCAAACCCTTCTGTTTCAAAGCACGATGGAAGGACTTTTTGAACCGACTGATTTCAGTGACACTCCATACTCTTCTTACAAACTGAGTTAGCATGGGATAAAGAGAAGACAGCAGAGAGCTGTGTTCATCTCCTGGCCTTATCAGCCAGATTCCGCTTGTCTTCATTCTGATAATACAAGTATTTTTGCATTTTAATTGTTAACATCTCTAGGCATTGAGAACTGATACAAATGAGATACCAGTGAAACATTCTGTCATTAAATGATAATGGTTCAGGTAAAAATTCTCACAAAAGGAGAATGAGATAATTACTGTCAGGAATGATAATGATGAGCACTAAATCTGTAACCATTCCTGCCTGAATAAAAGTAGGAGACATCAACAGCATCCTTGACCACATCACGTTCCAAATTACTGAGCTACCATGTAAAAACTGGCTGCTCTATTAATAGAAAGAGCAGCTCAAAAATAAGGTAGAGACAGATGTGTAAGATTCCTTGATGCCAGACAACACAAAACACAAGTCCTGAAGAGCACACCGAGACAGACACAGACACACTTCTAACCAGTTTAACTCTTAAAAAGGAAAATTATTGGAGTAACTTACGAATCAACATGAAGAACTCTCTGGCCACTTCTGGCACACGCTGCTGCAATAATAGATTCTGGCAAACCTGAAAAGACACATGCAATTTTTAGAACTTAGTAGGCCAAGATTCGTTAAAAAATGACAAAGTTAGAACGTGGTCAGAAAAAGGCAATTTGAACAGAATAAAGTTTACAATGCGAGTCACAGAAAATTTTAATACTCTCATGGCACTGAAATAATGAACACTATTTTGTTTTCATTAACATTTTGCTATGACCATCTTGAATGCAAAAACTTTAAAAAAAAAACATTACATGGCAAACATCACTTGCAAACACTACCACCTCTGAGTTCAGGCTTGTCACCAGCATCTTCTCTAGACAGAAACAGATTGAGCACCTGCCAGCACAATGACACTCAAATTTTAATGGGTTGCTTTTTAATTGTTCCCTCCTGTTACAGACAGGTCTGTCTAAGGGCATTTGTGTGTACTTTTGTGACCATTATGTGGGACAATGTAAAAACTATGTAATAACCCATTAAAGCAGTGTTTTAAAATTCAGAAATTTATGAAATGCTGCATACCCTGGTATATTGTCCAAGGCTACATCAGAAAGCGTCAGGGTATAAACCTGCTGGGGTGGCACTGAACAACTGCATATGGCAGGAGCCCACACAGTGCTGTCTCTTAGAATCACAGAATGCTTTGGGATGGAAGGGACCTTAAAGATGATCAAGTTCCACTCCCCTGCTATGGGCAGGGACAACTCTCACTAGACCAGGCTGCTCAAGGCCTTCCACATCACCTGTCAGCAGATGATATATACATATACTATATATCATATATAATACTATATACATAGTAAAAAAAAGAAAGCTAGTGATAATTCTCTACCAGCAATACCTGCTTGGAATAGCACATGACATGAACAAGTTTAATAAACAAACTAGGCTGTTCTCTCACTTCTACTCCCAATCACCAGACTTTTACATGCACATTGGATTTCTGGCTAGACTCAGAAGAGTACCTCTTTGTCTAAAAGGCTGTATGGCACTAGCTTTGCTGAAATGTCTATTTTAAAGATCTACTGACTGTTTAAGCAGGTAATTCAGTAAAAGCGATTAAAATTCTAAGGGGTTGGTATTAGGAGACACTTAGGCTACGTATTCAATTAAAGGATGAGATTAAACAAACTGAAAGGAGCATTTCACTGATCTGATTTACAGCGCAGCAGCAGCTGTACTAATATAAGCCAAAAGTGAGAGTAAAAGAGCCGGATTCCTGCCAAAGACATCTCCATGAGAACTTCAGGCCTGCAGTGATCATACCTTCAGAGAAGAGAATACTGCCTTCACAAATGAATACAAGGGCAGCTCGTTGCCAATATGATGATGCATTTAAGACACAATGCAACATATTAAAGGTTACTGGACAACTATTTGCGACTATCAGTCTCCACTTGCTCAAGAGCAAGAAGCTGCTTGGCTATAATAGGATATTAAGTACAGCTTAGCACTTGCAGAGACAGGAACACAGAATTTTAAATGGTGGAGCTAATCTTTAATCATTCTAGAACCTGGAACACAGCCTAGAAAACACCTTGTGTGACTTAAGATACTCGAAACTACAGTCTCATGAACTCTTCAAGCCAGCAAAGGTAAACACAACCATCAAAATAAAGAGGTTCAACCTCTCTGCCCATCTCTGCAGCCATTCCTGAGCTCCTTCCACATGAAGCAGATAGTCAGGTTTCAGCAGACCAGTTGCATGGTGGTGATGACAGACCCCAAAGTACCAATGTTTCTATCAGTACAGGGAAGGAGGTGTACAACATGCATGACAAGTTATCCAGTCAAACAGCAACAACTTCCCTGCAAATCTGCCATTCCTGCACTTACTATTTTGATGGATTAAAAAAAGAAAATCTCTTTCTGAATTGATAAGCCAGAAAAGGTTACAGTAGTTTTACACTGCTGACCTTCTACAGCAAGCGAAGACTTAGCATGGAATTAATCTCTGGGGGCTAGAAAGAAGGATGAACAATTGCATCAGTTCCTGGGACATCTGTTACACAGCCTAGAAAGGCTCTAATTACAAACTCAAAAACGCAGACCCCTCTTAACTGCAGGATGGACTTCAGGACTGTCACACCATCCTGGATGCACACAGCCTCACTATGTGAAAGCCGCTCCACATTCAGCTGTCCTCCAGAAGTGTTTACATACACGTTTCATTTCTCTCCATCTATAAACTACCTGGAACAGAATCTACAACTACTATTTTGTTTGCAGCTCCTGAAAAAGGTTTTCTTTCCCTCATTTGGGCACAGAGAATATTAGCCTGGAAATGGAATCAAGAAAATTGTTTCTCCTTCCTTATTGATAAAAGCCACTGAGAAAGTGTTGTAAAACATCACCAGTGCTGCCTGGCTGACCAGGACTGGAGTTATAGCTACTAGGGCATAACTGATTGCTTTAAGCTTGATCCAATTGATACTGTGTTGGAGGTCTGTTCTTCCATTAACCTTGGATGAAATTGTTCCCTGAATTAGCTTCCTCGCTCTTGAAAGCTGGCATCAATTTTCTTCACCAACCCTTTGCTTCCACGATAGCATGGCCCCCAGAGCACCCACTGCCCACAGAATGAGACAGCCTAAGAAAGGTAAGGCCCATGCATCTTTTGCTTTTGGAAGGGCTCTTAGAACAACTTAATGGAGCAAGACACCATTTCTTCTTATGTGACAAAACCCTGGTAAACCAAAGAAAGAAGACTCTGCCTTGGCACTAGTTACTGAACTCTCTTCTCCAATAGAAGTAAAAGCACAGGGAAAAGAGGGAGCATTGTCTAATGCAAGTTACTCCTACATGTGATCTGGACTGCATGATGGTTCTCTCACAAAAGCCTTTTCCAAGAAAGGAGGCTCTGATAAACTAGTTGCACACAGTCCCTCTACCTAAGAAAGAAATAACTACCTTGGAAAAGCCTCCTTTGAGAAATGGTAGAGATTTATTTAACAATAGCATGTGCAGTTGAACTGTCTCCTTGAGGATACTCACATACTTGTGCAAAATGGGTTGCCTTCAGATTACTTGGTAACAGAGAAATACATTCTGTTTTAAAGTGGTCCTGTCTGGAAAGTTTCCTATCCTGACCTTTGATTTGTCAAAATCTCTAAGGTGTGTTATATTCAAATTCTGAAGTGTGTTCAGACAGCGCAGACTCTAAAACTTCTTGCTCACAGTTTGAAGATAATTATTTATTACATAATTCAAGTGTTTTTTGGGGAAAAGCTTTATCCATACTATCAATTCTGAAGTTTCACTTATGCCTAATGAGTAAATAAAGCTGGGTATCTCTCAGCTCTTTTTCTCACAAAGGATTATTCTAACACTTCTGTTACTCATCCCTCTTGGGGAACAGTCAGCTTCTGGTTTGCCTGCTTAAGGGATGAAGGACTTAGCACTGTGTCATTCATGGTGTTTAAAGTTTTTGAGCAGGCAACCAAGTAATGATTTGGATCCAGTAACTTATATCAAAGAACATCAAGATCTAAGTAAGAATCTACATTTCCTTTTAGATTATATTGTACTGCTACTGAAATCAGTAATCAAATATTGAATCACCAAGAAATCTGATCTCCGGTATAATAAATAGTAACTCATATTTTCCTACTAAGCTATTATGCATTAGTTACTGTGAAACACAGCAGACATTTTATTGTATCTGAAATGAAGAGGGCTACTGGAAACCTACATATTCTCAAATAAGGCCCCAAATCCAGTCAGTTTTTAGATTTCCAATGGGATTAGCAGGGAATAAGAACTCTAAATAGGTACTGAATGATCCAACCACAAGAAACCAACAACAGATCCAGACTTCAGTATGTTACACATAAGCATCTGGCAGCATAAAAGGGACTTACATAGAGGAATAAGGAGTCTGTACAAATCTTGTATTAATTTCATGTGCTGACTCAGAAGTTCTTCGTATTTGAGGTAGAATCAATTCAGAAATAGCAGTGCTCGTTATCAAGCAGTATGAACACTTTCTGTGCTTCCTGGCCCTTTCATAGCCCTCCTTTAGAATGCTCACACACAAAGTATTTTCTTTTATTAAATTATCCTGAACCTAATTTCTCTTACAGGGAAAACAAAAAGTTTTCCTTCATAAAGGTGAACTGACTAGTTATCTATAACATCATTGCATACAGCTACTGCCTCCTTTCTCCACTTACTAGTCTCCACTTATCAGATGCAGTTATCGGGTAAATTAGACTCTTGAGAAGGTGCTCAAGGAAACATTAATTTAAACTTTCAATGATATAGGACATTACATCTGCAGGCAGATAAAAAAGTAAGTATAAAATCAGGTATCTCACTCCTTCGTGTTCCCATGGTCATTAACATGTTCTAATAGGTAGAATTTCATCAGCACTTCTTGACATCCAGCCAGAAAGTGATGAATCTGTAGCACTGCCTCACTGAAATACAAGTGCAAAGCCAAAGTGAACCATCTTCTACATCTTTATGGCACTGGTCCAGAAAGAGTGCTGACTACATACTTGCCCCTCTGTATTTGGACTTCTTGAATGCTGTTGGAAATATGCTGGAAAATATATAAAAAAAAGTAGACTCGAATGGAGCAATCTGGCTCTAAAGAGACTAACAAACATGGCAGCATGGCTCACTTCAGCCTGCAGAAACTGAAGTTAATCCTACAAGCTTTTCTGTTTCTCTGGCTATCTGTATAGTTCACTGGAAATAGCTGTGGGAGATTCCAGAACTACATCAGAAACTGTTGCAGCACTAGAATAAAGCACCCCAGCAAGCAGACATTATAAACAGCAAGTTCATGACAAGCTAATGATGAAGAATACAGTCCTCTTCTGATAGCACTAGTTTTCACTGCCAGCTGTCAAAGCACTATCTCTATTACAGCTTTCTTGGATATGTAAGAGGCAGATTAATCTCAATAAATCTTACAGATGTGGCTGCTGCAAGCTGACCTTGAAGTCTGTGTCTGGCTGTTTCCAGCAACCTCTGACCAAGATAATGCCCATTACATGAATATCTGGACCTCCCCTATGAAGCTAAATCAGCCATATTTTCATTTTCATGAATGCTTTTTACAGGTAAATAAGCAAGAATTAGAGGAATTCACTATGCATGATGTACAGTTATCAAGATACCAATTCTTCTTTTGGTTTCAATGCAGCAAAACCAAAATCAGAGATAACAAGCTAAGCCAGAAAATTCTTTTCTTCCACACCAAAAGCCAACTGGTTTTAAAAGTTTTACAAAATAATTAAAAGGTCTAATTCACCTCTGTGTAATCAAAAACTGGTTTCAGGCTTACACATTGTCTCTCCTCTGATCAGCAGCTATACATAACACTATAGTGATGCTTTGCCCCTCCATGGGACTTGGGACAGTCACATTCACCACCCCAACTGAAACGCTTCATACGTGTGGAAGGAGCTTTGGCTCTGCACTTGCTCACTGTAACCCACTTCCCAGTCATTTAGTTGATAAGCTTTTAGTGAATTACACAAGGTTCATCTTGAAAAGGTTTAAACATTTAATTTGCTTCACCCTACCTACTAAATAAATCTCAAGTGGCTCTTTCAGAACATAAAATGTTGAAGGGAAATATATTAAAAATGCTGGAACACAGACAATTTCAAAACAATCTTCTGGAGTCAGACAGTTGACCAACCACAATAAATTTTGTTTCTATCCAAAATTCTAAGAAGAAAAGAGCAACTGACTCTGGAGCAGCTCACTACACAATCTTCATGATATGTTTTTAGTATATGAAGAACTTAAAGGGCATTTTATAATTCAATTGCATATAACAGTTTAAATTTAAGTAATCTAATTAAAATGTATAATGTTTTATTAATTGTATTACATGCTTTTAATTCAGAATAGTATCAGAAAATATTTCTGTGTTACAGAATATGGTAGTGGCACAGAAATGACAACCTGCTAAGACTCTTAAAGTAAGAAATCATAACCAGTCAAAGGAGCCACAAGACGTCTCTTCTCCTATATTAGTAATTCCCTGATTTTCTGTGTACCATCAGAGGAACACAGCAATGAAGAAACACAGAATCCCACAGCTGGTGCAAACAAACATTATTCAGAAAACGAACACAAACAGATTTAACACCCCAACTAAAAATGCAACTTGTTACTAAAAATCATGCTGAATCCCAGCAGTGCTTCCTGAGGGAGGGGAAAAGAAAAATCAGTAAGGAAATGCACTTTCTGAATTTGGCTCCAAGTAATAACAACCCAGGAAAAGGAACACGTGAGATCTAGACAACAGTGTCACACAATTTTAGCCTAGCAAACATTTACATAAAAATTTATCACTGATGAGTCACACTGTGTGGCAAAGTACTACTCTACCTAAACATTTTGCTCATGGAATGTCTAAGACACTGAATCAAGGTAATAGATAAAAACCTAGTACCCTGGTTTACCTCTTGAACCAGAAGTGAAAGCAACAGTAATTTTTAAAGAAGTATCAAATTTGTGTACTTTTATATAAACAAATATTACCTATATAAGTAAAACCCCTTAAATCACATCTACTAAAGAAGATGACAGGTAAAATCTGAAATTCTTTGGGTCTTAGAGAAAAAAGTACTGAATAAAGAGGTTTGTAAGTAAGCCTCTCTAGCACACACTGCAGTTATCAGTCTAATCTTTGGTTTGCAAGCAATAGCAGCAAATAAAGAAAAAACAAGGCACATATATTAGAAAATCTGTATAGTAAAACAGACATTAACTTTTATTTTTACTCAAGTCTTCTAGTGCTTCCACTTCCTTTTCTGTCTCCATGCAGGAAGATAGCTTGCTCTCCCTGGTCCTTATATGTTTTTAAACATTTCATAAAAGGAGATCTTAAAAGTTTCTCCCTCTACATTAGTAATTCCACTGAGTTATCTGTGTATCAATGGGCTCTTACAAAACACTTGGGTTGGCTCTAGAGCAACCTCAGCATACCAGTGACTTACAAAGTGACGAGCTCTTGTCGAAGGAGTCAATTACCAACTCTATCACCACTCTCCAAACAGTGGAATGACATTTTCTACTGGGGATAGACAAATTCCTGATTCAGACTAGAGATCAGCAATATCATCTGGAAAAGCTGAAGAACACAAACAGGCTGAGCAGGACAACAAAAGATTCACCAAAAAAATGAGGTTTTCTCAAGGGTCACTTCACAGTATCTGGGCAAAGAGCCTATCTGAGATATGACAGTAGGTGTCCAAGCCTCCAAGAAGTCTGTCACAGCACCTCCACTACACAAACACACACACACACAAAAAATCAGAATAGAAAGCAAGACCTCACTTTCAGACAGGTTAGAAGTCAGTAAGAAGATAATGGGATGTTTACATTTGGAAAATGCTGTGCCATGGGGAGAAAACTGTGAGCCAATGTTCATTCTGTTCTGACATTTACATGGACAGGTAATGACTTCTTTACAAATTATAATAATAATATGGGTCTATTTCCTCCTTTCAGACACGAACATCACTAGTCAGTGACACTGTATTAGTCCACAATGACCAGTGACATCAAAAATTATCCATCTTCAGCTGGTTTTCCATCTAGCTCTTGTAAAACTCTAAATAACTGATGATGTGCAGTGAAGTCTGTGTACTTGTATAAGACAATGTAATTGAAATTTCAACCCAGAAGATGTATTAAGAACCATTCTAGGTTCTAAAAATACCCTGTAACCATAAAAACATTAGCATTTTTTTAAATAGAGGAAAAAAAAAAAATCTTCAATCAATCAATCTTCAATGTTAACTTCATAATTCACATCTGTAATACTTAAGTTAGTTTTTCATGGTTTGTTTTAAAAATTGTATTAGGAAAAACTACTGCCAGATACTAACACTAGACTTCTATACTTACATAAGATAAACATAAAGTACTTACACCACTCCCAGCATATCCAACAATAAATAATAGATTCTCCTGACAGGACTTTGATGACCTGGCAAAGCCCGAGTGCTTTCAGCCAAAATCATATGAAACCATAAATCACTCTTTATTTTATAGAATATTTCAAAATGGATTCCTGCTTTCTACCTTGAAAGTCATTTCATGTGTTATTTATAACCACAGAAAACCAGAATGGAAAGAAAATTGCATAGAACTAGAAAATTTACTGTGACTGCTTTTATAAAGAATAACTCCTTTTTAGAAAAAAAATTAGAATTACTGGCAGACCAACTTGTGAATACAACCACCTTTTAAAGAGCCATATCCTTTACTTTACAACTTCACCTGCAGTTAATACAGGCCTTCTGGAGTATCAGAGACAAGTTTAAGAAGGTAAGACTGAGTATTAGCTGATCAACTCAAGAAATTCAAAGGTAAGGATGCCCCTGCATCCTTATCCACACCACTCAAATATGCACAGACACATTGCAAATCTTTGCCCTTAGACTGGTTTCTGCCATAAATTTAACATTGCTGAATGTTTTGCCTATGAATTTTCCTACTTGACAACTGCCTAAAGACAAAAGTTCTTCCACTGACTCTCAGCTCTGTCATGCTCAAATAGATGCCTATTTTTGAGGTAAAAATTTATCAAAACTTACACTGTTCCATCTCACCATAGATGTAGAACCCACTTTAATGTCTACACTAATTTAAAAGCTAACTCCACAAATAATTAACTCAATAATGAACTCATTTAAATGAGCACAAGTAATGTCCACTTAAAATTCCTCAAGGAAGCACTTAGATCAGTCCTCCAAACTTCAATCCTATGGGCTTGCAGACAAAGAAAAACTACTGAGCATCACTTTCCAAAGAAGAGAGCTTCCGAAATACCAGAACAGCTTTGAGGATGGATGATACTGCAGAATATCTGCTTTGTCAGAGAACCATCGATGCATCCATTCCTGTTCAGTTAGTGGCTAACTTGACCATAGCACTACGCCCGCAGAGCAGGAAAGCAGGAATAGGTATCAGAAACCTCAGAGGGGAAAAAAGAATCACTTGAATGCTGCTACAAAAAAAAGGGGGTAGGTGAAAAGAACATCAGAACAGCTTAAACTCTCCTACTGTATTGCCATCAAAACCCTCAAGATATGCCTGCCAGTTTAGCTTTTTTTAGAACTATGGATATAACAACAGCAGATGAACTTTTGCTGCTGAACCCACCAGGACTAGTACTTTTGTACTGCACATCCATCTTGTTCTAAACTTGCCTGTGCAAGAAAATGTTTGATCTGGGTTAAGGAAAAGTAGCTTCTTCCATAAGCAAATTTACCTTTTCTACAGAAATACTGATGAAGTAACTGAACCTAAGCATTAAATGGAGCACTGATAACTAAAATGTAGTGTGAGGTTCCATTTTCATTAAGCTTACTACAAGGAAGCAGTTAAATGAACCTGAAATAAAAACAAATTCAGATCTAATGTTACCACTCAATCTGATTACTAAAATTAACAGATGCACAAATTATAGGACCAGAAAAAGGCCACACATGCAGAAAAGAATGCAATTACTACCATGCAGTTAAAAAGATCATTAACACAAACATGCTAGTTATTACAGTGTGACATACTGTATATATGTATATATCCATGGGTACACACAGCACTGGTTAAAGCATTAGAAAACAGAGTTAAAGGCAAGGCTAAGAGATTTCCCTCAGGAGTTTCTTCCCAGAAGAGAAGACAGTGCTTAAACTTTTACTTTAAATAATCTTCCATACTGAGAAATTGCAAAACAGCAAAAAAACCAACCCAGTCCATCAACAGCATCAGTCGCCACTTATGTACTTAGTAAAAAACAATGCAAAAGACAAAGCCATTCCTAAAACACAGAATACTAAGTCTTTAAATTCATTACAGCAGTACCCTCTACAGGTGGGCAAAATCACACCCCTTAACACAAATCACCACCAAATACAGCAGTATTTCAGAGGAAGATCTGAGCTCAAAGACCTTCCTTCCCCAACACTGAAGCTGCAATATTGCAAACTCATTCTAAAGCAGGGTAGATGCCATTTGATGGCTGCCACACATCCAACTCTCATGACTCATGCAGTTCAGCCACAAGTATCTTGGATTGTGAACTGACAGTTTTCAGGTGAATTCTTCTAGTCACATGCCTATGTGTGCATCATCTCTTCTGCCTGTAGCATCCTACTACCAACCATCACTCCCCTACCATGAGCAGCCTGGTATTACTTAACATGCACCCAGCAAGTGCAACGCATCACAGGCTACAAAACATGGCCCATGAGAGCAGGCTGCCACCATCAGAGCAACTGCCATGCACTCTGTGCATCTGCACAAGGGTTGCCAGAGCAAGCTGAGTTATATTCTACCTTCATCAACAAGTACAGAAACTCTATAAGCAAATCTGGGCAGCAGGATCTTACTCTTCAGTTGGAATCATGAAAAGATTAAGTCTTACTTATGTACCATGATTCAGTACTAGGCCTTCCACTCCATAAACCAGGCTAAGAACATGTAAGGGTTCTCTCAATTTGCTCAATAACCTTAATTTTGTATTTTCAGTAGAGTTATACTCAACAAATGGGGACTGCCTGCTTTTATAATCACTCACAAGCTGCAGAGCTAACTCAGAAATCCTCAGCAATTATGCATACACTGTAAGGGGATTACTTTTTTCTTTTAAACACTGAAAACAACAGTTACATTAAGAAATTCACCTATTCTAGTCCAGATTACTGGAAAAGTAGTCTTCAATCTGAAGATTAGATTAGTTTTAGATTTTACAGATTAACAAGCTCCCAAAGGACAATTCCTGATTTCACATGAGAGACTGTGACATGTAGAAGAGTGCCTTCCCTTTTGTGCTCTTGAGCTGGCTCTGGGAGCTCTTCATAATTGCAAACAAAAGTTTAGTGTAAATTACTACATTACTATTAACACTTAAATTATTAATACTAATTACTATTAACACATTATTACAAACAGTAATGTATTCTGATTATTTTAAAGACTTAAGCTCAACACTGACTTTCAAGTGGGGGGCTTATCATGACCAGTTTGAGGTAGGCCAACATCACTGGGTTCCACAAAACAGCAATCTATTAAATGAATGACAACCAAGGTACGCAAGCAGCGAGCATCTCAGTTCTGAAACCTGAGATCTCCATCATTATTCACCTCAACAGGAACAGGATGAGCCTGAACAGGCAGTTTCAGAAAGTTCAGAGTTAAGTTTCTGATCTGTGCAGTCATCCAACCTGACATCTGCTCATATACCAAGAAAAACACTTGAACGAGAACTCAAAAAAATACAAATTCGTGTTATTTGTAAGCAGGCATAATGATTAGACGAACATTTAGGAGAGAAAAGTTGTCATATTTCAGGACCCCATAAAAAAACAACCCGGAAAACAGGACCAACATATACCATGTACATGGATCAAGGTGGAGCTCCTCAGAACCACCCCAAGAGCACATCAGAGGAAGGTGTTTGCTTCAGGAAGGGCTGCCAGGGCGGCAGAGTCAGCCCAGGTCTGTCAAGTGCCAACGGAGCCCTCAGGTGTGCCTGACCGGCTCCCAGGGACATCTTCGCGGAGATCCCCCTCCCGGTTAAACCCACCACTATTTCTGAGCAAATCTTGACGCTTCGGTCTTAGCGGGAGCCTCACAGCGGCCCGCACGCCGCCGGGACGCGGGGGCCGGCAGGCACACGCAGCCCCAGGCGCTCCCCCCCCACCCCCCCCAGACGCCGCCGCCTCACCACCCTCAGCCGCCAGCTCTGCCCTGCGACTCCCTGACGCCCCGTCTCTCCCGAACACCGGCACCCTGATGGCACTCGCTCAGCCCCACCGCAGCACAACCCGCCGCCAGCGCGCCGTCTCCTACCCGTCCCGATCACCACCACATCGAACTCGGATGGCAGGTTGTCCGCCATGTTGGGAAGGGCGCCGTCACGTGGCCGGCGCTGGCGGAAGCGGCGGCGCGGTGGGCAGCGCCTTCCGCCCGCGCGGGGAGCTCAAGCCCTTGGTCCGTGCCGCCCGCGGGGACCCGGCTGAGAGACGCGTCTGTTCTCCGCGCGCCTTAAGGCGCCGCGCCGAGCCCCGGCGGAGCACCCGTGTGAGAACCACTGGGCCTCGGCCCGGCCGCCATGGCCCCCTCAAGCGCCGAGCTTCGCCGCTGCGGCCCCGCCTTTCCCCGGCGGCCCGTTCCTCCGGCAGGGCTCTGTCTGGGTGGGGACGGACGGCGGCGGGGGAGCGGCCGTACCACGGGCTGGCTAGGCTGGCACCGCGCGGTCACACGCCCGGGGCAGCGACACGGGTGTGAAGTAGGGGGCCCGACCTGCCGTGGTACCGGCTCCGCTTCCCGCAGGCCACCAGCGCGCCCCGGCAGCCGCTCTCCCATCGCCCATCCACGGCAAGCCTTCCGC
The DNA here is from genome assembly GCA_022605575.1 of Laterallus jamaicensis coturniculus. Classification (NCBI taxonomy): domain Eukaryota; kingdom Metazoa; phylum Chordata; class Aves; order Gruiformes; family Rallidae; genus Laterallus; species Laterallus jamaicensis. The sequence goes on from JAKCOX010000057.1 coordinate 1,945,337, forward strand.
TTGGGCACACCCGAGTTCGGGGAGCCATCGGCGAGCCTGTGGGACGCAGCACGCAAAGCACGCCAGCACAAGCACCCATCCTCCCTGTACCATTCAGCGTCTCCATCCCACTGAACTTCCAAGGACGGGCAGTTCATCAGTAATTCAAAACAGATTTAATGCTGCTTCCCCTGCACCTAGTGCTAAAAAACCAGTGTTAGTTCAATCTCATCGAGCACTACATTCATAGATCCAAGAAAACACTTCCCTTACTGCATTAAAAAAGCCCTTTTACTCCCCAGTTGTGGTAATTTATTTCCCTCACCCGCCGTGTTGAAGACAGATTCTAAAAGGAAATGTATTAGTTCGTCTATTCCTAGTCATTTATGGCTTGTTAATTAACAGACATTCTAATTTGGATTGTACTTTGTTCTCTGCATTCAAAAAACCTCTCTATTTTTCCTCAACCCGTCAATTAACGCTCTTTTCCTCTGAAGCTGTAAGTCACGCTTCAGTCTTGCTCTGCCTCTTCCTTCACTTTGCACAGAAATGAAGGGGGAATCGGGTGGAAAACAGAGAAACCACTGTTTGAGAGTAGCCCCTCCTGCACTGCCAGTCGGAGTGAAAGAAGAGCAGGAATAAAAAGACATATCTGAAAAAGCCAGATACAACAACGTAGGCAAAATATCCTAGCACGGAATACCTGTGTCAGAATACACTGGAAATTTCTAGAAAGCTTAAGCTTTTTATTTTGCCTTTAGTGGCTTATATGGCTTTAGACTAGTCTCTTTAATATCATTCGTTGCGTATGATTATATTAAAGTCTTAACACCTTAAATCAATAGTAACAATAAACCAGCTAGCAGCCTGTTAACACCTTATTACAAGCTCCCTGTTCACACAGCAAAAGAACAGTGAAAATAGCAGAAAGCAACTAATGGAAACCAGAGACCACCTTACCCCCACAGTATGGGCAGAAGTGCTAGAACAGAGTACAGCACAGCAGAGAGTCTAGCAGGAAACATCAAACAGCGTGAGAACAAAAAATTCTATTGATTTCAACATCAGTACTTGATTACCATGCTAGGAAATACCTAACAGAGAAAATGAGCAGTTATGGGTTCAGGTATCAGAGTAGTAAGATCAAATTTTACGTTCCTGGTATTTATGCTTTCAGCTGTCCCATAGAGATTTAAAAAATAAATTCTGTTCTGCAGCTTCCATAGTGCAATTCGGTTATCAAGGTTGTCACGTCTGCTTTTTCACCTGTAACAACAGAAATTTAGCTCCAGAATTCTCACAATGCTGCATCATCCTGACCTAAATGTCTTGAGTTGAGGAACAAAGCATCACTATATCGCTTAGAGCAGATAAGAGAAATTCTCCTTCACATCCTTGCCTTCCCAAGGGGAGGCATACTCAGGAAAATATAATTTCATTGTGAAAACCTTTTGTTATTGTGTAATATAATTCTAAGACCACACTGGAACAGAGCTATTTCACTGTCAATGTCTTACTGTTTCTCAAGTGCCTAAGTATTTATCCCACCACAAAATGCCGTTGTTTGGTTCTGTGAGTTCCTGTTAGCTTCATTCATAAGATGCAATCAGTGCAATCCTATTTCGTGGTGACAGTCATTATCCACTGGACCAGAAATTCTTCTTAGTACTATTTATTTGCCAAAAATGATTATTCAGGATCTTTGACCACAAGGTTTGTCAGCCCCATACAACACAGAAATATTTCTCTGTACTTTACAGTTCCAATATCAGCAAGTGTGGATGTAAAATATGTAAGTATGAATAATTTTTATGAGAATTTCATGGACCTTGAGAAAATGTCTTACCATGTTTTTCTCTTTAGCTATTTAATTGCAATGTCATAGTAACAGAAAGCAGCATACCCAATTCTGCACGGATGAATAAGCACATTCAATAAAGAAGATTTAACAGAGTAAATCAAACACTGGATTAAACATTTTCTGCATAACAGACCACAAAATGGGCATTCATTTTACCAATAGATCCTCTGCATTAGAAACAAATAGAAATGCACACCAACATAATTAAACTGCACATCCTGTGGCCTGATTGCAGAATTTCCCTATATTTTGTTAAACTAGGGCTCATCAATTAGAATTGCCAAAACACATCCAAAAATGCACACTGACAAGACCAAAGGGGTTTCTTTACTTTTGTTTTCCAATGTCTTAGGAAATAATTTGCAATTGTATATATTGCAGAGGATTAATAGAGGAATTTTAGCAGTAACAATTCAGAAAGACACATGCAAAAATAAAACTTAAGATTCCACTTTTAGCAGTTCTAATTTGGCTTTTTTTGTAAGCAACTTTTCCTACTTTGAATTAAAGCAAAACATCTCTCATAAAGACAAGAAGTTTTGCTTTGTAACTTTTCTTTGGGGTTTTGGTATATTCATAGATACACCTTTGTTAATTTAAAGCCCATGTAGATAATATCTAACTTCATCAAACTACTTTTTGAAAATAGAGTAATCTTAGCAAAACCCCATAAATTAATGCGGTTTTATTTTCCCACGTAGAAACACTGAAGCTGAAGAGAAAATCAGGAAGAATCAGAATTAGAGTTATGGAGTTTCTAGTTATCTCAAGATCTGGTCTCAGATTATTTGATCAAATATTTCTTGCTCCAAAACCAAACAGCAAATACTTCATATTCACTATGATGAATTTTTAAGTTCTGTAGTATCTTTACCCGGTGGTGATTTCACGTGTGAAATCTCATTATTCATTCTATTATTCACTCAATGGATACAGAATTTTAATTCTACTTGAGTACCAGTTTGAATAAGGATCAGCAGCAGGATCGGGCCTATTAGCTGCTTGGAACATCTATTGAATAACCTGATTTATCCCAACTAAATGGCTCATTAGTTCAGGCAGCAAGAAAATGTTTGTGTGTTGCTGAAGTTATGCATGGTTGTCATATAGAGTTTGCTGTTATGCAACCGTCAGTCACTCAAGCATGCACAAACTAGATTGTTCATTAACTACAGAAACAGCCACTCTACATTCAAGCAGGTTTGAGAAAAAGTTACTTGTTCCCAAATTTCTTTTAAACTCTGATGCATTGTTGGTCTAGCTACTTCTTTGTTACCACTATCTGAATTTTTCTTTCTTCCTGTCATGGCTTCAGAGGTCAGTCCCAATCATTCCCAGAAAGCACATTACTTGTGTTTTATTAGTGACATTAGACTCTAAACTGCAAGTTCTCAATCGTATGTAGACACTTAATTCCCTTGGATGGTGGGAATATTCCTTTGATAGTGTGATTTTGGCATTGGTAGATCAGTGAACTAAACACACTTAAAACCCTTGAGTAATTAAATCCACGTTTTCTACCTAAGGAGCACTGAAACTAATCTAGAAGTTGCCCTTTTGATTACTAAGATGTGAGCAAATTATAGAACTGTTTAGAGAGATGTGGAAAGAGAATTACATTTCACTCTTTTTCTGTAAGCATGCAAGGCAAGAAGTATATTTTTCCAATCTGTAATTAATGACAGCCTGAAAAAATTCTATAGGTCTCTCATTGCAGTCAAAAACCTCTTGAACAAAGTGAGCGCAGAGGAGAAAAAAAACAGGGTTCACAGCTTTGATCATGCTGCTCAGCCCAGCCTAAGTGGCAGAATTTGGAAAGAAGGCTGTACTACAGCTTCATTAAGGATTGCCTGTGAGTTTTACATGCTTCCTGAAACTACAGATGTGCAGGACGAAGAAGTTTTTGCAGTAACCAAAAAAGTTCAGTTATTTTTTATGCTACAAGCTAATCTTTCATGCTTAAAATAGGTGATGAACCTAGGATGATGACTAATATGCTGCAGCTTTTATTGCTTGTCTCTTAGAGATACACAGAGAAAAACTGACTTCTGGAATTGGAGACCCTGAGAAGTACTGGTAGTAGAATCAGACTGTGTATTGATTTACACTGACCTGAACCCATGTTGTTATATTACTCTTCAAAGTACAGGAACTCTCAAATTCAAGACTGGTCAGTAAGATGGCAGATGCAGTTACCTGAGAAAATGCTTTCCTTTGCAGGTATCAAGTTAACCTTGAACTGTGGAATATCCACGCTACAGATATATAACTGGGCAGCAGTCAGGTCCTGTCCAGCATCAATGAAAAGGATGATATCAAAGTCAAAAATGTGATCTAGAAATACTATGGACTAATGCAGGACATGTTCTTAGAGAAAGCAAGCAACAGAATTAAATGTACCCAGACATACACAGTTGAACCTTACCTATACTAGTATGGATTCAAACTCTAAATTCTCAAAGAATATATGCATTTTGTACATATAGATCAAATAATGTTCGTATAGCTTAATCACATGTTCTAAGTGATAACTTGGAATGTTTAAAATACTCTTTGAATAACCAGTATCTTGTTTCTTCTCTGCTGAAAATTACTTTGTTAGAACAAAACTTCATCTCACTACTGTCAATATAACATAGGAAGAACTACTGAAATTATTCCATTATAAACCAGGATGTTACAGATGGGAGTTTAATGCTTTGTATCCTAGGAATTCCATTATTTGTATACTCCAGCATTTAGAAGTCTTGGTCAGTTATGAAATTTCAGAAAACAGCAGTAAACAACAGGCAAAAGAAACTGACTGGATATATAGGACTGCTAGATAAAGTCATGCAATAAATCAAGATTACCGAATATGGATGAATGTGTATAATGGTATTTGGTTATTGCTTCATTTAATTAACAATATCACTTGGATCAGTTTTATTGCATCCTAAGATGTCTTCAGACTTGTGTTCTTAGGGTTTGGGAAAAATATACCTTTCCCAACACATTTGGAGACTATAGCTTATGTAAGAAACTAATCTCTGTTTTCTCTGAAAATACTCCTGTTCTTTTATATATTGCATTTCTTTTATTCAGCTCTTTTGACTTGTTGCCAGTTGATGAGTATGGATTCTTTAGGTGTACTCCTCCTTCACTGCAGTCAACAGAAGTTTTGCCATGCAAAGTTCAGCATCTGCATCGTGTTTTTTTCTGATTGGTTAACAAACAATAACTACAGTTAAAGGTGAAATGTATACTGATTTGCACATGAAATAGAAGTGGGTATTTCACTGTATATACATATTTAAAAACGTGCCCAAATACTGAAAAGGGAGTAATTGGTCTGGAGATGGATATTTTTTGTAGATGAGGAAAAAAACCCCCAACCAACCACAGAGTGGAAGGCTGTAGTTCCTTGTAGTTCTTGTAGTGCAAGACTCTTGAATATTTTTTTTAAACAGTAGTATTCTCCAGTCTTGAAAATCATAAATGACATATGGCTGAAAAGAGAGGATAAACCAAGACTTTTAAGTTCTAAAACTGATAAAGCTCCCTTAGGAAACTCACCATAAATATTATCATAAAATTAAAAGGGTTTAAAGTAGTCCATAAAGCTAAGTGAATTGATGTGTCTCATATGCAGTATTTTCACCTAGACTTCACCAGAGAAACCATAAACAAAGGACTATAAAGGCCTCAGATGAAATGAGTTCTTGCAAGCTTGGATTCTTGCGAAGACGCACTTTCACCAAGGACTCAAACATGGAACTGTGTCAAAGAGACAGCTAAAAGTGAAGAGGAAGTAACAGTGAGGGACCTATTTCCAGGTAAAGCAAGCTATCAGTGATAATGGTAAGTTAAAAAAATGAAATAAAGTATAACAATTCATTTTGTACTATTTAAGTAGATGAATAAAGTTATGAAGCAAACATTATTTTCACTTTTGAGTCGTTGTTTGAGGTTGAATTCACCACAGTTCCAATATGCTGGGTCTGTCAGTGCTCCACTTAGAGCTCTGTGTTCAGTACAAGACAGAGATGGAACTGTTGGAGAGAGTCCAGAGGAGGCCACAGAGATGATCTGAGGGCTGGAGCCTATGAAGACTGTCTGGCTGCAAGAGTTGGCCTTGTTAAGTCAGGAGAAGAGAAGGCTCTGGAAAGACCTTAGAGCCCCTACCAGTACTTAAAAGGGCTCCAGGAAAGCTGGAGAGGGATTCTTTATCAGGGGAATGTAGTAATAGGGCAAGGGGGATGACTTTAAACTAAAGATTTAGATTATGTTTAAGGAAGAAATTCTTCCCTGTGAGGGTGGGGATGCCCTGTCACAGGGTGCTCAGAGAAGTTGTGGCTGCCCCTGGATCCCTGGCAGGGTTCAAGGACAGGTTGGATGGGGCTTTGGGCACCCTGGGCTGATGGGGGGTGTCCCTGCCCATGGCAAGGGGTTGGAACAAAATGGACTTTGAGGTCCCTTCTAACCCAACCAGTCTGGGATTCTGTGATTCTATGATGTAATTCAGGCTTTACAACTGCAGTGGTGAAGATTACTAACGTTATCAGAGGGTCAGATACATGCAGCCAGTGGAGCAGCTGCCAGACCCTCTTACTCTATTTCTCTCTGATGGGGCATACAGGAAAATATCTTTTACTTAGTAGGGCAGTGATTTGGGGAGAAATGTATATATTAAAAGTGCTGTGTCTATAAAGAAAGCCATCAGCTTCTAGAGTCATGAGTCTTGTTCATAAGAAACCTCAATAAACTTTTTTTATAGTAAGCACATTTACTAAAGCCATATACAGGAAAGGCCTCCTTATTAAGCTTTCGCTTCATGACGTTACAATTAAATAAGGTTTTGCATTTAAAGTTTTCTGTTTAGAACTTTAAAGCCAGGGAGTAGCAATAGTGGTCCACTGAAGTCTTTGGGAAGTTTGAAATGAGATTATGCTTACCTTGCCACACAGAAATGAGAATAGGTCTTGGTTTTCTTTCAAAAGTTCTAAACTGGTGCCAGACTGTATGTAGTGAGGCTTCTGAGAATTCAGACAGGATGCTTATGATTTAACATCTATTTTTCATTAATCCAAACATAGCACACTCCATTTAAATGCTAGCTTTTCTTGTGCAGAAAATAAGACCTCCACATTGTACTTATTAAACTTTAATTAAACTGTGTATGTCTAGGAAAAGAATGTTCCTACTGTAAACATTATGTGGGTCAGCTAAATTAAAGTATTTAATGCTTTTCATAAAATGTTTGCATTTTAATCTGTTTTCAGGGGGCAATGCAATGGAGCATTCTTGCATATCTGGATCCTGAATTTCACCAGCACTGCCTTGGTAATAGGCTGTTCTCCAGTTTATGCATTCTCAGAGTGATAATGTATAAAATGAAAGCAGGAGGTCAAATCTGGTCGCAGTGAGAATTTCAAGTTTCATAATGCACAGAACTAATTACAAGACTTTTTTGTTTGGTTGGTTTACTCTTGGTAGTTGTCAGTCTTAGCAGATGTTTACATCACAGATCCATGCAAGAGATAGAATGCATTTCTTTGGTAAAATAATTTCCTGAATAGCAAAATTGCTTTGATTCCCAACGTTGGACTGTTCCTAGAACAGTAACCATCTCTCTCTGAACAACTTTGCATCAGAGACTCGCTAAGGGAAGGGAGGAAGACTTTTGAGCTGTTATACTTGACTTCTGCAGCTACCTAAAACAACTCAGAAACTCTAAAGCAGGACTAATGGGAACATGATGTTCACTCCCCCTTTTAGTACTTACTTAGCAGCTTATGAGTAGCACTGCCTTCTCTGCTTGAGGAAGTAAATAAAAAGAAAGAATATGCCACAGCTCCTCACATTCTGAGGGTGCTATTTGAATATTAATTCTATACAACTTATAGAGACCCTTATATCGACCCTTCAGTTAAGGCAGAGACAGAATTTTTCCCCCACTTCAGAAGAATGCTATGCTGTTGTAAATGTTGAGGCAGATTATTAGGAAGATTTGCAAGAATAACTACTTAAAATGGTCACATTCATTTTAAAGAAAAGAAATATAATTAGTATTTGCATAGAAGAAAATGGATGAATTTAAATTTTGGTTGATTATAATTATTGTCATCATAATCATCATCATTATCTTTGTATGTCTAAATGACTGATTCAAAGAAGAATTTTAACACATTTCACATGTCAGTGCAATTCCTTTCTGTTTTGTGCTTTAGTGCTTGGGGTTTTTCACTTGCTTTTTTCAGTCTGAATTTTTCACAGATCTTTTTAAAAGGTGGAAAAATGTTTCAAAAGAAGTCAATTCTGGAAGTATTACTTAAATAATTTTTTTTCCCAATAAAATATAATCAAATTGTACAGGAAAACCTACATAGATATTGTGCAATGGCACTTCTAAATGTCCTTAAGAAAGAGATTCTGAATAAGAAGGTTCTAACTGAGTCTAGACTGTTTGACCAGATAAGGGATGTTAACTGGTGAGACGTAGGTACAAATCAGTAGGTGAACTAACTCAAGTGGTAGTGCATTTACATTAAGATATAATTCCAAAAGTCCATTAATAAATTGGAACTATGCATAGACATTGTGCTCGTAAAGATTCTCACTAATCACTTCTTATATTTCAATACTGTGTATATTGATACAGCTGCTACTTAATTATGTATTCCATGTTATTGTTCCTACAGTAAAAAGTGTGCATTCCCATAGTAAATCTATATAGTGTGAGTTTATCAGGATTGACAATTCTGAAGAGTTCAGATCCACAATATCTGTTGGTGAAAGCAGTGTCTTTTTTTACTGAGTTTATATCACTTCAAAACAGAAATAAGCAAACAAGACTACAAGGGCCTTATACTGTGCATAGCAAAATAGAAAAAAAATGTCTTGTTTCTGTTTCCCTCAGGACTTTGAGATGACTACGAAAAGCCTGCATTTTGCAGGAGAGGGATCATCCTAGGTGATGTGCTAGCTGCAATTCTTCATACCTGGCATCTCTGAAAAACAGGACTTGGTTTTGCCACAACTTTAGTCTTTAGTATTAAATCATTTTAATTGGTTCCTTTGCTCTCTAAACTTTTAATGGAAACTATCATTAACATGAAGAGAAAGAAACTCTTCTCAACTAAAATTTATCTGCCTAGCACTAAGTAGATTCAGAGTGTGCCTTGACATTGCCTTACATCACTGTAACTGTCAGCTCTGTGTAAACCAGCAAGCCAGCACACTTCATGCTTTCTGGTACAACCCATGAAGTTCTAGAGTGGCTAATGCAGCCAATGCACCTTTGCTAGCAGGAATTTAAGCTGCTGTCATACAACTGATCTTTCTCAGGTGATCTTAAAAGGCTGTAAGTAAACAATGACATCAGGTGCAATATGAAATAATGCTAAAGAGTACATTAATGTCAGGAGACTACTGTTAAATGGAAGAAGATGAGGAGAGATTTCAGTCAGAAGAACCGAGCTCCAAAACTATGTTTTTGAGTCTTCTATTAAATAATGGACAGTATGGCTAGCTTCTTCTGGCTAGCTTCTTCTGGAAGGACAAGTAAGCCAAGTGTTAAAATCTTGTTTCTGACAAGGGTTACTATGACTTCTGAAAACAACCACTCCTGGTAGTCTTGCAGATGGCAGAGTTTCTTGATATTCAATTTTCAGATGGCTTCTTGCATGACAAGGAAGTCCCTACAAAAGAATAGGGGAGATAGATTGTGGTAGAAGCCTTATTTGCCTTTGTTACATTAAACATGGTGTCTTCTTTCTTACTTCCTTAGGATGAATACAAAGATGTTCATGCCACCACACAGAAAGACACTAGCAACTTTTAAAAAGCATGCTTTTAGCTGCAAGTAATAACAGAACTGATGCCATTGTCCAAGGTACAGACTGAGTTGGAGATAGCCAGCTGTAAGGATTTCCCAGAACTGCCTGCTATTAGATCAGGAACTGATGAGTTGCAGCAGATACATGACACCTCTGGCCAAAAGACAAACTTTAAAGTTTTGAGAGCTTTCTGTTTCCTCACTATGTCCAGCAATGATGATTTTTTAACATATACTATGTATGTAAAAGGACTGTACTATAAGATACTGGATTCAAGTATGTTTCTCTTCATGTAAAATACATAGTAAACCCAGGCTTTCTGGCTAACTTCATGCACTGAAGGACACCAATAGGTTCAATCAATATTAATTATTAAACTAACAAAGAATATTAGTGTCTGAAGCTCATTCTTGGTCTATCACTTCTAAGCAAAAAGATTTGATTCTCAATAGTTTTCTTTCATTCTTTTGCTTACATCCTTACTTGGAGATTAAATACCACCTACAGTGTAAAAGAAATCAACACTCAAAAAATATTTTTTGTGTATAGAACTATATTCTACGTTGACATTTTAGGGAAAAGAAATTTTCTGAGATCTGTATTAAGCTATGCTCTATTCTACATCCATAGACTTTATGAAAAAATAAGGAGGTTTTTGTCATATTAATTAATTAAATAATGCGTATAATTTAATCAAATGGCAACACATTCCTCCAGAAAAAAAAAAAATCCAAAGAAATTTACTTGCTATACAGTCTTTCTCACTGCAAAATACCCTAAAATTCATTCTAACACAAATGAGATGTATTCAATAGTGGTCTCACTGGGTACTGAGAGGCTTCAGCATTATAAATATGGGCAAGACTAATTTTTAAAAACTCAAAATACAGGAGGGTTATGCATTAAATAATAATGATCACAGGTGTTTCAACCTGTACTTTTAACTCGTGACCTGATTATCCTTATGCCTCTACAAGTCACTGGTAATTCCATCAGAAAGTCAATGAAGTTAAGGCACATAAAGCCAGTTTTATGTAATACCACATAGTTCTTGGTAGGTTACCAATGTAAGTCACATTAACCTTGATATGGAAGTAGGAAAGAGGAAAAAAAAAGCAGAGAAAGTCAATAATGTCTCCTGAAGATGAAGAAAGACTGTTATTTTTCCTTTGACTGTTTTCTACTTTATCTAAAAACCCACAGAACATGCTGAGAATGATTTTGAGGCACAGAAGATTGGTCAAGTTAAAACCAAAGCCTGCTCTTAAGTATTTGATTCTGATGCCACTCTGTAGTTCTTTGACTGAGATTTAGAGAGATGGAATACTACAATGCATTCAGGCTCTGTGGATCACACTTCTCCATAAAAGGTGAAACAGCACTATAAAGAGCTATAGAATATACTGGAGCTAGCTTCAGGAAATAGTTAATTTTATAAAAAATTTTAAAAAAGTGCATTAGTTCATTGTATTTTCTTTCAACCTCCTTCAGAGTTGTGAAAAAGTCTGACCAAGAGCTGCCAGACAGTAGCAGTAAGACTTCAGGACAACACTCACCCCTTTGGAAACTGAAAAGCAAGATGAGAATTCTGAGGGAAAAGCTTTTGGAAAGTGTATGTGAAATCAGGAGTCAGTAATTGTAGAGATTACTGGCCTTAACTTCCCTATACATCCTTGCCTGTCTCTAAGGAGTTATTTCTTGTTCTTCTAAGGGAGTGGGAGGTAGAACATGCTGGACTTTATCAACTGCAAACAGTATTCCAAATGTAAGTACTTACAAGTGTATTAATTTGCATTCTAAATGGAATGTCTCTAACCTTCTCAGGCTTGTGGTTTCAGGTTCAAAGGCTAAAAATGGCTCGTACTACCTCAACCAGTTTGGACCAGTTCCATTTATTTTTATCCAAAAAATCCAGATTGATTTCTAAAAGAAATGGCAGCATAGATTGCTATTACTGTATGGCTTTCAGAGGAAATGTAGTGTTTTAAAAGACAGTACTGTAAAATTGATGTAGCCATTGATGCCAATTTCTGTCAATAAGATTTCTCTAATTTGAAGACATAAAATGTTGAAATGTCTAGTAGTATCTGAGGCAAAAATACCATTCACTTCCATGGAAACAGAAGGATGCCCAAATTCTGAATGCTAAAATATTATCTGTGTCATGAAGCATTTAGATCTTTATTATTTCATTACTGGTTTAGATATAGAAATAACAAAGTACCTATGGAATTTTGGAATACGGTAATTTCTTAATATTTACTCTCTACACTCATAAAGATATGTACTCCTGAATGATGAAAATCAATTATCCCTGTATGTGTGAAATGCTGTAACAAGATCAATGAGACCTGAACACAAGGAGGCATCTTAGGATAACAGCTGCAGATGCATGCATTCTCTGGGAAAAAAACAAACAAGTGAATACACACTGCTCTCCCTGATGTTTCTCCCTCCCCCATATAAAACCCCTGCCATTATCCTTTCCAATTGTTAAGTGCACAAAATGAAAAACAAATAAGAACAGGTAGCAGTCCATATATCAGTGCAGGGAAAGTACAATAAATGGTCCTTCTCTGAGCCAAGGTAAAATGAATGCTTTGCATTCAGTTTTGAAATTTGTTTTTGATGGGGCTTAATGGTTGGAGTATACTTACAACCAAATGCTGTGTGTTTAATGGCTGCTTGAAAAACTGCAACTACATATCTTTACTGTCTAAAATACATACTGGTTTTAAAGATGAGCTCAAGATAATTACTTTCATAATATTAATAATTCTGACAATTGGATTTCCACAAAGGAGAGTCAATAAAATACTAAAAATATTTATTCAATAAATCAATTACGCTTCTGACTGAGTCTGGATAGCTATAAGTTGTTTTCTCACTGAGAAAATTCTGTTTATGAAAACCTATTTTCATGGAAAAGACTCTTAAGATTTCTATTGGAAAATGCTTTGCAGTTGAACAGAAGACAGGAGAATTAATGAAAAGTCCACGTGAGCCTTGTATGTTTAAATGAACAAAAAAAGGATTATTTTTTTATTGTTGCTTGAAGTAGAGTGTAATGTCCATGTTTAAAAATACCAAAGAAAGGTAAAGAAAAATTAAATACCTTCTTATCCCACTAGATGGTGGTGCCTTCAGAGTAGGGCTGAGATGCTCAAACAGACACTGCAGGAAAACTTTTGCTTTCTTTAGCTGACCTGCAAATATAGAGTGAGAGATGAGGTTAATCTTCTTCCTCTGGGGATATTAACAAGCATTCAGGTGTAATGACCTACTGAATATATGTGACTACACAGTGTTGTGGTCATAGTGGTTTGCTATAAAGTGTGTTCTAACTTCAATACACATCTAATAGTAGTATTTTTTCTTCCCAAAGAATAGGTGCAAACAATATTGAACCTTAATGATGATTGTATCTCACATAACACAGCCTTACAGAGGTCCTGGCTTTGCAATTTCACTGCCCTCTATCCTCAATCAAAATAAAAATCCAGATTAAAGTAACAAATCATTAGCAACAACTGCACCTTGTGTTCATGTATTTCATTGGGACAATATTAAAAGCCCTGCTCACATCTTTATGCTACAAAGATACTCCTCGTTTTAAAGATCAAGGTATTTACATGCCATTTAGACTAAAAGTGGCAGTGTCCAAGCACTGAAGGGCCCATCTCTTCAGTTTTAACAGTCAAGTGAAATGCTGATGAGTAGGAAAAGTAGGTGGGACCTTGCTTGAGAGAGTAGTTTTGCACTTTAATTTTCTGAGAATTCTGCAGTAAACGGTCAAATCCTTCACACCTCAAGTAAAGTTTGAGCTGTGGATTTCAGCACAGAGTCTGTGAACAGGAGCGCTTGTGTTTGTTGAGGACTGTCCCGAGGGTAGGCTCAAAATCACACTCAACTGCTGTGCAGGGAAGAAGCCTACAGCTGCAGACTCAGGTGACAAAGCTGGAGCCTGATGTTGGAGCAGTCAGGATATTAAATGTATAACCACTGCCAGTGAGCGAGGCAGCTGTCAGTCATGCCCAGACAGGCGGTCCAGAGTGAGCCTGGAGTTTCCTGTGTACACAGCAAGCCATGTAGACAAATTGCTGTACGCTCCAGAGGCTGTTCTCTCAAATCTGTGGTAAGGTTGTCAGTGATCAGTTGGAAATGATTTCTGAGACTTGCACTGAAAATATAAAAGAATTCTGAATTGTTTTGATTTTGCTTAAATATTATGATGTACGTTCATAGCATGAAAACTTTAAGATTCAAAGTGAAAGCTATTTTCTGGATGAAGAACTCTGGTGAGACAAGCCCTAACATAAGACTTTCCAGTTGTTCTTTTTAAAGATGATGTAATAGTACAAAAAAGTTAAGGATGTTCCTAAGTGTCTTGGAAGAGACACCATTAATTAAGACTCGTAGACCCATACTGTAGTCTGTAAGTGATGTTGCTCAGGCTATTTTATTTCACGTGGCCCTGCTTGTAGGTGATCACATGATTTATAATACCTAGAGTAAATAAAAATAAAAAAACCCCAACCCTCCTCTTTCTGGCACAATTTGATTCAAGTTTATTTGTTGTATGTTCCCTTCCTTTTATTCTACTCCTCCTATTCCTCTCTTTCACTTTTCAACCCCCACATTTGCAACATCTAGTCAATTTCCTATCTCCTTTGCAAGCAATCTCATCACGTATCCCTGTGCTGAGATATGCCAAACTAATATGATTTCAAGTAGTCCAGGTACTTCCAAAGAAGAACATCTCAGCCAAAAAGGGCTTGACAGGCATCTTTTTAACAAGCACTTTGCAGGGGAATTCCTTGGTGTATGCAGGAGACTGAGGCAGAAAAAAGGACAGAGAAATGGAACTGGGTGCTCAGTTCTTCTGTAGAGTGTTAATTATTTTGCACATTAGGATCTTCCTTGATTGTACTAGGGAGAGAAGATCCGCTCTTGCTTCCTACAGAAAGGTTGGTGAGCGTTTCTGAGAGCCTGAAGAAGCGAAATTCACTCCAGCCATTGCTACTCCCGGCCATTAGGGGCTGAAACACAGCATTTGCCAGGAGTGCAAGTTCCTTTATTTGATCTCTCTGACTGTACCAGTATAACTGCCAATCACAGGAAATACCTCTAATAACTCTTCCTTTTACTTAATAAGGAATACCACATCTTTAAAACATTAGAAACAGATGTCACTGCATTACTTCACTGCTGATGTATGTAATAGAAATGACACACTAATTAATTTAATGCAGTATAAATGTACTGATTATTTATCATGGCTGACAATAAAATTATGAAAACATTCAATTACAATCAGTGGTAATTCATTATTTATTGATTCTGCATTATGCACACATTAATACAATACATTTAATTACAGAAGAGAAGGGATCATTTTTCTATTGATACTCAGGCATTTAGATTCATCAGTGTTATTTAAAAACCTTGATGTTTAGGTGGGAAGTTTTAATCCACAATTCCAAAAAAACCCTCTACTGAAATGTCAGAAATAAATTGAATGCAAGTGTCAAGTACTAGTGTGTCTAGAAAAATGTGGGCAATAAGAATGACATCCTAATTTCAGTCTGTTCTTTTTCTCACGTCAGTGGCCTACATTTGTTAATATAATCATAGTTACTCTTTCCCAAGTAAACCAAGGCATTAAACAAGAAACTAGCAAAAATAAAAAAGGGTTTTTTCTTCCTTTTCAAGCCTTTACTCAGAATTAGCAGTATCAGTGGTTTGCACGTTTATGATGCAAACTCCAAGATCACCAAGAGCAAGTGAAGAGCTTTAGATAGGTCCTGAGTAACTTTTTTGTTAAGGACTAGGAGAATTATGTCATTGTCGCTAGGACTCCAGTCAGGCTGGAATTCAGAAAAAAATAGTCTTTAATTTTGTTATGCACTAGGGTGCATTGTAAATGCATCTTTCAGCTATTTTTTTCATCCTTCATTTTGAGCTCAGTTATCTCTGACCCTGTTCATAAGCTGTGTTCACATTCTTCCCTTCAAAGCCTCTGGCTACAAAGGAGAGATCCAAGTTCTTCCCTGGAAACTGGCATTTTCTCCTTCAATCTGCTCACATTCGACATACCTTGATCAAATCTATAGAAAAAATTATTAAAAAAAAATAATCACTGGGAATCTTTACACTGCAGTATCTATGGGATTCCCTGGTTTATTGTTCTGCCTCCTGTTTGGCTACAGTAAACTGAGATACAACAGAAACATCACTATTGAGCTTTCCTGTACTCTAGAATCAAAATTATTATTATTATTAATTCCCTATTGTTTTACTTAAAAAGCTGTCATCATTTCTTATCATTGTCTCCTCCTAGTCAATTGTGTCACCCATTATTTTCTCTATAGGATCCCTGTGAGCCAGTAGCCACATTTATGCCAGCTGGCAGTAAGTGATTTCCAGAAAGCTGTTGACTGGCCCTATCTGGAATGACTGGGGCTTTCCTCTCTTCTCCTGTGTCAGAAAAGAGCTCTTTCACATTTCACTCCAGTGGGGCATATGTAATGATGATAAAAACAAACACAAACAAATGTAACAGAACCTTTGCTTGACATCTTGCCATACAAACACAGGCAATTTTTATATTGGACTAGTGTGCAAGACACCAGTATTTCTGTAGCTGGGAGTGTTAAGAACACAGAGTATTTTGCGTACCAGTCTAAAATAAACAAAAATATTTAAATTTTAATTTTAAATAAATATTCTGAAGTACTTATTTCAGCTATAGGGAGGCTTACTAGTTTGCACACATTCAAATTACATACTGCTGGACTCCATTCAAATAAACCATCTGGATACTTTATAGCTGACAAGATATTACTGTACAATTGTTAGGCTTTAGTAACTTTGCCTTGTCTTTAATAAAATTACAGAGAAATAATAATATTCATTGATATAGTTGATTTGTATATGCTTAGTTGAACTGGACAGCTGCCTGGTATTAATTCTCAAACCTTGAGCATTTTCTTAGTTTAAGAGCAGTTCTTCTCTCCATGGATAGTCACCTCTCAAGGGTACTGTTTTTACTACAGCCTTTATGATTTTATATTGCTTCATGCCACTCCAACTTGCTGGGTGTTGATGCGCAAGGCTTCCTCTGGCCTTGCAAAAATTCAGTCTTATTTAGAAATATGTTTAGCTTATGGAAGACATTAAAGTCAAAAAGGAAAAAGAATTCTCACAGCGGAATTTGATTGTCACATTAATCTCAAAGCAAAAAAAATGTCTTTAAAAGGGCAAAGCCAATGAGAAATGTTTAAATCTGATTTATTTAATCTCCTAATAGCAATTACGTCCAGTAAAATAACCACACAAAGTTTCTATCTGAAGTCACTTACTTGTTATTTCTATAATTTCCAAGCATGTACAAAAAAATCTCAAGATGAGTCCAGGGCTCAACTGTGTTAAACACTTTGCCAAAGTAAACAGCCCCAGCCCCACAGTGCTTCCATTCTAAGGTTCTGATCCTAAAAAGATGCATGAACTAGGGCAGGAAATAGGAACTTTCTTATTGAAAGGTATCCACTTAAACCTGTCTTATGTGAAACTTCTGTCTTAGTTTGAGGCAGCTAGGCTGGGGTCCCAGAACAAGTGGCTAGTCTTGGCCCACACGTATGTCCAATGGAGAGAATGAGTTTCCTCCAGAGTGTCATTTAGATCATTTAAGTTATAGAGCAACTTTCTTAGCATCCAGTCACCTCCCCTCACTGGTGGAGTTACTCATAATGCAAAAATATTAAACTTTGCAGAAAGGCTGCCTAAACAAGCAAGCTTTACAAAAGGAAGAAGATGACATAGACAAGCAGTGCCATCATGGAAGTAAGTAACATGGGCTGGATTTGATGATGCAACCAAAACAATACTATGATTCTATGAAATGCTCTGTTGATATTGCTTGTTCCATATCCACTTGAAAAGTTTTGTTTATACTTTTCTGCTTGCTGTGTTTACTAAATGCCTTAGTAGCAAGCAAAAAAAAAGAAACCCAAAAATGGAGGGGTGGTGGGGAGAGTTAAAGGACTAGAAAAGAAGGAAAGCTAAAAGAAGACTGAAAAAAGTGAAAACAAGCAGGAAAGAAGGATGGTGATATAAAGGAAGAAAGGGAAGAGATAGATAAAAAAGGGTGTAAGTCAAGTACACTGGGAGAAGGTAAGATGCAAATAACCAATCTAGTCAGTGTATCCTGACTGCTGCTGGGTGTCAGGCTCAACCCCTCTATACAGAATTTATCTGACTATCTTTTGAGTCCATTTGTTCAGGGAGAAGGGATGTAACAAAGCTTAGGAAATCTTGCATTAGCTGATCTAGTTCAGGTGAAGGAGACATGGGATCTGCCTAGTTCCCAGGACTGCTGGGTCGCACTTGTACGCAGCTGCGTGAGGGACCATATGGTGCTTCTGGAGGCTGCCTTAGTCAGGCGTGAGGAGAGGGCTGATGCCATTGTATCTAAAGCACATTTAATGCCATAGTTAAATCTGGAAATTTCAAGCAATTACATGCAAAACCTGCCGGGAAAGGACTCTGCTCCCCGTGACCAACTTCCACGTCTCCCACGACCTCCCTCTGTGCTGCTTGCACGGCGCACACCGTCCTCTGGAGCGGCTTAGTTTCCTTTAGACCAGAAACACCTAGCATAACACTGCCTCCACCTCCTATTCCCAGGCGAGAGCAGCCACAGGTCTCCCTCCGTACACAAGTTAGATGCAGAATTTGCCTAACGAGAGACTCCTGCTGCTACCCTCTCTCCCCGCCCCCCATCTCTCCAAATTTCTCTCAGCTGTGGCGGGGCACAGGTGCTTTAAGGAACCTATCAGAGCGCAACGACCGCTGCAGCTACCCGGGAAAGGGGGGGAGCGCCTGGACCTACAGGGAGGCGGCCCCGGCCTGCCTGCGCTGTCCCTCTGAGCGCCGGGGCCGCAGGCGCGGGGTCCCCTCGCGGTACCGAAACTTTCCTGCCCCGCAGCTTGAAAAGGGGCCGTTGGGGAACCCGGCCGGGTCGCGCCCCTCCCGGGCGCCCCTCAGGTGCCCACCCGCGCGACTAACGCCTACTTCGCGCCCGCTTCGTCCCGCGGGCCGTCTCACCCCCGTCCGGTCGCCTCACGCCCCGCCGCCCAGGTGCTGCGGCGGGCGCCGCCCCGCCCCGCCGCCCGGCAGCCACTCGCCGAGGCCGCGCCGGAGGCGGGCGGGGCGCATTGGCTGGAGGGCGCTGTCACTCTTCCACCCCGGCGGCGCTGGGGAGGGGTCTGGGCGCGCGGCTGGCGGCGGCCGCTGCGTGTGGGAGGGCGGGCGCGCGGCTGTTTTTAGTAGTACCGCAAAGAGCGCGGCGAGAGTGCGCGCGAGGGGAGCCGGGCTGAGGCGAGCGGGAGCCAGGCTGGCCATGGCTGTCTCCGCGCCGCCCGTCATCGCCGCAACTTCCAGCGGCGGCGCGGGGGGCTCGGCGGGCTTGTTCCGGGCGGACCCGCTGTACTCTAGCCCCGCGGAGTCTCCGCGCCTCACCAACAGCCTCGTCAACAGTTTCCTCTCCGCCGGCAACGGTGGGGCCGGCGCGGGCGGCGGCGGCAGCGGCGGTGGTGGCAGCGGGGGCGGCGGCAACGAGTGTAAGATGGTCGACCTGCACGGGGTGAAGGTAGCCTCGTTCCTCGTGGAGGGGCAGGAGCTGATCTGCCTGCCGCAGGTCTTTGATCTCTTCCTCAAGCACCTGGTGGGAGGGCTGCACACGGTCTACACCAAGCTGAAGCGGCTGGATATATCGCCCGTGGTGTGCACGGTGGAGCAGGTCCGCATCCTGCGTGGGCTGGGGGCCATCCAGCCCGGCGTCAACCGCTGCAAGCTCATCACCAGGAAGGACTTCGAAACTTTGTACAACGACTGCACCAACGCGAGGTGAGCCGCAAAACTTCGCTCTTCCTCCGGCCGCTGGGGGACGGCGGCCCGCGGGGAGCCGTGCACGGGGGTGGGGGGCGCCGGGACCCGTCCACTCTTCTCTCCCCGCGGGCTCCCCCGCTGCGTGGGCGGGTGTTGGAGGGAGGGTGAGTGGAGGGGAGGTGGCGATCGGGGCGCTGCGCAGCGCATGGGGAGCCCCGGGCACGGCCTGGGAGAGGGGCCGGGGTGCGTGGTGCCGGCGGGGTCGGCGAGCATCGCGGCGGTGCCGGCATGGAAAACTTGGGAGGATCCCTCCGGCCCCCGCGCCGGCCGGGACCGCCGGGAGCGGGGCGATTCCGCGCACCGGGCTTCAAACTTTTCCCTGAGTAGGGAAAGCTGATAGTTCCCCTGTTCGCTGAAAACAAAAGCCCAACAACCCACAACAAACAAACAAACAAAACCCCCCAAAGTTTTTCCTTTTATATTTGTTCGGCGAGACCCTCGGGTTCCCCTCAGGATCCCTCGCTCCCCAGAGGGTGAGCGCAGGCTGCGGCGCGGCCGCAGCTCCCGGCCGGTGCCCGCCGGGGAGGCTGCGCGGCTCACGGGCAAACTGTTGCTCGGCATCATCCCGGAATAATTTCACGTCAGGCCATCAGGAGGTCTGGCGTGGCTGTAGCCCCTGCCCTGTCGTGCTGAAATCACTTAAGCCCGGAGCGGGTTGTATTCACGGGAGATCCCTGCTGGGTCCTTCGTACTTGGGGTTATAATCCTGGCTTGTGACCTCATAGCGGCCGCCTTTAGAGATGATAATGATCTAATAAACACAAAAACACTCTCGGGGCTTAATAGAAACACACAGTGTGGGGAGGTCGGATGCAGGACAGGGTGCTGGGCGATGACGCTGCCTAGTTCTGTGGCTGGTGAGATACCCCGTGAGCAGCATTTGCATTTCAATGTGCTCCCGCTTTCCCTCTGGTAGGAAACTTTCTTCACGGAGGTGGTTGAAGGGAGCTCCGAGTGCCGTGTCTGACTGGCGGCGTGCAAATATCTCTTAATTTGGCTGTTCGTGTCAGTATTCCGAGCCGCTGGACGCGTGGGGTGGGGTTTGCCTAATTGCACCTCAAGTACGCGCTAATTTGGGGCCTGATCCTGTTGCCGCGGGTTTAAGCGGGAGCGGAGCGGGCGGCCGTTCCTGGGCGGCAGCGCTGGGTTTGTCTCAAATTATTCTGTGTTAAAGGTGACAGTGCAGAGATGCTTGCACTCGATCCCTACGTATCTTTATTTGAAGTACGTGCTTCTTCCTCTTGCTCCTGCTCCGTTTCTGTAACGCCTTCTCCCGCTGCCTGTTTATTTCAACGTGGAGCACGGCTGTGACATCACAACTGCTGCCGTGTTGAAATGACGGTGTTACGGGGTCCGAGGCTCATCTATTTGAATAAAATTAACGTAAGACTACGAAGGGAGACGTATTTCAGCAGCTCGACTAGCGGGGAAGCTGACCGCTAAAGAAAAGCCTCTCTTTAATTTCTGTGACCGTGCCAAAGTTTTTCCTTAGGGAAATGCGGGATCCGATCTGATGGTACGGCCTGTAAATACAGTCTGATGGCTTCTGCTCTCTTAAAAACCGGTGATTTAAGATCCGCAGATGCTGAAGCGTAAAATGTTTAAAAGTTTTATCTCATAACTTTATTTTTTTCCCTTTATCAAAGACTTACGGCCCCAATAGGGTAGGGGAATAAGTAATGCAAGGAGCAGCTGAGAAGGGAGGCCGGGGAGCTGTGAGGAGCCGAGGGATGCTCTGAGAGGGTTTGAAAGGAGCAGTCAGTGGAACGAAGACCTGGTCGGAGACGGAAGATGTGGCAAGAGCACTGCTGAGGGGAAGTCTAATAGGGCAGAAACACCCCTGAATAGAGTCCAAGCTCTCAACTCAGAAAGTACATTCAACACGTGCGTAAGCACAAGCTCTCCCTGCCCAGTTATGAAAATACAGCGGTTTTCTACCTGTTTGGGAGAAGCAGATTCTTCTACATTTCCTAAAACACCTCTCCTTTATTGAAACATCACTCGAACCTTGTTTATATTTCTTGAAAATGCTGCTGGTTCGAGTAACCTACTGATAACCGATGTGTTTTGCATCCACAGTTTCATGTGTACTTCCTAAGTGTTACCAGCGTGTACGAAACTTTGCTCAAGTATGGTAACTTAGCAATGTTAAGTGTATAGCATTGTGCTAATTGATTGCTTAATATGTCATTTTATTTACAGATTTTTTTTTTCCTTGAACAGCTCGTACTTAATGGGACAGAATGTTGGATAAAAATAGCTAAATACATTAGAGTGATCCAATTTTTGCTTGCGTGAAGTGCCCTGGGAGCCACTGCAATGTGTGGCACAAAACAAAACGCAGTGGAACTACTACAGCTACACATAACAGCACTTAGGTTGCTGTACCTGGGAAGGCTTTAAAAATGTGATCGTTTAGAAGGGAACCCTTTGATATGTATTGTTCCACAGCATGACTCGAGCATTACTTTCGACTCAGAATATGGTGCATTGCTTTTGTAGTATATATAATTTATGGATGCTTATTATATATGTTTCAATGCTGTAGAAATACAGCATTCAACTCAAGAGCTACTAGAACAAGGAGTAAGAAATGTTGGTTATCCATATTTTCGATGTTTGTTGACTTCTAAAAGTCAACAGTTCTTATGCTAGTGTACACTATTCATTTTTTAATTGGAATGCAATTAATCAATTATATATACTTGAAAAAAAGATAAATTCTACTTCTCCTGCTTGCTCTATTACATTCCTTTTTTAGTTGAGGTTGTCTACAGAGCTTGTAAGAGCTGTGGAGAAATATACCTGTAGCGGAAGTTTTTGTATGTCTCTGTTCTGTGTATGTAGCACTGGTTACCTGTATCACATCTCTGATTGTAGTATTTTTTAATCAGTAATGTGTAATTTTCTATCATGTGTTTAACAGAATGTTCTGAACTGGGACTGTCAGTAGGAATCGTCACGTAATCTAATTTGGAAGCACGGTTTGTAAAATGAAACTAACCGTTCCTCTCATTACAGGTAGCATCTTCTAGTAAATAGTGAGCTCAATGTATTTACAGAATTTACTTGCTAATTTGTGATACCTTAGGAGATGACTTCAATTATGGATACATGCTTAATTTTAGTAGGAAAGCATAACATTTACTTGAAGGAGAAAACTATAATGAGGCTTTATTTAAAAATGAAATATAAATCTATAGTGAGAACAGTTTTATGATGGGAAATAGATCAACCCTTAAAATTGAGATTATGAGTGTGATCATACTCATATGGGCTTTTTCTATTTGATGGAGGCTCTTGGCTGCTGAAGAAGCATAGTGTTGGTTTGGATTATTCAGTGAATAGTAAGAATACTTCCCAGAAAACAGTGATGTTGTGTGTGGCTGATTTTTTATGATCTATGGTATCCAGTTAAGCTAATATTTTGTATTACTTTGGCTAGTCACAAACAATAAAAGGCTTTAGAAATGAATTTAAGCAGTAAATGCAGGCATTTTATTTTATGAGATAATGAGGGTCTAGTCATGTTGTCTATTAAAAGCTACCCTATAGTCAGCAATACTCTGTCTTTTATTAGGAGAATGATGTCAAGATTATAATTAAAGCAATCCAGTCATGTAGCACTGCACAGAGCTGCCTTGTATATTGATTTTAAATCTGGACATCTGATTATATAAACTTCTTTGACTAAGTAAATAGCATTCAGACTTGGCCAGACTTGTGAATTTCAGAGCTGGTAGCATGTTGAAATAATTTTTGAAGAGGTGAATTTCTCAGTTTCCTTTTCTTTCTTGGAGAGGATACTCACTTAAAACATTCTCGAGTGAGATCTCTGGCAGAGTGGATTCAGCTAGAGATGTAGAAAGCACTTTTTCTACTTCCTAAGCAGATTAATTACACTTTTAGGGAAAAAAAAAAAAAAAAGAAATAGCCCTTTTTTGGACCTCTTGAAAGTCTATGCCTGTTCAAAGCTACTAAAATCCTTGAATATTTTCATCAGAATCATGTCTAATTCGGAGAAGCCTTGAATAAAACCTTTTTTTTTTCATAGCAATAGAACTTCCCATTTGAAGTGTAACATGCTTTTCCTACAAAATGGTGTATTTGTATGTTTCCTGCATGTGTATATGCATAATACATATGTAATTTTCTACTGAGACTTCTACAACTGAAAAATACTGTGTTTTTGTAGCAAAGACAAAAAAGCCAAACAATTAGGTATTAATGATATTCTTGTTGCATATTCAAAAGGTCTTTGCAAGCATTTCTTCTCCTTTTTTCTTTTCACCATTTCAACCTGCAGAACTCTTCACTGTCACTTCAAATCACACAATTCTACAAAGATAAAACAACATTTAAACTCATTTGCTTTGGGAGGGAAATTGAGCATTTGCACCCAATAAGCCTGATTGTGGAACTGCATGCAAATTGTGTTTTGATTTATCTCTTTTGCACTTTTTTCCATTTGAATTGATCTTGCATTAATTTTGCCAAGCGGCTCTGTGAGGCTGCAGATGTTGCCCTGTGTTTAATAAATCAATGAGACAGATCTGAATGAATCACTTCAGATGGATTCTCTGCTCGGTTTGATGTCTAGATGTTATTCTTAGCTTGTTATCATGACAGATGCATTAATGTTCCCATACACTGCCAGCAATGTCAAAGAGATTGAAGCTTTTAAAGTGGCGGTATCCCCTTTTCCCCCTTCTGTTGGAATAACTAAATTGCCTTTAGGAATAGGTCAAAATACAAATTTAATCATGGCGTTATTGTGGGGAAGATGCTAAACTTCTGACTGTATTATGACACAAAGTCAGACAAACACAGTTTCATACAGAATGATTAATTATTCCAAAATAGTGGAGATCAATATTAAAATCTAAACATAGGATAGCTCCTTAATAGAGTAACCACTTTCTCAACATTAATATTTCATTGTAATAGGAATGATCCGAATAAATAATACAAGACTGGAAGATGTTAAAAGTGTTGCTATAAATAGAATATCACTGCGTCCAAATAGATTACGGGCTGAAGTAGGGTTTTTAATTTTTTTTTTTTAATTTGCAGTAATATTTTTATTTTTGAAGTTAAATGTAGCTGGATTCGACATCCTGTAGATTTAAAATAGGAGCACTTCTTTATTGTGTTCCTGTTACTATTCACCATTTAGAGCCAGGTATGTTAGAGAAGTTGTCGATCACTGTTAATTTCTGATCTGTGCAGTCTGGTATCCATTATCTTGGAGCAGAACCTGTGGAACGCAAATCAGAAAAGAGGCTGGAATGTGTCTTTGTGGAACAGGTTTAAATTCTGGAAAAGATCATACAAAGCGTAAAGTACTCTGCCATGAATAATGATCTATTTCCCAAGTAGGCTACGCACATTTTTTTATTGGCTTTTATTCTTTAATGTTTATTAAACTGTGTGGTCTTGCTTGTTTTTCCTTAGAAGATAAAATACTATTTTGAGATTTGATGCAATCATTTGGTTAAACCTGATCTCTTGCTGTGCTAATGCTTTATTGTAAAGTGAAAAAACGATTGCTGAAGTTCCTTTTCCTAATCTCTTCCTCAAGCAGAGGAACTTTAACTTTTTGTCATGAAGGTTTCTGAGAATACACTGGAGAACCTGGCTGTTGCAGATTTAGATTTATGTTGGCATTCTTGGTATTCTTGCTCCAGTAGTTCCAATTTGATAAAGGAAACAATATGTATAATAGAAATTCAATGTTTATTCAAATGAGTTTAAGCTTTAGCATTGTTACATTTGCCTTTCTTTCACCAATATATCAATGTGTGGCAATAGCATTATGCTTAGAAAGCTTCCAGAAGTGGCCAGTTGGGTAAATGGGAAATTATTCTCACACTGGGGCTACGGTTGGACACGCAGCCTCTATTTGTGTGTGTACATTTGTTTTTAAGGCAGGTGAAAATCAACTTGGGTAAAACTGAGGAGCACAGCAAAAATCACTGAGTTAGAAAATCACAGTTAGTTGCATGGCAGTGGCCTCAAAGTGGGAAACTAGTGTCTGCCTACCTTGGTAATCTCACAAAAAAGATTTGAGTGTTCTGAGGTGTTCAGAAGGAATGCACCTCACTGATTTCATTGCTTACAGGCTGGAATTCACATTGTGCAAGAGCTGCTTGTCAATATCAATACTAAAAAGGTGTTGAAATCTGTGCCTTAGAGTCCCTGGTTTGGCTTTGCTGAGGCGAACCTTTGTTTTGTGCCAGTGGAAGTTTTCTAGAACCAAGGGCAAAGAACTTAGAAATATTTCTAGAACTCGAGCCTTTCTCATCAAAGGTGGGACACAGTTGCTTAAAACCTGTATTTGAAAAAATTGCATGAGTCTGGCGTTCTCAAACAGGCAATGTGTATTTGGGTCTGATCTTACTCTTGCTCAAAGTATCTTTAGTCTTCTGTGTGCCTCTTCCAGAAGTGGTCACTTTGGATTTTATAAAGTTAGAAACAAAATTCTCTAAATCTTTACTTTAAAATATCTAGGAAGTTCCCATCTAGTTTTTCTTAAAAAGTTCTTCCTGTGATTATCAGTGTAGTAAAACCCTGTTGATAAATGGAAGTACTGCATTGTAATGATTATTTATGTAAACAATACTAATAGCAAGAACAAACATAATGAGGATACTTGAGAGTTACTGCCGTCTGTAATGTGTTCCTTTGGTGTAGGCTAAGGTGAGGTTTTATATGTTACGATTAAGCATGCAGTATCCAGCACAAGTACATTTGTTAGTAATGATTCTTAGTGATTTAGATTTATCCTGCTTGATATTAGACCTGTCCCTTGGGGCTATGTGCTTTTGATCTTTGTTCCCTCTTGGTGAAGCATGGTTATCCAAAGTGACTTAGTAATAGGGTTTTCTTCTTTCCCCCGTTCTACAACCTGTAAGGAACACCGATACCTATTAACTAATGTACTTTGATACCTGCCCCAGAAGGTTCCAATATCCAAATCCTGTAAAACATTTGTTTGCTTCATTTTCTTTCTGGTAGCATGGCTATGTTGTTGCTTTGTGTACGCATAAAGTTTATTGGCAAACAAGGGGAGATTATATTTCCTTGTCAGTACATCTTGACCTGCTAAGCCCATTTTGCTCATTAAAATATATTGTGTTGGAGCTTTTCACGACTCAGTTACAAATGCTGCTTCCACAAAAAGCAAGAACCAAACCAAATGAATAGGTTTTGCTTCAGAACTCTATAGTGGCTTAAAGTGTAATGATTAGCAGTGTATATTGTTGTGTATAGGTTAAGGTATAAAATGTTCAGTTGCAATTGTGTCTGATCTTATCAAGTTTCTGGAAATTGATATCTGGTAACAGCATTTAACCTACATCTAGTCTATCTGCTATTTATGTGATGGGTTAAAAAGAAAAAGTAGTATCGATCTGTCGCTGGATTAAAGTTTGAAATCGGCAACGGCATGAGCACAAAAGGCTTTTTTTATGATTTCTCAGCTTGCCATTGATCTCCCAGTTTTATTGCATTCATTATTTATTAAAAGAATTTGCAAGCTAAACATAACGTTAAGCTAGTTTGCACACAGGGACTGCACTTAGGAAATTGAATGGAAATTGCATTAGAGATGAACATCTGTGCTATTTTTCCACTCGTGTGTTTATGGGTTTGTATAAAAGGTGTATTGGATTAACAGTTATAACCATTATAGCTTGCAGCAATATGTTAGAACTCTAAGCATTTAGTAGTTATTTAGGAGAGAGACTCTTTTTACTTATACTAAAAAGTATGGTAATGCCATCACAAACAGTGCTTTTATTGGATTATTTTTTATTAATGGGCTTTTTACTAGTAATGTGTAAAACTTGAGTTATCTAGCTATATTATGCATGTGTTCTATTATCTATGCTACATAAAGCTCTGTTAATATTGTCATTAATTGAAGGTTTCTAGTGACAGTGTTAGTTAAGTATTTGGCACGTAGACACTGAAGTACTGAAATGAAATGTATTTTATAAAATACAATAAGAAGGCTCCTTCAGATTTTTCCTAGCAATTCAACTAGTTTTCTGGCCTCCTTGAGCTAGGTGACTTGTGCAGTGTGTCTGTCAGTGAATCAGGTGGAAATCCTAAATATTTTTCAGTTTTATTCTACTTCAGCTCACAAATTTAGTTCCCCTCAGCATGAGCTGTAACTCTGCGTGACACACAAAGTGTAGGGTAGACCTAGAATTTTGAGGTATCTCCTGTAATGATTTTGGATTTTATGATTGCGCTCCTTCCATTAAATAAATTACTTTGCTGGAGTACCTCATGCTTAAATTGGGAAAAACAAAAGAAAAAATTACTTGGGGGGCATTGGGTGAAAAATTATAATTTTAGAAAAAAGATGCTACCTATTTTATTTTGTCTTAAGAGTATGCGCAGTCTAGTCTGTTTATGACTAGCATGTACTGAAATGTGTCATGTTTTGCATCATCAGAGCACTTTCAGTTAGTCTATTCAAGACTCAACCTGATGCATCTCACTGGCTTGTAAGACTGTTAAGGGTTTCCTGTGCTAAGAAACAGGAGTGTTCTTTGTGCCTGAAGGTTGTGCTTAATTGTTGCAGTGCCACCTCTACTTTTTTTGGTTTCTCGTAGGATCAAGTCCTAATAGTATTTTGAACAGAGGTAGCTCTGAATTTTAGTTGAAAGAATCTCAGTACTATTTTTCTACACTGTTCCTAGTCTTCTTCACTGTTGTTCCCAACCATAGGTTCCTATGATTGTTTTTCATGTTATATTAATGCATTTCAGCCTCCAAAGTGGAAGTTAGATTTAATGCAGGTAGGATTTATGTAATTAATATGTATACAGACACATATTGATACAATATACAATGCAATTCAATCTAAATTTCTGGGTTATTCCAAAGCTTCCCTCCCAAGCAGTGTGGCTCAACTCTGATTTTTGGGAAGTTTTGCAACCAAAATTGAGAGGGGCTTTGGAATAATCCAGAAACTTAGTTTAAATTACATTTGTTGTAGTCTAGTCTGTGGAAAGAGAACTTTTAACTTGGGGGATACCCTTGTGGTACTTCAAGTCAACAGAAGATTAAGTCATTCTTCTCGTCTGTTTCCAAACCTTTGCGAACAGTGGAATGAAAACAGAACACTTGAAGTTAATGGAAGTTATTTTTACTCCACATGTGGACAGAGTTCCAAATTTGGTTATTTTGCAGGTCACAGGATGATTGAGCTTGGCAAGGTGGTCTTGAGATACCTACCCCTGTTTAAGCAGGGTCAGCTAGAGCAGGTTGTCTAGAACTCTGACCAGTTGGATGTTGAGTATTTACAAGGATGGAGACTTTGTGCCTTTGGGCAACCAATTCACAGCATAGAAAGAACTGTGCTCTGGAAGAAAGGCTTTATTTGTGTTGGTTGAGATGACTGGGTTGTGTGGCAGGTGTTGAAGCTGTGAATAGATGCCGTGGCTAGCCACTGATGTGGTCATTGCCCTACCCATGAGTTGATCTCTAGGTACTGGTACTTTGCCTCTGTGTTTGTCCTGGAGCAGAGTGGGAGTTGGAACCCTCTGTGAACCAACCATGTTGTATTCAGATTGTGCTTTCTCTGTCTCACAGATGGTTTCCTGGAATCCTGTATGTGTGTGTACTGATGAGCTGACTTGTCTTACCCCTACTGCTAGCTGAGAAGGAATATTTGTAATTAAAAAAGTAGAAAAAGTGTCTGTAAGCAAGCTCTTAGCACAGACACTGTGCCAGTAAGGGGATTTAGTTACTTGTATGTTACAGTAATGTAAGAATTGCTAATTAAAGATGATCAAACTAGATTAAAGGAAAAATATTTTGAGTTTCAGAATGCTTAATCAGTGTATTTAGATTATTATGCATTATACTTTTTTCTTAAACAAGTAAGGTATTTTTGCTTGGTGTAAGGTACAGGTGGTAGCTAATGGGCTGTTTTTTATAACAATTAATCAGAAAACGTCTGGTGCCTGTGAAACGTTATCCCTGTTGTTTTCTGCAGAGTTGATGAAGGCACCTCGCTTCCCTGCTGCAGGTCTCTGGGGCTGCCTTCTCTTGTCCTCCTACTTGTAAATGGCGTGTCCTGAAGGAGGGCAGGTTTCTTAAGATGGGGAGAATGAAGAACAGAAATAGGGAAAAAAATGCCGAGTCTTTCCAATGAGACTTAGAGTTTATCTTTAAAAGAAACGAGCAAAGAAAAAGACCTCAAACAGAACAAGGTATTAAATGCTGGCAGTTAGAAAGCAGCAGAATATGAATATTGTAACAGGACCTGATGTAATGAGCTCAGCATTGGGTTTTCTCATCTGCATGAACTAGTTGAAATACGTATTTCTGGGTCTGCAGAGGGGTTTTTTGGTAGGCTGATAAGGCATTTTTTGGTGTGTCTTCTGTGACACTTCATGGATCGATAGGTGACTTCTCAAAATACTCCTAGAATCTTATCACTAAGAAATGACTTTTACCTGCTGCGAGGTTGTTCTGACTGTTGCAGACAGCTGGGATAGAGAACAAAGTGATTTGTCAGTGCAGTGCGTGCCGTACCTTTTGTCCCTCTCTGCATTACACGTGTGTGTCAGCAGCGTGCTCTGCTCTGAGTCTGGGCTCTGCCTACCTGGGAGGGCTAATGCCTGCCTCTCCGCTTTCACAGCCGCAGTGCATCTTCCAGGAGCCCTTAGAAAGCGTCTGGCCAGAGTGACTACTATAACATGCTGCAGACCTCGCTCTCTCTGGCAGCCAGAAGTGCTGGGAGGGTTAATGGATGCTCTTATCGTACCCAAGAACTGGGATTTCTTGTCTTGGGTCAGAACCATAATCACTGTCGTTTCTTGTTCCGCTCTGTATTGATACATTGCGTTATTTGTTCCACAACTGATTTTTGAGTCAAGTAAATCTCTTTGTCTTGCTGGAACTCAAGAAAGTTTGTCTTGTAATTTCATGAAATAATTTTCTTTTGCATGTTAAGCTAAAGGGGGTTTTGATCATTCACTTATCTTGCCTTATTTAATATATTCAAAATTTTACCTGCACCCTTCCTCTCCCCCCAGATATTTGTTCCATCTTATTAGTTATTCGTCCTTAAAGATTTACAATTTTAGCTTGTAATCTTACTGAAAAATTTAAACTTTTCATATATATCTTTTTGATGTGGAAACAAAAAAACCCCGTATTTATTGTAGTCGTCCTTACTGAGTAACTAACTGTTGTAGACACACTCTACAGCAATGATTGTTGTAGAGTAGTTGGGAGTGTGGCAGCAGACTGATAAGTGTGCTTCAAGAACTGATCTACGAATGAAGATAAGTGGAATGAGTTCTTACAGTGGTGTATTCTGATCCAGATACAAACTCTTATTTTATCAATTCTTATGAGATTGATGATAGTATAAGCTCCTTATTTTTGTTGTTTTATTCCAAACTTAGCTCTTGGAGAGTTTTAAATGCCTGGCGGGGCTCAGCATCTCTGTTGTTAAGTGTGACATGTAAGCCAGCTAGATTAGGAATTTTTTTTCTACCAGCACCCCATTTGATTTGTGTGTTGTATTAGGGTCTGACTGAATTTTGCCTTTGTATTGAGTCTGTAACTCTGGCTGGAAAGGTCTTGCATTGGCTTCTCTGAACCTCTACAGTATGCTTGCCTGTTTTTGTGCAACTGCTTTTTCTAATGTTGGTCAGCCAAACAAAAGTAAGAACCTTGCTTATGCTGCTTGTCCCCTACCATCATGTTACAGAAGGTAAATGTGAGTGCAGCTGTCCTCCCAGTGCCTCTGTATTCTCTGAGATGGATGGATGATCTCAGATGATGTGGTGGCTTGTAAGTTGTTCTCTTGGTGCTCTATCCATCTGCTTGTGGGGGCATGTGTGTAAGGAAGGACCAAAGAATGACCACATCTTATGCCCACCTGCTGCTGACTCACAGGGAAGTCATGTCTCACGAAGTGTAAACCCTTAACAGGAGTTGGTTATTGATTTACAGGGAGAAGAAAGAGAGAGGGAGGCTGTGTTGGTGGATGCGGTGTGTTTGTCCAGGCCTCTTGGGTGTTGGAAGGTCTGGACTGCAGATTGTGTGCTTGAACAATTCAGTCCTCTAGCACCTGCACAGGCAGGCAAGGGAGTCCAAGAAGGGTTGAAGCTGATGTGTGTTGTGTGCAGTGGGTGTGTAGTAGGCTGATGTGACAAGAGCAAGTACAGTTGCTGCAAGACAGCTGACGATCTGTGTGCTGTATGCAAAGTATGTTGAACTTTGTGTAGAATGCCTTGCTGTGCCATTTCTGTGATTATAATTTCTGCCTCTTCTGCCCTGGAATTTCTCTTTGGCATTTTCAGGTACTTGTGACGCTGCATGGGACACAGCCTCACCTTTCCCCATCATACAGATTATCCATCATTGATGGAACATGACAATAACAAGTACACAAATAGCATTGCATTGTAAGCAACAGTTGCAGGTCTCATTTGGTGGGTTGACTGGTCATTGAGCTGTCTTTCAAGTTTTAAAAATCTTTAAAGCGTTCCTCAAGATATTGTTGACCATATTTCCATATGGGGATTTTCTGGTCTTTTAAACGTCCTCTGGCATTGTAAACATCTTCCTTTTTAAATGTCTAAACACCTATTTTGAGGGGATTTGTTTGTTTAGAGGGCTTTTTCATGCTGCTGTTCATTTTTCTGCTTTTTGATTGAACTTCTTTTTTAGCATCTTACGCACACAAAGTAGTTTGATGTCACATTGTTTCCAAAATAATCCTCTTTGATATCTAGTGCTGTGAGAGTTTGAAGGATAGTAAACAAATCTACAGACAATAAGTGGGCAAGGAATGTTTTTATTTAAGTGCTTAGGATGATTGCTTAGTTCTGTTATATGACTGTGGGCAAAATTGGAAGCTTCCTTTTTCTGCTATTGATTTTCTCATAATGCCCTGTTCTGAAATGTTGGTTTCAACCACCCTTCTTCAGAGCAGATAGCCTGTTAGTTCATTGACTACGTTTTAAGACCTTTAACAGCATCACTCTAAAACACACAGTCAATGGTGGTCAAAAAATGACCCAGCTGAGTCATGGGATAGAAAGGAAGAAGTACACTTAGCATTAACACCAAAGGTATCTTAAGTGTTACTAACTGGGTTAAAGAACGGATTCATATTTGGCTATAAGCTTTTTATGCAGTGCTATAGAGCAGACTGGATGAACGTGAAGGCTTTAGATCTCATGTGAAGGAGTAGATTGCTTTGTCCTTTTGACCTCTTTGCAGATGAAATTCTGCAATGGAACCATTGCAGAACCAGAGTATTTCAATTGATCTCAGTGGTTTTGGATCAGGAACATGGGAAGCAATCAAAACTAAATGCATATCCATAAACTAACCTGTAAGTTGCTTTGGTCCACTTGAGGAAATGGGGTTTTTTTTGCTAATTTACAAGTGGAATAATGAAATGATCCTGCAGAAATCAGTTGTATCCCCTTCAAATGTAGTTTATCTCATATTTGGATAGACTTTAATTACTTGCTTAAGCCCCTATACTCATACAGGAAACAAACATAGAGGAAGCACATGGTGGGATCTCAAAACATTCAGGTAAAAAAAGTCAGTGTATTCAAATTCTTCTGATGAAAGGCATGACACAGGCTAGAAGTAGCAAGAGCCAATAAATGTGTGCTTGCATTGCCAGGTAGCTTGCCAGGAATAGAGGTTTACAGGGTGTTTGTACATATTGTATAGCAATTCTCACTTTTCCCATTGTGGGAAGTGTGTGTTCTTTCATAACTCTTCAGTTGAAAATTATTTCAGCAGAGTAATGGGAAAACTAGAACTCTGGTTCTGTTCAAGGCCTATTGATTCTGTGCTTCCAGTAGCAGTCTTGCTAGTATTCAGTAATACAGGAGGAAAAATGTTTTTCAAGCTGGGGCTGAAAACGTGAAGAAGGGTAAACCACCAAGTGTCTGTGTTTGTAAATACTGCTCAAGCTTAAGCTGTGGTCAGTGGTGAGTACTTCACACATGCACGTGATTTCTCTGCGAAACACTGTGCACTTTCTGAGCAGGAATGGCAGTTGGTGGACTATTTATTACTCATTCTGGTTTTGGTGGAAAACTCGGCCTTGTATGTCATTTAGACTTTGTGACACGTGTAGCCTCCCAGGGCCTAATGACTTGTCTGCAGATGGGCTGTTATTTATTACAGTCATGTAGAATAAAATTGATTGTCTTCTAAAATTAATTTTTCATTTGCCTCCAGCTCTGCTTTAATAGAGGACACACAGTTGCCTGTTTGCAGAAATACTGTTTAATCACATTAATATCTCAGCCCCCCAGGCCGGTGAAGATAATTGTACAAACGAACAGCAAAATCTGTATCTTTAACTTCTTTTTATGATTAAATTATGCAAATGACTTATCTCCTGCCCTTCCAAGCACTAATCATCTAATTAGGAATGATGTGTTAAAGGGATGGTTTTGAATCAGGAGAAGGGGAGAAATGGAAGAATCAGAAAATGGGACCTGACAATGAAACTGCTGAAAGGACTGTGGCTGTACAAGATAAATATGTGTATTTGTTCAAAAAGCAATAATAAAGGCTTGTTGTGCTATTTCTCGTCTTGCTTTAGTGACCTTTTCCAGAAGAGGATCATCTTTCTGTTCAATCTTTGCCCATAATTTTCCATATTAACTTTAAATTAATAAGGTTCAAGAGCTGAGTCAGTTGGTACATAGTCAGAAGCAAGGTAGTGCAGGGATGTCTGTTTGGCTTCACTAGTATGGTTTAAAGACCAAATACGTGAATTTGTAGACTGTTTTGTATAAAAGTGCTTGTCATCATACTGCTAGATGTCTGGAGCCTGCCACATACTTCTGTTCATGTACCTCTGTCTCTCTTTTTTGACAACTACTAGTGAAAGCCCCCACACCCTTGCCTGAGAGTATGAAAATGCAAATGCCCAACTAAACTAAAGATCATGTCCATCTCTCTTATGATGCCTTGTGCCTAGTTTGGGAAGTTCCCCTTTATGGGTAGTGAAGCTCTCCTTAAATTTAGATATTCAGATGATAATAAGCTTGTATTATAAACATATGTATAGAAAAGAAGTGTGCCTTGACCTCTCCAAGAGCTTACAGCCCTACCTTCTGTGACTTCTATTTTGTAAGCAGATTCTGGTTTGGGTTTTTTTGATTGGTGTTTCTTGTTTATGCTTACCTGCGTGTAAATTGTGCCTTTACAAGCAGCTCTTCCTGCTTAAGGCACCTATCAGTGTGTTTTTATTACTGTTGCTAAAGGTACAACTAATCAACTTGTGTATCAGGTGATAACACTGGGAGTTTGATAATGTTATTTTTGTTTTCCCTTCATTGAGTTAACTGTACTTACTGTACATGGTTAAGATACAGTGTAAGAAGATATATCAGAAAGTATGTAGGAGAGTATATGAATTAATAGGAGACTCTGTAGATTGTAGGTCCACATTACATAAAAGCATGGTACAGACCAGATAAATGCTGCTGTTTTCTACAGATAGGATAAATGCCTTCACTCAGTCAGCTCTTGCCTCTAGAAGTAAATGCATGGAATAGAGGGAATATCTATGTCATGACCAGTTGCAAAAGTTTGAGGGACTTGTTGCTTGTATCATCTGCCTTATTCAGTAAGGAACCTTAGCCAGCCTTTGGGTGCCTTGTGCTTGTGTGTAAGTATGTGCATATGTACCTATAGACACACACAGGGGTTTGCTGATAGACTCTGAGGAAAGCTTAACTTCTCCAGGATGGTGGGAAACACTGCTTTAGAAAGGCAGGTATCCCATGTAAATGCTGAGAAGCCAAAGGCAATAGTGTCAAGGAATCTTTTGTTAGTGGTTGGGTGTAGAGATGTCAAAAGAAAAAACCTCACACAAATTAAATTTGGAAGCAGTTAAAATGCTGACTGTGGTAGATAACCTGGCTTTTCTGTGTTGCTTTTGAAAGGCTCAACATGTAAAGAAAGGAAAAATCTGCCACTGCTTTCATTTGTCTGATGCAGACCTAAGTTGTTGGTGGAATGTTTCCATAAACACTTTATGGACTAGGAGGCTGTGTTTCTTTATGTACCCTACAGCAGTGCGAGTGGATTATGTCAGTTTGCAACTCTGTGTGTTGTCATTGATATCACCCCAAACTTCTTCACAAGAGGAGAGATGAGAAGGCCTTATTGAAAAAGGCTTAACAAAAATATTTGTACTAAGAACACTCGTACAACTAACTTGAGTGTGCAAGGTTTAAGTAATTTTGTCAGAGTTGTGGGAGACTCAAAAGGAAGAAAGGATTTCTCAGTGGATTAAGAGGTTCTGGGATTCATTGGGGATTTAAATTGCAGTGAGGGCTTTGAGTAGAATAGCTTGCTCTTAAGGGATTCTCTAATACTTCAGGAGCAAATAATCCTAGACTCTTTTTTTCTATTAGATTTGCTGGATCCAGATATTCACAGGAATAGAGTTAAAAATCGAGATCTTGTGCTGTGCAAGAAGTCAGTGGAAGGAGGGGTGGACAAGCAACTAGCTACCACTCTTGATGTGGTTGTTTCTAAACCCTGGTTGCTCTTTGCTGAGGCATTTTGGTATGTTTGGACTATAGTACTGAAGTCAGAATGTCTAGAATGGGTATCTGCTGAGATACCTCATTGCATCTGGTAATGCTACTTGTAGACACCAGTATTTAAGGCTTTAGTGTCCACAAGGAATCTAAAAACTATAATCTGTAGTCTGTAGTTAACGAGTGTTATGTATAGGCAAATTGAAGGAGTTATAGACCTGTGTGCCTGTTCTTAAAACCGCTTACTGCCCATACATGGCATATTTAGAAAAGTTGAGATGAATGTGTTTGAACTAGAATTACTAATTGCTCCTTTAGGAGTGAAAGGATTATACCCAAGTAAGAGGGAGGAAAGCTTAAATATCTCCCAGGGTTGTTTTTCTTCTTTTATCTTGATTTTTCTGTGGTTTATAACAATCTGATACATGGAATAGCCCATCCAAAGCCATGCTGGTCCTGAAAAATGGTATACCTAACTAAACTGGATGTTCAGTTTGCATGAGTGATGAATAGCTTGAGAGAGAGTCCATTGTATCACTGTTTTTTCTGTGGTCTCACCTGGCATTCTGTTTTGTTTCCATTCTGTGGCCGTGATTCTACGTGTTCATGGGATGGGTGGTCTTACTGCAGGCAGGAGCTTTCAGGCTCAGAGGAAGAGGGAAGTTGCTCGTAAACTCAGGAGCCTGTGGAAAAGGATTTGCATCACATACTGTTGATACCTCCTGGGACGTTTTCTACTTTCGAGGAGGATGTTCTCAAGCAGTGTGGGTTGTACTATCCTTATCTTTATGAGCATATGTTCCCCCAAAGAAATGCTTCAGTAGAACCACCATTAAAAGATTTCAGTTGTCTCTAGGATGTATGTGCTTAAAACACTACTCGGTAGCTGCTAATGTCTGTCATGTTAATGGAGCCACGATTTGTAACAGGTAGATACAGTAGTCTTCACAGCAGTTAAGGAAAAGGCTATTCTAATATTAATCAAGTCTGAGTTGTAAATTAAATTACTGCACAAAAGTAAGCAGCTTCAGTAGTGTGATCTTAAAGCAAGCAGGTTCCCAATCTCCCTTCATCCATACGGGTGAGACTCAAGTTTGATACACTGAAAGCTGGACATTTTCATTCTTTCCATAGCAGTAGGCTGCACACTTCCTAATTTCTCTCTCAGAACCTGAGAGTTGGGTGAGTGTGGAATGACCTACTAAGCCTGTTTGTGGCATCATACTAAAATAACTGCTGTAGCTCTAACACGTCTTAAAAGTTACAATTATTGATCTTGGATTTCCAGGAATTGCTGAACTCGAATTTTTAATGACTCAGGAGTATGGAAGAGGTCAATTTTATTTATTTATCGTGGGCTTGTAATTTGCTGTTGGTGACTTGCTGTTGTTCACGCTGGAATATGGAGTGGTTTCCAGATTGTGACTGTGTGAGAATGTTGGAAAGTGTATGTGGGGAAACAATGGGAACACCAGCAGGATGTGCATGTTCCCTTAAAACTGTCGAGTTTGTACATAGGTAACCCTCTAGTATGTGTTAAGCCAAATGAATCTCTCTTGGCTGTATTCTGCATGCTTTGAGTCAGGAGAAGTAAGCAGTCATTAAAATAATGGGTGAAGAGTAAGAAGGCAAAGTTGTAATGTCAAGGCTGCACAGACATGGAGGTTAATACCTTTCTAGGAATCGTTCTGTTCTTTGCAGTTCTTTAAATGTAGTTAATAACAAAGGTTTGTGTAGTTTAATGTGAAGCATAGGTTGGGAGAGTGATATCTCCTATTTTTCAAGTCAATGCTTTGGCCAGTTGTGAAGTTGGTATACTGTAATGGTTCTCTGTGCAGAAGAGACTAAGTATTGTTATTAATATCACAGGAAATTAATATCTAATTCTGGACAGTGATTGTTTTGGGGGAAGGTGAGAGCACTTAAATTGTGTTCACCTTTATGAAGCGTGTCGGTACCAGTGTCTTTAATTGGTTGCAAAGCTTCCTAGCCCTCTGCTGATAAATAGGAAGAAATAGTAATAGGGCATATCAATTTTGGATCTGTTTAAATATGAACAGATTGCCTCGGGGCTCTTTATGTACTCTGCAGAAAGTACTGGTGTTAGACATACTGCAACAGGATCTTGTCTCTTTTACCTTTGATACCAGAGTAGTGTCCTGTGTCTCTAAGCCTGTGTAGGCAGCCTGTCTGTAAAACTATGAAGAATTACCTAGTTAGCAAGGCTAAACATTAACTGTCACAGCACTTCTTACCATGGAGCAGTCAAAACCAAGTTATTGTTAAGAATTATTTAGAAAAAAATAGAATACAGGTAACAGTGTTCTGTGACTATATATTCAAGGTGCACTTTGATCTTGAATATATCTGCTGAAGGATGAGGGGAAAAAATACTAAAGGGAAAACAGGAAAAGTGATGAGAATGATGGGTATTGTGTGATAAAAGGGGCA
Source organism: Laterallus jamaicensis coturniculus (assembly GCA_022605575.1). NCBI lineage: Eukaryota > Metazoa > Chordata > Aves > Gruiformes > Rallidae > Laterallus > Laterallus jamaicensis. Next base: position 1,983,961 of record JAKCOX010000057.1, read on the forward strand.
CAAAGCTATGTGATATCAGGAATAACATGGAGAAGGGAGCCACGGTTTGTGATAGTGTAAGGATTAGAGGACAGGTGACATCAACAAATCCAAACAGAAGCAGGTGGGGATTCAAATGCAGCGAGCTCCGAACTCTCTGTTGCAGGGTCGGTGAAGGTTCCAGTACCTCTGGGCTGGATGGGCTAGACAGCTTCATGCATGAACATTCTCCAGGAGGCTGTTGTACAGAGATACCAAAAATGTCCTGTTCCTCAGTGCAGGGAAGCGTTAATGAAAGCTTATGAAGCTGCTGTTCTTTGTGTCTGCTATTGGCTGAAATGGGATTTGTGCTGATGATACACTTGGGATCACAACAGGATGGAAAGAATAGGCTGCAGGAGAAAGCATTTGACCCATGATCCCAAATGATAAGGGTCTGGTTTTGTTTATATAACTTTATATTTAAAATACATTATATCTTTACAATATATTTAAATATTTATATATATTTATATTTTTCTTAATTTATAGCATAAACTTAGTTACCTGTTGGCTTTCTAAATGATTATGGAATAGTTAGAAAGACCTTGTCTGAATACTCCACTGAGACTGGCATTGTGCATGTCCAAGAAACAGTTCTTCAGCTTCTCTCAGTTGAACTCTTAGTCCTGCTATCCTTAACCACGTAAGTGGGAGCTACCAGGAATAATGAGACTGTTCTAAGTCCAGTGTTCTACAGTGACTATAACATTTTTTCTCTTCATGTAGAAAACTGTTTGAAGACTCTCTGTAGGCAGTATTTACTTTCACAGTTTACAGTAGGGAGAACCTAAACACTGTCTTTTAAGGTCCTAATGTGAGAAGCTGTACTTATCCCGGGTCAGAGTGTTGGGATAATTTGAACGCTGCTCCCAAGATCCTTTTTAATTAGAAAAACATTTCTAGTCTGCTTTGCAATCTGGAAATCAAAATGAAACCACCAATCTGATTAGTAATAAAAGCCTGAAAATGACAAATTAAATCCTTACATAAATGAAGGTTGTAGCAGAAGGAAGTAAAGAACTGAACTGCAGACAGGCATAACTGCCTGATTTGGAAGTGGCAATTTAAGGTTTTGAACTGGTTTTTGTCAGTACATCAGATCAGGCAGTATATTGGGATGTGTATACTATGGAGAAAAATGAACCTCTATATTCTGGAAATATCCTAAAGCAGATTCATGTAGCACAGAAGAGGATAATAGCAAAAAGGGTGAAGGATAGTGAGGAAAGGAAAAAACACTTGTTCTTGGTGAAGTATGGTGGAATAGGAAAGCACCTAAGAAATATTATAGGAGAAGGAAACAAGAGCTGGAACAGAAAACTTTTAACTCCAGACATCTGGCCTTGTCTTCTGATTTCTGGGGGACTCAGAAGCAGCTGCTGGGCCAAAGAGAACAGAGATGCTGAGTGTCCCAGGCTAGAAGCGAAGAGCCCCTGCAGTTCTGTAGGGTGGTAATGAGCAGCTTCATCAGTGCTTTATTTATATCAGTGGGGTGAGGTGAGAGTATGATGGTTTTGCTAATTATTCAGAAGTGATTCTGGAAATCTTGGCAAATACTTGTTATTTAGAAATAAAAGTAGCCAGTTATTTAAAAAAAAAAACCCATGGAATTATCACTTCTGTCTTAACAGATAGGGTTAACAGCTTTAGTGATGGCGAGATGAATTAACTTTTGTTATTAAAAAATAGTCTTTAAGCAGATAATGCATACTTGAATTGCATAAACTGTGAAAGAAGAGTGAATGTCTTGGCTGTTAGTGTAGGAAAAAGGTTAAAAGAATGGGAGCAGGGCTACCTGTGAGTGTTGACAACGTGATCTTGCCAACACTGAAAAATTATCTTGTTAAGCAAGAATATAGAAAGCTTGGATAAATTATTAAATCTAATTAAAACCCCCATAACAACTCAAATATTACAGTCTTTAATATGAATAATAAGAAAAAGTAATGTATATCTTCTATAATACAGCCTTTTGAAGCTGGAGAGTTGCTCAGGACCCCGTTTTAAAACTTGAAAAAATGAACTTTTAGGAACAGACTATTTTTTTTAATGTGGTAAAATACAAACTTTAAAGGAACAGTATTTATGTATAAAATTTCCTGAAAAATAAATTTCAGAACACTTAGATTATTTTACTAAAGACAGCTGAAGTTGAAGAAAGTAAGTAATCTTTTTTTCCTTAGGTCCTTGGTAGACTTCCTTTATATATTCCTTAAAAATTTTGTCAGTGACTGGTGTAGGGGTGTGTTTGGCTTTTTTTGTGAGAAATGTCGTAGATAAATATATATTTTTATATATGTATATGGAACAGATTCCAAAACTCCTGAGTAGAGCAGCTGCCCTGTCTATGTTGTCAAACAGCTTTGTGTTTGGTGTACAGACGCTTTTAGTGCTGAGTTTCTGAGCCCAGTTGGAGCACTGGTGGTGTAAGAAGGTGCTGTGCCCAGCAGGAAGTACTGATTTTATTTTGTGTTGAATCAATCCTGTTTGATGCTGTGGAATGTGGCTACTGGAAGTATCTTCTTAAAGATTTGCAAGACTAAGTTTGCATTTGATTTGGATAATTAAAGGTGTGTTTTATCTGTGAAAATTCCCAGAAATGTTGTATGTCTAGACAAAATGGTGTGGCATATGTTCTTGCATGACAAATTTTTGTTTAGTTTTGTTTTTATATAAATGTGCTACATGGATGCCCTATATGTATATAATATGAAATATTTTTTGAAAAGAATGTTTATTAACCAGAGCAAAGTTTTGTGTTTCTGTGGCACTTAGTGTTGTGGTAGTCAGGATTTCGCAGAGGTGTTCGTTTTCACTGGATACTGTCTGTTAAGCTGAAGAAGTTTATGGATCTCAGATCTTAATTTTTGGGTACCTGATAAAAAGCCTGGACATTAGATATCCTCAGGTTTACATAAAATTCTGTTGGGTGTTGGGACAAGACTTGTATTGCAGGGGCTGGTTTTGAAAATTTAAGCCAATCTTTGACTCGAGGTGAAAGGAGAATTGCCTGCATCCCAGAAGTAGAACGTAGAGAGGCAGCACTCATTCTCATGCACTGAGAACACAGCAATGTGGAAGGTGTAACTACACAGAAGTCTATATAATAACAACTCTGTGAAGGTGAAAAACATTTCCCAGGCTTTTCCCCTTTGTTTTCATCATAACAGCGGTTTTATGTTTTACTATGAGTTTAAAAAAAATTAATATTTAATTTTCCTTGTATTTGCAGACTACAGCTATGGGTTTCTTCTTTTTCAGCCCTTGCTATATCAAGGAATCTAAAGGTAAATTATAACAGATTACGAAGTTCAGTCCCTTGAATCTTTCTCCTGATTTAGTCAGTGTTTTAAGATGTTTTGATTCTTTATTATATGCAAACTCATTTGGAATTAGGATAAAAAGCCAAATAAAATGAGCTTGCCACATCTAGGGTTAGGTAAAAATAGGAGGGGCGTTTATGATATTAAAGCAACAAACTAATGTTTCATTTATAGAAAACGCAGATCATCTTTTTCAGAATACTCTGATTTTATTGTTTAGAATATATATGGAGTTCAAATTATGTGGGAACAGTGTAGACTTCAGAAGATTTCCAACCTGGAATTTGTGTCATCTTTTTGCAGTGAGAAGCAGAGAAATAGGGAACAACCCTCTCATCATTTATGTATCATGACCCAGCATCTCGGAGCCTTGGGCTATTATTTCAAAATCCAATATATTCAAACTTTGGCCTCAGAGAGCAGTAGGATCAGTACACAAGAACAATAGAGTGATAAATATAGATTTTTCATTAAGGAAAAGACTATATCCTGTCATTTTTGAATCAGTGCTCAAAAGAGGATCTGAGAATTCATAGCCTCCTATAGGCTTTAACTTTGTTTTTGTTGGGAAAGAGGACTTAACAGCCGTTCCATGTTTCAGAGAGTGAGGCACAACTGATGCACAGAAATACAATTTTAATATATGCTAAAGGAGCGATCCCCTAACACTGTGACAGTCATGTAATGCAAGTCAATTTTGAGCCACGCATAATTACAGGCGCGATGTGGAGCACGGCTCATTCTTAAGGATGGTTTGTGTGGCGCGACACAAATCCAGCTGCCGTACAGTTGGCTTCTGCGGTAAGCTGGGTTGCCTTTCTTCCCTGACTTCTCTCCTACACTAGAAATTTGTTTTAGTAGTCAAATGATATGTAGTATAATTCCTTTTGTGGTGCAGAAACTATAGATGTCTAGTACAAAAGTTAGGTTGCTGGATGGATAGCATATGCTTTCAGGCATATGCTGTATAAATGTACATATGTACATGTAAGCACACCACCCTCATGTAGAAGGGGTGTAGCTGCTGAAGTTATAGGTATTGCTGAAATTCGTAGAGCTGTTAACACATATGTTATGTTCTGGGAGACTCTGTCAGATTTTTAAAAACTGTTTTTCTTTTCATTTAAACAGATTTTCATTCAATTTCCTTAAATAGAGCAGCTGTGAGAGTGTACAAACAATCAAATGCTGAAAAGTATTTTTTGAGCTGTTTGTTTCATTCTCGAGGAGACAATTTCTGTTCTTATTTGAAGCCAACAGCCTGACTCCTGTTACCAGAGAATGCACCAAACACTGCACAGTTTTTGTTTCTGCAGTGAAGTTAACGCAGTGATTTTATTTTTTTTTCACTGGGCTCCAATACCACAAAAAAGGCAGTTGACCCCATATGTTATGAGGTGTGTATCTACTTAAGTGCACATACTTGAAATTTGAATGTAAACAGCAATGCTGGGAAGGGTTTGCTATGCACTTTGTACATATGTGGTGATTATATATATTGCTGTCGGTACCTTTTTAAAAGTTTATCAGAGGAGACCTGCGTTGTGGTGGTGGGAGGGAGGTTAGTAGTGGAATGATAAACTATGGGCTTGCTCTCCAAATCCTGACAGGGAGATGCTTTATTCCTCATTGTTATCAATGTGAAAATAAAATTACAAAAATAATACTATTTCCAAAGTTTTCTGCCTGCTTTTAGCTGACAGGTCTCTAAGTGGATATAGCTTTTTCCACCTGCAATCAAATGTAATAAACCTTCTTCACTGCACAAGTCAAATTCCTGGGAAGAAAAAAAACAAGAAGTTGGAAGCTCACACTTGCACCATAAAACCTTGTTTATTGCGACCATCAGTCTTCGAAGATATGCCCCACAATGGGGTTTGGTAAAGCCATTACAAGGTGCCGTATGAGTTCCATTTGCCTACAGTAAATAGAATGTCAGAAGTGTCAGGGGGAAATAAATATCGGGCTGGTTAAAAGGGAGCAGAGATGGCTCAAAGCATCATTGAGAGGATTGATTTATCTGGCATGCTGTAATGACTGCAGATGTGGATCTGTTATTCTAGATGAGCAATGAATTTGATGAGCTGATAACACAGGGCCAGAGAGGCCTGGTTTTAATTACTGATGAGGAATTTATTTGTGAAGCACTGTGATTTACTGAGGGTTTGTTCTGTTATTGACAGGTGACCTTGGGGCTTTTCTCTTTTGATGAATAAAAAAAAAGCGGCGTTTTTTAAAGGAAACTGTTTTATCAGTGCTATGAACACAGCGAGGTCATTTGAGATAGAGTATTGTCTTTCGAACCATCTTCATATATAATTATTTTTTGTAGCAGTTGTTAATTGCCTCTTTCATTGAGTTTGTTGTGCATGCTATGCTTGCTACTTGAGAGAGAATAATTTTGGTGCAGATTGTTGCTAGCAAGAATATAGGGTAGAACTTTTGTGGTATAGAGATCTTAAGGTGAATAACAAAGTCACATTATCCAAGTATTATATATTACTGGGTTGTTCACAAGTCTGTAGCTCACTGAACATGTATTATTTTCACTGTTGTGATTTTTTTTCCTTATAGACCACCAAGGGGGAAAAAAGTCTAAAAAATGAGTCAAAGTGGTTTTGTTGTGCTTTGGCAAATGTGTTTTCTTAACAATTTTAAACAGCATTTTTTCTAAGGTGACATTTGTATCAGGATGCTTTTGGGCATGTACCTGTTATACACTTACTTTATATTTGCTCCTGTAGAATATGCTGTTCGTCTGTGCATGCAAGAAGGATTTTAGTGTTGACTTTCATGCTTATGCTCCTAATTCTGTATTGTGCTTGGAAACTACAGTGTATTAACTTCAGGATAAACCAAAGGTCTGTCTGAACTGTGCCACAACTGCGTGCAGTAGTAGGTGTTTTCCAGTTTGTATATCCTATTTTCTTTTAATTAAATATTAAAAAAGCCAAATAGGGAATCACTTGGACTCAGCACTTTGTGGATGACGTTATAATACATATGTAAGATAATCTTAGTGTACTAGAAGAGGTAGGTACTGGATAAGGGGAAGTAGAACACCCTCCTTTTGTTGTCATTACATGAGTTTTCACAGCAAAGGTGTTATTATCCAGAAACTTCCTTTTTGCTGCTTTCTTGCCAGCAGTTAGGAAGAAGGAGGAAGGCCCCTTCACCTTTATATGAAAACATAGTGCTTGGGATACTAGGAAAGAACAAAACCACTTGACTAAAAGCAGAACAAAAAACCCCAAAACAATCACCAAAACTCTCCCATATACACAGCTCTTTGCTCTCTTACTTTCAACTTGCTTTTTTCTGTGGGTTCCCCATGGAAGAATAGCAGTTAGCTATTTACCAATAACATGTATCTTGCTATAACAACACACAGTGTTTAGCTCTAGGGATAGTGTTTCAATTAAATGCATCAGACAATTTTAGATCTACTCATGACTGAAATATTGCAATTAAGCAACTTGGAGTTAAGAGTATTGAGTAACTTTCTGCCTTACAAATTTGCTTTTTTTGCAAAATCTTACTTTAAACCAATTATGTGTACTCCAGCACCTCTAAAATTTGAGTATTTGCTTAAGTAGCGACAACAACAAAATCTGCATCCACCTTTTTTGTGGGACTTGGTTTGTTCAGGGATGATTTTCTGCAATAAAGGTGCTAGCATATTTTGCTGTTGGAAAGAGCAGATCTTAGGCTTATGCAACAGTTTAAGCAGTAAACTTGGATGCAGGGTCATGGGAGAGATGGTGATGGTTTTACTTCATTTATTCTATTTATTCACTGAGGAAAGGGTTCATGTGCAGTGTGTTGTTTACATAATAGTTTGTTTCTCAGTGAGGGTCAACACTTGTCCATACTGTTAATAGTTTAGTGCCTCCAGGTTTGCTGTAGAGTTCCTGTTGAACTCTGTATTGGTGAAATAATATCTTTAACGAGGCCATGAGACTAACAAATGTGTATTTTGGACCCTCTTCAGGGTCTGTGCTCTTATCCTGGAGCTCGGGGATTGAGGTGGTGAAGACCACTGAGTTGATAGAGAAGTGCAGGCCCATAAAAAGCCTTAATTATCCTCTAAGCAAGTCATAGACTATTTCAGAATGTTATGTGGGTATTCCCTGCTACTGGAAAGTTAAGGGGTGTCTTTTGTAAGAGTTTCCAGCAAGATTTGCGTCTGGTATTTGCAAGCCTGAATTTTGGTCAGGTAAAGGGACTTGGACATGCTGAGGGAAGTCCACTTATGTCACTGATGACAACAGACAGCTGCATCCCACCATTTTGAGCAATTGCAGTGCTATTTATAAAACGTGTAAGCGCTTTTTAAAAGTGCTTCTGTAGCATTTTAACATGTGGAATAAATACAACTGATGTTGTAGACTTGGAAGTTTTTACAGCTTTGGTGGGACTAGGCTGAACTTGGAAACGGTGAGTGCTCCAGTGCTGCTTTCTCCTTGTGCTCTGTGTCCCTGTAAGCAGCAAGGATGGAAGGGACCAATAAGCTGCTGTAGATAAACTTTTGCTTGTTCAGGCCAGGTTTTTTACTTCTTTTTTCCTCATGAATTATTACTGTAGTTCTTAATTCAAGTTTATAGTCTGCTTCTGGATTTCTTCTTGCTGTTCCAGGAAAAGTTCTGGGATAGATGTGTGTGTAAAATAGCTTTCTGTATAAAGTTGGCATTGTAAACTAGCTAAGATTACTCCTAATTCGACATGCTCTGTAAAAGCTAATATTACTGTGTCAAAACCTGTGATCCAAGCTGTTGGTATAAGGGAGTTGGTGCCTTAACTCCCCTTTCATCCCTGTGTGGCCACTTTGTGATTAGCTTTTAATACCTTCGGCTTCATTGTCTGGATTTACTGATGCCATCAGTGAAGTGAGCGAAGCTTGAGAGTTGCATGCCGCTCGGAGGGGTGTAACCAGAAGCTGTCTCTGTGAGCAGGGAGCACAAACTCGGGTCTGACTTGGAGTGTGTGTTTAATTGAGTATTTTTTTTAATTATTCTGTTGGTGGTAGGGTGAAGCTGAGGTGATGACATGTTGCTGCTTGCCACTCAGATTTCCTGGCAGCCCAGGAGCAGGCTATGTTCTGCTCCAGACATTGGCTACTGAGGGAGTAAAACTCACAATTTGTCTCCTCCAGTGCAAAAAATCCTGTATGCTAAAAAGCTAAACCCTGCTTTTCTTTGTAGGTAGAGAGGTGTGTGTATATATGTGTGTGTGTGTGTGTGTGTATAGGTGTATATATACACTGAGAGATCTCTATTTGCTAGGCTGTGCAGAGGTGTGTTAGAGTATGTAAAGAATTGCCCTCTGCTGTTACTGCATGACAACACGCAAGATGTAGCAGATGTAGTAGAGGGGCTGTCAGGCAGATAATCAAAATTATTTGGAATGTTAATGTCTCGGTAGCAATATCTCACTTGAAGAGACTCTGTAAGTGGACATAAAGATTCTATTATGAATTATAATAAGTTCTTTTAAAATGTGAGTTTAGTATTTGCTGTTAAACTGTATTGCACTCTGTTTTGTCAGATGATTTTTTTCTAATGTTCTATTGCTATGGTATATACACATATTGCTTTATATACTTAAAGCAATCTGGAGAAGAAAAAAGATTTGTTCTTTTTGAATATTTGTCCAAAACGAGCCTGATTACCATCCTGTCTCGGTCTCAGCTGGTTGAATACAGCCCTTAGAGTGAGTTACTGCGTTTGTCATAATTAATGTGGAAGCTTCTGAACAGAAATTCAGACATTCACAGTGTGTTGAAGCTAGAGATTCTGAAACATACTTGTTAATATCTGGTGGGTTGTGCAGTGCTGTTTAAATGTAAAGAGCCAGTCTGTTTCAGGGCAGAGTTATTCCTGGTGATCCCTTTATCCTGTGGGGTAGAACAGTATTTCAATTTAACAGTTCTCAGTAGTTACATGAAAACTGTGAAGCTGGAAGCAAACAGTATTTTTTTCCTTGGAGAGTGCTGAGAGTTTAGCTAGTTGGAATGAAAAGTACAGATGCTGCTTCATTGAGATATCTAACAATGGTGATGCAGGGTGGCTGCAAGGTGTGAAGTGTGTAAAGGTGAAAAGCCTGTTTTTATTTAAATGTCAGGTAAGGGACTTAAGAATTCCTGTAGAAATGTCTGTAGTGGTGTTTCCTTTTAAAAGTTGTAATTTATCTTGTAGCATTAACATTTTGATCCTGTGACAGTAAAATAGGCACCAACTTTCTAATTCAGTGTGGTAATACTGGAAAGATGCCACGTGCTCTGAACAGTGATGTCAAAATGAGAAGCTGAACTGTCCTTTCAGTTACATGTAGAATGTTGTGGTGTGACTTTGGGCACCGGTGGCTTGTCAAATCCATGGTTGTGTAGAGTGGAGTGAATACGACTCATGTCTGTGAAGTCTTACTAATACAGTTTCACTCCTTTTCATCAAGATGTCTGGTAGCTGTTGTGACTGGTGTAATTGGAAAATGATACAGGGTGCTACTTGTTTTCTAGAATTCCCGATGCCCTGTTGTGTGTTAATGTTCTATGAGCAGTTTCTCTTTGGAGAAAATCCCCAAATACTTTTATTTTCACAGTTAATAACATCACATATGTTCTGCTTAGTTATACTTTGTGAAGTTGAATGTGAAGTATTTTATTGTGGTTCCCTCATTGTTACGAGATGAGGGTTTTATCATCCAAAGACATAGTGGTGGCAAGAGGTGTAGGGAGAGGGGCTGGCTCGCGGTCTCAAACTGAGAGGCAGTACCTGCTTCCATTTGCAGATGCTGACTTGTATAACACAGCAAGTAGTTACAGCATCATATAGGCACAACAGAGCCAATTTGCTAGAAATTAAATCAGTAACCAGTACTTGTGGAAACCAGACTTAATCGGATGTGGCTCTGTACAAAACCACAGCAGCCGCTTTCATTTCTGTACTCCAGTTGGAGCTCACTTTGTGCTTCTGTTGAAATTAAAGATAAAAGTTTTCCTGGCTTTGCCTTCCCACTCCTGCATGGGACCTCTGTTTTTCAATACTACAGAGGTTGCATTAGTGTATCTTCCAGAGGTAGGGACCTGCAGTTGGTGGTTTTTCTTGATGTTGGGGCTGGGGGCAGAGGAGAACATGGCAAGAAGCACTGTAACTGAACAGAAATGTGTAACTGGGTATAACTGGGTTAGAGGGTTCTGAAATTCTGCTTAAAATATCTGTAAAAGATACTTTAGATTTTTTGGATAGACTTCTAGAAATTCATGTAACAGAAATGAATTTTAATTGTGCTAGAATTTATTTATCAGTCTATTTTGCCAAGCATACCTCTGAAATGAGATAGTTTACTGTGGTATTAGCTTACATAATTTAGAAGTGAGTAGTAAAACATGCAGTCAGTTTGCTGAGATCACTTTTAAAATACTCTTGATTATTGGCATCACCAATAACAGCTCAGATGGGATAAAGCAGCTCTGTTTATAGACACTCTCACACTCAACATAATCTCATGTTCCAAGGTTTTTTTGTCACTACATGAAAAGTCATTTTTGGCTTGTAGAATTTGAATTTCTTGTAATTTTTTTTTCCTTGCAGTGTGATAAAAGAAATGCTGGTTAATAGTTAAACTCTGTCTGGTTTCGGAAGAGGAAAAAAATGTCAAATTTCAGGAGTGCTTTTGCTGTCTTCCTGGAAAAGAAAACCGAGAAATCCATTCCTTTGATTTATGAGCTCGTGGTGATGATGTTTGAGCAGATACTGGGTATTTGTGGAAATATCTTTTAAGTCTTGAAGGTTTCACAACTTCCATCACAGAACTGTGTTACTATGGAAAAGCGGTGTTCACTCTTTTGACAAGTGTGACACTTAACTGAGGAATAAAAATAATACAAACCACATAATACAGAAACAGAGGAGGGAGTTGTCTGTGCAGACAGTTTGTTGACACTTTGTTGGAAAAGATTTCTCTGATCTGCTTGTTGGGTAGGATCAAAAATACCTCTGAATTGGACAGGGTTGTGAACGTTTTGTTGGGGATGTAGCTACATATAGATGCTTTCTAAATTGAGGTGTAGTTGTTAGAGGTTCAGGGTCTGAATGTTAAACAGGTAGATTGTCCAGGCCTGGTGAAATGCCTGCAGGTTGTTAGAAACAGCAGAATCGGGTGCTTAAGCTCCTTTTTGAGAAGGAGGGTCTTTCTTCACAGCTTCCCATGGAGATGCTAAAATGTAAGGTGTGCAGTTCTTTGCAAACTGGAAAAAATAGCTTGTATCTTTTTTCAGATGGTGTTCCAAACATGGCTGCAGCAGAGACAAAAACGTGTGGTTAGTTTCTTGTGTAGGCCGTCAGAAATGACACTCAGGAAGGTTTATTTCTGCAAAATGTAAAATGTGGTCATTAAACTGATGCTTTAATCTGGTTTGGGGTTTTTTTTATGCTTAGAGCTGGTTGGTGCTTTCCCCTCCCTTCCTACAGATCTGAGCTCAGGACCTGGGTCCCATAAGGCAGACTCTGGTTCACCCCCTGTAGAAATCAGTTGAGAAATTCTTCTCTCGTTGCCCCCTTCCCTGGCCTGTCTGGGTTTAGGGCTCCCAGCCAGCCCAGCTCAGTGTGGATGTTGTTTTGGAGTCTTTTGAATGTGGATGTGAAGCAGTTTGTCTGTCCTTTGCTGCGCAAGAATTCTCTTTTAAAAAAACAAAGCTGTAGCTATGAAGTAGCCTATTTGTCCTAAAACTTATGAAAAGGAGGGGGAGGGAGTGCTGGGACCCATCTTTATAACAACAATCAGCCTTTGTAAGGTTTCATTCCAGGCTAATGGCTGGTGAAATTGTTCTGGGTAGTTAAAATGAAATGAAATGAATTAAAGAACATGAAGGAGAGCAAGCAGAATGGTTTATTGCTTTTCTTTGAAGGCACAATAGCTATACTCTGTCTCTTTTTGTTACTCATATCTGTGTGGCGGATATTTAAAGTCAGGGTTTTGAATAGCATGATGGCTAAATGAGGGCTATAAATCGAAGGCTATGGTGCAAAATTCTAGTGCTAGCAAGTACTAAAACACAATACCAAAGAGGCTGGGGTCTAAAATAGTTTCAGGCTGATGAATATGCAGACGTAAACCCAAGAAAATGTATGTATTCCCTACCAAAACCCCTCCAGAAAACACTAATGATTGCTTTTTTAAAAAGGAAAACAAATATCCTTAACACATTAATGCTTTCAATTTATGCTGGAATGTTACTGATATTTCCTGAAAATTCCACACTTAAGAATTTTAATTCTTAATGTGAAAAACATGAAATAGTAAAATATTTTTATTAATAGGAAAATGTGGAAATGTCAAGAAGTTGGTGTATAGTGTTTCATTTGTAAACATACAAATTTAGCCAAATGTTGCTGATAGCAACACAAAAGTTTCCCAAAATGGGATAAAGCAGCTTAGAAAGCACCTGGTTTGAGACTGTTGTTACACAGCTGAAAAAATAAAGTGTCATATCAGGTTGGGGTCACGTTTGTCTAAGAAAAACTAACACGAGGATTTCTATTGTCAACACAGGAGATGAGCAGTATGATAACAGCAAATTATACTCTCTGATCCACCCCCTGTTATAGAAGTGACTAGAGATTAAAGCCTCAGCCAGGAATTTCATTACTCTTATACATTTTTCACAAAGGCAGTGTTTGCAAAAACGCTGGTAAAAAAGGGTCAAATTTTCCTGCAAGTATGAGATCATTTTTGACTCTGTGTGTGTGTGCATATATATCTCTGTGTGTGCTGCTGGGAGCACATCAGGAACCCAAAAAGAGATGCAGTGCATCTGTTAGAGTTAGCTTAGGTGTCTCAGCTTTGGCTCTGTAATGCCAAAGTGGGTATTTGCTGGCATTTAGTTCGTGTTATGTGAAAGAGATGGGCTTTTTGTTTGGTTTTAGTTTGTTGGGTGGGGGTTGTTTTCGGTCTGGGTGGGTTTAAAATGTTAGTATAGAATATCAAGTAAGACAGAATATTGCTTTTAATAAAAATGAAAAGCTTTTAGGGGTGAAGAGTACAGAACTTGGTTACTTCGCAAAAAGCAAAGCTTATTAACAGTCCTAGTTTTAGTGCCACTCAAACCAAGTCCAGAGTCTGGGAACTTGATTTTTCAGGCTTTTCAATGAGCAGCCTTTGGTAGTTGAGTCTCCATGAGAAAGTGGTGTTGTGGAGTCCAGCTCCTTGCCCAGCTCTCCCTGACAAGCTGGGATTTCTGATGCTTCACAGCTCTCAGTGCAAATCCCAGGGCATGTACCACAGTGCCTACACTCTGGAATGGCTTTCTTCCTCCAGCTGTTGTCCTTATTGTGCCAGAGGCTGTAAACCTGGCTGGATCCATATGACCTGTCACAGAGCTGCTGAGGGGCCTTGGTGCTGTGGTTTCTCTCAATATTTGCCTGAGCTAACTTCCCTGGGTCCTGCTGAAGCTGGGTTTCCATGCTGGAGTAGGTGGGCACCATTCTGTTCTTGGTCACTGAACAGAGGGGGTGGGCTTTCATTTTTCTCACCTTTCCTCATGCTCTAAGTCAAGGCTTTATTCCTTAAACTTTTTCTTTCGTATTTGTGTATTTAATGGTGACTCTTTCTGTCTCCAGTGACATGTTGATAATAGCTAACCTACCTTTAACCTGTCTCGATGGGCTCTTTGAGCATGTGACCTACAGCAGTTCAATGCTCAGGGTTATGAAACCTCTGGAAACCAGGATGTTTTACTTGGTCATGCTCCCTCCTGGTACCCTTGAGCTGCTGCCTGCACTGGTTGGACTAAAACTGCCTTGGGTGTTTCTGCAGTTACAGTGGAGTCAATGCACTGAAGACACTGTTCTCATAAAACCTGCTGCATGCACTTGAGGGGGGACGACCAGGCAACCTGGATGGGAGAGGGATATACAAAATCAGGCTATCAGGTACTTGATAGCTCTTGTTCCACTGTGGGTAGACAGCCAGGCTGAAGGATGCAGTGTGCTCTTGACTTAGACTGTCCTCATCGGCTCATCAGTGTCATGGGAGTTGTTCTCTGTAAGACCTTGGTGTGATGGGTGGCACCAGAACATGACTTTTTTATCCCCAGGGCGTGCAGGTGTATCTGTATTAGGTGGTGAGCCAGCCAGCACTCATACCCATCACTTCATCTTCTGCTAAAGGAAGTCTACTGAAGAAAGAAGATAAAACTCTCAGACTTGGGCCCCACAGAAGTAAGTGCAGATTGTCAGGGCTGTCGTGGAAGCTAGGTGAGAGCTGAGGTGTGCCCCACTTGATGGACCTCAGTTCCTAATGAACTGGGTTCAGCTTCTCTCAGGTAGAGCCTGCGTTAAGATGAGCTGTCCAGTTTCATCAGCAGGTATGGTAAATTGTAGAGCTTCATTAGAGTCATTTGGGGCAGAGAAGTTGGAATCCTGGTTGTAACCTGTGTGTTTTGCAAGCATGAAACCAGTGCACAGCCTTTGATAGAAAGCAGCGCTCATATTTTTATCATGTGTTAAGGAAGTTCATCCATCAGATTTAGGAGATGGATTAATTCCTACCCTGTGGCTTGCTCTGAAATTGCTATTTGGCATTGCCCATCTGTTACTGGAGAACACTTACTGCTGCACCTGGCTTTGTAGCTGTTTCCTTTCCAAGTAAGTTAATATGTAAGGTATTTATTTGGAGATGCTTTCCCATCAATAGGAAGTATCAGACTGCGAATGCAAAATGAGGGATTGGCCTTGTGTTTGGAGGGTGAGAAGTCTGCATGCCCATTTGCTGCCATCACTGAATACTAGTGTTCCTGTTTCCTACTTGTGAAGCTCCTAAAGTATAGTAGGTGAATGGCATCTGCTTAGGCAGACACCAAGAGAAGCTGTTCTTAGTTACATACTTCAAGCTCTCAAGGAACAGTAGATGGCCATGAAAATATTTATTACATCTGTATGAAATGGCCCACTTTTTACCAACTGTGACTATGTTTCTGTAAGGAGCATGTTACATTGGGGTTGTTTAATGAGATTCTTCACTGCTTCACTCTGATGGTGTCTGTTCTTGGATAAGAAGAGTTTGCAGGGCAAAATGAATGAGTGGCTTTGTGCATAATACTAGAGCATCAAATTAATCAAAGGGTGAGATGGTTTCTGCTTTTTAATACTGACTAAATGTTTTTTTTGCAGAAGTTACTTGAGTTGGCTGCAAAATAGATGGCTGTGTTAAAATTAGTTAAAATTAGTGTTTTTTATTTTCTCCTCTTAAAAAAAAAAAAAAAAGGATTTGCCTTGTTCTTAAAAAACCAGAAACAACCCTCCCTTCAAGCACGTGTTAAGGCTACTTAGCTACAGGAAGAATGAAGTTCTAGAATAGGCATTTATGAGACGTAACTGGCTTTGGGAAGCTGTGACAAATGCTGAGGGGTACTGAAAATCAGACCAGTAGCCTAGGAGTTAGGCTTTTTAGGTTTCTAGCCTGACTGTTCTTTAGTGAAGGACCTTTGGCCGTTGAATCAGGCTCTTGTCTTCCAGTCATATTGCTGTTTCAGCTGTTGTCTGGTCTGTACACCAGTAATGTTGAGGTGAAGGCTGTTTTCTGTTTTTACTGTCCTTTCCAGCTATTTTACTATTGAATTTTGCACAAATAAGAAAAATACTGCCAAAATACGTTTCTGATGTATTCTTATGCTTGATTCTTAGGGTTGATCCTTACGTTTTGTAGGAGTTAGTTCCCAAGTAAGGACAACTGCCATGTTCCAGTCAGCATTAACATTTGTAGGCAGTGGGTAGTGTCACTGATGAAATTCTGTAAGGCATTCCCAGTAATGTCACACGGAATAAGGAACTTAGAATATTGATCTCTCTGGGTTGTTACATTTGCTTTTAAAGGTAGATGAAGCTTTAACACCCGAGTCTGCGGCGTTGATCACTGCATTGTCACTGTAAAAGCCGAACGCCTGGCAGCTAACTTCAGAGATAATATAAAGAGCAGCCTACCTTTAAATCAGGTGATTAACTTGCTTATCTGTGCGGAGGCTGGAATAGTATTTCCACTGAGCTTCAACAAAGGGCAGATTCACAAATTCTGCTTTGACCACGCAGTGGGAGTTTGCTAGTGACAGTGACATGAATTTTCCAGTTGCTGAGCATTTCTCAGGTGGGCTTCTCGTGATGAACACTCCATCCTTTTCTTAGGTGTTGTGTTGAAAAGCAGTTTTGGGAAAATAAGTTTGAGGTATGTAGGAATAGAGCTCTTCCCAGGCTGTATTTTTAGAAATATTTGTGGCATTTTATCTGTGGAAAACTGACTTGGACATGTCACAGGTATCCCTTTTGTTAAGGAAAGGGAAAAGCAATGACTATTTTGAATTATCTAGTTAAGCACCTGTAGGGTGAAAGATGTTGAGAAGATAACTTGTGAAAGTAAGGGCTGTTTTCAGTGTTGCCAGTTTCTAATGAAAACTTACTGTTTGCATGTAGAAACCCCTCCTTTAGCCTAATTCCTTCTGATTCCATAGTGGTTGTTACAGTTCTGATAGCCTCAGTAGGTTCCTGCAATTCCTGAGCTGTGTTTCAGGAGTTCTATTTGTTTATTTCAACTAAAAGAGTTTGTGTTCTATTTGATTGTTAAGCTTTTGGGTACAATAGGAAAATTTCTCATAAGTTTTCTGAAACTATCTGAGGTTTAAATTTAAGATTTAAGTAGTTCTAGACAATAGAGTTCTAAATCAACTTTGACACAAGAAGTAAATGCTAAATCTGTACAGAGTCTGTTCAGGAATTTGAAGAGTCGTGCATTGTTGCATGACTTAAGGAGGCAACTCACTCTTCTGCCCTTTTTATTTTTCTTCCTTGTACTGTTTGGCTTTTATAGATAAGCAAACGTGTAATGAATTTAGGGGAAGCTGGAAGGGCAGGAAATTAAAGACGACCTTTAATACTGCTAGTAATACGTATTTTTATACATGAAACCCTGAATTAAGATGCAAAAAGTAAACTAGATCAGTGGAAGAAGTTAGTGTGATGCAGGATTTGAAGATGGTTAATGAGCAAATACTGTGGAGGATTTGTGATTTCTCTTCCTGCTTTTTCTTGTTCCTTTGGAGCCGTGAAGGTACCTGGCAACCTTTAAGGCTGGGTGTTGATTATTGAATCTAATAATGTAGTAAAAGTCTAATGAAGTAAAAAGGTCACATGGTTTAATTTTTTTTTTCTTTTAAGCAGTTTAGCAGAAAGCAATTAAGAGAGCTCATTCTAGTGGCTAATCAAAATCATAAACCAAAACACAAAATAAAGGCAAAGTATAAATTACTGCTACTGAAAAGATGCTCCCAAACCAGCTGTGCTTACAGACATCAAGTGTACATTATTAACTGCACCATTTCTCCAACCACTATGTTGTCAGCACAGCAGAATGAAGCCTTCATCTTTACCCATTATTTCCTTTCATAAAAGCTAAAATAACTTCATCATAAAATAAGATGGAAAATAAAGTTGTCGAAGATCCACTGTTGAAAATGTGCAGTTTCATTCAAATGTTTGTTAAAAAAAAAAATAAAATGGTGAAGCTGCATTTGAAGAGTTTGTTTAAGAACTGCAGCACTTGGAGAGATAAACATGAGAAATGGGTGTGTGAGGTGGCAATGCTGTTACCTCCCTGTTGGGGCTGACAGATGGGTCCAGGAGCAGCATCAGGGCAGGGAGACATCAGCTTCGGTAATGGAGAGATGTCTGGTGGAAAGATTGCTCTATCACCCTGATGGGTTCCTCACATGTTATAAATCTAAGATTGTTCTTGCCTGTTGCAGAAATGAGCAGCTCTTTCTCCTTCCTAGAATGAAATGTCGGATGGAGAAAGGAACAGAAATGAAAAGGAAAAGTGAGGAAAGTTATCTTTTTAACATAAATCTCCTGCGGAAACAGTATCAGACCCATTAGTGATTTGAAAAACAGCACTCTGCCAATCTCATCCCTACGCATGGAAAGAAACAAGCTGCTTTATGGCATCTCCCTTCTCCCTTCCCTGGCGCTTTTAATCTAGGAGTGGTGGGGACAGGCCGCTCTAAATCTCTGTGCGGGAAGTGAAGTCCCAGGTGGTGACAGCTGCTGCCTGTGGGGCAGTGAAAAGATGGGGAAACAAGATCTGATTCTTGACTTAGGACTGCGGTAAGGAGTGAGTGAGGGGTGTCCAGTCCCTCCTGCCCCCAGAAGGGAAGCCCCTGAGCAGCAGCTTCCAAAGAGGACCCAAGAGCTGTGAAACACAGTACTGTGGTACGTGCTCACCGGGGACTTGCTTGTCTGCTTGGATGGCTTTGGATGGCTTAGCTGGTGGCACGTAAGTGCTGCCTGTGAAAGCTCGTGCTGACCACAAGCGAACTTCCCCTTGGTCCTGCTTGCATCCTTTGTGTTGCTTAGTTTCATCTTATTTTTGGTGTGAGGCAGCATTACAACGGGATTTGCTTTAAATCCTTCTGAGTTTGTTCAAAATGCTTTGGAAGTCCGGAGTGCTTGTGGCAATACTTTGGAGATTGGAGGCAATACTGGTGAACTTCAAGATTTTTGGGAGGGTTTTTTTGTTGCCCTAGTGAGCAAGTACTTTGGATCCATCTTATTCTAAATATACAAGAGACACACAAACATAACTTAAATTAATTTATCTTGTCAAATTTATGAGTTTTGTTGAAGCTTAGGTAGCTTGTCCGTATAGATTTCATAGTAGAAAACATGGAAATGCAGATGTAATCATTTATCTAACTTGCAAGAGGAGCTTGAAACAAATTTTGTTACTATATATAATTCAAATCAGGCAGAAAAGTGGATAGCTGGATAAAAATATGGTGGTGTTTTCCATGGGTAGATTGTGCTGAACTGATGGTAGAGATGGGTAAAAGTGGGGAAAATGGCTTAAGGATGTAAATGCAAGCTGAAATAATTAAGCTTCAGGAAGGTTGCTGATTGAGTTTTCAAGGATTGTTTTGTGACTGATCTTACTTAATATTTTTAGTGGTCACCTTGGCACAGAGTAGGAGTGTGGTAATGCAGTTTGCTGATGACAAATGTAAGAAGATATTGTCAATATGTAGGCGGAAAAAAGGCAACTTGGTGACTTGAAGGACTGGAGCAATAGAAATGGGATGAAAATTACTAGATTATAAGGCAAATAATTCACTTAAGAGGCCTCTGAAATCTGACTCACTAGGCCAGACAAAAGAATACAGTCGACTGAAAGGAAAAGGCTGTAACAGAGACTGAGAGGAAGAGTGGCATGGACAAGTGAGGGACAGCGGCCGTTCCTATTAAAGCTGTTCCAGGTAGGGTCTTGCCAGTGTCTTGAACAAAGGCATTAATACTTGTGTCTGTACGGGAAGCTCTGCTCTTGGCTTATCTCTATAATTCCTCTTGCCTCGAATTATATTTGGCTTTTTATGCTCTGCTTGCATTGGTGGCTTGCTGTCAGCTCACAGTCAGTAACAGATGATCCGCTCCACAGCAAGGCAGTGGAAAGCTTCTGAAAGAGCTTGGAGCACTGTTAAAATGGTTGTAACTCAACCTTAACTACTTTTATCCATCTTGTTAAATGTTTTCAGATATGTTTCCTTACTCTTTTTTTTCTTTGCTGCTTAAACATTTGCTTTCTGCTTTCTCTGAGCTGTATCTACCATCTCTTCTGTTCTCAGTCTCCTAATTGACTATTATTTTTGTCTTGCCTAATCATAGAATCATAGAATGGCAAGGGTTGGAAGGGACCCCAAGGATCATAAAGCTCCAACCCCCCTGCCACAGGCAGGGCCATCAACCTCAGGCCTGGATCTACACAAGGTTGCCCAGGGCCCCATCCAACCTGGCCTTGAACACTTCCAGGGATGGGGCATCCACCACCTCTCTGGGCAGCCTGTTCCAGCACCTCAACACTCTTTCTGTAAAAAAACTTCCCCCTAATATCCAAACTAAACCTGCCCTCCTTCAGCTTTAATCCATTCCCCCTTGTCCTGGCATTGTCTGCCCTTTTAAAAAGTTGATTCCCCTCCTGTTTGTATGGTCCCTTCAGGGACTGGCAGGCTGCAATGAGGTCCCCCCGCAGCCTTCTCTTCTCCAGGCTGATGTTCCAGATTCTTGTACTTCTCCATATTTTGTTCCTCTGCTGATACATTATTTGTTTTGTTGTTCTAAATATTTATTTTTAAGTTGTACTTAGGCATTTTTGTTTGTATAATCTGTATGTTCTGACTCTATTATGAGTAATCATTTGAATTCCTTCTGTGCCCAGTGGGATGCTTGGTTGTGTTAAGCATTTTGCACACATGATCTTCTGCCTCCAGACTGAAGCTTACAGTCCTCAGTGACCTTTGTATTTTTGGGGGAGTTTTTATCTTTCTATGTTCAGTAGTGGAGGAGCAGCAGCTAAGCTTGGTAAATACCAGTGTCATCACTGTGGTGTCTGTCTTGCCTTCTCATTTCTACCTGCAAAAGGGAGGAGGAAGCATTCAAGTTGTGCTGGAATAAAGGACAGCTTTGGGCAACATCCCAGGAGGATGAGGGTGAGGCAGGCAAGCTGTTAATTCTTGTGGCTGAGGTATGAGAATAAAGAAACAGGCTTGTTTTTAAGAGGATCCAACCACTTGCAGCTTAGTGAATGAACTGAAAAAGGTTCCTCAAAGCCACCCAGCAGATGAGTGCAAATGTAGGGAATGGAATAAAGAATCACAGAGCAGTTTATGTTGCGAAGGAACTCCAGAGTTCATCTGGTCCAGAGTCCTGCTCAAGCAGGATCACCTAGAGCAGGGTACCCAGAGCCATGTCCGTGCAGCTTTGTGGAGGAACATCCCTTGTTTCTTTTTCTCCTGTTCTCAAGGAGTAAGTACACTGAAGTGTATTGCTCCTGTGTCTTGCAGTGAACATTGCAATGATTTGTATAATTTCTAAAAAGAAAACAAACCCACTGAAAAAAACCCCTCCAAAACTCTTAGTTGAAAAGACTCTACTTCAGAAAGTTGTACTTGATTCCACCAGTTGATCATTCAGAAACATCAGTTGGGTCCAACTTTCCATTGCTGAGCTGGCTGTCCACTCTGTTTTCTGGCCACTGCTTCACCTTTCATCTGTAGGACTGTTAATCTGTATGCCTGATGCTGCTAAAACTGGAGAGAACAGATGGGTAAGTGAATAAGAAATAGCGAATAGTAAACAGCCGTTTTCATGTTTTGGTTTTTTAGACAATTGTTTTACAAACATTAATGTAACTTTGGAGATTTACAAACAGCTGGTGGTTGTTTAAATACTCTGGAAATCAAGCAGAAACTGTGTTTTTCACTTCTCTCTCTGCCAACCTCTGCTGCTTTGTAGCTGATGAGCCTTCCTTCTGCACAGCTCTTCTCTCGCCAGCTTTAGGAGGTTTTCCTGCTCTTCCCCCCAAGTTTTCAGGTTAGTAATGAAGTGTTGTCCTCCCATAAAACTGTCATAATCCTTGAGTGATTTAAACTGCTCCTGGATTGGAGATTGATGACACAAGGAATAATTTGCTGTAGTATAGTTAAAGGCATCATGGTCTAGTTGCCAGAACTAGGAGTCAAGGAACTTAAGTCTCATTGCTGGCCCTATAAATGATTCGTGTTGTGACCTTGGACAAATCACCTCATCTCTTTGTGCCCCTGATTTGCTGGTTGTGAAATGGGTATACTAATGCTCATGTAGCTTCATCAAGCACAGTGTGAGGAGTGCTGTGTACAAAATAAATTTGCCATGAGGGGACAGCTTAAGTCTATAAATTTCATATGAAGTAAAATTTATCTGCTTACCTGAGTTTATCTTTACTGGGAGCCTGGAAACGGAAGTGCATAAAATTCTGTGTGAGCTTTCTCATCAGTCTTGGCTATTTCAGTATTTCTCCATTTTCCTGCCCTGGAATGGGATGCTTGCTTCCCTTGTAGCATGCATTTTCCACTTCAATCCACTGGAATTTACTTGGTGTGTTTCTCAAATTTATAGTGTCTGTTAAGAAAGCAAGTTTGCCCAGTGGGCCAGTTGCTGTGTTTTAAAGTAGGTATTTATGATATAATCGATTTTGCTTTGCTGTTCTAATATTCAGCAAGGGTTCATTTTTCCACAGTATGGGAATTGTATACGTAAGCCACCTATATTGACCTGTTAAAGGTGAAGTGAGGAAGGGAGATGAAACTTGGCCAGTCAGATTTTCTAGGGAAATGTAGCTTCCTTGATCTTTTGATTCTTGGGGAATTTGGTCAGTTTCAACAGCTGAAGATTTTTTTTTTTTTTTAAAAAAATTAATATAAATTTGGTGATAAAGCATGAGTTTGTCAGCAACAGGTACTCCTGATGAGCATTAGGGAGCTCATGCCATGGAACCGATGAATCCCTGCCTTACAAGGAGAGGCTGAGGGAGCTGGGCTTGTTCAGCCTGGGGAAGAGAAGGCTGCGGGGGGACCTCATTGCAGCCTGCCAGTACCTGAAGGGAGCATACAAACAGGAGGGGAATCAACTTTTTAAAAGGGCAGACAATGCCAGGACAAGGGGGAATGGTTTAAAGCTGAAGGAGGGAAGGGTTAGATTGAATATTAGGGGGAAGTTTTTTACGGAAAGAGTGTTGAGGTCCTGGAACAGGCTGCCCAGAGAGGTGGTGGATGCCCCATCCCTGGGGGTGTTCAAGGCCAGGTTGGATGGGGCCCTGGGCAACCTTGTGTAGCTCCAGGCCTGAGGTTGGTGTCCCTGCCTGTGGCAGGGGGGTTGGAGCTTTATGATCCTTGGGGTCCCTTCCAACCCTTGCCATTCTATGATTCTATGAATCTGTCTCAGCTGCCTGAAGGTAACCTGTCTCCCTTCCCTCTGACCTTTGTTAGCATCTTTCTGCCTGTGTGTTGGAAGCTCTGAAGAATCGCTGGGGTGTGTGTGCTTTCCTGAAGCATCTGGTTTGGTTGTCTTTCAAATCCATTCCAGTTAAACTCAGAACATGTCTCTGCGGTGGTGAAAGCAGCTGGGGAACTTCATGATACTCCAATTGGAGGTGCTTTTTGTTTATCAGAAAGGACTGGAAATACATGGGAATGAAATTAGATACAGTATTTAAAGGCTTATGTTCAGTCCTTTGTGTATCAAAGAGCTTAATCATAGAATTTAACCTAATATGAAATTATTTTTCTTGTCTATTTGAGAGGGCTTTGTGTAGACTGTAGGAAGATTTTTATTACCATTTAACCTTACCTTTTGAGTCTTTTCTTCACGTTTTCTTTTAAAAGATGTATTAAAAGGAACATATCAGACTGCGAATGGACATGACATTCAGGTTTAAAAACGGAGTGTTTAATGGAATCATGAATAAATGGAAACAGATTTGTCTGTCAAAAATTAAATAGGAGTATTCTTTGATTAATATCAAAATCTAATCTAAAATAGTTTTAGCCATTTCATACAGGTGACATCTGTGCTTAAATATAATTTCCTCTCCCTGTTCTGGCATGACTGTTAATTACTTACTCAATGTAGTTCAACATTTAGTTAATAAATATGTCAAGCTTTTACCATGGTGTTCTTTTTGCAGAGTTGTGAATTTGCAATTAGTTTTAGATTTACTACATGGTGACAGACAGTGCTGTATAAATAGAGGTTAAACACACAATTTACATATTAATTTCATGATTCATTTATTCAATGATTTATGTGGATATAGATTGTATTTAATCTCTGTGCTGTAGTTGTTCCAGGCATGACGAACAGAATCGCTGTACTGGTGGAGAAGTAATGATGTCTGTATTGAGCTGAGGAAAGCAAAGAGGAAAAAATAAGAGATTTCGAAACCAAATGATTCATTAATCTCAATAGTTTTTGAGAGGCTAGTGAAAAGCAATAATAGGCTTCTCAAGCATGTATATACGGATACGTATACATGTGTACGCAGGCACATGTGCCCTGAGGAGTTTGATACTCCATCTTGTCTGTAGAATAATGCATATTATCATTAAATAACTGTTTGTGCATGGTTCTGTTAACCCTGGGAGCCAGGAGATTAGTCACCATCTTCTCATTGTGGGGATCGTAATGCCTGTGTCCTGTGATTGTCCATTCTTCACACTTAACATGTGTGCTTAAATTTAGGTGTATGTTTATTATTGGCATTGTCAAGTCTATATGTCTACTTCTTATAGTTGAAATATTTGCTGTTGCTCTCCATTTATCACATTATAGCTCTGACATTTCTGATCCTTTTAAAAAGGAGTTTAATGAGTGTTATTTTATCTAGAAACATACTTTTTTAATCCATAAATTTTAATTTTGTCTGTTGTATTGACACAAAGTATTCGTAGGTGAGATGAGAACTTGAGAAACTTCTCTGCATGTTCCCACTTTGTATTTGCCCATTACAGAGACATGGATAAGTTGGTTGTAATTACTTAAGCTCACATTTGTATTTGACATGATGAGTGTAATAACTGAATGCCTGGTTTTGCTTTAGTATCATTTTGCTTGCTACCAATTGTGAGAGAGTATAAGGGGCTCTGAAGCCAAGATAGATCTCTGACCTAATTCAGCTGATCATGGCCTTTAAGTGGACTTGAACACACTAAAAGTGTGTCTGATTTTGGTGCTGTGCCTGGTTCCTGTTCACAGGCAGCCCTGTGTGTGTAAAGCCTGTGTGTCTTTTCCAGGCCTTCTCTGAGAAAAGGGTGGACTCCATGTTGTGTTCTCTGAATCCCTCTGGGCCAACTGTGATGTAGCACAAAAGCCCCTAAAAAGTAACAATTGAAGCAGATAAACCAGGGTCGTTAAGAGCAGATTGAGAACCTGGAGCAAAGGACATTATTTTAATGAACGAAAGGAGACATTAATAGCTTATTTGTTGCTTTTTGAAAAGACAAGGACCTCATCCCTGGGAGTGTTCTAGGTATATCCTTAGATGTACCACGTAGGAACATCCTTCCAGCCCTGGTCTGCTGTGCCCTCCTTGAACCTACCCCATGGATTTCACTTGCATTTCAGTAGATTGTTGCTTTGATTGTTAAAGGACTGGAAAGAGCTCCTCATGAGGTGAGGAGAATGATGTTTTGTTGTGAAATAGCTAGGTGATGTAATAATAGCCCCTGTCAGTCCAGAAAGCTAAGTTTGGGAGGGGGTTGAGGAGAATCCCATGTTGTGCAAGGAATTTCAGCAGTGAGTTGTACAGCTGGAGTCACTGAGCAGTGCCACCTAGAGTATACCCACCGGGAGGATTCGTGCTGAGATCTCAGGATAATTCCCCTTCCAACAGAAGCAAAAGGGGAAAGCATACATCTGGGATGATTCCTTCTGTTAAATAGCAAAGCACCAGCATGTGGGCAACTGGAAAACTTCAGTTTCTCTAGTTTACATGCTTCCTCTCATGAATTTGTCAGTTGTTACGTGCACTTAAATACACAGAAGCGTGCAGGCTTGTGTGTGTTGGTATTGTGACTGTTTCCATACCTGGCATGGGTCGCACTGTGTGTATTGAAGCAGCTGTCTCTGCTCTTAAATCTGAGTCCCTGAAATCTGGGGGGAGCTACAGAGAGCTGGAACCTCACTCCTAAACCCCTTGAAAGCGTAATGTGCTGAGTAGCTGACTGCAGGGAGCAGGTGTCAAACAATATTTAAATGACATTCTCAACAAAATAAATATTGAGCTGCCCTGTCACTTTGGTGGGAGAATAATCTGCTCAAAAAAAAAATCCCATTCATTGTAAACTGCCTCTGACATTTGTTCTTCAGGAATTATTTGCAGTTTATCTTCTGAGCTAGGGCCTTTTATCAGCACAGCAGTTGAACTGCAGTGCAAAAAAAATGGTAATTGAGTATTTTATCAAACGCTTCCAACAAAACGGACTTTGCAAGTCGTAAATGAAGATTAAAACCATTGTTGGCAGGGATGAACAAATTGGAATGATTTATTATCCGAAACATCAATATGTCACTGCTCAGAAATAAAATAAAAAGAAACAAACAACTGCCCCCCTTCCCCCAAAATGTGCACTTAGTCTCAGCCAAGCGATGGAAGGTAAATACATGTTTTAATTATTTGTGCTAGAGAGGCTGTTTGGGGGGAAAAGAAAAAAGAGAGAAAGCATCATCATAATGGCACAGCTGCTGTGGGACATTGTGAGGGAAAGAGACAGTAATAAAAGAACTGTGTCAAAGGAAAGCAACTCTGAATGTGTACTTCAGCTCTCCTGATTACAGAAGGAAGATTAAATATTATAAATGGGGCAATTTGACAAAGTGGATTTACTACTTGTGTTTAACACCTAAAGAGCCAGTGTTTTTAAAAGGGACCTTATCTCACTTCTGTGAAATGGCTTCAAAAAAACAAGAGGGGAAAATACATGGCAGAAGAGTGGCATTGAAGCTATATAAATAATTGAATTGTCAGGAATAAAATAACTGAGTCTGTTACGAGCTTTGTATCAGTTTCAAGTTAGAAAACAGACCATGAGAAGAGCCTGACAGATTACAGGGCTGAGGAATTCTGTTTAAAAAAAATGAAGATGTTCATAAAACAGGAGACCATATAGGCTGGCTGTGGGGACTTAGTGATCTCAGTTTAGCAAGTCTCACTCCCTTGGGCAATGTGGTTGCTGTCTCTGTAGTGAGTAGCCCAGAAGGCATCCATAGCTATCAGGGTTAAGCAGTGAGGCAGTGTTATTACTTCTTTCTGGGTTTCCCCCCCACACCCCCCCAGCTCCTTGAAAGCTGCTATATGTGGCCACCTTGCTCCTAGAAGCAGCTCAGGGAATGCAGATGTCTCTTCATGGTGTTACAGCAGTGATCCTTCCTGGCTGGGGGCTGGATCTGTGTCTGGAGGAGACAGTCGGTGTCTGTGGGATGAATGCTGCCAGAGCAGAGGGTGGTGTTAGAGAAGATTTGGCTATCTGCTGTCTCATGCCTTGTATGTGAGGAAGAGCTGTGGGCTCAGAGCTGGCTCGGACAGGGATTCGCACTGGTTGAACTAGTTGTAACTGGTAAAATGAATGGTTGTTCCTGAGAATGCCCAGTTTCAAAGAAAGTCTTTGTGAGTTGTTGTCCTGCATCTTGATTCCTCAGACAGCAAGATGCAAAGAGTGAATCAAAAGCTTACCTGACATTAGTGAATCTTATTCCTGAGGGTTCATTAAGGATGACAAAGCTCACTGGCTTTTGGCTGGATTTTTACCAACCCTGATAATGGAAGAAGATGCACCAGCTCCATGTGAGGCCATCTTAAAGTGCAGTGCCTTTGGGGAAGCCCTCATGGGTTTTCTGTTCAAATTCTGTCTGTGGGAGGGGGTGTGTGTGTGGAAAAGGGAGTGTTAGCAACCTGCTGGCCCCATGGGTCCCCAGCGTGGGGCTGAGAGACGCAGGGGGCATGGGTCATCTCCCAGCCGTTGCACACCAAGGCTGACTTGCCAGCTGTCATCTGTCCCTGGTGCTTTGCTGGTATTGTTAAGACATGACTGACCAATAGAGGATTAGCCAAAGAAATATTTGTCTAAACTTTTGGAAGTGTGGCTATGGCAGAGCCTAGGAACAAGCAGTTAAGTTTGCTGTACTTCATTCTTACAGTGTAAATGTTGCTGTTCCTGTGTTGCCAGATCACATGTGTGTGTTTCTTGTATGCATTTGCAAAACAGATTTGTGGCTCTTCATCACATTTTGTACCCATTTAAGCGAATTCAGATATATCTATACCCAACAAGCTGCTTATTTTGCTCTAGTTGTTCTGTGTGTTATGAATGGTATGTCTTATTTCTGAGAGTATTAGATGGGTTTTGGTTGCATACACCAAGCTGGTTCTTGCAGGCTGAAGGATTTTTCCCTAGTGCTAAGGTATCAGAGATCCATAATTCTCTGAAAACTGGAATATTTAGCATGTAAATACATGAATATGCTTCTTGTGACAACCTCCTGCCTTCTGTGGTGAACAAATGCACCCTGGAAAAAAAAACCCTGCTAAACACAAAACCCCCAACCTGACTAAGTGCTGCAAAGCTGTGCTGTGAATTCCTTGGAGCCTTCTGCAGAATCACAGTGTTCTCCTCGGAGCTTAAATACCTGTGGTGGTACAAGCTGGGAGTGTGCTGCTGACATGCAGCATCTCTGTACTGGGGAAGTCCTGGCACTTGGGTGTCTTCTTGGAGGCTGCCCTGTGAATCCTGGAGGCACAGGAGGGGCATTTGCAAACATATTCTCTTTTTATTTCCTCTCCTCGCCCTGATGTTTCTCTGTACACAACCAGGAGTGAAATACTATAGCCTCAAGATTTGTGGCATACCTAGAGTAATGCCATGTAGACTTGGGGTGGGTGCCAGTTCTGTATGTTCCTTGAGCAGCTTTTAGTTCAAGTACTGCTTTTTCCCTCCTTTGTTTTTTGAAGAAACAAATAGTGTATGCTGAAATCAGGCACTAGAGTTTATGAAAAATCCAATTAGTGTTTCCTATAAGAGTGTTCTTTTAGCATGATATGTTAGTGTAACCTTGATTTTTAAAAACTTTTTAAAAATCTCTCTACTGGAGCCTACAGAAGATAATTTGTCAATTTGCCTATAAAAAGGGGTTTTAAAGTATATGTGATTCAAAGCCCTGCTTTGGCTATTTTCAAAATGATTTTGAAGCACAACAGCTCTAGAGATTGAACAGTGAGATACAGACTGTGTTTCTGCTCCAAAAATTAGATTCCCAAGAGTTTTGTACACTACTCCTAAGATAGCCTCTGGTTTTAGGTAAGGAACTTCGGAGATTTCTTATGGATAGATGTCTTCTGCTGTTTCTCTGCTGATGATGTAATAAGAAACAATATCAGAATAAGAAAAAATGCAAGAATATAAGAAGAAAAAATGACTGATTTAAAATAATAGCATTATTTTTCACTGTTGAGGCTGCTTTATAGGACATTACTGGTTTGATTTATAAGCAGGCATCCTCACCATTTAACTCTCTGGTGGAGGAGGATAGGGGGCTTGGAAGTGATGAAAGTGTAGGGTGAAGCATACTACTGGAGAGTATGGAAGGAGGGGTGTACTAGGCTTGTGGAAAGAGAATGCAGAGTGGAGGTGCCAGGGGAATCGAGGGGAGACCACCAGTAAAGAGTTACTGATATACCTGACACATCTATAGCTTGGTGTATGCAATTAGAAGTGGAAGTATGTAAGGAACCATTTCTGTGTAAGCTGGGCACTGGGGGAGAAGGATGATAGATGTCACATGTGTCTCTTCTTTTTTTTTTTTTCTTCCTCCTTTGGTGCCTGTGAAAAACTGGGGGTTTTTATATCAGCTTGATGTGATGGCAGTGGTACCAATTTTAGCAGCATCAAAATTCTTTACAAGAATTATTGGTCACTAGCTTTTTTTCCTTGACATGCTGTGTGCAGAGCAACCAGACATCTATTTACAGCCTGATCCTTTCCATAACAACTGTGAATTGTTGTATCTACCATGTTGTTGCTTCTGAGTAAACCTCTGACATCATATAAAGAGTTCTAGATACCTTTCAGTACCTTGCAGTAAAGGTGTTCCCTGGGAATTGCTTGCTGAATAACTCCTTGGTATGCTGTACATCATTTTTATTTGTTGTAATAAAGGTGGAGAGGCTGTGTACCATCTGTACAGTGGTGGTTGGAAGTTTGTTTAAAATGTTATGTTCCAGAGCCATTTGGAGTTCAACAGAGATGATAGCCCATCTTCCACAATTAAAAATAAAAAAATTACTTTCAGTAACGTAATACTAAGGTTGGAAAGTCAAGCTCTTAGTCATTGGGCAAATGCCAACTTTGGGAGGTACAACCCCTTTTCTACACAAGTTATATAATTGCATGATTTATTTAAAAAAAAATGAAGCTACTCTTAAACAGATTTGTGATTTAAATATACTGTGTTTAGGGAGACCATGTCTATTGATGTTAAGTGCTTCAGTGTCTGGGCTGCTTGGCTTGGAAGGGAGGACAGGAGGGACCCTTTCAGGACCAGTCCAAAGGTGAGAAGAGATGATGTGTGGTCATCTCCATCCCCAGGTGGTCCTCAGCCTCAGCAAAAATAATGAATCACTGGTGTTCCACAGGAGTCACTTTAAGTATGGTTATCATCATTAAAGGGTCTGTCATGGCTAAAATTCTGCTCACCTATTTGCACTTAAAGAAATGTCTTGGAATACTGACAAAGACTTTCAGGCTGAGGAGCGTTGGGTTTCTGACTTTGTACACTTCATGTTCTAGCTGTTTCTAAATAATACACTGATCCTATCACAGAGCAGTTTGACAGGCTGGTGCATGGTAACTACTCTTCATTGTCACCTCTCTTCTGTTAATAAATTTAGAGTAACATAGTTTATATGATGGCACAGGTTTAATTGTTCCCCATTAAAACAGGTGAAGTCTCAGTTCCTGTCCCACCTTTCTATACCACTTAAAATAGAGAGGGAGTGTAGCATCATCAGATTAGCAAGGCTGGAGGCGTTCTATGAATAGTATCAAAATATGCTGGCTGAATATAAGGGAGCTTTTGATTATATTTAGCTGTTATGAGTCAACACTTTGCATCAGGTTCTAATATAACTGCATAAGTAATAAAAGAAAAACAATTAAAATAAATTGTTTATGAACTTATTTCTTTGCTCAGCAGTTTTTTGCTGGCCCCTAATGGCCCAATGACCTTGAATTTTGAACAACTAAGTAACAGCACCCATTAAACTTTATTATCTTCCTCTGCTACCCCAGCTAAAATAAAGTCCAGGACTAACCTGAGATTTTGTTCGGGCTAAATAAAGTAAGACTATTATTTAGGAGAACAGCTTTATTATTCACCTTCTGATGTAAATCATGTATAAAGTATGTGATAATTAGAACACTTATGTTTGGGAAACACAACAAAAGAAGCATTCATGACCTGGTTGTCTTCTGTGAATTTGCTGATTGGTTTTTTTGGGGGAGTTTGATATTTTCCAAAGCTGGCAACCAGAAATTAATTCAGTTTCTTTGGAGAAGATGAATATTAAAGATTTTGTCAGTAGTCTGAGTGGCAGTGCCTTCCTTACCTGGAGAAAAAGCCTGGTTTATACTTAATCATATGAAGCCATAAGAGCTGTTCTTCTCTTGGTTTCTCTTGTAAGAGTGCCCACATCAGTGCCAGGCCAGCACTGGTTCTTTTCCTGCAGATCTTGAGGAAGCTGGGCAGAATCTGTCAGATTTGGTCTCCTTGTGCATACAGGTCTGCTGATCTCTCTGGCATACTGCTAAGTCAGTCTAATGAGAATTCCTTGTCAGAAAAAGGTGACTTTGAAGTCGGTCTCCCCAGGCTGTCTCAGAGGATATCCTTCGGTAGAGCAGTGCCTGTGTGGATCTTTCTCTGGATTTCCGAGTTGTGTGTGCTCCTGGAGGCAAAACTTATGATTATGCTGTTGGGCAGAAGGTGTCCAAAGCTCTTTACCCTCGTACCAAACAGTCTTTAGACATGAGTGATTCACTCACTAAGCAGATTTGATACTGAACTAGTTATCAGAAGCTGAAAAAGTTTTTGTGTGCCCAGCCTTGTTTTTCCAGAACTGGCAGGTTTCTCTGTTAAAACACAAAATCCAAAACCTCCTAGTGCAACTTTAATCTAGTGGACACCATAGAAGAGAGTAAATATAGCAAATGTTGTGAAACTTCATTTTATTATGCAATATCTGGATAAAATAAACCCCTCTGTGCCAGGTTGAATTGCATTGTATAGGGGCAGTTTTTACCTTTCTTTGTCTTTCAAGGTAGCCTTTTATTAGCTGCTGTAGGAAAAGCGCTACTTGCTTAGAGACATCAGGGTTTTGTACAGCATCCTATATTCCAATGGGAAATACATAAATAAAACTGAGACACAACAGCAGCTGGGATCGTATCAGGAAAAATAAAACAGTACTGACTCTCCTGAGTCCAGATAAAACTCAGTGAACAGAAATCTTTTTGTGCAGTTGCTATTGTGCTGTCTGCGGTGGTGTCTGTGTCCGCTGTGGCTATATTGGTCTCTACAGTTGTCATTCCTTAATGTCTATGTGTGTGTTAAGTGCTCAGTAGATCTGAGACACTGGCACGGGCTGCCCAGGGAGGTTGTGGCTGCCCTGGATCCTTGGCAGTGCTCAGGGCCTGGCTGACTGGGGCTTTGGGCAGCCTGGTCTAGTTGGAGGTTGAAACAATATGATCACTAAGGTCCCTTCCAACCCAAACCATTCTGTGTAGGGAAACCATAATTTTGTTGTCTGGTGTAAGTGGTGTGGTGCTGGAGCCGAAGGTCCATCGACGTGGTGGACCTGCACTAGGATCAGCAGCTGGGGTGTGCTGGGAGGCTCCAGGCCCTTCCTTCCTGATGACAGTGCAAGGATGATGAACAGATGACTGAGGGCACTGGGCTGCTCTGTCCCACAGGTGAGAATCAGCTGAAGGACTCTGGGAACAGGCAGCAGGGTGCCTGCCAGAGGAAGATGGGTGGTGGAGCTGTTACACTGCTCAGCCTCCCTTGTAGGTGTTTAGCCTCCTTGTAATAACCGAATGCCGCCTCTGATGAGACTCATGAAACAGCAGACCTCTCCTGATTTTTGCCAGAGCGATGCGATATGTCTAAACTGATTTATAAAGTGAAAAGAGACGTTTCCTCTTTGTTAGAGAGGTGTAATTCCTCCCTGCTGCCTAGTCTTCAATGTACTTTCTCAAATGGGAGTGTGATGCCCAACGCTGCTGTGGTGAGCCTCCGTTCCTACTTTGGGCATCCCACCATGTATTTAGATAGGGTTTTGATAGGTGGTCTTCAGTTAAAGAAGAGCTCACTGCTTTGGGCAGGAAGCTTCGTTCAACCCGAAGTATTCTTCACAAGTTGGGCTTGCCTATGAGCAGACTCAAAGTGCCACCTCATAGCTCTTTCACTTCGGTTGCATCTGGGCAGCTGCAAGTGTTGGGAGGGTATTGAAAACAAATCTTACCCCAAATTCTGAATTAGAGCAGGAGTTAAGAGCAGGAGTTTTCTTCTCCCTCTTAAATAACAAGACTTCATTAGGTCATTTAGAAAAAATAATGCTAATTCTGTTGCTTCAGGCTTGATGTATTCAGGACTCTCTAGACTGCTAATTGATTGCTCTGTAGATGGACATGTATGTGCAGTGTGAGCTCTGGGTTTAACACAGCTTTTTTCTGTAACTTTCTGAATTAAAAGGACTCATTGATGTTTACAAATACATAAAGGGCAAGTATCAGGAGGATGGAGCCAGGCTCTTCTCAGTGATGTCCAATGATAGGATGAGGAGCAATGGGTGCAAGCTGGAGCAGAGGAAGTTCCATGTGGACATAAGGAAAAACCTTTTCACTGTGGCACAGGCTGCCCAGAGAGGTTATGGAGTCTCCTCTGGAGACTTAAAAATCTGCCTGGATGCATTCCTATGTGACCTATGCCGGGTGATGCTGTTCTGGCAGGGGGGACGCTCTCCAGAGGTCACTTCCAACCTTGACCATTCTGTAATTGAGACATAAAATTACAGTATATCTATAGGACTCAAGGGAGTCATTTGGGTGTAGTGTTTCTGCTCAGCAATGGAAAACTCTGTTCATGTTCTCAATTTCTGTGATTTCTATTGGTGCTGTAGGATGTTAGCTTCCAGTTTTATACTCTGCCTGGTGCAAGGCTGCTCTGATTTCATAGGTAATTTCATTCTGTGGAAATTTTCAGAATTTCCCCTTGGAATGTGTTGGCAGTACAGGAAAGGTGACTAAGAAAAAATCATATTTTTGTAAACCTTTTGGGAAATAGAATTTTCTGGTCAGTTATGAAATCCATGGTGAGGTTGGAAATTCCTTTGAGATGTGAACCTGTTTAATTACTGTTTGCATTTCGTTGCAGATTCAAGTCACACTTGCTCTGGAGAACAAGTTACTCTGTGTTAACAAGTATATCAGAGAGATGGTTTTCCTCAAGTAGTTATCAAGTCTTCTGAAGTGAGAGGAAAAATCCAAAGGGAGGGCATCAGAATGACCCTGTGCCAGTGAACAAACAAGCTAATTGCTAGAAAACAGTGGTCTTGGGTCCTGTGGGCTGATGTCTCTGCTGCTGCTGATTGGCATTGGTGTCGTGCTCTACAATCTCCACAACAGAGGATGCAGGAGACTTGAGTGATGAGAATACTGGATATGAAACTCTAACATACTATCCTTGCTCGGAAGTTTTTAACAGTAATCCTTTTAATTAAAGCCTGTGAATTGCTCAAGTAGGTCAGTGTGGATCTATGTGTCAGTGCTATGCGAACGGCAATTAGGAAGTCAAAGCAGCCCACATAAAGAATTGGGGTGTGTTTTTATTTTGGGTGTTCTTTTCTTATGTTGTGCTCTGTTTTACATGCAGAGTGTGATTGTTTTAACAGCAGATGTAAAACTAAGTCAGTATGTTGTGTGCAGGCTCAAAACTGGGTCCTCATCTTCATGTCAGCTTACTTTTGATGGGTCCTTGTCTTCATGTCAGCTTACTTCTGATGGGTCCTTGCCTTGATGTCACCTTACTTCTGATGAGCTTCAGCTTTATTCCAGCCACCTCCAGAAAGTGTGTTTGTTCTCTGAAGGTTCATCTTCAAGAATGGGTTTTACTTGGAAAAGAATTGCAGCTGCCCCTGGCAGACATCAGGTGTTAGAAAAGGAGAGGAGCCAGGGAGGCTCTTTGTCTTTGCCTTACCTTGCTGTGGTCCCTGGACAGGTAGGTGTAGCCCAGCTGCCAAACAGCAGTGCTTGGCGGGTCCGGGGGAGATGCAGGGGAGGTTGGTGCTGGGAGAGGACTCTGTTTGATAAGCAGTACAATGAAGGAAATACTGGTTTTATTAGCACCTCTAGTGCTATAATATTTTTGATGAATGGCATTGGTCCTTCTGTCTGCAGCAAAGTTAAAAAAGCACAAGGAGCAGTGTGAAGACTTGGTGCTCTTGCAGTTGTGCAGAGCAAGTTTCATGTAGATGATTTCAATTTACAAGGCTGTCAGTCAGACATTAAATTAATTACAAATAGGCAAAGATTTCACAATGAAACAAACAAGGTCTTTGACATAAATTATATCCTATCATTAAAATATTTAGAAATGTGTGATTATGGTATTTAGTGGTGTTATTCAAATTATAATTAATAGGAGCCTCAATAATATTACCTCTTCTTAAATGACTTCACACTTTGAAATGCTTTCTTTTATCTTTATGTGCATTTTGGATTTAGATATCCTATTTAGGTATTTTTATACTCTTCCTTTAGGGATCATTATTCTAGTGCATCGTGTGCAGAAGTTTCAAGGTCAGCATTACTTGAACAGTTGTAATAGTCCCAACAGAAAGATAAATATATATTGACTAAGGCTGGAGCTTCAATTCTTTCAGTTGCTGAAGGTCAACAGCCCCTCTGAGGTGCTCTCCAACCTTCAAATGTCTATAGGTTAAATCACTGATGAATTACTGCACTTTCCTAAATGAAGGAAACATATTCTAGACAGAAGCATCTCATAGTATCGTGCCTGTTGACTGATACAGTCTTGAATAACTGAGAGGAAACGCTGTTCTCAGACTTGATGTACAAACCCGAACCTGTGAATTCGGTGCATGGGAGCTGTAACGGGGAACAGAGCTCCCGTTCTTCCCCGTATGGCAATCCCATCCCTCCCATGCTGCCTGTGTTGAAATGCGTTTATGATAAATTCATTTTTGCTCACTTGAACTAATGGGTAGTGATCGCTGAAAGCATCAGTAGCCCTTTGATTGAGAGTGTCTGTGAGCCTGGACTGCACTGACAGCTCTTGGTCTCAGTTTTTAAAGGTGAATTTCCTCAGGATGCTGCTCTTCCCAGACACAGAGGAGACAGTAACGTGCCATGCTGTAAACAAGGCAGAATCTTCTTCCCTGAAAATAGTTTGAGGGCTGGAAGTAATCCTCTTACATAGCACTTCAGACCCACACAGTGGGGTATAGCGAGCCTAAAGGAGATACTTGGCTTTGCAGATATTCCAGCAGTATTCTAGAGAATACGGTATGCAAAGCTCAGCTTGAGATCATGGGGGCAGAGTCAAGAATTGTATGTGGTAGCTATATATTTTATCTCTTAACCTTCTATATGAGCAGGCAGTGTAACATTGGGACTTACACTTCCTGCAAGTTTAAGGGCCTTTAAAATATATTTGGATTTAATAGCATCTTAAAGTGTCATCTCAAAACTAAATATGCTTAAAAACTTAATTTTGCAGTGTAATTTGAAGCACATTATTTTAGATATTTTCAATAGTTCTAACTTCATTTTGAGATTCAGAAAATGTGCTCAGTGAAGAGTCTGTACATAAAATTTAAATTAAAATGTTACCTTTCAGATCTCTTTTAAAATGACTTCTGAAGTATTGAATTGTTCTCAGGTTGTATCCTGTAATTTTAATGCAGCCTGTATCAGGAGGTTTAGAATGACGTGTACCTGGTCTAGAATCAGAGATACAGGGTGGGGGGTGTGTGTCTATATACATATAAAAAACCCTGTAGTATATATAAAACATACCTTACATTGGGGTCTTTTTTATATTAGTATTTTTATAACATGCATCCTTGGTTTTTAATAAAGATGAAAAAATTGATATGTTTCTCAGCAGTGTAAATCTATTCTAAAATATATAGTGTCTGAATGAAGTGTTGGGGCCCAAGTTTATTAATTTGTGAAGAATATTAATCCTTATAATGCCTGTGATGCTAAGCATTCCCTCAGCTTGTTTGGTGACTGTTTTTTGTAGGAACTATTAATTTCATTCCTGGGGAATTTTAAGGCTTCAATGTTTCTTGCGACAATGGACTCAAGTACCTTGAGGTTTGGTAGTTGTTAGTAACAGCTCAGAGCTGGGGTGTTACCTACTCGCTGCAGTGTACGGGGCTATTCCTGCATCTGCTTTGTCAGTGTGGTAGGAAACTGGGCTGCTTAAACTCTGCAGGCTCCAGTTTTCTTCTTTGCAGGGAAGCACAAGAACATCCAACTGGTGGCACGTTTTAGCATCAGTAATTCAAAATAAGGGTTGTGACTCGTGATTCTGAATTCCTGTCACATTCATGTATGTTAGGGCAGCTTTTAGGTTCCTGGGTTTCCATTTTCCAAAAGTGAAATAAGTTTCTGAAGAATTAGATTGCTATTCTTTTAATGAATTTTTTGCAGAGTTACTTAGATAATTTAGCTTTCATCTTGTTTTGGTGACTGAATGAAACACAGCATAAGACATCTCAACTTCATCCCAGCCATGGATTGTACCTGCTAGATAAGTTGAATTTGCTTTACTGTCCAGGTTTAAAAAAAAAAAAAAAAGCCTTATAGTGTTCATACTGCTCCATTCTAATTCTGAGTTAGTTTTCTGTCTTGTGTCATTCCATCCTGATGTGTTTGGAATTTGCCAAGTTCCTTTCTTACTCAGTAACATAATCTTCTCTTACTTTGTTTTGTCAAAGGTTTTTATACTGAGCTGTGAGCTGCTGTGTTGGCATGTAATTAATAGCATAAGGATTGCAACCACAGTATTTGAGTAACAGTTTTCCTTGTGCAAGCGTGGCTATTTAATAGCATTTCTGCAAAAATGCATACTTGTCAAGTTAACACACTTGAAAATATAAATTTAGAAGTATGGAACACACTTCTTAAATGCAGCTATCCTGATGGCAGATGAAATTAATTCCAACAACACAAGTGACTGCAGCCGTTATTGTCGTCTTGGACAGTTCAGGTACATTAGGCATAAAGCTTTGGAAGCTTACTCTGTGTAAGTGACTGTGACATGTTGGGCAACACTTTTCTGTTTCAGGTTTTTTCCGAATATTCATTGTGCCATTTATTGAACACACTCATTATCTGAATACAAAAACTCTTGGGGTTCTGTCCAACAGTCTGTAGGAAGAAGCGTTGTGAAAATGAGGAAATGGGAGAGAAAGGGAAGTTAGAGAGAATTGAGTATCAACAAATAAATTAATGCAGCTTTTAAAATGTGTGCATCTCATAAAAATCAAGGTTGTATTTCCTTTCAGCCTTACGTGGCTTTTCATTCAAATGACAGTTGCTCCTCACACAGATATGTATGTGGAGTTGGGAATTTTATAAAGCACTGCAAACTGAGAGACCGAAGAAAAACCTCTGAACATTGGTCACATAAGTCTTTGATAAGATTTGGATTGCAACAGTAGTACCCATAGGGGGAAATGATGAAATACTGAAACCAAAGAGTGTATCAGCAGATAAGTGCAACCTTCTGTTTGTGCTCGTGACCATATGCTGTTGTCTCAACTTCTGACTCATTGGATTCTTCCTGCAAGATGAAACCACAGGCTTTACAGTTTGTGACAATTACATGTGACTACTGAAGATTTCTTAGAAAATGCTACCTAGTCCCATGGAGTAATCTGATATTAATTGTAGCATAAAAGGGAAAGCAGTTCTTATATAATCATTTGAATTGGAAGGGACCTCAAAGCCCATCTAGTTCCAACACTCCTTCCACCAGCCCAGGGTGCCCCAAGCCACATCCACCCTGGCCTTGGACCCTGTCAGGGAGCCAGGGGCAGCCCCAGCTTCTCTGGGCAGCCTGTGCCAGTGTCTCACCATCCCAGTAGCAAAGAATGTCTTTGTGATACCTAATCTGAATCTCCTCCTTCAGCTTCAAGGTGTTCCCCCCTTGTTCTGTCACTCCATGTCGTAATAAACAGTGCTCCTCCAGCTTTCCTGTAGCCCCTTCAGGTACTGGAAGAGGCTCTGAGGTCTCACTGGAGCCTTCTCAGGCTGAACAAGACCCACTCTCAGCCTGCCTTTATAACAGAGGTGCTCCAACCCTTGGGTCATCTCTGTGCCCTCCTTGGGAATTGATCCAACAGCTCCATGTCTCCCTGGGGCTCCTGCAGGGTGGGTCTCCCCAGAGTAGAGGGGGGGGAATCCCTTCCTTTGACCTGCTCATCGCACTGCTGGGGATGCAGCCCAGGACACAGGTGGCTTTCTGGGCTGCCAGCATATGTTACCAGGTCATGTTTGGCTTCTCATCCCCCAACACCCCTAAGTCCTCCTATTCAGGGCTGCCCTCTATCCATTCTGTACCCAGCCTGTAGTTGTGCTTGGGAGTGTGCTGACCCATTTGTAGGATTGTGACTTGTCTTTGTTGAACTTAATGAGACTCTCATGGACCCACATCTCAAGTCTGTCAAGGTCCCTGTAAGTGGCATCCCTTCACACTGGGCAATATCCCTTCCCTCCAGCGTGTTGCCCATGCCCCACGTTTGCTCAGTGTTGTCAGCAAACTTGCTGAGCATGCACTAAATCCCACTGTCCAAACTGCCAACCAAGGTGTTACATAGCACCAGTCCCCAGGCCTGACCTCTGACCAAAGCCACTTGTCACCGTTCTCCACATGGTGTGTGGCCACACAGCTAATTCCTATCCACCAGGTGCCTCATCTGTTGAATCCATGTCTCTCCAATTCAGATACAAGGATGTCGTGCAGGACAGGGTCAAATGCTTCGTGCAAGTCCAGGCAGATAATGTCTGTGTGGCTACGAGCTGTAGTTAAGATAGTCTTCAGGTGTAACAAAGCTGCGTGTCCTTTAGCTTGCTGTGGAAAGCCCTTCTTTTGTTCTCTTAACACTAGTTTTTACTACTGATACAGTTCTCTGCGTTTCAAAGGACTTTGTTTTATTGAAATTTGATTTAATGAATGAAGATTTTATTATCAATTCTTGGGTTTGGAGAGGATGCTGTTCGTCCTTTGCTATTGCTGATCTTTAAAACTTTGCTTAGTTGGGGAGGTAAGGTAAAAGCAGGTTTGGCTACCTGTAATCCTCTCTTTGCTTCCTTGGTCCTCCTGAGCCACAGCAAAGGTTGCCAGAGCAGAAAATGGTCAAGATGGGTTGTTCTTTCCTACTGGACAGTCACGGGAGGGCAAAGCTGGAGATGCCAGCAGTGGTCATGAATACTTCTGACAAATTGGAACACATCTTTTTTTGTGGATAATCCTCCATAAAGGTTGTTCTACCTTCCCATCTTCAGAATGAGCTTCTCTTTGGTGACAAGATTAGGGTTGCTGCTCTACACCTTGGCTCGCTTCTCGCTTTGGGATCTTACTGGCACTGATGCCCCTCCAGCCTTGGTTTTACTGAGGATCTGCCATGTCACAAAATCGTGTCTGAGGTGATGCATGATCTGATGGAAGACAATTTGGTCCCATTCTTTTAAACCTGTTATAAACAGAACTCCCTGCTAGATGGTCCAAGCCATCAGATAAAGATTCTTATGAATATCTCCTTGAACATTCTTACTGATGGGATCACATCAGTAGTTATCAGTATTGATTCTAAGCAGTTTTATTGTCTTGCAAATAAAAAATGAACATGGAAGGGGAAAAAAGGTAAAATCAAAACAATTTATTTCTCTTAAGACCTAAATGCTAATAAAAAACAGCATAAACTCCTTTAATCAATCAAAGTTGTCACTTAAATACAGTAGCTTGGGCAGAGGATAATGCAATTTGGCAGAATTTTTACTGTCTTATAAGTACCAAATATAGATTAATATATAGTTCAAAACACTTTAATTTTTAAACTCTTGTCTGTCT
This sequence comes from Laterallus jamaicensis coturniculus, assembly GCA_022605575.1. NCBI lineage: Eukaryota > Metazoa > Chordata > Aves > Gruiformes > Rallidae > Laterallus > Laterallus jamaicensis. Next base: position 2,024,858 of record JAKCOX010000057.1, read on the forward strand.
TCTTCGCTGCTGAAAAATTATTCTTGAAAAATAAAGAAACTGCCCTGTGGTCAAAGATAGTCTTAACTACCTGTCAATCAAAAGGAGAAGTTTGTTGAGACATTTAATTACAAGATAATGTAGTCATCAAAATCTCGTTGTGGTAACTGACAGCTCATTTTGGACTGAAAGCGTACAGCTACCTCCCCTGAGGTCAGAGATGTTCCGAGGTTAACGTAGTAATGACAAGTCCTTTATTATCACATTATGACATTGAAAAAAATTGCAATTATACTAATAAATTAATAACAGTAATAAAATGACAGTCATAATTGCATAATATACATGTTGTCAACGGCATTTTTGTTACATGGCTGGAATTCATATTTTATCTGCATATCTTAGGCTGTATTAAATTTCCCGATGCGGTGCGGGCGTGCTGGGCAGTATAGAGGAGGAGCTCTGAATGGGGTTTTACAGCAGGAGTTGTTTTTCACTTTCATAGATTGAAAAAAGTGATACTGAAGAATTTCACACTCAAATATAATTAAATGTTGGGATTCGTTTTTGACCGTATCCTTAAAGAAAACATCATGTCCCTTATCAGATACAACATTGGTTTAAAAACCTGAGTGGATTATATACAGGAACTTGTAACTGTTGCTACTCAGTTCATCAAAAGAAACTTAAAACACATAAAAACTCAACTGTGATGAGAAGGGATGGTCCATGGTACTGGTACACTTCGTTATCAGGAACACGACAAGAGTTTTCTCATTTGACTTACAGTGAAGTCAGAGTCTCTGCTGATGTAAGAGGTGCAGTGTATTACTCCGTGAACTAGTGGTGCTCACGGTTCCCAACAGACAATGACTGTTCTTTTTCCTCTGTAAAGAGGGAATTTCATGGCATTTTTTTCTCAGATCTTCTTTAAGGCTTTGCTGTGGAGCAGGGTAAACATCCTATGGACAGGAGCAACAGCAGCGGATGGGGGCAAGATATTGCTGGGTATGATTTGCCTGTCTTCCATTTTGATACTCACCCGTACATTTAGTTTGCATCTATCTTGAGCAGTTGTAAAATTACCCCTGTAAGCACAGAGCATCACCCATTTATCCACTGGCAGTAGGTTTTATTCCAGTGCTAATGCAGCTTTTTCTGGCATCATGCTGACATATCTCTGTCACCTTAAAATTAATAAAGGCCCTGTACACTTGCAGTGGGGACAAGTGTGCTTCGTCCTCTGGTCGTCTGAAGGGTTCATCTGAGCTGTCAGCTCACGTCTTATTTTGCCCACGTTTCTCAAACAGGGCTGGTGGTTGTTGTGAACAGTTTTGAAGTGATGTAGATGTTAAGGCCTCTCATCTTTTCCCGGGTACCAGGAAGAGCGTTGTCCTGATGTGCAGCCCTTGTCTCAAAGTGTTTCAAGCTCCCAACCTTTTTTTATTTGTGGATTAAGCTCTGTGTATGTTCTTCTCTCTAGTCTCTATCCTTGTTTTGTTTTCTTTTTCAGCAGTGTCAAAACTCTACCAGTCTTCATGACCTACAGCCATTTGGTGAATTCCAGTTGGGTTAATTCTTGCTTTGATTCTCCCTCCCCTCCTTTTTCATTTGGCTGCTTGTGAAAATTTGCTTTCTACTGGGCTGCCTGGAAAGACACCTGTGATTTAGGGTTTAGGTTTGTTGTGTGTTTGGGTTTTTTAATTAAAATTTATGTAACCTGATGAGGAAAACACAAACTGACTTCTATTGCATAGACATTTTTTGTAATTTACCCTTAATTAGTATATACAATATCAGATTTACCTAACAGCTTAAAAAACTTGTTTTCATTTTGTTGCTTGCAGAGGGATAAATGTATTTTCCATGGTGTGGAAGTAAGTTTCCTAGAAGGGTCCAACCCATACTTCAGGCTGTGGAGATGTTAAAGTTCTGCAAGAAAAGGCTTAGATTTTGTTAATACAGGAGAAATAATTTGTTTTTCCCTGTTTCCATCATGACCTTAAGGTGGAAGCAAATACCAGATGTGGAAAACTTAGAATTAAATAATGAGTAATTTTCAGGGAAGCAAAGTATTAGCTGTATGACAACATTGCTATCCTTAATGAATCAGCTGAGAACGTGATCTCAGTAACCCCATTATTTCAAGGATTTGATACGGATTTTGCTGTTCAGCAATACAGCATGACAGCAGAGCTGTGCAGTGAACAGTAGGTACCCTGTACCAAAGCCACTTCTGCTCCAGATGCAGGATTTGAGTTTCTTTCTGCCTGCTCTGTGTTTTGAGCAGACCATTTGGCTTGGTGGCATCTGTCCCGTGCTGTTCCCTTTATGCCTTGCGTGCTGTGTCACCTCTTGGGTGCCCTTAGGAGAGATCACCATCTGTGTGCTGGGAAGAGGAGGCTTGTCCCTCATGCTGAGAGCTTGGGATTTTCCAGTACCAAGCACAAATGTGGTAGCCAGAGAGTCATGAATTGTCTTGGTTACTCATTGATCTGCCAGCAGCCTGTAAATAATAGGTAATATTCTATGGTTTGGTTTTTTTTTCTTTTTTACTTTTCTTTCTGGAAACTCACAATTCCCATTCTCTGGTGAGGGGTAGCGTGTTACACCTGAGGAATGCAGAGATGACCTGTGGAGGACAGCTTTGCTGTGACAGAGGTGTTCTGTTTGTAGGTGATCCTTGCTCTGTCCTTACTAAAGAAAGTGGAGTCCAGCAACTGTGCAATAATCGTTGGTTGGATATTAATAATTCACATTATACGTAAAGAATAAAGCTGGGCTTGTTTTTGATCTCTGCTTAAAAAAAAAATCCAAACCTTAAGCTTCTCATACTGTTTATAATGAGCACTGAGTATTTTTTTGACACATCAGATTATTAAATTTTGGTTCTTTCTGCCTAGCTACATGCTTTCTCAGGAGTAGTTATTCAGAGTAAGAACCATAAACTACACTTTCTTTAATATTAGCAAAAGCCATTTTTGAGTTAGATAACATCAGAGCAAAAAAGAATTTAATGCTGAATAGTTACATGAGTATGTTAGCTGATAAATTCCCTAATATTTAGCACAACAGATTCTGAAATGCAAGGGAAATAAAAGTTAAAACAGTTTCATTAGTTTTTTTAATCCAGTTGCATGTGCCTTTAGATACTTCAACAGTTCAGGTACAGTTTGCAAAGGGCGATTACTGTTGTAGTGTTGACGTGCTTGTCAGTAATTCTCCAGAGATAGTGGTGAATATTGGATATTTCAGTTGAGGGTGTTTATTTCTAGCACTGAATAATTTGTGAACTTAAGAGAAAAAGGCTTTTTAAGGTATCCATTGTTGCTCAGTTCAGTTTGTATCAGTGGCCGTTTCCTGCTCCAGCAGAAGTGATGTGAGTTGGTACCTACTTTCATGTGGGATGCACATGCTGTTGGTAAGAGGGCTATGAGCCAGCAGTGTGCCCTGGTGGCCGAGAGAGCCAATGGGATCCTGGGATGCATCAGGAAGAGTGTGTCCAGCAGGTCGAAGGAAGTGATCCTCCCCCTCTACTCTGCGTTGGTCAGGCCCCACCTGGAGTATTGTGTCCAGTTCTGGGCTCCCTGGTACAAAAAAGACAGGGACCTTCTGGAGAGAGTCCAGAGAAGGGCGACAAAGATGATTAGGGGTCTGGAACATCTCCCCTATGAGGAAAGGCTGAGTGAGCTGGGTCTGTTCAGCCTGGAGAAAAGAAGACTTAGGGGGGACCTAATTAGTGTTTATAAATATCTTAGACATGGGTTGCAGGGGGAATTGGCCAGCCTCTTTTCAGTGTCTGTGGGGACAGGACAAGGGGCAATGGCTGTAAGCTGGAGCACAGGAAGTTCCGCACCAACATGCGGAAGAACTTCTCCACAGTGAGGGTGACAGAGCAGTGGAATAGGCTGCCCAGGGAGGTGGTGGAGTCTCCTTCTCTGGAGATATTCAAGTCTCGTCTGGACGCCTATCTATGTAATATGAGATAGGGAGCTTGCTTTGGCAGGGGGGTTGGACCCGAAGATCTCTTGAGGTCCCTTCCAACCCCTAAGATTCTGTGATTCTGTGGGTGTGCATAGGTAGTAACAAACACCTTTGATGCCCAGGGTGACTGTTTCACTGCACATTTCTGTGGGTAGTTAGCTGATGATGTGCTTTGGCTGCTGGTGTCTGAAGTGGAAGCAGGCTCAGCTGTTAATTGGTCATGCTGCACTGCTGAGGCTCTTGCAGCAGAATGGGACGAGTGGCAGCTGGAAACTCATCTGAGAAATAGGGCGGTGTTATGATGAGGATTCTGGTACAGATAATGTCCCAAGATAAGTGGTTGGAAGTAGTATGTAAGAGTTTCTGAATCTGTGGTGAGGCGAATAACGTAGGTCACTTTGGTTTCTAACCCGAGGCCAAGAGGTTTGGATCATGCTGGCTGAAAATTTTGTGAGAAATGCTTAATGGTTCAATAGCTATAAAATTGAAATAACAACTGTATGGCACCTTATATGCAGTGGTATGTTACAGATTTCAGGGTCTGTTTATATACCAATGCTGTGCACATATTACTTGATTAAGTATTAATACTTGACATGTTAACAATCTAATGATATTTATAAATGCATTTATAGGGGTCTCAATATTTTTATAAGTCAGTGTAGCTCTGCATGTAGAGAAGTGTGCTGAATCTCCTGAGACTGACTTGTACCAGAAGGCACTTCAGTCAGTAGAGAGGATGATGTTTTGGGGGGATCTCCTAGACTGCCTTGTTCAGTGTCCTTACCTAGGCAATGACAATAGCTTTCCGTGGCCTTGATGCATGTGGTCCCAGGTGTTAAGCCCTGCCTTTACCATGATCTGTACAGATGAGGCCCTGGAAGGAGCCTGTGTTGTGTCCAAGGCTGCTGTAGGGGATGTGTTAATCTGCAGGTGTTACGGGATGCTAAAGCTTTACATTCCTAAGTGGGAATACAGAAATCCCTGTATAATAATGAAAAGTATGGAAGCAGTGCTCCACCTGAAACGGCCTGGGCACATCCCTCATATTTCATTGCTTTACATTGCATTTAATGGCAGCCATAAACATTTGATGTAAACCCGTGCAGTGTGGCTCAGTCCTGTGTTTTGGTGGTGGTTGGTTTTGGTTACATTGGTTTTCCACAGGTACAGTGACTGCAGGAGGAACATGCCGATGATGTGGCTGCTGCTGCCCAGTGCTTCCTGTAGGCAGCACCATTCCCAACTGGTGCAGGGTGAGTCACTGCTCTCCCATCTGCATTCCACTCTGTACAGGTCATTCAGTAACCAGCTCAGCAGCTACAGTTGGTATCAGTTGTTTCTTCATTCTTTGGGTTTGTTTCTTTTTTCTTCTGTCTTTAAAGGAAAGCCATGTTTTGCTGGTTTTACACAGAGCTGCTATTGCAGTTTTTCCATTTCATAAGAAAAGCAGTTAGCAGTTAAAAGTGACATTGCAAGAGCAGGCAGAGTGTTTTGTAAGATAAAGCATGTCAGAGGCAGATAAACACAGAGCTTTCAATAAGCATATTTTTGTGAGCTCTGAAAAAAATCGGAGGTTGGATACTCATATAGGCGTTCAGTGAAATTTTACTACTTCTTGCCTCCCATTTGCCTTTTCTGTACAGCACAGCTTCTGAAGGCTTTATAAGAACATTTTCTGATTTTAATTGTGGAATTTGCTGTCAGAAAACATGTTTTACATTTGCTTGAAGTGTTTTCATTTAATACAGTAAAGAAATTATCCTTGCTCAGTTCTGTTTACCTAGAAACATACAGAGGACTGGATGCTGCATTGCTGATAATTAAATCAGCAGATAGAAGAATTCCGGTGTAGGTGAGAAGCTGGTTGTGTGTCAGAAGTTTTATCAAGCTTCTGAAGTCAGCAGGAGCTAAAACTCACAATCCTCATCCCAAATTAAGAGGTTTTGTAGCAAGGTTTATCTATAGTATAAACCATGCAGTGTCCCTTTTTCCTATTTTGTTTTTTCTGCTGCTTAAAACATTTTTACTGTACAATCTTACTGATCTTGGTTCAGAATGTGTTTGTCTCTTCTGTGTATGGGTTTAAATGAAATTGAGCACAAAGCCCAGAATTTAAGAGCTTGCATCTCTGAAGGTTTGCATCTTGTGTGATGCCATGTCTGGACTGTTACCTGGAGTACCTTGTGGCTTTAATGCTTGCATGTCTGCAGAGATACTACAAAGTGTCTATACATTAGGGCTTCTTGAATTTGTTCAAGTTACCTGCTAGTGTCAGCCTGGATGTAGGTGTGTATAAATGGCTGTGCAAGGGATAAAAATGCAAAAGTAATGGCCTGTTGCACGCATTTTTTGAGAGATCTCACTCAGTGCTGGCCACACGTTCAGGAAAAAAACAACCAAAGCTTCCTTGTGCTTATGAAAAAGTGGCAAGTTCCTTTTGCTGTTGTCATCCTTGCATGCAATCTTCTTCCCATGTCGCCAGGTCGCCTGTGTTCCTGCTGCCTGAGGCCGATGTGTTCCTGGCATTGCAGTGTTCACATGGGTGGAAACGTTTTGAAGAGGGTTGGGGCAGGGGGCAAACTTGTACAGAACAGACTCTTGTGCAGTTCTTTCACTTTATTGCTTCTCTTGTAATGGAGAAAAAACCCAACAAAGAATTTCCTGTATTTTTTTCTCTCTTCTTACGTAACCATTGTTTTACTTGGGACTTACCCCTGTTATCTAGATTCCTCCCCACCTGATCTTTATCATAGAATGGTCCCAGGAGCCCTTTGCTTTCACTTTCTTATTTTGTTGCTTCATTTCCTTTTTGATCCAGGTAGTCCTTTACTTAGTGACCAAGTTCTGATGGTAGTGTGAAAAGGTGAGTCCTTGGAGGACACAGAGGTGATGCAGAACCCATTGGCAAGGACAATGGGGACCTGTGTGGCTTCTGCACAGGGAGAATGTGGCTGGTGAAATCACATGTCAGCCAGAGAAAATAAAACCAAAAGCCTTAATTTCTGAATGTGAAGCTCAGTACTTTATTTTTAGAGATGCTGAGAGGTAGTGCTGAGAATGAGAAGTGGTATAACAATCTTTCTCATGAAGAAGCAAAATAACTCTACCCAATAATGTGAATATATTTCTTTCTGGAAGGAAGAGAACACATGGAAAAAAGCAACCAGAAAGTAGGCTACTCCTTTCCTTCGCTGAAATGAACATTGCTCCCCACATGTCTTGTCTGTCTTTTTTTTTTTGACTTGCTTTATGAGTGTAACACAGTTTTCAGTCAGTTTTCATTTGAGTTAGAAGATGGGGATATTTTCTGCTTTTGCTTATCTTTCAAGTCACTCACCTCTAATTTTGAAACTGCAATTAGAAATAAACTTTTTCCTGCCCCTACTTTTCTTTCTGCATTCTAGGGTAGCAATTAAGAAGAACTGGGTGAATAGGTTACCATTTTATCCAACTCTATTACTCTGACTGATGGAGCTATTAGATAAAGGCAAACTGTAATTCTTTATTACCTGCCCGGCTCATTTCTGCACTTTGCCCTGGAGAAGAGCTGCATAAAAGATCAGAGTGTTATTGAAAACTCCTGAGCAAATATTGAGCGACTGACTTGGTCACTCAGGTAATGACAGAGTTCCCTGGCAAGGTAACGGGCACACGGGAGCGTCCGGCTGCTCTGGGGATGTGTGTGGGGAGGGACTGCTGGCTGGCAGGCTGAGGTAGGCTGGCTTTGGGAAAGAACAGCAGAGAACACTTTGTATATGATAAATACGCTTATAATTAGTGAGATCATTAGCATGGACACCATGTACTTAAGTATTCACAAAGAAGTCTTTAAGCTAAGCAGTTAGCTTCACAATGAAGGGAAGAGACAAAATGAATTATATACAGCTGAATAAGCTTTTCACAATCTCCAAGGAGGTGACTTGTCTGTTGATGGCCAGTGGGGGTCGAAGAGTGAAATAATTACTTAACAGCGTGTAAACAATGTGAGATGTGAAGTGTGCATTTTTTTCCTTTTCTTTTTCTTTTCCTTTTTTTTTTTTTCATTGAGAGAGTTTCTTGTTGCGATGGCTCCACTGGGACAAGCAGCAGAGAAATTTGATTAAATGGATGCCTGGGGTCATGACCCTGTCTAAACATGCTGCAGCTCTCAGCATTAATCAAAGAATGTTAAAAAAAATTCTGACCTTGCTGCATATGAGTATTGGTGAGCTCTGAATGCAGTGGTAGATGGATAGAGGGCTGTGTGAGCGGCCTGCTTACAAAGAGGAGCAGAAGAGGATGCAGGTTTCAAGGACAATGGCAACCTGTCACTTGAAAGTTCCATAACATGAACTAAACCATGTGATGATAGCCCATCAGTGGAGTTTGGAGATCCCATTAAAATGCAGTTGGAAACGCAGCTTTTTATTCTGACCTACTGCTGCTTGAACTGGGTGCTTGGAAAATACTTAGAGCTCAGTGGTACACGCGGGACACATGGGTTCAGCAGGATTCTTGGCTGCCTCCCCTTAGTTTAATGGATCTGAAAGTACAGAGACAGCAACTCTCCTTTGTAGGAGTAGCCAGGATTAGTATCATGCTTATTGTTTTAAGTGTATTCGTAAAGAGTTCTTGTAGTAGCAGGGTGAAAGGTCTTCATTTTTACTGAGCAAATTAACTAGTAATAGAGGTTACAATAAATCAGAAAATGAGATGTGGCTGTAAGTCCACAAGTGACTCTTATTATTACTATTTTTAAATTATTTATCCTATTTCAGATGCCTACCTGAAAACTCCTAATCCATTTTATTTAGCTCATAGAACCATTGGCTCTCATTGGAGGCAAGAACATTTTGGGTAGACACACTTATCAAGTGAGTCAAGTTACCAAGTAAGTTCAATTTTGAGAACAGTCCAAGGCAGGAATAGGTCTTTCATCTGTCTTTAAATGATGTGCCTGACTATTGTAAGCAGTGCAGTCACAATAGCATACCGATGTCTTCCCTGTTACCGTGCTGTAGAGTGGGATACTACTTCTCTAAAATGAGTTCAGCTGTATTTCATTGTGGTTTTTACTTCTGTTAGGTGATGCTAAAGATGCTACAGAAACAACAGTGTTATGCATAATATCGTAGGCTGTGCATCACAAACCTGATTAGTAGAAGTCCCTATTTTGAGTTTTAGGTTGTCCAGAGAAATGTTTAGAGAGTGCATTTGGGCAGTCTAGTGTAGGTAAATCAGGTGGTGGGAGGATGGAGATGACACCTGGAAACATAACTTCACTTAGGGTATATAGGTTGGTTTCCACAAGGCACATGACTTAAAATTTACTTTCCAATGCCATCTATGGTCTTTTCATTACAAGAACTTCAGTGGATGCTCTTTCTTGGGAAAAAGGAATAAAAGTAATAGTATAGTAAATAATGCAGAAATTATTCTTACCTAATTTGAGTACAATTTAAGAGAAAATAAAATAACCACGTTAACACAGGTCTTTATTTTTTCAGGAAGGTGAGAGTACAAAGGAGATGATTAAGTCCATTTTAGAGGCATTAGTTTTTCTTTCTGTCTATTGGTGAGACTGTTGCACAAGGTTCTGGAGCTCATTAGAGGAAGCAGCTTCCAGACATTTACACGTTGGATTCTGGCCAATAACAAATGCCTGGGATTAACAAGTTAGAAATGAAGAAACTACTAACAGGTGCAAATAAGGTGAATGTATATGTAGAGCATCGGTATGAAGGAAATAGCCCAAAGTTTGGAAAGATCTAAAATAGCTAGATGGGGGAAAAAAGGCAGTAGAGATCACTTTCAGTGCTGCAGCAAGAACAAAAGATCCACATTGTAGAGTCCTTCAACTGAAAAGTTAAGCTTGTTTCCAAATATACTGCTTGATCATGGACCTCCATTTGCTGGTTTTAATGTCGTAGCTGTGTACGGAATGCCAAGCAAGCCAGTGCTCAGTAGAGATACACTGTGCAATCCAAATACTTGAATTCCAGTATTGCAAATTAATAATATATGAAAATCAGTTTAAAAGGTCCTGTATGTAATCTTAGGCAAGTTGCCTCTTCTGAGGCCTAGTAAGAAGCCCCAGTTTTAGAAAGGTTTTAAATTACAGCGTAAATCACTGATGATAAACCCAAGGCTTGGTCCTGTTGCTGACTTCTGCATGGCCTTGTCAGATTGAGATCGCTAACACAGGGGCGATTGTTAACGTTATTTTTGTTACTCTTCTTGGCCTTCCTGATTTTAGATCCAGCCTTCCTTGAAATTCCTTCCTGGAGAACAAAATAACATTATCTTACTCCTGTAAGAAAGTCCAGAGCTAAAGCCTCTTGGAAGCACGCTGATTGAAAGAAACTTAATCTTTGAAAAATATCCAACAATGCTAGTGAATTGTTTGCTTTTTTTTGCCCCCTGAAGTGGACCCGTGGAGGACTTGGAGGAGAGGTGCAGTTTTTGTGCAGCTTTTCCAGTTCAGAGGGGCTGTTTGGGTTTCACAGGGGAGTAGCATCAGCTATGTGTAGCTGTCATCTAGAACATGGACAGGACTGATTGCTCTGTTGTAGGAGCTATGATAACGCTGTAGAATGTGAGCTCAAGGTGGATGTTACTCAGAGCTAACTGAGTGCTAGTCCCAGTGCCTGCTGAGGAGTGTATTTAATGTCTGCTGTGACTTTCCTGTTTGTGTGGGCTACTCCTTCCTGTCTGGCTCTCCTCCGTGCCCTCCCACCCATCACACTTCCAAAACAAGCTGTGGTTCCTCTGTTAGTTAGTGGTTCCCCTGCTTAGTTAGAGCCAAGGTTCTTGGTTCTTGCGCTTGGGAAGGGAACAAGTCCATTTACGCTTCCAGCTTCTTGTATGCTATTTATCTCTCTCTATTGCAACTCAGGAGTAAATGTTGAGTGTGAGTTACAAGAGCAGCAGGAATGGAGACACGGGGTTGGGTTGAATTCCTGGTGGTTTCACAACAGCTCTAAACAACTGCCTGAATGCCACAGGAAAAGTTTTGGTCTTGTTGACGCAGGTTTGAGTCAGAAGTCTAAAGCTGCCCCAGGTCGGCTTGAATCTTCAAAGAGACCAATCTGCTCCCACTGAAACTAGAGAGAGTGTTTTGGCAATGATGTTCAGTCTCAGCTTTAAGAAAAGAGGAAATCCAACAGCAGGTGTTTTTCAGAAATCCTTCTGTTTCCCACCTCCTAAGCCTTGAAGCCCTTCTGAACTCCTTGAAGAGATTTAGACAAGTTAGGATAAGAAAGACAAGCTTTTGGGTCTACCACGACGGGCTCCCATACCTCCTCTTGAAGAGAAAATAATTAAGTTTTTTAAAGATGCTTTTATTTCTTGTATCTGTCATATGCATGGTTGTTGCATATGGTCCCCTGACCTCCTTCCCCATTATGTAGGAAGCACTTTTGGTGGGTGATCAAAAGTTAAGGTTGTCCAGATACTTTTAATAGCACTCTTCTAATGCATTTGATTTAGGTGTGCAGGTCTGCTCCAGATTTCTTGTTACAGTGCTTCCAGAGTAAATATTTTGTAATTGTAACTTTTGAAAAGTTCTAAGTTACTGACAAACATTCCCAATTTCTAGCATTTATCTTAACGCTGTGTGTGACTGGCCCTTGCTGTGTATTTCTATAGTTGCTTATATTTGTCTAAATAAATTACACAGAGGGTGGGTGCTGTTGAGCTGAAGGTGACAGTGGGCACTGCGTTCATGTCAAGCTGTTGGTATTTTTAGAATTACAGTGCACAAGAGTTGCATTCTTCACTATAGAGCAGGTTATTCACAGAAAACTCTTCTCTGGGAACATTTTGGAGGTGGCACTAAAATCGTCACACATCAATGTCCTTTTACTGTGCCCCTCATGATGGTCATACCACCTGATGCTATTACAAACTATTGAGGATTTCTCATTTTTGAGGTTTTTTTAATAAGGCTTATATAATGATAAAAATTCATTTTAAAGAAAATTCACTTTGGAAGTGGCATTTTACATTGAAGAACAGCATAAATGGACTGGATTTAAATTTAGCTCTGCTAAATGTAACGTGTTATTAAAGTTGAAAGTTCCTTTAACATAGAAAACTGTTTGCACAAGCTCAGAAGTGCTTATTTTGTGTAATAAAAACAGAAGAGGAGATAAAGACCAGGTCTCAAGTTATGGACATGCATTTAAGACATAACGTGGTTTGGTTTAGGGTTTTTTGGTTTTTTTTTTTTTTAGCAAACAGCTTCAGTAGGCATTAACTGGTTGAAAATAATACATGTATAGAAGTAGGTGCTTGTACATTAAGAAAAAAATAGAGATGTAAAACTTTTTTAGACAATAGCATTTTTCAGAGACTAGTTATATATTCAGTGTTTCACATCATGGAAGTTTATTATAACTGTAGAAGAGAATGTACAGGTTGTGAAAGCTGAATCAACACATCTGCAGAGTGTCCCTGCCTTCCGTGGGGAAACAAACCCCTGCAAAACACTCCCAAACACTTGTATTTCATCCATGCACCAGATAATGTTGTGTGAACCATTCTGGGGTTAAAAATGAATTTCTCTGTTGTGCCTCTGCAGTGCTTAATCTCTAATGCCAAGAAGTGTGCTAGTCATGGCTGAAGGACTTCTGATGGGTTCTGTTCTCTCAGGGTTGGACTGACAGCGCCCATGATTTTTTTCCATTGGTCATCAAACATCTGTCAGACAGTAAAATAAAAAGTAATGTTTAAGTTACACAGACCTATAGTTACAAGTCAAGCTGACTTAGAATGGTCTTGTGATCTTTGCTACTGCTTTTTGCTGTTTGGGTCAGTACCTCCTCCCTCCCTTCCTTCCTTCCATCCATCTGATCCCTGAAACTCGACTTCTGGTTACTGCTTTTGGTGTGTTGTCTGTAATATGCTCAGCATGCCGATAATGGGGGGGCTTTTCTGTTCTCCATCCACCCTTTTTTTTACTTCACTTTTCATGCTGTTTTCTTAGATCCTGTGGTCAAGAGTATGAATGCCAAATGGGTAGGGTTTTTGCATGTGCGGATGGAGAAGTTGAAGCACAATTACCAGCATTTTCTTCAGGGAAGTTTTCAGTCAAGACTGGTACATGTTGTTATGCTCACCAAGGGCAAGACACTGTGCCTTTAAAAGATGACAGGGAGTTGCATGTCACAGCTTTTGATTAAATATAATGTTTCCTATAAATGTCATCGTTTTAGGGTACAAAGAAGGCTCCATTCAGTGTTTGCAGCCTCTACGCATGCTAGAACACAGAGCCTGGAAGCTTTGATTCAATTGCCTTACAAGTTGTGTTTATTAAGATACTAAAAGGAACTTCATGAAATACGTACTTTTTTAACAAAATGTTTTGTTAAAAAGAGTTAAGTTTATTCATCATTCTTGCTAAAACAATTCTCTAGTAAATATTTTAAGTTAAGTTTCTTATGGAACACAATGGGCCATCTAGACTCAAGTCGTATTGACAGCGCTAAAAACCATCCTTCGATTTATGAGAGCACTCTGTTTACCCAAGAATGTAGAAATTTCCCTTTCTAAATGGGACAGCCTTATCTTTATTATTCCAGTGCCTTTTAGTTTACAGTTCTGCTGTAAGCAATGTTTCAGGAGCTTATTTCAGGATTCCTAAATAAATGAACAGACAGAATTAATGCTCGGTGCTAGCAATCTGTGTTTTATATGCTGTGTGATGGAAAGTAAGCCTTGCTGAGCAACAGAAGAGAGAAATGAAAGCGGTGCTTTATTTATATAGAATTTGTGTGAAAACAGAAGGTAAATGGAGCATATGAAAATAAACCTTGTTTACAAAACTAGATGTGTTTTTTTTCTAAAATAAAAAAACCCACGAGCCAAACCGCAATGACCATGAAAACCCAGCTCCAGGAACATCAAAGAAGCCATCCCTCTGTATTTTAATCAAGTCCATGTCAGGATAGATGTAATTGTACATCGTATTTACTGGATTCATGCACGACCACTGCACACACTTGTAAATGCTTGTCTGTCACGTGAGTGGGAAGAAAGCCAGTTTTTTATTTGCAGAAAGCAGCGTTCTGTGGCACAAGCCAAAGAGCCCAACACAAACTGTGCTGCCCGTCTCCGGATGTCCCCAGGAAGTATCACTTCCACACGTTGAGTCTTTGTGTGTGCTCAAGGAAAGTTTGCAGTGTGTCGTGTCAGGAGTAAGTAGGAAAACAGCTGAGGGGAGTTCAAGCACAGAGCGTTATTTTTTCTTACTGAGATAAAATTCTGCAAAATGCAGCAGCTGATGGGAGTTAGATGTGTACTGTTTCCATCTTAAGATAAAAATCTGATAAAGAAAACAGCTGATGTAAGTTAAAACAGAGTGTACTATTTATATGCTAAAAATAACGTTTGGAATGCCTTTCTGTTGAGTTATCTTTGCTGTTTTGAGCAGCAATTAATAATTTATTCTGCCTTTCTTAATCTTTCTCTTTTTATCAATGGATCTTCACTGGAAAAACCACTGTGACAAGTCGGTAAGATTGTGTGATTTTATATATTTCTGCCTTTAATTGATAGGGGGTTCTCTTTTTCTAAGCAAACTGCTACCAAAGCATCCCTCTCATCTGCAGCTGAAATTTTACTTCCATGTGCTTTTCTCGGTTTTGTTTACTTTTGCCTGTGACTGCTTCCTTCTACTGCCCCCTCTTCATGAAATAACCCATCAGCTGCAGGGTGAACTTCAGAAAACCCACAAACAAAAAAAAAAACCCGAAAAGCCCTCCCCACACCACAACCCCCCACCTACCCCAAACAAAAACAACCCTGATGCTCGCTGAAGCAAACTGATGGTTTCAGTTGATACAGGGAAAGGTTTTAGCTGTGGAATAAGGCATTCAGCTAATAAATCCTCTGCCAAAAAGGTCTCTGTTTTTAGGTACAAAGTAGTCAAGTTCCTGTGGTAAAAGTTGGGGGGTTTTAAGTGTTTTAAATGAAACAAAATCGATCTTTGAAATGGATCTGATTTTCACGTCCCTGTTAGCACTTGCTGTCCCCCAGGTTTTTGCTGAGGATTTGGATCTTCCTGCAGAGACCTAATTCAGAACTGATGGGAGGCTCATAGTTTAAAATGCCCCCACTGAACAGAGGGATGAAAGTGCTCTCTGGAGAACGAATGTCAGTGACAACCAGGTTGCTGCTTTTGGGAGATGAAGGATAGAGAGCTAAAGTTAAATCTCAGGCACGTAACATTTTGCTGTGAAAAATGTGGAAAAGCTTTCACCTAACTCCTTAATGTACTCATTCTGTGCATTTTCTTTACTTTTTAGGGGTATACCAGTTAGAGAGAAATCCTTAAGACATTCTTTGTGTTGGTCTGACTGGACTCTTGCCCTCGCAGTGCTCGTGCCGCTCAAACGCAGTTTAGATTTTCTCAGGCTTTGGGAACAAGCGCTGAATCAATCAGTGCAACAACAAGGCGAGCATTTAGGGCTGGTCCCAGCCTCCCTGCCCGTCCCCCGCGTCCTGGGCGCCGGGACACGCTCGCACGCTCTCTCTCGTTACAGCCTAACTTGAGATGTTTGTCTTTCCCTAATTAGATACACGTAATCCATTCACGGGCGCTGTGACGTTCCCCTTCCCTTGTCCTCGCTGTCTTGGGCCAGACAATGAGCACAAAGATACAGTAGGACTCGTTTTCTCATTATTGATTTCACGCACCAGCTGGCAGCTGTTTTAGCTTGTTCGTTTTTATAACCCTCTGGGCAACTTTTTAAAAGTACTTTTCTTTGACCATCTGCTAAATGCAATTGGTTTAATAATTAAAGACTTGCCATCCCTTTTCAGATAAATACAAATGCTGTTTCTGCAGCTGAGAGTGCGGGGGTTTTGTTTTAAGCATAGGTGGGATGGTTTCTGTCAGTGCTGGGAATGAATACAGTCGCTCCACTGGTACAGTCGCAGCTCCTTCAAGGATTCCATCTTGTTTTAATAGGGGGGAGAGGGGAAAAAGGGACCTTTATTTTGGGTTGATGTCAGAAAACAAACTGAATGTGGGGCATGGGGAGAAGGGGGGTTGTGTCCAGGCTCTCCCTTGGTTTTTAGGCTTCAGAATGCCCAGTTCTGGCATTTGTAGGAAATTGGGGGATAAACCTCTTGATGAAGTGTGAGCAGTGTGTTCTGATCCGACCTGTGTGCTGAGAGCTGGCAGTAAGGGGCAGAGCATGTGGAGGTGTTTCCCAGTGCTGGCTGTGGCTGCACTGGTCGTGGCGGCTGTCATACCACCATCTGCCTCTTCCCTGGCTGGGGTCGTGGCAGCAGCAGGACACCCGTCAGCACAATCGGGAGGCTCTGGGAAACTGTAGAAGCTTCATAAGTTTTCCGGTACATTGAGCTTTTTTTTTTCTTTACCCTTTGTTGAAGGGATGGGGATTGAGATGTTAGTGTCTTACTGAGACTAACTTGAGATCTAAGATTTAAGCAGTGTGTTGAAGTTGTGGGCTTTTTGGTTTTGGGGTGGTTTTGTTTTTTTTAGAGTACTTTATAAAAGGAATAGCAAAGACTATCTTCTAGAAGTGATCTGAACATGTCCCTTGGAGCCCCTGGTTTTTCCATCTTGTACGCTTCGTAGGCAGGATGTGTAAAAAAGATCCAACCTTAGTTTGAACTTATCTTTATGCTGTGATTAAATCTAAACTTTCCCATGATTCATTCAAAAAGGGCTGCTGAAAAATCCTTCTGTTTACCAAACAGTTTACCATTCGTTTCAGATGTACCTCAAAGCTGACCTGTGGGATTACGCAGGGGAGGTGAAAAAGGGTAATTCATTTTTTATGTTCCTCTGGTCTTGGAATTCTTTCAAGGACTTGCCATGCAGGAATCAGTGTGTTATATTTTGCTACAGCATCGTTATTCCCTGAGCATTCTTTGCTGCACAGTGTATGGTTACAGAATTGGTTAGAAATTTGTGTGGCAGAAAAAAAAGCCTCTCTGAATTTGTGAGGTTTTCTAATACAATTGACTAAGAGTCTTTTCTACAGAATGAAAAAGGAAATAGTCATATGTTTTCTTAATAAGATGAAAGATATCTGTGTTTGCTTTGAGATTTTTATGTTTGTTTGTTTTAAAAGTATTCCCATCTTTAATATTTTTGTACTTTTACAAACATAATCTTGTTCCAGACAGCTGTGATCTCTGGTCTCCTCTAATTCCTAAAGTAGACAAGAGCAAGTCAAATTTTCCAGAGTATCTGGCTAAATATCCCCTGAAATATAATTGAACTGAAAGTGAATGCTTACAGTAAAAGTTCAGATTAGAGTGCAAAGTTTGCATGAGAAATTCCTTTCTTGAACTTAATCCTGTGGTGGTTTTTGCATGGAGCATTCTCATCATAGATTTCATGGCTGTAGTATTTTTTTAGATTGCAGCAAGAATGCACTGAGCTGTGCAGACCTCTGCTTTGGGTAGGTATTTTCCCTTCAGACAGACCTCCTCACTCCTCATTTTCTGCTGCTTAATTTCATGAGCTGCCTCCCTTTGTGAGGCTGTTAATTACAAGCCTGTCGAACTCTCTATAAATGCGGAATGGGCAGAGGAGATAAATATAATTTCTTGTATTTGTTGAGATGAAGCAGTTGACAAAATAATGACAGCTGAACAAAGCGCATTTAGGTCAAAATGATGTTTCTCTTTAGTAGGTTAGAATTATTCTTCCTTGAATGCCCTGAACCTCTTACCGTTTCACAATACTTTGTATAGTTTCTTTGAAGTGTCCTTTTCCTGTGCTAAGTTTAGTTATAAATGAACTGCAGGGAGATGAATGGCTGATAGGCCGGGCAGGGAATTCAGCTCAGGATCAGGCCGCGTTGCTGCTCCCCATGGGTACAAATCCGGTCCAGTCCTACAGGTCCTTTGATGATTGCAGGAACAGCAGCACTGGATTTTATTTAAATGGAGTTGAGCGCTCCTTCATTTGCTCATGGATACTGTTTACATGAACTTAGGAGTGTGGGAGAGAGGCCGCTCATCCTCTTCCTCTCAGCACTCATCTCGGCAGACAACTGATTGCTTCCTTGTTTCTGAAATCTTTGTAATGAGCTTAGAAAGGAAAACTTCTAAAAACTTGGCTCCCCGCTGACCTTTCCCTGCTTTGGAGCTGCACCCCTTTCCAGAGGGAAGTGCAGAACCTTCAGTGGGGTTTGCAGTGCAGATATCATAGGTTGGAACCTGGTGAACCACGTGCATTTGTTGGGTGCGTTTCACACCCAACTTTTTCCATCCTACAAGGAGGCAAATTGCTTCATGTAGAATAACACAGCCTGGGGTGTGTAAAAAAAAGTCTGTAACGTGTTCATGTGTCTGCAGTTCCCAGGATAAATATTTTTATTTGTGCTAAGTAATAAGGTGCTATTGGTATGAATTCCAAATGCAAGAAATGCTGTTTCATAACTTTATTCTTCTATCTTTTGACAAAGCTTCCTGGATTTTAGTACTCTGAAGTGGTTTTTTTTCGGTGGTTGGGCAGTGGGGTGGTGTTTCTGACAGGCAGGTTTCTTTGGGATGTGGCTACAGACAGCTGTCTCCTTTTGAAAATAGACTTCTGGCTTTGAGGTGTGCTTGGAAATGGATGTCGACATGTGTAAATTAATCCAGTTTGTCACATACATTGGAGTGTGGCAGTGAGTGGGGAGGGGGGGTTCCCCCCTTTCTCTTCAAGCCTGTCCCCTTATACTAAAAAACATAGGCAGAGTTTTTCTTACTCTACAGCTAGAGTCATTATGTAATTACCTAATTGATCCCTCTATGGGAAGTGCCTCACATCTCTGCTGTAGGACCCTACATCATAGTTGAAAATAAATTGGTGAAAGGATTCATTCTCCTCTAAAATGTGCTTTTTCTTTCCTTTTTTTTTTCTTTTCCTTGTCTTGCACCATGCCATTGATTACTTTCAGATGCTGAACCGGAAAGGATTTATGTCCTACCACACTTCTCTAGAAAGATTGCTAGTAAAAATGGGGTCTGCCCACAAAATTTGAAGTCCTGAATAATTCCTGTGCTTTTTAATCTGGAATACAGACTCTTCAGCTGAGTAAGCTGTTGGTAATGCTAAAAATCTGGTATAGCTAGTTTTGTATGTGGTCTTAATAATAACATAAATACTTAGAAAGTTCTATCATCTTTATGGCATTGAAGGAATTTTGCTTATTAAGCAATGGTCCAGAATAGATCTGATTTTTGCCAGGTTTGTTCCTGTCTGTGTCTGCCCTTGTTTTCACTCCTATGGAAGGACTGATGCGCTCACCTAGACGTAAGAACAGTCAAACATCTTTTTGCAGATCTAACGAGCTGGATTTTTCCAGGCTCCTCTGTAGCTCGTGGCAGTAGTGCAAGCAATTTCTGCTGATCTCAGTGAGATTCAATTGTGCAAATAATTCCCATGGGACAGAAGGGGAAAATAAACACTTCGGACAGGGAGTGAAAAAACATAGATGGTCAGAGCTTTCTATGCTTTAAGCTTTAATTACTGGTAATTTAAATAATGTATTTGGGGAGCTTTCTAGGGAATGTTAACACTGCATTCTCTTTTTTAATTTCTATTTTTTAATTGCTGGCTGTGTGAGTATGGTGTTAACTGCAATTAAAAGCACGTTTTCACAGGAGGGTTCAGCTTCATCTCTAGCTAAGAATGCACTGCTCAGAGTAGTTCCGTGTAAAGGCACTGTGATGTTTATATCAAAGTATTAAACATCTTTTTTTTCTGAATTCTGTCCATTTTGATGTACTATTTCCAACAGCTTTATTCAGGTTCAGTTCAGTTAATACATCCTAAGCTCTGATTGCCCTTTGAAAAAGAAAAATCAGGAGCTGAATTACTGCTGGAAAGAAATACAAGTGAAACTGTCATTAGTCTTTTGGAATAGAAAGAAAAACATTTGCAGAGCCATCTCCTGAGTTTTGTAAAACTAAAAAAAGCAAACCACTAAATAAACAAACAACAAAAAATCCAAACAAACAGAAAAATCCACCCTGCCCCCCGAAAAAGGCGAACAAAAAGCTCCCAACTCAAACACAACTTATTGCTGATGCTTCCAAGTGAGTGAAGTGCATAATGGTGAAGATGTCTAGATAGTCATTATTTGTCTTTTTTACATACTTTGTAATCGAACAAAATAGTTTCTTGAACACTTTCTATTTGGTTGCAAGTTATGTCAAATACGGCAAGATTTATAGGTGCCATTAAAAATCCATAT
The DNA here is from genome assembly GCA_022605575.1 of Laterallus jamaicensis coturniculus. NCBI lineage: Eukaryota > Metazoa > Chordata > Aves > Gruiformes > Rallidae > Laterallus > Laterallus jamaicensis. The sequence continues at coordinate 2,045,029 of JAKCOX010000057.1, forward strand.
TGATTTCCCACAGTCAGCTGGGAGTTTACTTGAAAAGTCAATCATTAGTGGAATGAGTATCCAAAGCATGTTCTAATTTCTGTTGGTAGTTTAAGTTCTTAAGCAAAAACGGCTTTTTTAAGAAAAATAAAACATTTTAGGTTCTGAGTTCTGGCATGTAAAGCTGTTTGTGCTCCTGATGTTGTGTACTGTTCTGCCCTCTCTGTCTCTGAAAGTGATGCTTGAGGCTTCATTATTGTTTCATGTTTTAATTCATTTGGATTCAGTCTCTGAGCTCTCCTGGTGCACAATCCTTTACTGCCTGACCCCGAGTGTGTTGCTGTTTAGCCCTGCAGTGATGCACTGCGCTGTGCAGCCCCGGACACCGGCGGATCAGAAGCTCTCGGCCCTGAGGAGCTTGCAAACGGAACAGACAGGCTAAGGGAATGATGGGGGGAGCAAGGTTACAACAGGAGAATGGCTGGTGATGGTAGTGCCCTTTTCCCCCGCTGCAGCCTGGGGTTAGGATTTAATTAGGGGGTGGAGGAGTAAACGAGAGGTAGGAGACCCACAGGGGAAAGATGCAAGGGAAGAGGGCAAAGCAAGGCTTTGGGTGAGGTTAGGTGACTCTGCTGCAAAGGCCAAAGTTGAAGGACAGGCACAAGCTGATAGCAGCTGTGAAGGTGGTTTTGAACACTCTGGACCCTCTAAATGATGATTTACCTTCGGTGCTTTACCCGCTCTGCCACTGTGCTACCTACTGCAGCTCTTGTACTTTCTTAGTTCCTGAGGAGGAGGATGTTCCCTAAGGATTCCCCGTTACCCCATCCACACCCTTTGAAGTTGGAATGGCATTAGTTGGGATTTGGGAGAGTGAAGGAGCTAAAGCTTTGCAGTGCCACCTGCCTCCTGGGATGCGATTGTGCAGCCTGTCCTTGGGCATTCACAGTCTCCTGGAGCCAAGCAGAAGGATTTTGGCTTTTGGTCTTGTTTCTAGTGACAATTCCTTTCCTAGAGTTCCAACATGAGATGTTGGAGAGAGGCAGTAGTGCTGTCTCCACAGGTCGGGTAGGATGGTTATAATTAATGGATGATACCTTCTCCTCACGCTTACTTTCACCGGCAGCTTATGGGATATCTGTGCTAATGGATTGATCCTGTTTAATGTATATTAGTAATTAAAGAAAATACATTTTTAAGAGGCAAGGATATATTTAATTTTAATAACTACCTTTCCCTGAATCAAGGAGTCTTTGCGCAGAACTCTAATGGGTAACATTAGTCAAATGTGTGATAGATCAAATTGTTAAGTATGAAGGGTGTTGTTAATGTAACACAGAAGAGAAATCTTGTGAGGTAACTCTGAATAACACACAGAAAGAGTGCATTCATCATGGTATGCTGACAAAACATCTGAGTAATGATGGCCATTAAATCTTTTGTCATGGCTAAGATATGAAAAAAGAAAACAAGTTAAAGTGTGAGCCATTTAGGAAGATTGCCATTTGACATGTAAACCTTCCTGCCTCTGTGTATTCATTTCTATATTATGGAATGAATTTGAATTTTAGAAGGAAATTTAATTTGGCTAGCAATTATGGGGAAAAAGGTGAATTTCAGTCGCTAGTTAGTCAAACAGTTACATGGAAAACATTGAACACAGAGGGTTTGGGGAAGTCACTGGATCCTAGTCTGTAAGAGAGTATTTTTGAATTGGGATGTGGTAGCCCAAGAAAGATGCTGGAGGACTACAGTAGGAGATGTAAAACTCTGAGAGTACATAGGGATTCTGATGTGGTGGCTGAACAGCCGATGGAGAGTTTTCTGAAACGAATGAGCTCAGAAATAATTAGTTATCAATTTCAGGACGCTGATGGAATTGGCATTTTGTAGCAGCTGGTTCTATTATCACATTTCCATAAGAAGATAAATAAGATGAAACTGGTGATGTTGAAATAAAGAAAGAGTATGTGGTGAGACATTTGAAGTTGATAGAAAGGTCTGTCAGGTCACTGGAGTGTATCCACACAAGCCGTGTTCTGTTATTATATCAGGAGGAAATGAGGCAAATTACAATAAAAACTACATTTGCCAAGAAAGAATTTGTAGCAGAATTGCCCAGATGGTTTACTTTAACCCTGACAGCAAAATATGTTAACCAGATTAGAAATTTAGACATTGGTGATACGGGAGGGACCGTTCGGAGCAATGCTTCTGTGGCTCAGGAAGCCCTTGTGGGAGAGGCAGCCTCTAAGTGGTGTGGCTGGTGAGTCGCTGCTCTGAGGTAGCCAAAACTGAAACCAGCACTAGCCCTTTGGGAGTCGTAATAAAACTTCTATTGCCTTAGTTTGTTTGGAGTGACCCAACCAGTGGCCTGTCTCTGGAAAGGCATCATTTGGTTTCCTGTGGGGGTGGTGGTGAGGGCGGGAGCACTGGTGGCCCTGCTAATGACTCTGATGCAATAAACAGCCTGGTTAAAAATGACAAACTTTGACTTAGTCCAAGTTGTGTGCAGGATACCATCAGAGAACCTTTGTGCTATTGTAAAACTGCGTATTGACGATCTCTCATCTTCTCAGGGCTGGCCGGGGGTTCCTCTGTCCGAGATGTGCTGTGGTTGGGTGTCTGTAACAGCGAGTGCGGTGGGACTGGGCTGTGTTTGGATTGCTTGGGCTGCACAGTGATGCTGGTAGTTCTTAGAGCAGTTCTGAGGACCTGCCAGGTGAGCGCTAATGGAACTGAAGTCAGAGGAAGTGGGGAGTAAGTTTGGTCAACTTGCCATTACATTTCTTTCCCATGTTTCCATTTATTCGAAGTTAGATAAAATGTGTTTATCACCTAGGTTTTGGTTCTGTTTTTTCAGGAATATGATATTTTGATGTTACTGTTCTAAGAAACTTCTAGTATTTTGGGTGGTGGGATGTGTCTTCATCTAAATAGGGAAATAGTTCCCAGCTTTGCAGTAGTCAGGGTTTTGTTTCTTTTGTTGGTTTTGTTGGGGCTTGATTGAATTTCTTGAAGCAAATGGTCAAATTTTAGTGGCACAGGAGAGGGAGGAAAAAATGGGTAGGAGAAAGGGGTACGATAGCCAGTAATGGAATAAGAATGTAAGGAATATATGTAAAGGTTATGAAATCTTCTGACCTCACTTAGGATATTGTTTTTGTTCTGGTTACCATATTCTTTAAAGATGTAACATTTGAAAAGGGGAATTTGATTGACCTTATGACTAAAGATAGGGACTCTGAAGAGAGGCTAAAATCATGAATTTCTATAACCTTTAAAGAGCAAAGGTTGAAAGGTATTTAATTGAAAAATACAAAATCTCCTGAATTATATATCAATATATAACTCTATTTCTTTTATATTAGAAATTATTATAAAAGGAAGACTATATGTCAGTTGAGGGGCAAGTAACTCAGCAACCTCTGTTTGCTCACTGCTTTTGTCTTTCTCTTTCAAGCACAAGGTCTGATGGGCACAGGGAGTGGAGGCTTCCCCCTCACTTCTGAAATGACCAGAGCTGGATTGGGAGCATGTAAAAACATGTTTATAAATGAAGGAAGGAGGTGTGGGGTGTGAGGGGTGTGGGAGAGGAATCTGAACTGACACTCAAATACTCAAACTCAACTGTTCATTGCTGTCAGGGGTTACAAGGATTCTTCTAAGTGTGACAGCCTGTCAGCCTTTCTGAGGTACGTGCAAGCATCAGGGATGGTCCAAAAGTGTCTCAGAGAAATTAGGGTACTTAATGTGCATATTCCGAGAGCAAATGGCATTATCCTTTCTTGTAGGACTTAAAAGGACATTGAGAATGTGGGGATGTTCTGGCAGTATTGAGCAGAGGTTGAGGCAGATGCGTCAGGATCTTGAGACTGATGGAGAGGAACATGACTGCCGCTAGCTAACACTCTGATCAGTTGTTGGGCTGGGAGAGGGCTCCTCTCAGAAACATAGGACAGTGACTGCACTTGGCTTGTGGCCTTGGGGGGAGAACGTGGCGTGAGTTTCCAGTGAAACGTGCAGGATTTGGTTTCTCAGAGTTCCCACAGTAGGGAGAGGTTGCACTCCCATGGGTCTGGATGGATTCCACGTTGACTCCTCAGGAGAGGTGCCACACATGATGGTCATTCTGTGCCTGCTCACGACATTGCTCCTCTGCAGTGACGGGGGAAGTGAACCAAACCTGTAGGAAGCTCTGCAGGATTGTTGTAGCCTAAAACTGTTTTCAAATTATCAAAATACAGCAGTTAAAACCCTTTACACATTTAAATGGGCTTTAAGAGATGGTGCAACTAGGTCAGGTTTAGAATTACGCTCTTGGAGAAATATTTAATCTAATTCTATAACACTTAGGCGTTATTTAGTCAATGAAGAGATCAGTGTAGAAAGGCAGGCTGGTAAGATTGAAGATGCCTGAATCTTTGAAAATGTACCCAAGAAAATAAGATGCAGTTATGGCCTCACATTTGTAATTCAGAAGGCAAGCTTGTTACTTTTTCAGTGTGCAACCATGCTTTGTGGCTTACCAAAAAGAAGACTTTTTGTGGTAAGATGCCCAGTTCCAGGTTGGTCTGTGTCTGTGAGACATCATCCCACAACCACGTGTTCAAGTAGCTGGTAAAAATAAAACATTGATAAAAGGGATCTAAGCAACAGCAGTTACATCTGATCATGGAGTTTGGTGGGCTTTCCTCTGCCAGTGACACCAAAATAAGTGAATCTGCTGAACTTTGCTGTTAACTTGTAGAATCAAAAAGACTTTTCTAGGAAATGAAGAGCTCTGAGTGGATACACTTGGTATTTCCCTTAATCTTTGATAAATGCTGTTCCTTGTCCTTTTGATCTAATAGTTTTTGCCACTGACATCATTGTTAAAATTATATCTCTACTTGTTCCCCAAATGCAGCCAGGGCAGGTTTTTAATGCTCACACTCATATAGTCTGGTACAGAGGCTTATTTGCCTCTTAAGTGTACGGTCACATTATCGAAATGATTTGTGCAAGGAACATGAGGATGTTTTTATTGGTTTGTGTTGGTAAATAACTGGTGTTTTGAGAAAGATGGTGTCTGGTCACTTGAGCTTGTATATTGATTGAATTTACTGCAGAATACAATCCATGAGAATGCTGAAGGTCCCATTAGAAAATACACAGCTTGATTTATACTTGATGAGAGCTACATTGATCACATGCACATACCGAAACAATTATTGATGGAATCTATGATGAACAAGTCATTCTAGTTGTGATGAACATTGGCTTCTAGCAGACATTTGACACTGAACCATGAGTTTCTTTGTTGTTACAGCACATCTGAGAAAATCATTAAGCTTTTTGAAGCCTGTACAGGCTGGGCCTGGGAGTATTATTTGCATTAAGACTCGCCCAGTTCCTTTCATGTCGATTTTGGCTTTCTTGTAGGAGTACATTAGCAGCTTTGCATTATCTGTAGCTGTAGCACATAATACAAGGAGAAGTATAAATGTAGCTCCCCTTATCATCAGCATGTATGTGGTTTTCCTTTGCGGACAGTACCCAAGTACCCTCTGAGAAAAAAGCAGAAGATACTTAGGCTGTTAAATGTGCTGATAACCCAACAAAGGCAAACTGCAGCAATTTGAAAGAACAGAACTGGAAATACAGTTCAAATTTCTTTCAGTTATTACATCCTCCTTGTGGAAAGGAGGGGTTAAAACTGAGAAAAAGTCTTTCTAGGGTGGTTGTAGCCGAGTGTGTGACTGGGAAGTGTGTGCTACCATTTGAAATTGTATGGTTTTGGGTGTCTTTCAGTGAGAACATGCTGTGAGCCACAGGATTTAGTTGTGAATCCTTAGAGTGGAAGTGGATTGCCAAGAATTTTAAGATTTTACAATCTGAAATGAAGGAAATTATGTGTTAAAATATGCAGGAAAATTCAGTAAACACTCCCTATCGCTGTTCAGACCTCCAAAATGACTATATAATGTTCTGTTAATGAGATTAGGCTTCTTACAAGCAATTACTTGCAGCCCATTTCATGTCATGGAACATGAAGGAAGAAGGATGTGCTTGGAGTATTTGTGAGCTTGTTGCTTCTGTCTGTAGTCCAGGTATTGCTGTCCAGCATGAGACAATGAAATCTGTTTCCCAGAGAGCTAGGAAGCGCCTGTGACCACCTGTAGCCTACCTGAAGTCAGAGCTGGTCAGGTCAGTGCTCCAGTGGTGAGGAGCTTGCCCAGAAGCAGAACACACTTTGTCTACATGGAGATGTGAATTGGTGTGTGTAACTGCCTGAATAGTGAACGTGGAGTTTTATTTCAGTCCTCTCAGTGAATGGCACTGTTCTGCTCACCGCTAAGTCCTTCGTTCAGCCTTGAACTTAAATTTGCTTGGTATAACTTTGTATTCATGAAGAATAGGAAAATGCTATTATCTTAAGAATATGATGTTTTTGAAGATGTTGGGGAATTCTACCACCCTAGCATTTAAGTCTTCAGCAATCCCTGCACTCTGGGCTGCAGTCTTACTGTTGGTCCTTTTGACCTTTTTGCACTTGACAATTTTCTGGGGAGGGAAAAAAAAAAAGGTAGTGTTACACATCATGAAATAGATTTATAAAAGTTAATACTCTCTTCTGTCCAAGCCAAGTGACTTGATACTTTGCATTTAAAAATCTCTTATGCAAGCAAAACAGGATTGTACTTTGTGCTTTACGTGCTGGGTAGCTGACCTGCAAAGCTCCTTTTTGAGGATGTTGAAGGGCAAGCATAAAGCTCATTGTCCTGCATCTTCCAAGTTCCAACATACATATATATATTTCTAATATTCTTGAGGACCAGTAATTGGAAAGTCATGAAAAAAGATTGTAATGTTGTTAATGGTAGTAAGTTTTGCATTGTCCCACATCAGGTCCCATGAGGTAAATGAAGTTAAAAAGGAATATTCAAACCCACTGAACCTTCCCATTAAAACCAGTTGTGTTCAACAGTGTTAGTTTTCTTTGTTTCTTAGCATCACTTTCCTTAAATAACCACTGGGGATGTACTTACTACATGTAGAAGAATCAAGTAGATGGAGCTGACTCACATTTGGACTTGCACAGATGCATTTGCAGAATGTAGTCCCTGAATAATTTAGAAACCTATAGTACAGGAGGTAGCTCAGTATTGCAGTGTGCTGAAACAGTTATCGCTTTGGAAACTGTTATTTTAGTTAAATCTCAGACCACACCAAACTTTGACTATTTTTCTATTTTCTGTTCCTCTACAACAAAAGCTCTTTGGAGCAGGAAGGGGAATGTAAAATATTACTGCAGAAGATGGAGTAAAGAAATAAAATAACCGTTTTCTTTCCACTACCTCTAAAACCGGCTCCGAAATCTTTTATAAATGAGAATTTTTTGTAATATTTTATGGTTTAAAAGGTCTCCCATGTTATTTCAACTAAGAAAAAGTGAAAAACCTTGTTAACTTGTGTTTTTTTAAATATTTAGGGCTACGCTGTTTGCATAGCAGTACAGACACTCATTTAGTTCAGAAGGGATTCGGGTACTGTGTCCTGTGACACACGTTAAGGTGGCACATTGTGTGCCAGCTACTGTGGATAGCAGATTTATTTCTGGGTAGCTAGCACCTGGTCCTAGTTTGGAGGAGTCTCTAGTGCTCAGGTCTTGCCCCTTCATCCCCTCAGATGTTGGGCATCACCAATGTGAAAATCTCTGGGGAAGCTGCTTTTTGGTGGGAGGTGGTACAGCACTAAACACAGCACAGTCTGTACAGAGCTCCTGCTAAAAGGCATGATGAAAGCAAAATGGAAATGCTGGAGGGCTTTGGAAGAGGCATCTCTTCACACATTGTCACTCAGCATTAAAGTGAGATAAAATACCAACATATTCTCAGAAGATAAAAGTTGTGGGTTTCTTTTTTCTTCTTTTTTCTTTTTTTTTCTCTTTTGTTTGTTTTCAGCCAGCTGAGCTTCTCCTGCAAACACACCACAGGTAAACTGGTTCTCTGTTAGCTTCCTGCACCAACTTGTGACTTAGCACTGGGTGATGAGTAAAAAGTAGGCTTGTGTTTATTTACTACATTGCTTACAACGTTTTGTAGTGTGTAATGAAACATGTGCCCTGAAAAGAGAATATATGCATTTTCTTGGCTGATTTCTGTGTAATTTTGTCCTACCTGGGAATACCATAGGAAAGTTACTGTAGCTCCCTGCTCGTGCAGGTGGGATGGGGGAGCAGTTGCAGCTGCTGGCTGAATTCTGTATGTATTTGTATAACTGACTGAGCACGTAGGGTGTGTGTGTGTGTATGGATGGGGTTTTTTCCTCAAACTGCTATCAGGTCAGAGAAGATAACCTCTCACAGCAGTGTTTCTCAAATTTTCTAAAAACTAGTAATTTTGGTAGGGCATGGAAATACATCGGTGTGAATCTACTCAGTGTGAAATGAGTGTTTTACTCTGACTTCTAAAGGAATCTTTCCCCACTCCCCTTTCATGTGTTGATGTTTATACCGGGTGGGCGGTGGGGGATGACAGCTGATGTGATTTTTGGGGAGAGGTTTGGTTGAATGAATCGAAAGCTTTCATGTGTCTTTTCTTTTTCAGTTTTCTTTAATATTAATTTCAGTGATCCTGTTTGGGAGTGCTTTGTTAAGGGCTACAGAAGAAGTGTCACAGTGATGATTCTCAATTCTAAAGAGGGATTTCAAATATTTTTTCGTTTTTAAATAGCCTGCTAAATGTTTTGGAAAGTGAAACGTGGTGTCTAATTGAACGATGCCTGCGAAGCAGGGCGCTCTTGACCTCAGCACCACAAGTTTATTCTCAGTATGGCTTAGGATTGTAGTGTTGCTGCCTTGCTGCCACATGAGCCTTGGCTTGCTGCAGTTTATTTAGGCTTCCCCCTCCAGCAGCCAGAGGACAGTTCATCCCTTCTCGATGCAGGACATCTCATTCCCAATTACTTAAACTCTTCCCCCCACACTTGCATTCCAGATGCTTGCAGATGAGAGTTCTATTATGCTATCAGGAGTATTTGTTAATAAAAAAGTAACTTAAGTAGTTAACATAACAGAGGTTGATTTGACCTGCCGATATGCATTTTTGCAGAATAAACAAAGCCTGTTATCTGAGATTTTATTTATAAGGATCTGCTGAAGTGATGTGAGATCCCCCCCTTGTTTGCCTGTCCTGCCCTAGACCTCAGCACATAATCTCACTGTACTGCTGCCCTTTTGACATCTGATTGCCCTTTCCATCAGCATCCATCCAAAAGCCTATTTGTCTAAAAAGGAAACAATTAAATTCCAATCTCATAGAGAAAACCTTTACTTTTCAAAGAAAAACATACTGAAGAAGTCACAAAGTCGTACGTGACGAGGAACCCTAGTTAAATCAGAACCATAAGTCATCAGGGCAAATTCATCTCCTGCCAAAGCAGACACCAAGTCACTGATCTCATTGATATTTTGCCTGATTATATTAGTAATATTATATGCACTTAGTTTTTATTTGTTTTCTCATGAAATCCTGTAGTAAGACTATGTTATAGCCTATGTGAGAAGTGCTGTTACCATGCAGCACAAATAACAAGTCTGACCGGTGAGTGGACACTGAAATATTTCAAATATGAAAAGATGTACAGGGTAGAACAACAGTGGGGAAAAAGGAGGGAGTTACATGTAATTTGGGTTCAGCAATGTTAATTCTCAGAAAATTTGTGTGTGTCCCATTCCACAAGAATATAAAATGCCATGACAGCATTTTTTGGGGTAGTGATACGTATCTCACTTTCAAAGCCCTTCAGCCCCCTTCCTAAAGGTGGGTTTTGTCCCAGGTGGCTCCACCATTCCTTTCTCCAGGAGCAGCCAAGTCACTACACAACTGTGGTGCTTTGGGTGTGAAACACCAGTCCAACACTGTGGGCATCCCAATTAACATCAGCAAAGAGAAAGATAAGAGGCAAAGTCCTACAGCTTGCATGTGGAGTAGGAAGTGGTGTAGAGTGAAAAAGATTTTTATTGTGCATTTTTCTGGCTTGATTTGTTAATATGCAGTTGTCACAGCTTATGTTTGATAATACACTGTAGATTAAAGGTTGATTGTATCAGAAACAACGTTAGCAAGAAGAGCAGTTTAAGGGACCCATGGCTATTGACAGTTGATTTAGTTGAACTGTGCCCTTTCTAACCATACACAGCTCACAGTGTTGCTGTTTCTTCTTGGGTGAAAGATGAAGATGAGTGCGGTTTGCTCTGTGGAAGAAGCATGCAGGCTGGCCGGCCATTGGTCAGAGAACTTGAAACAGCAAATTATTGTAATTAATTAAATGTCCCACAGCTACTGTGGGATAGAAATGCCTGAAATGACATTCGGGGGATCTGGTGTGGCAGTGACATTTCCCTGGGCATCGCTTCTCTGCGGGTGGATTCCCCAGGAGTTACTAAAGCGCTGTTACTGGTGTGGCTGGCTAAATCCCAGTGCATCCCAGTTTTGTTACGTTTCCAGGTATGTGGCCTTGAAAGCTTGTGGCTGTATGGTACTGGAGCAGCTTGGGCAGAATGGAACTGCTAGCAAAACTTTCCTGTTCAGTCTATTTTACATTACTGAAAAGGCATTAAGAGGGGCATTTCCAGACCTGCAGAGCTAAGGGACTTGTAAGCTAATAGTAGGACTGCAACTTGCCCACCTGTGCAGCTTTCTGGTTCTGTTTAAGACCCAAAAGTATGCTGTCTTTGATGGCTGAGAACTGGGCAGGTGTTGGTGTCACAGGGAGATGCCACGAAGAGCAGCTGAGCTGGGCATGCCACGTGATGGATGTGACGGTTTGCCCTTGGGCAGCATTCTGTTGGAAATAGGTCTGACCTGTGTGCACACAGGCCTTTCTCAGGCTACCTTACAGTTGTTAGGGGAAAAGAGATTCAGTTGCACGTTAGTTTGACAATTAAAAACTCAAAAAAGGCTGTAGATGCCTTCCTATTTGATATTCAAAGGTAAAGCAAATTCAACTGGATGAATTTTAAATAAAAAATTGGTCTTAACAATGAGAGTAGTATTTTTTCCCAGGTCTCTGATTGACAGTTTAATGGAGATTTTATTGTGTTATGTTAATGATGTCATTGGAATCTATATTTCTTTGTTTGCATCTGTCACTTATGGGTTTACTTAATATTCTGCTGGTTTCCCATACAGAATCAGTGCTTTTTTTACTACTTGCATATCTTGGGCAGCTGAGTCTTTACTTGGGAAAGAAAGAGTCCCAGTGTTCCAACTGCCTAAATGTCCCTATGAAGAGCATCACAGTTTGCTGGGGATACCTTCTACAAAGCAATACTACAGTGCTGGTGTAGTACATAAGCCTTTTACCACCCTTGAAAACCCAGCTTGAACCTTGAGCTAGTCATTTACATGATGTTTCCTTGGGATTACCTACATTCTTGTCCACTTTGACCTTGTAATTTTGCTCACAGTTGGAAATGTAATGCAGAGTGACTAAGATAATGTTGTTTACACAGACTTTAAGTGGAGTGACATTATAGTCAAGCAAGTGTCACATCACCCAAAGTGAAGGAAGACTTAATTACCATAATCCTGTGAATACTAAAATTCCTTAGCCATGTGTAGCATAATAATGTAATGTTCTGCATGTTACATTTAATAACCTGAAGGTGCTGTATTAACTCCGGGGGATCTTGTAGTTATCTTCAGTGCAAAGCAAACAGATTTAGAGCAGGTCCAGAGAAATTCTGTGGTTGATGTAGCTCCATGGTGCACTACATTGTTATGACAGCATGCTGTCTTCTTCAGAAGTAGAGATTGACAGGCAAACCAAAAGGGAAGAGGCTGTACCGGCATCTTCATCTGATGGTATGGTCTGGCCCAAGGATTTCTGAAGGTGATGAAGGCTAAAGTTCATTAAGTAACAGGAATGGTAGGAATGAGATGACGTGTCATGCTGTGTCATAGCAAGCACCCCCATTAGGTGGAGAGGAGTGTTAAATCCAGGGCTGGAACAGCCAGATCCTTAAATATTCTGAAGTTCCTACCTTTGTGCTGCTGCTTGGTGCACCAGCCTTATGTACTAGACCAGAATAAGCAGCGAGCTCTGGAACGAGTATTTAATCATGAAAGGCAAATTATTGAGCTTCACAAAGAACTGAAGTATTTGTGTTGCTCTCTTTCAAGCTCTCTGGAACCATTTAATAAAAATGGAGTTTTTATATAGGTAATTGATTGGATTTCAGTAGCACTGATGAGTAGTGCAGAGCCGACTGCACACATTGCCTTCGTCCTGGGAGTCTGACTGTCGCGCAGCTGGGAGAATGCTGTTAGACAAACCAGAGTACAGCCCATAGCTCTTGTTTTTTCCACTGCTGGAGAGCCTGGAGAGTTCTCCAGATCCTGCCCAGCCCATCATCTTGTCTTCTGGGCTCTTCACTTCTGCCATCAGCATCAACAGTGACAGATGGATTCAAAAGCTTGGTGTGACGACTTGTTTGATACAGAAGTTTTGAATTTGCATCTTACTGAGAGTAGCAGATACAATGGTTAATCTCGGGAGGGATTATGGGCTTTTCTATTCTGTACGGTGTGCTTTTTAAAATAACTGTTAGCATGTGGTTTAATGTCAGAGGTTTGGCTCTCTGAGGACTGGAAAACTATACAAGTTTACAAGAAAATGGGAAAAAGCTGAATATTAAAGAGGCGTTAAGTGCTGCCAGTGCATGACTAGTGTCGAGACTGGCAGGAGCACTAGTGAGTTGATGGCTGGTGTTGGCTTGCGCTGGCAAAAGAGCTTTTCTCTTCACTTACACCAGTGTGTTACCTTGATGCCATTATTGGAGTTGATCTTATTAATAGAGTGGGGATGGGAAAGGAAGCTTTTGGTGTGCTTCTGAGGGTTTTAAACATGGATGTGAGCATTAAGGATGCTCTGCAGAGGGAGGGTGTGAGCTGTTGTGTGGCCTCTGTTAAGGTCCTGCCATGTTTCAGGAGCCATGGAGGGGTGTTTCTTAAGTGGTGCTCTTTGCTGGGGCTTGAGGGCATGGGAGCACCCTGTTGCCCTGTGAAAAACCTCTGGAGAAAGGTCAATCTCTGAGTATTTCTGAGCATTAAATCCTCTGTGCACATCCAGGAAAAACAAATCAGAATTTTGAAGAATGAAATGAATGTTATAAAACAAATTTGCAGCGTCATCCTGATGCAGAGATGTCCTCTGCTCACTGGGGTTCATAGTCATGCATGTGCATTGGAGGTGTGCAGATACATAATAATTTTCATGACATTTCTCTTTGTGTGTCGGGTTTCCAACCATTCTGTGTGTTTAGTCTAAAGTGCTAAATCTCTGGTCAGGGAAAATAATGGGGACTGGTTGTTGCTCAGATTGCTTTTGTAAAATTAAGCTGTACTTAACACTGCTGATTGCCAGAGGTTTCTGCTTGGCCTGGAGCATCCACTTAGGATATCCACTTTAGGAGCTAAATAACAGAAGACAAAAGTGCCAATCACAGAGAATGTGGATTATATTTGAGAAGTTTTGCTAGTGCAGATCTATTTAAAAGAAATCAAACTGCAAATTCCCCTCTTGGCAGCAGTTGCCTCGGCTGTGCTGTGCTCTGATTGGTGCATCCCTGTGCTCCTTCTGTTGGCTCTGCTGTAGTACAGGATGGTTTGGAGCCACTGATGATTGGGACTAGGGGGCTGTGGAGAGGTCAGAAGCAGCTTCTTGCTAAAAAACTCAGGTTGATCTGTGGCTGCTCCTGCTCCACAGCTGCTTGTTCACGGAATGATGTTCATTGCTTGGAGCTGACCATACTTCCCTTTGAGATCAGGGCATGGCTGTGTTAACCTGGCTGCTGTGGTAATGCTTTGGTCCTGCTACACAGGCAGCGAGCTGGTGCTGGTGCGCAGAGCTGGGGTGAGCGCAGGCGATCGGGCTGTGCTGCGCTGCAGCTTCCAGGCTGAGCGGCAGTCGGACGCGGTTCTTCACCAACCTCTTGAGACCCGCTAAAGGGTTTTAAATTTCTTTGGATGTATAATTTTTGTTGATTAACAGGAGTTCTGGGAAGGAGCCCTTTTGTAGAGCTGATGATGGGAGGAGCTGCCTGGGGCAGAGGCTGTCAAACGATCTCTTCTGTGGCTGCGATAGCACAAATATTACCAGGGAACCAGAAATCCCTTCCCATTCCCCAGGGGTGGCAGTGCTCCAGCACGAAACTGTTCATGTAGCCAGAGAGGAGTCTTAGAAGTTCTGTCTTCTGCTGCCATTGCAAATTACAGAGTGTCTTTGAGTATGCAAATGTTACAATATTGGGTTTTGGAGCAGAAAGGTCAGAGAATATTCTGGATATTAGGACGCCAGGTCTTGACTTGCATTGCTGTCTGCCCTGCGCAGGTTTGTTTTCCTGGATGTAGATGTTTGAGGAGCTACTTCTGTGTGGCTGAGAGTATTTTGGGTCCAAGGCGTTTTGGTTTTCCTCAGTTTCATTCTCTTCCCCATACCATTATGGAAAGCAGTGAGTGGGAAAGGGTTTTCAGGACCTTCACAAGCACTGGTCATGAAGGTCTGGGAGAAAGGTCTGAGTGGTGGGTGCTCAGGATGTGATATGATAAACGCCGTGTTGAAACACGCCCGATGAAGTTCAGTCCAGATGAAATCTGGTCATATTCCTTAAGCAAAGCAAGAGAATCCTGGCTGGAAAGGCAGCGTCAGCGGCCTACTGAGGGTCACCACTGGTGTCTGTTTTGGAGGGAAATGATGCCATTAATTTTGCTATAAAACTAAATCAGATTATCCTTCATTTCTTTCTTCATTCCTATAGAAAACCTTGGAGTTGCTTAAAAAGAAATATTTTTGAAAAGTGGAATATAAATATGTAACTTATTGATCGGATGGGAGTGCGGGGAGCTGAGGGAGCAAAGCCAGGGCTTAGCATGGGGAGGGCAGTGCTGCCTGTGCCCGGCTGCCCAGGGAGGGGGCAGCCACCCCCTCCAATTCCTGCAACTGCAAAACTAATTAGTGAAATTAAGTTGAAAACGCTGTAAACAAGTGAAGTTGTTATTCATTCCGTACGGCGCTACAAATGTGGGAGGACATGTTAAATGATAAATTAGGCATGAACTGCTTTAATCTGTAAGCTGAACATGCTAGCGAAGGGCCTGCATTTGTAATTAGTATTGGGGCCACAGGAGAGTGGTGCCTCTTTTAAAACAGTGACAGGGAATTGATCAGTTTAGGTTGCTGTGGCAACCAGGAGCCCTCATTGCTTTCCCTGCATTCTCCTATTATGCCGTCCCTGCGTTTAGAAATATATTTATGAACTGTAAAGATAAACTACTCAATAATGCAAAAGAGGCTACGATGCTCAAATGCCAAACTGACGGGGGCCGAGCGGATGCCTGACTACCCGATAACAAGCTTAAGTGTTCTATGGTTGTCATGACATTTCTTTTACAAAGCAAATGATGTCTGTGGAAAAAAATCTTAAAATTAGCCGAAAATGCAAATCTCTTTATGAGGCTGTCACCTTCATAATAACAGACAATAATTGATGATTTATGAGATGCCACCATAGCAACCAACTCCTTCGGCACCCCCTGGTTCCACTTACACAATAGGCTTGGGCTCTTGTGAAAAAGTTTCCAGCACAAAGCTCAGGAGGTCTTCTGGACTCTCAGTCCATTCCGCTGTAATAAAGAGGGTTTGCAGATGTTGTGGGGGGGTTTTGCAGTTGTCCTACAGGTAAAGGGGCTGAAGTACCCTCTGTAAAAGCAATGTGAATCATTCCTGAAATAAGGCGGTTTCAATCAAAACCTCTTAAAGAAAATAGCTCACTTTTATTGTAGTTGGAATGGAAGCTGGGGCACACAGATCTCTGCTGGGTACTTGGGTGGCCATAGAGTCAGTGGATGGTCTGGGTTGGGAGGGGCCTTAAAGATCTCCTGGCCTTCAGAATCCTTTGTCTGGTACTTGTATTTTAAAGTACTGGTTACAAGAATCAGCCCTGTCTTTCTGTACCGGTGTTTCAAGTTAAACTATTACAGGATAAATGATGTTTTATTGAGATTGTAATTTCAGTGATTTACAAATGTGCATTTAGATGTTTCACAGGTCGTTAGATCTGCAGTTTCTTCGGGAGGTGAATGCTTTAAATAAAGTTCTTAGTGCTTCAGGTAACTGCCTTTCCTAACTGATAAAACCAAGTTCAGGGGAATGAGGGTCTATAGTCTTGGTTGGAGGCCATATGGCAGGAAGAGCTGTCAGGTGAGATAGCATTGGTGCCGTCACATCCAAAGTCTGTATTATTTACTCATCTATACGGGATAGATGAGCACAAAAACCCTCTGAGCACAGCTCTGTGTGACTTGGTAGAACTCAAGTTCCTAAATTTGATACCTGGAAAGGCCAAATTTATGTTGAGGGATAACAACTGGTATTGGGAACTTCTGCTTAAGGTGGGTTTTCCCCCATAATTCCCTCCCCTCTCCCTGCTGTTAATATATGGGGATGGTGAATGTGCTCGTTTTATTTCAGTTTTCTTTGTAAAAATGTAGTGTAGTAGGAGGAAAAAAATCAACTGATTAGAAAAGAGCATTCTTAGAGTACTATGTTAATTTTGTGCCCATATCTTAAAATCCATGTTCAGACATCAGCTCCAAAAAAAGTAATAGAAACTTGTTGGAATTAAGAATTCATGATCTTTCCCATTCTTTTTTACTCCGTCAGATATGACAATTAGAGCTGTCAGTTCCAGAAGGTGATTGCTGGTAGAATAATGTCTTTCAGTCACCGTGCCTGGGATGGAGAGAAAAAAGAATAAATATATGGAAAATCTTTATGTTGTTACTGCTTATATGTAGGCATCTGCTTCTCTGTTCATACTCTGATGTATTTTTCCATAGTTAATTTAACTCTTTGTGTAACTGCTTTTGGAATAGTTTTTATTTACTTAATTGTAAGTTTATATACACAGTGGGGAAAAGAAAAATATTTCTTAAGGAATTTGGGTGAGAACAAATAAGCTTGGTGATGTTGTTCCCTCTGATTAGGTTGTCTTAGCATCCTCACCTCCAGCTGGAGCAGAACTTACTTCTGTTCTTTCTCTGCCATTGCCTGCTCCAGATCAGACAGCCAGCCAGCCTCGTAACATCTCCAGCCTTCTGTGGGTACCTGTAAAGGCAACAGTCAAAGTAAGATCAGGAAGTGATGAAGGCTGTTACCTGGGGTGCTCAGTACCACACTGTTATGGTTCCTGCTGTGGGCTCTGTACAGCAGCCCTTTTGTGTGGGATCTTCTGTCCCTTTCCCAGTGTTGCTGTGGTGCCAAGAGTATCGTGGGCATCGTTGGTGCTGTGCTAGAGCCTGCTTGGCATGGAGGTATTGGTATTAGCATTTTACAGGCTCTGTGTGTGCAGCAAGTGTAGGAATAGCAGCAAAATTTCTTTGCAGCGTATTGACCTGAAGTCCATTTGAAGTTGATAAATACCAGCTGTTCAAACAGAAAATTAAACAAAAGCAACTCAAAACTTACTCTGAAGTAAACAGGTGAACAGTATGTAAGACAAAGCAGTTCCCCAAAGGCATTTTTAGTACATGGTCATTATTTAACTCCTGACTGAAAATAAACAATGCTGACAGAGTGTGTGTTGGGGGGCTGTGATATATGAACGTTGTCAGTACTGTAGGCTGATAACCTATAGCTTGACATCCTTATCTATAAACTTTGACAGATACATCAGTTTGTTATTGTCACTTTATTAACTTACTTCTATGATAGCAGAAGATAATCTTTCTCAAAGTCTAACACAGCAAATACTTTACTGGGTAAAACATTTGGAAAAATGTCAACAAATTTTGTTTTCCCCCCCAAAGGAACATCCTTTACAGCTCATTACATACTGAGACAGTATTTCACAATACAGAACAGAATTGTTTGCATATCAGCAACAGACAATAAACTGTTTTGTCACATTAAATTATTTATGCCAGAGACATCCCGACAGCCACTCTTAAAAAATAGAATATATTGCTAGGAAGTGTAGTTGTGGCTGCTCGAACAGAACACTTGCTTAATAAATTAATATTTTGGTCTTGTGATTTTTAATTGGAAAATAACAGCTGTTCCTAGTTGGAACTGTCTACTTTGTCTTCTGGTGGTTTACAGCAGAGCTGTAATAAAGATTTCACAAGCCTGCTTGCTCGCTCCATCCCACTCCCTGCTACCCTGCCGATGCCACAGGGTGAGCGAGGGGACAGAGCTTGAGCTGAGACGGTGTCTCAGAATGTTCAAGAAAGGTTCTGACTTCAAAAACTTCTCTCAGTCTTACTTCAGAATGAATTATACTTCCAAATGAGCATTTTTTTCATGTTTTCTGAAACAGAGTTAAGATTTGTTAGAATCTGAAACTTAATCCAACATCTGTTGCATCACTTTGTGCCAGACTTCTTCCTCGTAACTCCTTGCCCCATCTATCTTGCACTTAACAACACATTACATTTCCCAGGCTGTATATCCACGTACATCTACCAGTGCAGGAGTTAGGAAATGATCCTTTAAATGCTCCTACGTTTGCTTATTTTTAATAGAGAGCCGTAGGGCAAGGCCAAACAGCTCATCAGCTGTCTGCACCCACAGTGTGCATGGAAGGGTTCTGGTCCTTTGGGGGGTGCAGGAGTAAGTGTGGGCTGTATTGGGACTGTAGAACTCAAGTCTCACAAGCAGCCTGATTTCTGAAATTACACCGTTTTGGGGAGCTTGTGTTGTCCCAGTAATGGTCTCTTAATGTTATGTGTGTACCTGTTAGTGGTTGAGGTTTCTAGAAACCCCCAGAACTTGGTACTCGGCAGTCAGTGTCTCCCTCATGGTCCCGCAGTTCCCGGGATGGACTGATGGAGTAGCTGTAGCCACAGTATGTTACAGTTGTTGGGGTGAGCCAGTGTTGCCAAGAGGTGACTGCCTTTGGTGAGGCTTTTCCCGGATAGCTGCTGCAGTGGAAGTACCGAGCTGCCCTTGTCTTGGGAGAGCACATTACAGCCAGTCTCCAGCTCACACACCAGGCTTCTCTACCCTGCTCTGCTCCAACACCCGTTCTCTACTTCCTTCCATCCATCTTCTTCAGACTTGCTCTCCAAGCCCTCGTTTTCTTGCCCTGTCAGGTCTTACCTCACTCCTCTTAAACATATCACATTCTGTAGTACGTTGGTAACGAAGCAAAACAAGAAATAATAAATGACAATTATTGCTATTAATATCCTAGTGGGTTGTGATCAGTAGAACTCTCCAGGTAATTTCCCTGACTCTGTATATATCCAGTGCTGCATCAGTCCTTTTGCAGCTGCATTGCAGACACGCTGCACACTATTTTCAGTACACCCTTGATGACTTCTACTACTATATCACAGCGTCAGCTGCATGACAGCAGCAGTGTTCCTGGATCAATATTATATTATGTCATTTTGTGCTGTGAAGGAGCTGTGTGAAACCTCTGGATTTTGCTGCTTTGGAACCGTGCAGCTGAAACTAAAAATGGCTTGGTGACAATCTGCAGCGGTGGTGGTGTATGGGAATGGGCAGGGGAAGGAAGTGGATAGGAATGCCTGAGGGCTTGGACTTTGAGGCACAACAGAAGAAAAGGTAATGCTGCTTTTTTACCCAATTTTTTAGCCATTTATCCAGCCTTGGCACACACTCTAGATGAGGTGACCATAGCTTTGAGTCCAACAGGTTTTGCTACAATTCTCAGGTAGAGTAAGACACTGCACAGTCTGTTTCTAATTATTTGTACGAGAAACAGGGTAATTACACCTACCCACATCAGTCAGTGGATCAGGAACTCTGCTGACAGGATGATTTAGGAACTGCTCATGTCATCTGCTGGTTTCTTTCTAACCTGTTGTACCGAACAAGTGGAAACATTAATGCCTGAGCTTCGTGTTTACTGATTAGTTTGCCAATGTAGTCACATATATTCTGAATTAGAGTGGGATGGCAAACTTTGGAGGCTACTACAGATAGTAACCTCTGGTGGAGCCTTTACAAAGCCAGAGGTAGGAAGTTGCTCTACTTGAAGCAGTTGTAAGAAGCAGGTTGGTGGTTTAGTTCCAGATCACCTTGAAGTTGCGTTGCGATCAAAGTAGTACAGGGAAATAACAGGAAGAACAACAAATAGTGTGTGATCATAGTTTATGGTTGTTTTGAGAGAATTGCTTGGATAATTCACATAGCTGAGGTGTGATTGTAAAGGATGTGACTTGTCTACTAAAGAGGAAAGTGATGCTGCTGTGTGGATGTGTGCTTGCTCAGATGTCTGGTCTATGGAGGGAGATGGCGTGGGAGAAGAGTGTGGGCTGTGATGATGGTAGCTCTCTCTTTAAGGTCACTGAAGCAGGAGGAATCCATGTGGATTCAGGTAGAATCATCAAAACACAGGACTTTGTGGTAATGGGAAACTTTCCTGGTCCAGACATATAACCAGCACATACTGGAATGCTTTATAAGAGGGTTTTTTATGTGTAAGCTAGAGAAAACAGGTTTGTAGGATTTTTTTTTTTTAAACTTGTGTGTAGCTATGAAGAACTAGTTGAGAATGTCAGAATGGAATAGGAATTGTGTGGGAATGGCTGTGAAATGATAGAGTTTAATGGCAATATAAGTAGAAGAAATAATATATATAAAAAAAACAGTGCCTTGAAATAATGCAGCTTGATCTGTTGGAATTGGGAGGTAAGGAGTCCGTGGTAGGACAAGGGAGAAGTTTTCAAGAAACCTTGCAATACCTTTAAAAAGAAATTAATACGGGCATAAATACAAATGTATAGCAAGTGTAGAGAGAGGTCAGGTTTGCTAAATGAGGAATCTTCCTGTGACAATCTCTGGAGTGATATGCCCAAGAAGGAGATCAGCGAAGGCAGTTGGGTTAGAGCAGAACAGCCTCAGCATGTGGATCATCATCAGAAAGGCTGAAGAGCACAGTGAGATGTGATCGGCAGGTTCTTTCCAGAGTAAGAGGAAATGGTTCTGCTTGTCTGTCTGGGGAAGGAGGAAGCAAGGGTTGATGTGCTGCAGTGCCAAGGGGAAGGTATCAACAGATGGTGCTGGGGAAAAAGGAAGGCTTTGATGCCTTCAGGTCACCTGCAATTAGATGTCTTACACAATTAATAGTGGTGACAAGCGCAAGATCTAAAAGTGAGCGAGGAAAGGAGTGTGGCAGAAAGCTTATTTAGGTTAGATGTTTTCAAATCAGCTGGGTCTGCTACAATGTAGTTAAGGAATGGTGGATGAGATGTCGAAGTGATTAATGGCTACCTTGGAAAAGCCATGGAGGAATGAGTGAGGCATCTGGAGAGTGGCGAGGAGGAAGCGCTTGGATATTAGAGACCACTCAACTTCAGATCAACTAGAAAAATACTGCGACTAATAAACTGTTTGTGAGCATCCAGGGGATAACAGACAACATGGATTTGTCAAGACCAAATTATGTCAAACTAATCCAGTTTCCTTTTATAAAAGAATGGCAGTCCAGAGAGGACAAAGGTGAAGCGATAGATGCCATGTGTCTTCAGGAGAGTTTCTGATAGTGTCTCAGTTACATGGAAAACTGTACAAGGATGGATGTGAAGCGGTTTGAAAGTTGGGCTTGGGAGGGAGAGCATTTGTCAGCACTCTGTTAAAATCAGCTGTGGGAAACGCTGGGAATCCAGAGGTTGTGTAGATGGTGGGGGCACTGTATGCTGAATACAAGGCAGCAATGCTGGGGTGGTATGACTGTGGGAAACCTGGATGGTGTACAAAGAAATACTGTAATTGTCAGGCTGTGGCAGTTAGTTGAAATCTGGTGTCTGCTTTTTGAAGCTAGAGTTTTAAGAAAAAAAATGGAGTAAATCGAGGGAGTCCAGTGCAGCAAGCATTGGAACTGTTCATGTAGAGAACAGCAAGTGGTACAACACCAGGGTCAGATGTTTTCTGAAACCTCAGGTTGCCTTTACTCGTTAGCTGGTATGGGGTATGGAATTCTGCTCTGACACTTCAGTATTTAGTAATCAGCTGAAATAAAAGTATCGTAACTTCCTCCTTTAACAAGGAGGATATTGTGTTCTGTCATCACAGTTTATAGCTCCTTGTGTCCATTATAACTCTAGATGTCGGCACTGGGATTCCTTCCTGTAACCTGAAGGACGTGGGGTTCATGGTCTCTCAAAACTGCTCTGCAAATAGAAGGCTTTAATTTGTCTTCACCAGTGGGGAAGAGAACAAGGAGAGACACGACACAGCTCTTCCTTTTGCAGGCTTCACTGTCCCATACAGGGCATGTTAATGCTCCTGTGCTAAAGAGCATCTCCAGAAAACTGGCATCTTTGTTCTTTCTGGGAGCTTTATTCAGAAAATGCAGCTCAGGGTGCTAAAACAATAAATCTTTTTAAGAATACATAACTTGTGTTATTCCTCTTGGCTAATTGTGTTGCCAGATCCTCAAGAGGAGACATTCCACTTAATAAAGATCTTTAATAACGTTAAAAGACAATTTATTCTTTGCTTAATGTGACAGGTTTTTAGCTCTAGGGGATGACTGGATATAGATTAAAGTTTAAGGCCAGTTCTTGGTCAACCTTCATCAAAGGATCTAGAATGTGGCAGACCTTATCCCCATGGGTTTGATAGAGATGCCCGCCCGTCGTCGAGCTTGGCGAGGTGTGCTTTCCCACTTGGGTGACAGGGATGTTGTGTCTGTCCAACCTAAGCTGTAATTAATTGCAGTAATTTCCATTCCCAAATTATGAATTCTAGCAGCCAACCCGCCGTTTTCTTTGTGTCAAATGCTACGTTTCATAAATATGATTATTAGGGCCAGCATGAATATGAATGGGTTAGCAGCATGAAGGAGAGGGTAGTAGCAGCAGTTGTAGAGACAGAGTAGCACGGTGGGTCGGTACCCAACTACTTCTGTTCGCATGGGTAGGATGAAAATGAGCTTTACTGACCTTGTTTTGAGGAAGGCAGGATAATGACATTGCAGTGACTGGGTCATTTGTCCAAATGCTTTCAGTTACATTAGGATTAAGTTGTGACCTAAGGATTACAGTATATGCTCACCATCCGGGGTAAGTTAGATGTTTATTTCTACCTCTTATTTACTTCCAAATTGCAGCCAATATTTCTAGCCTAAACTACTGTGTTGCGCAGGCCAGTATCTTGGACTATTCTGGTTATTTCTGAGCACTAGTTATATTCCGTGTCTGGAGGAGATGCTCGGTTTTGTTTTGCCATCTTACTCCAAGGGCAATTGCAGTGGGTTGTACTTCTTAACAAAAGAGTGAGTCTGAATTTAAGGGTTGCAAATCAGTCTGTAGGATGGGATTTGGATCAGTGTCAGCAGAAAGAAAGTGTGTTTATAATAACTAAAATCCCACGTGTTCATAATTGACATAATGAGAGGCTATATGCACGATTTCCCTGCAGAGAAGAAAGATAATGATTTTTAAACCTTGTTTGTTAGGGCGTTTTAATATACTTTTATTAAAAAGGAAAAGGAAATCTGGTATTTACAGCGGTCTAAACTCTGAACTCGTGGGAACTTCAGATAAAATAGTGGCTTCCTTCACATGGTTTTTACATGGCTACAAGTCAGCACGCTGCTTCTGTTTCACAAAGACTGGTTGGAAATCACAATGTCTTGTTAGGATGCATTTGGATAACTTCTATATTTTGCTCCTAAAGTTAAGTTGGGGTTACTGGAAGCACTTAATTATTTTGTGAGTAATGCCTATTTTAGATGTAATTTTCTATTGACTTAATATGCTTTTGCCCCAAGTTCCCAAATTTAACCTAAGAGAGCATGATTTCCTTGATATTTGGAAGAGGAAACCAAATGTTCCCTGAAAAGTAGACACTGAAAAACTGCTATACTTTTATGATCTCTCAGGAGATGGACCTTGGCTCCTGCTCCCCAGTCCTAGGAAATTTTAATTGTCTGGACTTCTATATACTTCTGTTGAAAACATTAAAGGCAGTCACGCCATCCTGCTGCCAAAATGTTGGTCACAGGCTTTAATATGAGGTGCTCAGTCTGTAGTCAACATGCTGAAGCGAGACCATTAAGAGGTCGCATGCAGGCAATGAAATAACACATCTCTCAAATTTTGCAGGATTCTTCTGCAATGCTCAACTTGAGTAGAAGTTGATTCAGTAGGAACCATGAATATTTCAATTTGCTCTCTCCAAATAGTAGTTTTTGTAATAAAAAGTGAATTTTAATGACCAGGGAAAGCTCATTTGAAACAAAGCAAGCCGTCTGTTAGTTTTATTTTGATTGACAAGCGTGCCAGGGATAAACTGTTGGCTGACACTAGAACATGCCTCATCAGAGCAGCCTACAATGTCCCCAAAGTCAGCTGAAAACGTTAAATAACATGGAGCATCAGGATCTTGGAACGGCTTGAACGACAGGAAACAAACTGTTTTTTGTTTTTCATTTGGTTTGTTTGTAGGTACAAAAAGGAATCTGGTGAGTGTTTACATCTTCCCATGACACTTTGCACTAATACTGTTGCAAACAGATTACAGAGCAGAATATTAAATAAATACCACAAAAGGAACTCCTGGTTTTCAGTTTCCCCTAGTGCTGAGTGACAGTAATCCTCTCTGACAAAAGAGGGTTATTGCCATTAGTTAATCCTGTTAGGTAGTTCCCTCAGCAGCCTGTAACACACGTTGATAAAGACTGGGAAAATCTGAAATGTCAAACTAAGCGGACGGTGATCATCAGGACCATAAAGCTCTAGTAGAAGCAACCCAGAGCTGGATAGCTGTGTCAGCAGAGTGTTTAACTCCTTGATCTGAGCTGAGATGATGCATTTGGGCAGGAAGATGCACATTGTTGTTGGCATTCCCTGTTCGCTGCCGTTTCCTAACGAAGAGATGGTTTCAGTCATCTTCCAGGCATGCACTGAACATTGACTGGAACGTAGGTAGATAATTGCATAGAGGAGTTAAACCTGTTCAGATAATTCTTCATGTGCAAAGTCCCACCAGAACACCTGGAGCGAAATCTGCAGTGTGCAGAGATTTTAACTAAAAGAGCTTTGAGCCTGTGCCTGTGTATTAAGTCAGCCCAGTAATACTAAGGTTGTATGTCATGGTTCAAAAAAACCCAACATCCATGGACAGATCATCAAAGCTGGTCCTGTGGTGAAGGAGTTAATGAATCTTCAGTGAATTTAAAGTTAGAAAAGGAGAATTCTTGTGTGTTGGGGTAGAAAGTGTGTTTTGGGATGCAGAGCCTTACTTTGGTTTTCACCACTACCTTCAGTTAGCATCTCTGACTTTACAGTCAAATGAGTCAATTACTTTTAATCATCTTTGTTACCGTAATGAAGAGGAGGCGGTTGGGTTTTTGATCCTTTACTGCTTTACAAGGGTATTTTCTAATAAAGCCCCTTCACATGATCCTGGTTCAAAGCCCATGGACAGTGTCTGTTACATGGAGACGGATGTTTTAGTTCCATCCTTTGAGGTTGAGGATGCTCCTTCATTTACACTGTGACTTGCAGCTTCATTAAAATCAGAATGATTTCTGTGCTTCCCCTGTTTTGGAGCACCTGACAGGTTTTCAAAGCTGTTTCTGCTCTCAGTGAAACTTCAGTGAAACAGCTCTAAGTATTGTCATGGCCAGAGACATGAGTTCTCCTTATTTGTTAGTGTATTTCAGTGCTTTTAAGAAAGAAAATACCAAGGGAAAGTTGAAGGACAATTAAAAGTCTTGGGCGTTCATGTCATCTCTTCGTACACATCTCCATCAGGTCTTTGGACTGATTTTCCATAAGCTGAAGTTTGGCTCCACTTACTTTTGCAGAACGATAATAACAGTCTTAGTGTGTAATTAATACCCAGTGTGGTCAGCAATCATTAGAACGTGACCTGAATGTTGAAATGCATTCAGTTCTGGCAGGTTTGAAAGCATGTAAGCTATTTTCAGGATATTGGAAAACAGTAGCAGTGGTCATTTCAAAACAGAGCGTGTCTTTAGACCCTTGGTGCTAGACAGGGAGGATCTCTGGCATACCCAGCGGGATGGTTTCTCAATGTTACTCTGCTTGGGTTTTTCTGAAGACATGTGGAAAAGGAGAGGCAATTCTGTTTGAGCTATCTAATCTATCAAATTATGAGCTGGGTTTTTTTTCAGAATGTAGGAATTACTTTAATTACTGCTTTTTCTTTAAATAAGCTTACACTGAATGCCTGTAGCTCACAGTGCTGCTGCTGCTTGGAGGATGGCTAGTCATTTATTTCTAGTCATAGCAATTGAAATCCAATATTTATTCATTTACCACTCAGTAATATATTTGACAGATGTGTTGAATAACTGAGTAAATTGCTGTCTTTAAACTCCTAGCCTTTTTTGTTGGGTTTTTTTTTTTAATTCCCAGTGTCGCGAAGCACTGCTGATAATATAGTAGTTACAATATCTACAAATTAATGTTGTTGAGATGCCACTTATTCCTGTGATTATGGCTGCAGCAGATCTGACCTTTTACTTTTTTTTCTTTTTAAATTGCTCATTCGACTTCACCCTGAACAAGCTGTTGCTGCCAGTAAAGCCGGTCCAGTAAAGGGTGTAGAAGTCAGATGCATAATGTTCACTGTACAATGAAAGCTGCTTTGGGTGCTCTGAACCTGCCAGAGGGTTTAGCTGTGATGGATGCAAGTGGTACTGTTGGTTCTCTGTGTAACACTTGGAAGAGGTACAGTCCATCTCGTTTCTTGTTAGTAACTTGATTCATGCAGCCCAAATACCAAGGGGCTCTTCCCTGTGAAGACTGAAGAGATGAACGTCAGGGTCTTTGTATCAGAGGAGGGAAGGACCCATGCATCCTGCAAATCCAGTTGCTCACTTGACATCAAGGGGTCATGCAGTGTGTTCGTGGAGAGCGGAATGGATTCAAGAGGGTATTGCATGAGGTCAGCCCTGTGATGCTAGTTAAGAATGCAATATTAATCATCTTATTTCAAGACAGTTGCTACAGGTATCTGTATCAAAGGACCACAGGTAGTAAGATCATTATCAGAGAATAAATGAAGTGCACTCATTGGTGTCCAGCTAGATGTAACATTATATACTTTGTATTTAGGTGTGTGATGCAGAAATGACAAGCTGATGCAAATAGTGTAGAAGAAAACCTTCGGAGTTACTGCATTGTATTTTTGGCAGTTATTCTCCCAGTCTACTGGGAAATGGATTTGCCAGAGCTCTTTATTGAGGTGCCTTACATCACTGCACCTACATCTGCTTTCTTTTGGTCATAGGGATTCTGTAGGAAATCCAACTCTGTTTCTTGCGGAGAAACTTCAGCTGCTGAATTAATAGTTGGTTTTCTTGAAGTATTTATCTAAACAGTGGCATTATCCACTGCTTGTTGTCCTTTTGTGTAAGGCCTTTGCACTGGGGTAACTCCACAAAGGCAAGAGGAGCTCTTGCAGAGGGAGGATTCAAAACCCAAGGCGCAGTTGTGACAGGTCCTGTCATCAGGCAGCACGCTCTGTAAGTGCAGTGGGATTTTAGGGGTGTATCGTGCTGTCCTCTTGGTCACAAACATTAATGGTCCTTGAGAGGTGAAAGATTCCTTGTCATGTTACGTTTTCTGTAAGGATTAATTGATCCCTTGTAGTTTTTCAAGACTAAACGGTGACATGGATACCATCGTTCCATGTGGTCTTGCTTGCTGGTGTTTGGTAGCAAGCAGACCTGTGTCAGTGACAGGCAGAGCTGGCTTTGCAGATAACTGAAAGATGTGACAATTCCATGTGGAACTAGATCAGTCGGTGGTGGACAACTGATGGAAAGAGTTGTTTTCAAACTTTGGTGGTTCTTAGAGAACTAAGTAGGATTAAGGCCCTTCCCAACAGTGAAACATTGTTGTCCACTCTCAGAATTTAAATTGGTATCAGACAGCGTGCTGCTGTAGGCCATGCTTACCCCAAGAAGTGTGCTGCATTCCCTGATGTAAGATAGGGAATTTGGGAATATCAGTTTACCTTCAATAAGATGCTAATCTGCAGTAGAGTTGTTTTTCTTGGGAGAGTGGGGGGGAGTTTGTTTAGGTTTGGGTTTTTATTTTAACCTGGAGGTCATTTGAGCTGAAGTCATGTGCTGAGAGCGGCACAGGCTCTGCTGAGCATGGGTAGAGACCAAGGGACACACGAAAGGGGAGCGTGGTTCCCTTCTCCAGGAGAGCTGCAGGTGACCTGTTCTCACAGCGTTCTGTAGATGCACCAGAGATGCAAATAAGTGAGTGCTGATGAAAGAGTACATTTTATTTTCTCACTTCATCTCCTGCCAGAAAAGCTTAATGGTATTTTAGAGCTGATATTACACCTCAGAAAAGGGGTAATGCATCTTTAAAAGCTAAACTACATCTTCTTTACTTTTATCAAATTCTCTATAAATCTTTCATGACAGTTTATTTAACAAAGTGTCATTGAAACTGTATAGATGATTGATGTGACCCGTGTAAGATCAACATGAAATGTTTGTAAATGTCAGCAAAATGTGACCATCTAGAAGCAAGTAAGGATGGTGTTGCTGTGAAAGTGAAAAACAAACAGAAAATGTTTATCTTGTTCTTTACTTTCTGGGATGAAATTACAAATTCATAGAAGTAGTATTATATGATTTTTCTTGGACATCATGCCATGAAGCAGGGAAGAGGATCAAAATTTGTCTTGACATACTGTGCTTTTGCTATTCGCTGCTTTTGCAGTGGATAATAGTCTCTCACCTATTAAAAGAAAAGATTCCAATTTCACTTCTTAGAGGAACAATATTAATTTGGATTAAAAAGTAATGGGAAATTGACCAGAGCCTGAATAAAATTTCTTTATTCAAGCAGCTCCTGTCATCAGAAGAGCTGGAAACAAGTTGATGTTCCCTCAGTCTACTTCTCTGAAGAATGCTAATCATATGAAACAAATCTAATGGTACATGTGCATGGCACTAAAGTGTTTGTTAAGGTGTTAACCTGTTAAATCTCAATCCATCTATATCTATAGCCATGCTTCTAAGCCCTGCTTAGTGAAAACCACCTAAGATCTTATATGAGGACCCAGACAGGGTCTCCCTCTCCATTCATAACCAACCAAAATAGCTCTTACCCTCGTGAGCAATGCTGCTCAACATACTCTGGAGAAAGCTTGTGAGAGCTGGAGATAAAAACATTTTTGGTCAATGGCCAAGAAGAGTCTGAGCCTGATGGTTTTTAGAGTACTGCAAAACTTGTGTCTTTGCCAAGACCTTCCCACAGCAACCAAAGACAAGGTACGACAGCTCACTGACACACTGCTAAAGAAAGAAGGAGGGAAAAAAGACTTGAAGGTGAAAATATAATCCATTCTGATATTTGTTTGGACAAAAGGCAACAAAATTGCTGTGATGAAGTGATATGACACTGTGATGATAAAAATCTTGTAAATCAGACATGTTTGTAATGCTCTTAAATTAAACTAAGGTGACATCAAAGGAAGATGATTGAAAAATTTAATATCTAAAATGCAACACAAATGAAACTTGGGCAGCAAAAATCAAATCCTGTATGCTGATGGATTTTCAGATGCTCTAGGATGACCTAAGCATGGCACAGCAGCTGTAGCCAAGTTAGTTCCTGGGACGAGTCAGCACTCCTGGCCTTCTATTCTTTATCATTCCCTATGAGATGTTTTGTTTTCAGAGCAAGTGTGTGGATGCATGAGTCACACTGTGTATGGTGTGTCTACTGAAGATGGAAATACCAGAGATGAGTATTAGGTACTGAGCATTTCTGAGGGAGCAACAAGACTGCTGTTGGGAAAAGTAATGCCGCCATTGGAAGGTCAAGAGTCAAGTGGCCTTTTCAGGCTGCAGGAACCACTTGGGTTTTACTGGTGTGCCAGATAGCCACCGGTCTGAAATGTGTTCCTTCCCATGTGCTCCGATGATTTTACAAGATACTTGAGTGCCTTTGGAAGGAGCAGTGAGCAGTTTTGGACCATGATGTTGCGCTGTGTAAAGGTGTGTGCGTGTGCCTGCATAAACTTGACTTGAAATGGAAGACTTGCTTAAGTTGGAGTGAGTAGGTTTGTTGAGTGAGCCATGGTCACTGTAAGAAAAGCAGGGCAGATATTTTAGTTATTTGCAAACTGTCTTCAGACTAACCTACATTACTGAACTAATTTATTTTGTATTCATAATCGAATTATACTCTTGCATATGGTTATCATAAAAAATGCAGGAAGTGCCTGGAAGTTAAAAAGCGGAGTGGTTGGGTTTGTGCTAGTATTACTGACTGGTCACTGGTTGAAAGATAAAAAGCCAGCAATAATCAAAGTAGGAAGGCTTACATAGCAAATAATTTAAAGGTATACCTGGAGAGTCTGAGGAGCCTTGGTGTTGTGCAGTTGGTTTGGTTCCCCAGCATCCCTCCTTATCTGCCTTTGCTCCCAGTCTGCCAGATGAATGCTTCTCTCTGCCAGGTGGATCCCTGCATTGCGCTTGCACAATGCAAGCGTGGCTGTTTCTTATAACCATTGGTAATGAATATGCAAATATCATTAAAGTAATTGGCAGTTGGAGTTTCCTGTGCTCTCACAGCACAGAGAATTCTGAGCTGTTAACGGAAAAGCAAAGAAACTGAGGCCCACAGGCAGCCAGTAAGAACTACTCCTCCTTCCCATTCCTTCCTTGGTATGAGGTTTCCCGATTCTGAGCATTGTGTGTGCTGATGATGGTTTCTGTGAATCTCCAAGAGTCTCCCCTGCAAACTCACTTTAGCCAGAAGTTCGAATGACCACAGACCAACCAACCAGTGCAGAAAAAGAACTGATGGAAGCAGAGAGGGAGAATCAAAAGGATGTTCTGCTTTCATGTGTCTTCAGGGTGGTTCTGCTTGTGTCCATGGCTCCTTCTGCTTACAAATATTGGTACAGAGATTTAGGAAAGGTTTTGTTACTTGATTTTACGTGCAGATTCCTGTGCAGACATGTCATATTGATGTCTTGAGCTTTTCCTTTTTTCTGTTCTAGGACACTTTTCACTGGGGGCTCTCATCAGTCCTGGCTGTGATTGCTGTTACCGGGAAAGCTCTGCTGTTTTATCACAGCGCACAACCACAGTGTGTCAGATTAACAGAGGTCAGAAAGCTGCAGAATTAGGAACAAGTAAAGGGCTGTTCCCATTGTACAGGCACCCGTGTATTTGGGGGCACTGAAAAATTCATATTTGTATTTAGATGTGGCCTTTTCTCAGCGTTTGCTGCCCTGCTTGCCTCTGACCTGTAGCGTTTGCATTTCATTCTTGGGCAGTTTGGGGAAGATTAAGCGTGCTGCTGCTGAAGCAGTGTCATTTTGTGGTGTTTGCAGGTACATGGTGGGAACTCATTCTCACTGGGTGTGTCCCCAGTCTCAAAAGCTTAACCTTAAAGGGAAAAATGGAATTTGATCTCTAAATTCCTACCTGAGCAGTGGCTTGCTATTGCCCTTAGTTCCTGTTAATTATATAGAGCAGGTAGTTGGTAAGCTTTGAGGATAATAAAGATTAATTTATTTAGTTTTCTCAGCTAAAGGAAAAGTAAAATGAACAGGTAGTTGTAGTGATGTGAAGTTCTTATATGTCTTCTGATTTCTTTCTGTGCTGCTGCTTTTACATGCATTCAACGTGTAGAAATTGTTCTAAAAATGACCGTATAGCGTTTTTCCTCAGCAGAAAGGAATACTGATGGCTTGCACTGGCAGCCAGCCAGTTGAAAATCTCAGTGGAAATCTATAGCTGGCTTAGACTTTAGTCTTTAATTGAAAAATGAAAATTAAAATGTAAAATGTAATTTGTTTGAATGTAGAGAAAATTGAAATACCTACAAATGTACTTTCCTGTCAGAGTTGCACAGATAAAATGACACGTTTCTGCAAATTATTGTTGTTGATGTAAAAGGCACACATAATTTTGTGACAAGTAGTTTGGACATCTCAGTTTGGAGACACTTTGAAGGGTACCCATGGGGTTTGACCACTTGTTGCATGTTTTTTTTCCTGAGAGAGAAGTATTGAAGGTGAAAACCAGCAAAGCTTGGCATGACAGCAGCTCTGGGATGATGGACTTAGGGAACCAAAGGAGCTGTCTCCTGATTTGAAGTTATGGCTTGAGCCATCTGTCTGAACTATCAGAAGGAAATTGTAGCTGTGGTTTAACATTATTTAAATTTTAAAAACTTCAGTTTAATGTTTACATAGTAAAAAGCCAAGGTGCATTAACATATGGAACACTGCTAATTTAGTAGTTTTCATTTGCTGTTTAAAGCCAGATGTTTGTAGGTGTCACCTTCCAATCTGAGTGCTTAAATGGCTTTCTCCCTCCACTTTTAAAACTGCATGACTTCATGTGAGGACAAACCAATTCCCAGAGGCCTATGACATGTGGGTGTGTCTGATGAATGAGAAATAGTCCGTGCAGTTTCCTCACGGTACGGCTTCTTAGAATCACAGAATCACCTGGGCTGGAAGAGACCCTTTAGATATCCAACCAGCCCTACCCTGACCAGTCCACTTCTAGATCATGTCCTTAAGCACTTCACTCTTGCAGGAGTTGAAGACTAACAGGTATTGTTAGGTTAATCAGTGTGGCACTGATTTTTGTGAAACATCAGATGAACCAGTCTATTTGGCGAGTAGATAGGGCCGCCGAGAGCACGGGTGTTAACGTTCACCAGTTAGAGAGCAAAGTGGATTTCCCATAAATCCATTATGTTTTGATTAGGGAAAAGGGACAATGTGAATGTTCTGGTGCAACAGAAAACCCAGGATGAATCAATTCAGTAGTGACATGGCAATTGGTGAACGCGTGTGGGAGGGCATGTCCAGCGAGCAGGAGGATGGAGCTTCCAATGTGTTTGCCAAGCTCAGGGTTGATTGCAAAGGCTGCTGCCTGCCAAGGCAAACAGGGGTGCCGGGCACTGACCGTTCTCCTCAGTTTTCATCTTTTAACTTCATTTGAGACCCACAGTTCTTGAGCTTCTTTCCCATTAAGCTATACCCACAATTCAAAGTTCTTTTACCTTGTGCAAGATGGAGCTATATGCCAACTTCCCATGCACATGCGTGCACAAAAGCCAGCTTTATAAACTATGCCAAACTTTAATTAAAATAAACTAATTATTTAGCAGCTACTGTGGGACAGATGTTCTCGAGATTTTCTGCAACAAACTGCAACAGCAAAATAGGGAGGCTTTCAGGACTGTCAATATTGTTAATTCAATTAATGCATAAAGTCATGTAGCTTCTAATGCTGGTTTTGCCTCCAGTGTGTTTGTAGCCTCTGTATATTGATCGTCTTACAGGCTCAGTTTAGAACAGGCACCGTCTTTCACACGCAGCGCATGTAATTACGGTTTAACAGTCGCAGAAATAAATAATACCAATTTGTTACACATACTTTTTCATTCCAGATTCTTGAGTTTTTCTGCGAAGTGCAGCTACTCTGTCAGCCATCGAGCTGTGTCTGTACCGCATGGAAAAGGCAGCTTTCGGTGTCGATGCGCAGTGTGAGTGACTGTGCCGCTCCTGTGTTGTGACAAGGCATCACATAACAAGCAAGGATAAATGCCCCGCCCAGAGGGAAACGCCATCATTATATATTCTGTTTATAAAACACTGTTAAAGAAGAAGTGTCAGTCAATCAGGAGAGCGGTGACATAGCTCACTGAAATGAATGCTTGGTGGAGATGTGTATTGTGGGGTGCTGAATGCAGCCGAGGAGGCGACAGGAGGCAGATGCCTGGTGACGGGACTCCAGACACACTGATGTGTCACAAGTGGGAGATTTTGGGGATTTGTGCTTACTTCAATAGGTGACTTCAAAACCGTTTGTTGTACTACATATAGCATCTCCTAGGTGACTTTTTCCCCAGGCTCTTATCCTAGTCGTATAGAAATGTGTAGGTTTTTTCCCCACTGAGATGTTTCTGCTGAAACAGTTACATTTCCTTCCCTTTCCACCCAACAGTTTCTCTTAATTCAAGTTAAAAGAGAGTTAATGAAAGATAGAAAGTTAAGTCAAGGCTGTTGAAAAGGGTGAACTTCAAAATCTCCTTCCCGATCAGCTGTGTCAGGGTTGCTTTCTGGTAACTTTAATGACCCCATTGATTCATCATTTGTCAAAAGAGTTCCTGGGATGGCAGGAACTGGCTTCTCACATGAAAACCAAGCATATTAAACCCCTCAAAAAAAAAGTAAAAAGGGGGGCATCTCAGTCTGTGAAAAAGGCCATAGATAAATTTTCTTTTCTGCATCTTCTCTGGGACAGCCAAACAGCTCAGGATGTAGTGCATGGTTTGAAGAGGGGCATCTTTGCTTTGTAAAAATGGGTTTAATGCTTGTGAAGAATGCTGGAAGCATGCTGAAGCATTATGTTATTAAAGGAAAGCTACTAAATGAACAGCATCAGGCTCCTAGATTGCCTCAGTAGGGTTAGAAGGGTTTCAGAGCTGTGATGTAATTAAGTCACTTCTCAGTGACTCTGATGGATCAGAAGTTGGTTTCTGACATGAATTGTGGTATTTATCCTTTGTTTCATTAACTCATTTCACAGAAACTTCTCACAAAATTGCAAGATACAAGTTGCTATGCATTTGTGTTTTATGGAATTGCTTTAAGAGCAGCTGATAGCTAAATGGAAACAGTTTAAAGTAATTTTTAAAAAAGATTTACTGGAAGAATATAAATAATAGGCTAGTTTTAATAACATAATACAAAAAATGGAGCAGAAACTCAGAGATGAACTGTGGCTTGATAACAAGACAGGGTAACAAGTGGTTATTGCATTAGCCTTTCACCTTTGGAGATTTGAATTTAAGACCCGGTTGAGGTTGCAATTAATGAAGTCATGTGATTTCAGACATTTTACCTTGTGCCTTTATCAATGTTGGCTTTAAAAGCTCTTGGGCTGGCTAGCAGATGTGTTGCAGGGTCAGTGTTTGGTTGCCAGAGCTGGGTGGGTACCTTACCAAATGCCTTCTTCATTGTCGGCTTTGTCCCTCGGTGCATTAGTAATGTGATTTAAACAAAGAAACAAAAATACTTTTCTAGAAAACATAAAATCAAAGGAGGGGCATCACAGTTTGCTCTTGCTCTTAGCTGAAGCCACTGCCATTGATGTTGGATGTTCAGGGAGTCATGACCAAGTGACTGACTGGGAAATTGTTGCAGAGACTCTATGACCTACAAATAGCAGAGTAATATCTAACTGCAAAACAAATGGGGAACAGAGGTTTTCTTGAGACTTCACCCACCATTACGACAGGCTATTAAAAAAAATTAATTAAAAATGCATGCGTATATAGCCAACTGTTTTTAATAAAAAGTCTTGAATTAAAATTGTTTAACGGATTAATTTTCAAGTCTTAAGCTGCCTTGTGTTCCCAGTGCTAGATGCTTAATGATGGTGGATTAAGTCATTAAAAAGCCAAAAAAAGAGTATAGAAGCATGATAGGTAAGTCAGTATTGGGTTTGATTTTTTTTTTTTTCATGTAGCTTCTGAGGCCTTCATTTGCATCTAGGTCATGTCCTCATGGTTTCTCAGAGGACTTCTTCATTAAAGCTATGGCTGTGCTGTCATTGTGTGACTGTAGGTGTATGAGTAAGGAAGATGATACTGCGCTGTGGTGTAGAGACACCCATGAAAAACTAGGGATGAGGGAATGTGGTTCAGATAGGCTGGGAAGGTCAGATGTGTTTGGGTGTGTGTGCCTGCTCCACTCTGGTGCTCGTACTGCTTCATACAAATGCTGGTACTGGAGTGTGTGATGAAGTTGGGAGTACAGTCTCTTAGTTAGGTGGAAACCGTAATGATGCTTTAAAAACAAAATGTTCCAGACATATATATGAACCAGGCTCATCTAAGAATGTTTTGAAAATCTATAGAACTACACTTGGAAGTTTTCCTCGGTCAGACTGCATTACTATTTGGGAAAATCCAGGAGAGGGGCTGGCTTCCTTCAGCAGAATCGGGTGACTTAGCGGGTGTTTTGTGAAGGCTCCTCCTAGGATAGGAAGAATATTGATTCTGACCTGGTTGCTTGAAGACTTCTCAAAGTGTTGATCTTGAGGTGACAGATGGAGCTGAAAAGAATCCATCGTGTTCAGGTTGGGTATCTGCAAGCGTGCTCGGGGCGGCGAGTGATGGCAGGAAGAGGATCAGCCATATGGAAGTGGCTTTCTCCAAGGTACCAGCGGGCGCAGTCGGTGTGTCTCAGCGCGCCTGTTGGCACTGTTGGCAGCCCCGCTCCCTGAGAAAGGCATTGCTTTCAAACATGAGTAATTGATGAATTGTATGTAATATGCAAATGTGAATGCATAAATCTCCTGAATGACAGCTTAATTTATGTGAGCCTTTAAGAATGTGGGATTAGATTTTAATTAAATATCTTCAAAGGCACCCTGACTTACTCAGTTTTTTGGCTGCTGTCTTTATGAGAGTTTAGGAGGGGACAAAATCCTGATTTTAAACGTATTATTTTCTAATGAATTGTCATTGAACAAAAGCTATATATATGAATGTACATATTTTAGGGACTGTGCTAGATAAAGCTAATGATAATGGAAGTCAAAGTGGCATGAAACTTGTTCAAATTGAAATAATTAGTGCAAGTAGTTCACTTGTTCCTTTACATTTAAAACGAGCTCGTGTCCAAGTTAAAGCCAGTATAAATGTTTAATTTGATACTTCGCAGTCCAGAAGTACCCTGAAGTTCTAAACCCAAGCATTTGCATTTTAATGGCTACTGTTGCTTTAGCTGTTAGCCCAACTAAGATGAACTGACTGTTTGGGCAGGCAGAGATGAATCCGAGCATGGCTGCCTCAGCCAGCTTAGAGCACTTGCAGAAGACGATATACACAAGTAGAGCATGTTGAGGTACTAGGATATAAATAGTGAGCACCTAATTTCCTTGATCCTCAAAAGGGCAGATTATCCTTCTCTGGACTCAGTGATACCTTCAGCACTTGCCAAAGTTGAAGCAAACAGGAGCAGTTCAGCTGGAGTCAGCCCGAGCCCTGGGTCCCATTAGTTCAGTACATCTTTGGATGTTTCACTCAGCCAAGATTCTCTGGCTTGAAGAAGCAAAACCAGTATAAAGGGAAGAGAATGTAAGCAGACAACTTGTGTGGAATGCAAACGTGTAAAAGTCCTAGTTAGACCTGAGTACTGCTATGATCTTATGATAGTTTTTGAAAAGAGGTAATTAAGCCAAACAAAATAACTGCTTGCTTCAGCTTGTCAGTTTATAGAATTGTGTCCTGAAACACTGCTCAAAGCAGATGAAAAATTAGGTATTTATGATGGAAATTGTTTAGGAAAATGTTGAAAATGCTTCTTTTTTTTTGTGGTACCCTGATGCATTTCAGAAGTAAACATGCTCATTAAAAATCCCACTAAGGACATTGTGCCAGCAAGGCTTGGTGGCGTTGTAGTGGGCAGGGGTGACAGGAAAGTTCCTGCTGGGTGCCCTGAGTGGACAGTGGGTTTTTGCATACAGGACATGAAATTATGGCTGGTCACAGTAGAGAAATTTCTTGAGGTCCATTAGACTTCTCGAATTCAAACAAGACTTAAGTTATCTAGAAACACCAAAAAAAAAAAAGGAAGTTAATCTCAAGGAAAGTAGCATCCTGCTTTTGGCTGAAAGAATTTTTCTTTCTAGTAGCTGGTACAGTGCTGTAGTTTGGATTTAGTATGAGAATAATGTTTCCTTTATTTCCTCCTGTGTTCTAGGTCCTTTTTCTTTGTCTCTTTGATGTCATAATACTAGTCCAGGGAAAGTAATTGTGATTGCAGGCTTGTGGCTGTGGGGCCAAGAGTGGAGAATTGGAGGGGACGTTCTGGGGGTCAAGGGTTGTGAAATACAGTTGGCATAGATGTTGTATAGCAATGTTAATGTTGAAGGGGAGATTTTACATTGTGTTTTGGTTTGAAATAACTTTTCTTCTAGCTATCTGAATTTTTCTTCCTAATGTAATACAATTGCAAAACAGGTCCATGTGGTATGGTGTGCAAGCATGCAACACCGTGTGTTTCAGTGCAAGCACTTAACCGCAGCCTTTGGTCAACTGTCTTCATTCAGTTCCTGTGTTCTGTGCATGGTGTTAGAAAGATGTTTAGTTACTGGTTTTAGAGCTTCCTATCTGGAAATATTGGCTATTGCATAAACTGTGATAAGAGATAAGAGAACAATCTTACAGTTGTTGCGATTGCAATAATGCCCATAAGGAAACAAAATCTCTAGATACGTTGCTGCTTTCTTACTGAGACTAAGAACTATGGCTTTCTTGATGTGGGACTGTAGACAGCATACAAGAGTGAGAGGGTTTTGGGAGGCTCAAGAAGGAGATGCTTCTGGTATCAAATCGAAATCTCTCATTTTCAAAAAAATGTGGAGGGAAACTATCACCCTGGCAGGGGACCAGAAGTGCACTTGGAAGGAGTAGCTGAGAGATTGAGAAATAATATTGTTAAGTGGTGCAGCACCTAAATTTTTTTGTAAACTTTTTTTTGTGGGCAGACCTTTGTGGTAGTTGTCACCTTTTTTTTTTTTTTTAATACCCCAACCTCTGCTTGCACCTTTCTTGGGCCTACTGCATTTCACAGTACTCAGTGTACCTCTTTGATGTGGTAGAATCTGGGGGGAGTATCTGAAAGCAAATTTTTCCGTACATCATTACATCT
This sequence comes from Laterallus jamaicensis coturniculus, assembly GCA_022605575.1. NCBI lineage: Eukaryota > Metazoa > Chordata > Aves > Gruiformes > Rallidae > Laterallus > Laterallus jamaicensis. The sequence continues at coordinate 2,083,726 of JAKCOX010000057.1, forward strand.
TCTGCATTTGGACACTGATGGATAATGTTGGGTAGATATTTTAAAACTGTATTATTAAATTATGTTGACCTGTCCCTGTTAGATTAATGCTTCCTGCAATTATGCCTGTGTTTAAAACTCCAGCCTTTAAAATTCTAATAAAAACAGCTGTATAGATAAGAGCGTGGTATTAAATTCCATTTCTTTCAGGACATTTTTGTTTTTATGTTGTTAAAGATCAAGAGCTATTTCAAATCAGAAAATTGAAAGAGCCAAGTTAAAAATAACCCTGACACTCAGAAAGGGTAATGATAGAAAATATAAATGCATGCTCTTTGAGTTTGAAATCAGTTTGGGTAAGGGGCTGCTGCTTTGCGAAACAATCAGCTTGAATCTTGACAATTCTCACAAATTCTGGGCTCCCAAACAATAGGATAGATCTGAATGTCTCTACTAAAACTTCAAATGTTAAAAATACATGGCAGAAATTGTCTGGACTTGAGTGTGCACATCAGTCATTGATTGTGTGTTTTCTGGTTGTAAAATTAGAATTACCATCCAGGTTTGGTTTGCCTTTATCACACTGAATTGCTCCTTTTTTTCTTTTTCTGATCTCAGTATAGGATGTTGATAAAGCTTATCATAAAACGAGTGCAGACATAAGTGCTTGTTTCTCCCCAAGACTTTCAGAAACTGAGGTCTAATATATGTGACTGATTCAATCTCAGGATCAATTTATAAGGCAGTATGCATGTATTGTAATTAGGTCTATTTGAATAATTTATGATGGTCCAAAGTTTAATTCCATTAAGAAACGCACACAAGGATAATCCTGGAGTTGTTACTCGGCGCACAGACCTGCAAAGAGAATTTCTGTCTGTTGCTCCCAGGAGCTCTGAGGGTTACAGCATTTGATAGGGTCAGTTTTGCTCAGGTTAATGATAACATTTCTATCAACCTGAACGCTGGTAGGATGAATAGGGATAGCAGCAGTAGGTCCACAACAGAAGGGATCTGCTTTCTGAAGTGAGTGATCACACTCAACCTATTTATAACCAATTTGAAAAAAATCTCCTTAAGGAATTTAAACGAGTCATTTTAAATGGTTTTTACACTATGGAGAATCACTATTATCACCACTGGAAAGTTAAAAATGAGCATAGTCCAGTGCAGTATTCCAAGTGAAGTCCCTTATACTACTTTAGAAAAGCATGTTTTAAGAAATGAAAATTACCAAAAATTTATAGCTTCATAATTTTTCATCTTCTCCTTTTTTCTAGGAAATGTTTACATCCAATGACATAAAAATCAATGAGTAAATAAACCAATGAGAACATGCTTACCAAGAACCAAACTCTCGGATTTCCTGAAAAAAATCAGGCTTATAATGAATTACTGGAAAAAAAAGTTCTTGTACGTTTTCCTTTGAGATTCTGGCAGTGCAACCTAAGCGGCATTTCATCCCAGACAGATTTTATGTGATTTGAAAATAAATGGCTTCTGATGTGTTTGAAAAAGAATCAAGTTATGTACTTTACACTTCTTCTAATGCCAGTTAGTCATGGTAGAATAATGCTTTAGAATAACTGTGCTCTTTTAAGTATCACTGGAAAATAACCTTTTCAGTTGGCTAAGGAATTTATTCTGTTGTTAATATTTGCTTAAGGAGAAGCTGTACAATTAAAGCTAAGAAGCAGCAGCGAGCAATGCTGGAGGAGTAAATGGAAGGTGTTACACGTCATTACAAAATCCTGTGTCCAGTAAACATCTCTATACATGTTTTAAATCTAAAATTTCTCTTTGGGTGTTCAGAAGCAGCGGACCCACATGTGGAGTGGTGACAAGGCTGCTGTTGAGGGCAGTGGAACCTTCACCTTTACCATTCGCCTCCCAGCTCCAGTGGGCCTGCAGGGAGTTGGGGTATTTGGTGCCTTCATACCATTTCTGATTTAAAAATGAGAACTGTTGGTGTCCACAGTGCCATTAGACCAGTGAAAAAAGTGGCACTGTTTTTGCTGGTACACACCAAGTTCTGCTTAGATGGGCTGTTTTATTCTCAATGTTCTTCCCACAGCTGCCGTTTGCCACATAGAATACAGCAATGCAAATCTTAATCTTTCCCTTGAAATCAGCTCACCCTTATGACTTAATCATTGTGACTGCTGTGTTTCCAATTCCCTCCAGCACAGTCATCTCTTTCGGGTAACTGTTGCTAAGAAATACTCATGCGGCTCCAGGTAGCCGATCAGGAGCGGAGGAGTTGGGGCAATGTCTTCCTTCTCTGACATGATGCTTCCAGGCATGCAGCCCAGCACAAACTTGGATATTTTCCTTGGTTTATCACATCTGTTTAATTTGTAAGCTTTTAGAACACCTAAATGTCTCTCAGCATATTAACATTACAGATGTTGTCTCTCTTTTTTTAGAGCTACATTTTCATTATTTTTCACACTTCGTTAGTTTAGCTTTTTAAAAAAATGGAATTCCTTTTTAAGCTGCTTTTATTCATTCAGATCTCACTGAAGGTTTTTGTAATGTTTCCCCTTTGCTGTCAATGCCAGCTCTTTGGTGAGCGTTTGTTTAAACTTTGCTGCTTTCCTTTTAGAATGTTTATCCAGATATTAGATGGAGTTAGAGCCAAATCAATTTATTGCTGAATCTTCAAGGTAGCTCCTCTCCATGCCATCATTCGCTCTGTTTCAGTCCATGAGCACTCACATCCATACTAATCTTTTATTAGAAGAAGGCACTCTATTAGCTGATTTTTCTTTTTAAATTACAGTCTAAATGTATTGCATCTTCTTTTTTTCCCCATACATCAATTAATTCTACAAGTCTCTTTCTAGAAAGATTTTATTCTGCCTAATGGCAGCACAACTATGTGCTGTCATCAGCCTGAGATCATTCTTTTTGTACTTGTTTAACTATTTATCAGAAGCAGAAGTTATTTCTCCAGGTCAGTAATTACCTAGACCTACCTAGACTGGACAGTAACATAGAACAGATTTTCATGCTACCTTATCTGGGCTCCTTTCAAGTATTTTTTTAATAAAAGCTGGTTTTAAAATTAAGAGAAAAGAACTAATTGGCTTGTTAACTAATTACATTGCTTTAATGGGGATTTCACTTGTTTGCTTGCTTCTAATAAAAAAGAAAATCATTACTTGAAAATACTATTTAGAAACAGTTCCTGCTGCAGCAGTACGTTTTTGCACTAAGGTGATGGCAATGTTTTAATGTATTTTTGATACAGAATTGAAGCTGTCCCCTCATGATTGCAGTTGCAGTATGGGGTGAGCTGTTCTGTTTGTAGTTATTTAAGTGTCTTTGTAATACAGAGGTTACAAACCAATCCAAATACCTCTTGATGATGAGATGTGCTTGCCAACTTCAATAAGGTGATTATGTAAAAAAATGCTAACTAAAACCCCACAAAATCCTGGTGACAGCATAAAGGGCATAGGTGGTAACTGTATTTCTAGTGTTCCAGATGCTGTTTGTGTATGTGGGATACAGAAATGCTTTCTGTTCTGACATCCTTTGGTATATGTGGTAGCATAGGGGGTGTTAATCTCTGGCACTGCTCACCTTGCTGTTACCTTTGACTTTGTTAAGGACAACACACCTTAGCTCTTGGACAGCTGTTCCAGGAGATGGCAAGTCAAAAGTCCCTGACTTAGTTTCTCCGTTATTTCTTTGAGATGTTCTTAATGAATGCTGAAGGAACCAGTATTCTTAAAAAAAACCCAAACAGATCTATTCCTTTTTGAAAGCTAGTTGTTGGCATGCTGGATGCTAGTTGCTGCTGTTGCTAACCCAGAACAGCCTGCACTGTGGCAGCTGGTAAAAAATGGTATTGACAATTGTTGATCTTCATCTGTCTTTATCTCTTGAAGTAGTGCCAGTCTGATTTTGTGAGCTATATAGTTGCTGATACTTTCTTTTTCTAGTAAGTTAAGCAGTAGAATTTATTGTTGAATCAGTCAGTTTATTGGGTGATGTATTTGATAGTTCTCCTGAGTTAATTAGTTCCAAGTAGATATTTCATAGCACAGTGGCCTGGGTGTAAAATAATGCAGCTGGTTCATTTTCAAATGGGAGAATCTTGTTACGTATTTTCTCTACAGCTTTAAAAAGACAGCTTAATGTTATCTGGAATAAAGCTAAGCTGGAAATTCTGTCAGCCATTTAGTCCAAGGTGATTACACCAATTTGAGAATGTCAACAATTACACAGTGCTCATGTTTAATTAGTAAAGGGGAAGCACCTGTATTTTTAGCGGAAAAGACTCCAGGATTAGACTGTACAAATTCAAGATGTAACAAAAGACAAAAATGAGGAGATTATTCATCCTTGGGGAAAATCATTCACTGGATGGGGTTCCGTTCATGGAAAAAATGGGACAAGTAGTACTTTTTGCACATGGTCTCTCCATGCTTTTGTACTGATGTGTATCAGTAATGCTGTTTACAACTGTCTGTCCAACAGCAAAGCAAAAAAAAAAAAAGAGCAGTTCTTGTGGATAGACAAACCTGAAAGACATTCTCTTAAATCTCAAATTTTACACTTGACATATCATTCCAGATTGAAAATGTGACTTTTTATTTATTTTCTCTAAATCACTTTCTTTAATCCACCATCTGGTTGAGGCATAAAATAGGCAATATTGCTCTAAGAGTTTTCTTAAGACCTTCCTTTGGCTGTTAATTGCACATTTATAATTACGTTCTTACAAAAAGATAAAAGAGTTTTGAAAGATTATTCTTGGCAACAGACCTAAGGTGAAAACCTGCTGGTTTAATGCGTAAATTATAATGTGTGCAGTTGTGAAGAGTGGTTTTGTGAAATGCTCAAGTAAGCGCAAGAATCTAAGAGAGCTGTCAAAGAGTTTGCACTCTTAAGGGGCTAATGTTCATTGAAAAACAACTCATAATATGCTGTGCCTGAAAGCTAAATGAGTAGTTTAAGTTAAACACAATCCCTAACTTTCTGGAAGACAGATAAAGGAAACAATTGTTTCTTAAGCAAAGTTAAAGAAAAGAAAAAAAAAACCCAACAGCCTTACTTTGATGCCTGCTTAAAATCATTAATTTTCTTGTAAGTTAATGTAAATCAAGGATTAAACAGAAACTGTTGCCATCTGACCCTTATAAACTAAACTTCTGTGTGGCTGATCTATTTGAAGTCAAATCTATCCATACATCTAAACAGGAAACTGAATGAAAACATTTTTTCTTTTCATTTCCTATATCCTGCAAACATTTTTTCAAAACCTATTTCCTTTTTAAATGTAGTCTGCATACTTCTAAATTTTCTTTTTCCTCTGTGGGGTTTTGTAAACTTAACCACCAGTTACTACACAGAGTAGTGTGAGAGCGTCCTCTCTGGATGCCCATCTGTAAATGTTTCTGCAAGTACCCATCTTTGCAGAATGGTTTTGAACTGTGTGAGGGATCCATGCTCCCATGTGAGTTCCCAGGTAGCACATGAGTATTGTAACTAATCAGATGGATTCATGACTGAAAGTGGGAAAATAGTAGACATTCAGGATTTCAGTTTATACCTACAGTTCAGGTTCAGGGTGATTTCCACCTTAGAGGCTGTGTGCAGACAGAGAAGAATCCACAGCTCTTAGAGGCACTGAGTCATCTCTTTCAGTCATCTCTGTGTTCTCCTGTGCCTTGGTGCAGGATTGTGTCTCTGTGCAAGCTGCTTATAGCAGCACTGTGCCTATTTGTGACGAGTTATTTCTAGATAACAGATATGCAGTGACTTCTGGTGTTGCAATATCATGTATTGAGTTTCCAGAGTGTCGGTACACGTTTCGTGTAGTCCTCATCTTCGGTAGAGTTGCATGGATAGCTGATACCTGAACATCACCTGCAAACGGATGCGGGGTGTGCAGTGTTTCTAAGCTGCGTGTGGCAGTGTGCGTATATTGCTTTACACAGCAGTGCTGCTTGTATCCTTTCGTTTCTCTCATTGCAGGGCTGTAGTCTAAAAAGAGGGGCGATGTCTAAATGGGTTTGACTTGTCAGACACCTACAATATAATTTTGAGATACATGCCTTTGCAGTCCCAGTGTGGAGGGTGCACCTGGATCTTTGACTGTCTTGGTACTTGTTTTTCCTGCCAGTTTGGCTATGAGAGATGTAGTCCTACATTTGGATCCACCTGATGTAAATGAGCTGAGGAGTCCTGTATCTGCTGTGTGGCAACATAATTGTCCATGAGGCCTTCAGGAAAAGGTCCCTCTGTAAGCAGAATAACATAGTCAGGATGGGAGGTGATTTATAATTTTTTTCTTCAATAACTAGGTGGGGAATATAAAGCCTGTGGCTTTTTGGAAGGATTCTCATGCATGAGGACTAGTAACATGATGATAAAGAGGAGGATGCTAGAACAGCAAATTCCTGCCATTCACTGCATATAGATGGGCTGCTACAGAGCATGGAGAAAGAGAATGTAGATGAGCTTTTGGAGTCCTAATAATTGGTACTTGGTGATACGCTTTTAGCAAAAAATCTGACAAGAATTCTGTCTTAATATAGTATCTACATGCTTCACCTCTTTTTTTTCTCTAGTTGACTTGGTTTAGTTAACCATGTTGGAGGATTGAGGGGGAAAACAAGGCTTGGAACTCTGGATCTGGCATTTGTCGAACATACAGCATCGAAACAAGATGTAGCACATGTCAGAACTGTCACCTTCTGCAGAAATGCCTTTTTCCTTGGCTTTGAAGTTGATTAAATAATAGTTAACGTTCATCTGCCTCTTTGTTATCCTGTAAAATCTGTGTATCTTGGACTGGCCCAGTGGTAGAGGATAGCAAACTTTGCTCAGTGGGATAAATGATTACCGTGTTAGAGTGTGATCTTGCTTGCATTGAAAGGAAAAGAAAAAAGATTTCTTGATTTTGAGTGTAGCAAGGTAGGACTTAAATGAATTTGGCTCTTTTGTTGATGTTAAAACACTGGCCACAGCACTGATTACAACATAAGAATACAAAAGAGGCTTTATTTATACTTTTCTTCTTTCATGTTTCTAGTCATAAAAATAAATAAGTCTTATTAGAAAAGAAAAATTTTACTTGCTTAGCTTTGCATGCTGGGAAGCATTAAGTATTTCCTTTTTTTTTTTGATAGGGAAATGTGTCACTTGCATTTAACTCAGCTAAAAATAAATGAAGATAAAACTAATTTAATTTTAGAATATAATTTTTTTATTTGTTGAACAACTGTTGTTTTAAAATGGATAGCCTGCTGAGAAAGAAACAAAGCCACTTCAACAAAGCAGGAAATCAATAACCACAAGAAAGCCTACAGAAAATTAATGCATACAGTGTGAGCAAGTGACATAGAAATTATTTTCTGGTGTAAGAATGGTAATAATAGAAGGCATATGGAGTGGGTGAAAAGCATGATAGAAATATACGTAGAAAAGATACGTTCTATATTTCTATTTATAAATAATGACCTCTGTGTTACAATATTTAAACTTTGAAGGGTCTAGATGGTGGTTTTCTTCCTTATTTCCCCACCTCCTAGTCCTAGGTAAATATTTATGCTTGCAAAATTTAGTAGGCTGGCGGCCATGGAGACGTATGTCTTTCATTTATCTCCAGGAAATCTGGTTACAAACACTCTTTTACTTGAATTCTTTTAGTCTTTTCAACAGCTTTTAAAAAAAAAAAGTCTTTGCTGAGGAGTAGTGAATTGTGCATATGATACGTGGCTGCGATTCTGTTGAAGTTGGTGTCAAGACTCTATGTGCCCATAGTGAGAGCAGGACTGTACTTAGACAGTCTCCTGCCGTAGAAGGCAACACACATTTTTCCATCTTCTCTGTCTCCTCTAAGGAAAGTTAAATGTTGACCGTTCGAGCTGAGGGAAGCTGCTGTAGATACTGGGAAGTTAACACATACCACGTACTTTTTGGGAAAGACAGTCTGAAGAGTGATCTTTTTTTTTTTTTTATAAAAAAAAACCCAACAGCTTGTCTGATAAACCAGTGTATCTAATCTAGGAAGTACTTACTGTCAGGAAATCCCTAGAACACTGCTCCAGTTTCAGCTTCCTTTACTGACCCATGAAGCTGTACCTAGTAGTGACAGTCCTGATGTGATGCTTCAAGAAAATGCTTTCTGATTTTTTTTCTCCTTTTTCAAGAGCCATGTCGTAGTGTTGACGTAAATGGTAAAAATGGGCCAAGATTTCCCTTCAGATGTAAATTAAGTTTATTGGCATATCATTTTAATCAGGGCTCAGGCAGATTCAGAATCAGCTTGGGGGGGGCAAGGGCAAGATCCCGGATCTCTTTTAGAAGTTGTAAGTTAAGAGCGGTTTGTTAGGATTTAGGGTCTGTTCCCAAGCCTGCCACCACAGTCAGTCTCTGAGGTGAGGAGACTGACTGAGGTGGTACCTGCCAACCACTTCATGTCCTGCTACTCCTTACAATGTCTCTCCATTACTCCCATTTTGATGAGGTATTTACTACTTCATAATAACATTACTAACTTTTCTGTGTGGAAAAAATCATTGCAGATACTTTCCTTAATTCAGCCACATCATTTTTTTTGAAAGATAGATACAATTCTTCTCTTCAGAGGATTTTTTAATATAGTTTATTTCTGTGTTGCATGTTTGAATACTGTTAATACAGGCAAAGGCAATACCACATACATTGGTGATAGTTTTTTAAGTCCCTTTCAGGAGAACCGATGCAAATATTTGTGGGACAAGCTGTGGAATTTGCTCTTTAGGATTTCTCTTCATACCAAAGGTTCTTTTTTCCAGAAGAAAAATACTAAAAAATAATGGATTGGAGCCTTATTTTGTGTGTTTGTAGTTAAAATCAAGTCTTTCTCACATTCTTGCGCTAAGCTCTGCCCTTTGCTTAGCTGAGGTGTCGGTGCCATGCCTGCAGTCCCCCGTGTGCCACTGTAACTGGTCAGAGTCAGGACAGGGAAATGGCGTCTCCACAGAGCTGCCGCCATCTTGCAGTGGGCTCAGCCCTGCGGTGGAGGCCTGCTGGAACTGGCTGGAACAGCTGTGTCAGGCACAGCACAGCCTTGGCCTCTCCTCACAGGGAGCGGGCAGCCCCCCACTACCAAAACCTGAGCACGAAAGGCCTCAGAAGCGCTATTTTTTTTATTTACTGCCAGAAAAATGAGGATAATACTTCTTCAGTCTGGAACTGCATGCACACAGATAAAATTTCTGTTGAGTGTGGTGTTCAAAGCCAGCGAAAAGGTAGGAGAATACCCTGCAGCTCAAAAACGTTGTTTGACAACACCAGCAATGAAGGTGGTTGATGGTTTGGTTTGGGTTTTTTTTTTTTTTAGATCACATGACTAATTATTGGGGGAAAAAATAATAAAGTAGTGGATGATCCACCACTCCCAGCCTTCAAAATGAAAATTAGATGGCTTTCCCAAAGCTATGCTATTACTTCGATTATATGCTCAGGAAGGAACATAGTTTTTAGCTCACAGGAGAATAGTTCTTTTAAGTCTTTAAAAAGCAGAATGATGGCTGAGAGTTAGCTGGAAGATCTGAGACTGGACTTATACTGCTATTGGTGCATAACACCAGAGAGCCACCCACCAGAACATCATCTGAAGACGTGTCAAGGAGGAGAGAAGGAGTAGCCAGGCCCTGACAGGATCCCCCTGAGTTCTGTAGCAGAGATGGCTCATCAAACATGTGCAGGTACTTACTGAATTTGGCAGGTTTCACCTTGGAGTCCTCACTAGATGCATGTGTCTCTGTAAACTGTGAATAGTTTAACTTTGAGCTGGAGGAATGGCATTTGGGGTCCAGGAAGAGCTTCAGTCTCCAGTGTAGAGCTGGTTCTGATCATCCTCATTAGTGATTGCACCTTGAGAGCTTCACTGACATGTAGGGTTAGGGTGAATAAGGCTGTTGAAATGGCATTCGGTTTGCAGTCATATTCCTATTAACAGCTTACAATAACATGGAGATTTTAAAAGAAAATTCAGTGTGAATCTTAACAATTTTGCTTCTGCTCATCTTACATTTTCATGGTCCTAAAGGTTTGAGGTTTGTTGTTTAAAAATACTTTCATACATTTGCAGTCCTGGTCTATCTTTGTATTTAACAAATACTAAAAGTCACAAAAGCTGGAAAGGTAAAAGTGGCAGTGTGGCTACTTACTCATACCTCCTGCTTAATTTCATACTGTTCCAGGACCACTGTCTAACTAAAGGTGTTCTCTGTGTTGCAGAGTTTAACCCTCAGGTGTTTACTTTTGGATACAGTCACCTAATCGTAGGGGCTCCTTCTGATAGCCATGAACAATTCTTCCTTTCAAATTGAACATAGCTGCAAAGGGTGATACAGAATACTGTTTCCAAGTGGCTTTTTTTCCTTTCTGTTCTTTGAAAGATGAATTTCTGTTTTCTACCTCTGAAGTCTCTTTGCAAAATTCTGAAAAGACTGATACTTTTAATGCTAGGATTAAAACCAGCTAAAGCAAGAGCAGTTTCCCATTGCATCACAGTTGAATTGCTGTGAAAATATTGTCCCACCACACTACAATACACCAGTGTTACAGAATTAGCTACCTCATGTGGGTTACATGATACTCGGTTCTGTAAATATATCAAGTGCCTGCTATTAGGTTTCTGACCATAGATAACATGCTTAAATAGTCACATTTTTTACAAGTTTCATTGAATTGAATCTTACTGGGATACAGCTCAGAGGAAAACAGCAGTATTTCAAAAATCTTTCTTTGTAATAATGTTCCCCTAAATTGGCGTTGAATTCAGATACAGGTCAAAAGTAAAACTTGTAAGGATCTAATATAATTCAGACACATATGACATATCATGAGTATTTATAATAGATGGTGATTCCCTGCTTGGGAAGTAGTCATGCAAATATTTGTAGAAGTATGTATGTGGAAACTATAAAATAGTGCTTGAAATAAATGGTGCTAAATTAACTCCCATGAAAGTGGATTTATAGCTCCTCAGTGTAATAGCATATCGCTGCACTAAGTTGGACTGTATGCTGCAATATATGTGATGTTCAGCTATATTAGTGAAAGTGAGCTTCCTCATGCCCCTTTTTCCTCACTCAGTTTTCAGTTCACTACTATTGTTTAGTTTTGGAGGCAAATCTTGAAGATTTTATACAGAAAATGTCCTCATGCAAGTATTTTCTTTGTAGGTGAGATTGAGATTGTTTGTTGTCACCATGAAGTTCCCACACATTTCCAAAGACGTAGTCCATGATTCAGTCCTGCAGGACTCATAATTTCAAGGATGGCTAGGCTGTGTGATACCTTCCAGTGCAGGGCAAAACCTGCCCAGGGGCCAGAATTTGAGGTGTCAGCAGGGCAAGGAAGCCCATCATGCTCTAAACAGATATGCAGCCTTTAGTGGCAGGTAGCAGCAAAGACCTTTGCATTCCTGTGCAGTTGCCCATATGCTGGATTTGAGGCTTACTGAAAGAATTAGTGACAGTTCCTCTGACAACTTGAAGAAGGCAAGCCTTTAAGGACTTGCTGGTGGGAAATCTTTACTCTGTTTGTATTTGCCAGTGTCAGCTGTAGGCTGTTGGGAGTTGGTTCCCATTCTGACCCCAGTGACTGCCTTGACATCATGTATTTGTGTCAGTGGTGAGCTTTCACATATAGGTGGAGTGATCTTAAAATCATTTTCAGTGGCTTTCTTATGCATACTGAAGAGTCAGATATTTTATGAAATTATAAAATAGCCAGAATACAAATTGCATAATGATACTGTCTATAATTTCCAGCATTTCACAGCTTACACTGGATTCAAAATCCAAGTAGAGCTGTGTGAGTAGCTGAGTTGAGGTTTGCAGCACCAACTATATACTTGTCAGTATCTCTGGCACTTTACCATTTGGTTTACTGGATATTTTGGGTGAACATTGTTTTGACAACAAATCTGTAATCCAAATCTGTGGTTCTGGGTATGTGGTTAGTGGCGTGATGCCAGCACCGACAGGCCCCCTCTTGTGAGATACAATCTAGGTGGGGTGGGTAATAATAGCAGTAAAGACGCAGCAGCAGGAACTTTGTCCCGCTAGGTGTGATCTCAAGTTACTAAATGAACTGTTTGATCTATGCCGCTGCATCTTCACTGCTACAGTTACTAATTTAATGTCTTTATATTAAATTAGTGTGCCTATATGTACATGTGCTCTAAGTCACACTTCCTATTGCATTACTGACATTCCCTTAAGTTGAGCTGGTGCAGTGTGTTACTTAGGCCTTTTGCCTTGCCTACAGCTGTGAATCACCACGACTCTGAAATTTGGTGATCTATTCCCCTTTTTCCTGTGACAAGTGTTATTTGACAGGAAAAAATGAACAGTGGGGATGTTGAGGCACAGCAGGCACAACTATAAGTAATTCAGAAGAAGTTACTTAAAGTTTTTAAATCTCGAACAAACCAAAAATCCTTTTTTTGGTCTGAAACTTATTTTGAAATGCCTGACTTGAGAAATAAACAGTTAATTTTCTTAAATAGGAACCAATTACTCTCTGTTGCCACTAGACTGCAGTAACATTTGAATACCCAGAATACAGGTGATTTTTCTGACTGTAGATCCAAACTCAATTTTTAAATAAATAACCTATTCAGTGAACAGCCAGAAGTTCACGTAGACCTTGGTGGGGATAAATCTGCACAATGTGACTATGAATGGAATAGTTTTGCAAATACTACCTGGTATCGACACAGAGTCTTAGGTTTGTAAGGTAGTATTCTAGGAGGGTTTTTTAATACATCTGTCTTTAGAAATTTGTGGAAAGCTTATTTTGCACAGTAAAAAAACCCAAGTAGTCCTGAATTTGTGATCTAAGTGAGGCAGACAGCACCGAGATGTCATGAGACAATGATGTTTAGCAAAAAATTATTTTTAATATAAATTAGGTCATTTTATATACTGCTTCAGTGTTTTTCATTATAGCTTTCTTGAGGAATTTTTAATGAATCAGAGGCACATTAGTTTTTTTAATAATTTATTTAATTCTTTTGTAGTATCTGAAGACCTCTGTGTGTATAGTAGGCAGGGAAACCACCCTGTTTCATACAGTAGCTAGATAAGAGCCACAGATAACTCCTAGTGACAACCCTCAATCACAGTTACTGCAGAAGGAGACTTCTACCCCTACAGTTCTTGTAATTGTTTGTGTTTGTCCATATTTATTTTTGTTAGAGGCTTCTGAATTTATATAACAACTACCTAGAAATCTCAGCTTCTAGTTGAGAAACTGCAGGGGATAAAATCCCAACACCACGCTCTTCAGTCTCTCTGGGCATTTTCTAGAGAAAAAAAAAGTTTCATGTGTGGGTTTTTTAAACTTAAAACATTACAAAAATAAAAGCTAAAAACATGCAAATTGGTACCTTAAATGCATGAGAATTTTATTTATTCTCATCAGTTCGGGGTCATGTTTTGTGAATATTTGGGGTTAGAAGTATTGTAACTAGGTCAAGTAAATGAAGTATAAAATAGCTTCACAGTTATACTTTCTGTCAGGTGAGTAGTCAACCCTTAAATTGTCTGTTCCATCACCTTTATTTCTTTGACAAAGAAAAACATTTAATGAATCTTTATCAAGAAGATGTCAACACTGGTATTAATAATTGTAGATATATTTGGACTCAGTTGTGGAAAATGTGGAAACTAAGAATTTGCTGTGGGCTAAAAAAGGAGACTGGAGCACAGTGCACTGCATCTCTGCATCCCAGGCAGGTAGCTGGCTCTGCCTTGCTGGAGAAGCCAGTGCTCCCAGGAGGTACAAGGCATAGCTGGTGTCTAGCAAATAAATATGCAGGTGTAATTTAAAGTGTTAGAATAGAGCATTTCTGTGCTCTCCAGATCACTTCAGGTGGCCGCTGGAGTCACATGCAGGACTTGGTTTGCCTGACTCCCTTACTTGTTTACCAGGGGAGGCACCTTGTCTCACTTTCACACCATATATATGTCTGCCAAGAGTAGTGCTACCTTGTCCATAAGTCCTGTGCCATTAGTAGAACATTATATGTGTAGAAATTTTGGGAAGAAGAGCTTCTTTTTTTTTAATGAATTGTCACATGACTTTCTTTGAGGCAAAGTAGAAAAACATGGTTCACATGAAAATTCAATTTTAGAAGCAAGCATACTGGAAAACCATGCTGAGACCGTGGTGCTGTTCAGACTGGAAGCATGCCCTGCGTATGTGAGCTGCTTTCAGTTTGGCTCTCAGACTTCAATAGATGCTTGGTTGATGAAAAGGGGGAATAAATTCCTTATTAAACTTAAAGACAGTATGAAGGTAGTAGGGGTTTCACACACACTGGAGAATGGCATTAGGATGCCAGATGATCTTGACAAAATGGAAAGCTTGTATTTAATAGAATTGAGTTCAATAAGGACATGTGCAAGAAAAAAACTGAAGAGGATCAAGTTATACTGTTTTGACTGGTAATCTCGGGATAAGGTAGTTATTTCTAGAGCATATTCTAGGAGTCTTAAGATCATGGTTGTAAATGTAACTCTCTTCATGTGTGACAACCTCACAAAGGCAAAATATGATGAGTTCTCAAAAAATTCAGTGTCTGTAAAGCAGGAAAATACAAGTTGCCTTCTGTGTTTGCTGAGTAGATGGCAGAAAGTACCTCGCTTGGAGAGAACTAGGTTAGATGTCAGCCTCCCTTTCCCACACAAACCTCTCCTGATAGGAAGGCTAGCCTAAGCATTGGTGTGGATTTGCCTAGGGATGTTGTGCAGTCTCCAGCACTGAGTGTTTTCTGAGGCAGGCTAGACTAACATTTGTCAGGAATGATTTGAGTGTACTTGATCCTGCCTTGGGGCAAAGGTAGAGGGAGCAGGTGACCTTTTGAGGCCTATTTCAGCTTCATGATTCTGTGAGTGAACCCAGGAATAGCAACACCCCACACGCTAGTGCTTCTGCGCTTGAGATCTATTGTTCGTTCATCCTCTGAAGTATCTAAGTAATGGCTTCTGTCATACAAATTGCTAATAAAGCATTGAGATTCCTGTGGAATTTGTGTATTTAGCTAAAAAACAATATCCAGCTGGGTATGTGGTGGTTTAGTTTACTTCTGTATTGTGTTCTTCAGCGTCTGTATGAGTGGCAAGACTTGGGCTACTGCTGAAGGCCATAAAAAAGATGGTGGCAGGAAGTCCAGAAGGTTAAGCCTTGGGGAGGATCTTAGGTGCTGGTGCTGTCTGTGCTGGATGCTCTCTACTCTACCACCTGCCTGTCCTGCCAGCCTCTGAGACATGAGCAGGCAGGGTTGCTCAGACATGCCCTTTCCTCATCCCATCAGCCACTCCACACTGTTCCTAGGGGAGGGAGGGTGAAGGAGAAGGCAGAAAGCATTTGGCAAGTGGCTATCTCAGGTTATGCTTCCCCTCTTCTCCTTATTAAGTATAAAAGTCATAGTTAGGAGCTGGTACTGGAGCTGCTCTCAGTGGGGTGGAGAGCTCCCAAGAAATTGTCGAAAATGAGACTGTGAGTAGAGGATAACTGGGAGTTTGGTGGTAGGTGGAGAGTGGGAGGGAAGCCATTAAAGGCAGCAGGCTTGTGATGAGTGGCTTAAGAGCAGAAAATTCAATTCAGAAAGTTGGACAATGGTCAAATGTAGAAGAGTGGAAATGGAGGAAGTGGTCTGGGTGGTTTGGAAAAGGACTGGAATGAAAATGAAAGAAAATAATAGGTAGAGGAGCGTAGCTGTGTGGCTGGGAAGCCTTCATCCCCCGAGGATCAAACTGTATTGCAGGAATGTCAGGTGAGTAACTGTATGTGGACTTCGGTGACAGGCTTGGTGAATCACACTTCCAGCTCCTCCATGTCACTGTTGACTCTGTTGGTCTGAATGGAGTGGAGATCAGAGATGGTAAATTTAAATTGCTCTTGGCCTGGAAGGAAGAGGTTTTTCCTGGTCAAGAGTATGTGGGAAGATGCAGCAGGTCTGCCACAAAGTAGCCTGTTCTACCAGCTTGGATTTTGGAGTTGGATCTGATTTAGGTGTCTCTGCATGAGAAACCATCTGTGAGCTGGGAGCTGTGATTCCTAAAGACTGTGTGTTAAAAAGACCAAGAGTGGCCATATAGATAAGGCTTATCTGTCTCTGCTGTGTGTACAGCCCTTGTCTCTGAGCTAACCTAGTTCTTGTAAAGGGAAGTGTATGTGATAGTACTGAGATCTATATAAGGCTTTGGCTAATTGATGATGTTCTTAGGAAGAATACAATGACAATGTGCTTCTTTCCATTCTTAATGGCATTGTTAATAAAGTTGAAATATTCCACTTTAGTCCCAGCTAGTCCAATTCCTAGTGACAGAAAAAAAGGTCAGATTTGTGATGCTTTAGGAACAAACTACAACCCTGAAAAACCCTGGAGAATTGAGGGGAAAGATTTTGTTTTGGAGTGTCAGAGCTTATGACAACAATTTGTTTCTGTTTGTTGAAGTGAGAAGGGAGCATGCTGAGCCCATGCAAGATGAGCTGTGGCTCTCCTCCTGCCCGTGTGGGCACTGTTTGCTGCGAGTTGCCATAGGGACCAGGTTCTAGTTATCAGCTCAAACAACTTCATGTATGATTAATGTTAATTGCCCACTTTGCATGGATGACTTTTTTCCTCCTGCTGAATTGGCTCTTGTTGCCTTTGATGTGGCTGGTGATCCAATGTCCTGCAATGGTTAGACAAGTGATCAGTTTGCCAGCGCTGAGAGGAGACAGAATCAGGTTGCTGCAAGGTCAGAGTTTGCTTATCTTCTTAAACACGGAAAGGTCAAGTAGAGTTTAACTACCATTGGCATCTTTGAAATGTTGTAATAAATGCCAAAGCAGGGAGATTATTTTAAATCCATGCTATAACTAAAATTTGAGAGTAATAAAAGGAAACTCAAGTTACCAAAATGTTAATGTTTATTGGTAAAGGCATCAAAGAGTACCTTTCACAATTGCTAGGAGTTATTTCATGATCATTGAGGAGAGCAAAATTTTAACTGTGGTCTGTTCCAGTGTCAGGAAATAAACTAAGATTGGGGGGTTTTTTTGGTTGCTTGTTTTGTGTCTGTTTACTTATTTCTGAGTACTCGCAGCAGTTACTGGCACTATTCTGAGAGCAATTTATGCAGCATGTCAGACAGTACTTCTGTATTTCTCCTTTAAGCCTAATAAAACACGTTGCTATTGAAGAAATCTGTGATACATATGAGAGCTTCCTAAATCACAAGTCTAGCGTATTTTTATACCAAATAGCTCAAGCCTCATGGAATCAATAATTAATTTATTAACTGGATATCTTTTGAAAAAACAAAATCAGCAGTCCTTGCTAGACTGCCTACTGCCAATTCATAAATAGTTGATGACAAAAATGAAAAGTGTAGAAGTAAAATTCAGATCTTAACGATCAAAGTATCGGGTACCTCATCTATCACAACTTGGAATAAATATATCACAGAATGTGTCATATCTCATTGACACTGCAAGACATAATGCTTTCCCTTGTTATCTAGCTAACTGCCAAGTCTACAAAGTTTATAGGCTGCTAAGATAATGTGCTGGTGGTAATCCACTTCAGTTGCAGAAATATGAAGTACTGTTGAAATATATTTCTACTTGGTTTATTCTTTGCTCTCAAGAGGATAGGATACTATTTCAGTTCCTCTAAAGAAGCCCAGAGAATGAAAAGCAAAACATCAGGATAAATTATGCTAAACGGTGGACTAGACCCCAGAGGAAATCATGCTTCTGTGGTAGAGTATTCCTCCATTTATCTTACAAATGGTACATCTAATGTTAATTTTGTAAAAGGAAAGCATTCAAAGATTCATCTGATCCTTTTAATTATAGTTTTAGAGCTAGAGTGTTGTTTGTCAAACTCACACCATCATAACTTACTTTTCTAGTTTTGACAGACCATTCATACCCAAAATATTTTGGGCTACTAATACATAACATTTTATTTCACAAAACACAAATAACCTAGTAATTAAACTCCAAAACTTCACAAATAATTGCCAGCAAGCAATTACCATTCAATTAAAGAGTAATTACATGGTTATTTGTGCCCTGTAAAATAAAGCATTACTGAAATCAGTAACGCAATCAATATTTTAGCAGAAACAGGATGCTGCAGTGATGGACCTTTCAACCTGTGCTGATTAAATTGTCATCCAAATAACAGTTTCCTAGTTAAATCACCACATGTTTATTTGTCTTGATTAATATGCAAATTCACTTTTGAGTCTAGTAAATCTCTTATACTTAAAAGCACAAAAGTAGAGTGCTATCATACATCAACAGTGATGTGCTGTATGTTTCCACTGATTAATTACATTTTACAAAGTGATGATGAATTTGTGGATTTTATGAAATATAGTTGTCTATAATGAGTGTAAAATAGAGTTAGAAAGATGGAGCTGATCAGTAATTTTAACAAAATCACCAGAATAGCCTTATTCTATGTTTTGAATCAAATGAAAAATCTTTGGGATGTCTGGGGAATGTATAAAAGTTTGAGAGGAAAAATAATAATAAAATTAGCTCTCAACAGGAGTGGAAAATAACAGAAAAATAGGCATTAATGTATTATTTCCTAACAATTTATTATATAAATTTTAACTGTCAGATATACTGCTTAAAATGTAATTTAGTCTGTGACAAATTTAATTCCAAACAAAATACAAAACCAAACAACGATCAGTTATTTGTTCACTGTCAGAGTTCAGGATTTTGCAGGGGTGGGGAGGATGACAGTTATGACTCTATAACCATAATGAAAACACTGGTAAAAACCCAAAACCTCTAGTCAGCTTAACTTTCAAGTAGTTGATGACCCAAGGGCTTTGTGGTTTTGTTTTTGAGAGATCTTAACAGACTTTTAATCTGTATAGGCTTTGAGATGGCCACTTTATTTAGTAAAAAGAAAAATATTTCTAGATTTATTAATGAGAAATGGTATCGTACTTCTCCTTTAGTCTCTGTGGTCTTCACTTGTGACCACAGCTGTTGTACCTTGAAATGTTTTCCAGTGGTATTGGTAAATTAAGCATTTCTAACTGAAGTAACATCAAATTTAGAATGGAGTCATTTTCCATGCACAAAGACCTATTGATGAGAAAGATAAAATTTATTTAGAGATCTTAGAATCTCAAAGAAACACATTTAAAATAGTTTCAAGCTGATCATTCCTATTTATTCTTTATCAGTGAGAGGATTTTTCTACACTTCGAGAATATATAACTTTATTGATGAGTGAAAGGAAAAGGTGAGGAAGAAAATGCAATAAAAGAGTATCGTGACAAAAGATTAGAAGAAATAGTATGAAATAAAGTTAATATTTATATGCTAATGCTAATAGCATTTATATGCTAGTACTTAGATAATCACAAATGCATCTTGCTCTCCCCAAATGATAAATGTACTTGCCTTGTGATTTCTCTTCAAGGTATATACTAGTATTTTTTTCTGAATTGCATAGGTTAGATATGTGTTAAATAGTAAATGGGAAATTTCTTGACGTTCTAGACCTCATAAGCCAGTAGGAAGCATGCTAGGTACTGGGAGTATTGGGAGAGACCAGTGAGATTTCATTGCTTGGTGATGTCAGCTTTAGCCCCAACAGCAGCATATTCACAACATAAGGTAAATCCCATAGACATTTCAAATCTACTAATGTTTTTGTTTGCTCTGTGTATCTTATTTAAAAGTAAGATCTAGAGCAAACATTTGTGTCCTGTCTCTATAAAATTTCTGCGTTTATGTTTCTGGGCAGAAATGGTATCAGAAGTGTTTGAATTCAGATAGGCTGCCAAGGTGCTTTGTGTGAGTTCTGGTGTCCTCTGGAGCAAAAGATCTTGTCTGATGATAGGTGATACTGTCTCATGATAGGCGATGTGATGTGGTCTCTGGTCCTCTCTAGGCAGTTTAATTGCAAGTGCAAGGTATCTGCTGCAGGCTGGGCAGTAGCATAGCAGAGTGCTGGGGGCCTTTTGGCTTTGTTTCCTTGGTTCAGAACTGGGTGTGCAGCATTAGTGATGTTCACATGTACCTGCAGAACACAGCGGTAAAGACCCAAGGGGTTCTTTTGCAGGTTGTTTGGTTTAATATGGCAGGCAACTGAAACAACCACACAGCGATTTATTTCGTCATTCCCCAACACTACCCAGTGTGATGGGGGAGAGAATTGGAGGTGAGAGGGGAGAAAGGCAGAACTTGGGGGTTTAGATAAAAACCAGTTTAATATGAGAGAGTAATAGTGCTAAGTGAATATACAGAACGAGTGATGCACACCACACAGTCCACTGGTGCCCAGCTACTTCCCAAGCTGTAGTCAGAATCCTCAGACAGCTTCCTCCCAGTTCTGTACTGAGCATGATATCATATGGTAGGGAATATCACTTTGTCCAGTGCCCCCTTCCAGCTCCTTGTGCACTCCCAGTGTCCTCGCTGGTGGGGTGAGAAGCTTGACCTTAACTTGGTGTAAACATTATCCGGCAACAAACGAAATATTAGTGTGATATCAAGGGTGTTCTCATCACAAACACAAACCACAGCTCTGTACCTGCTGCCAGGAAGAAATTGCATGAATGAGTCAGCTGCAGGCAGCATCCAGCTTTGAGTTTTTAATTTTAAAAGTTAGTGTTGTGTTAGAGTCTAAGGAATTTACTTTTATTTGAGCAAGTTCAGTTGGGAGCAATTTCATTCAAATAAATATGGTTACAGCTGTGTAAGATCAGAATCTGGCCCCTAGTAGTTGCTGCTTTATGCTAACTTTCACTAAAAGGGAGTGAGTAGAAGTATGCGGTTTTTTGTTGTGTGGTTTTTTTTCCCAAGGTCTGTCAAAGCCCTTTCCCACACAGACCACAACCCCAAAGACATCAAAACCCTGAGAAAACAGTGCAGTGTTTTCCCAGCAGTGCTACCTTACTTGTGTCAGTAGGCAGGGTATATAAATGCAGTCAGCAGGACTCTGCAAGTAAGTTAAGGTGTGAACTTCGCTTTCATCG
The DNA here is from genome assembly GCA_022605575.1 of Laterallus jamaicensis coturniculus. Lineage (NCBI taxonomy): Eukaryota > Metazoa > Chordata > Aves > Gruiformes > Rallidae > Laterallus > Laterallus jamaicensis. Next base: position 2,104,734 of record JAKCOX010000057.1, read on the forward strand.
TCTCCTAGCACGTTTTTTAATCCTGGGCATTCTGTCAGTGCGTAAGCAGAGATCGGAGAGTTTTGCTTCTGCTGGAGTAGATGCAGCAAAACTCATAAAGATCTGATCTGGTAAACCTGTGGGCTACGAGTTCTTTCCTGAGAGTTAACAGAGTCATTGAAATAATCTGTCGTCTCTACATCAGTAGGAGTGGAATTCCACTGTCTCCCCTCCTCTTCCTCTGAAAACCCAAATCATAATTAAAATGCATCTTCATAAAATCTTCTACAACTGTTTATTTTTAAAAATGTTTTTTCTTTGATCAGCATCAATACACGGAGTTTTAGGTGAAAGATTTGTTAGTATTTGAACTTAAGAAGAGAACGTTTCATAGCTCCTCTGCTGGAGAAAGCTGCTAATTTTAGATGTGTTGTAATTTTTGTCAGAGACAGTAAGTACCAGCTAAACACTTACACACGCATGTATATAAGCACAGATTTCTTTACATCAAAACAGCAACAATTTTTTAACTCCCAACATACCAGGCTAATACTGTGTGTTAGACAATATTCCTGTGCAGGAGGTGATTTCAGTAGGAGATCCTGTAATAGAGAATGTGTGTGTGAGCCTAACTTCTGTGAAACTTAAATACTCTTACTTTAGTGTAGTTTATTATAGCCTGCTCAGTCTGGCCTCTTGCAGTAGGCTTTACTAGTGTGATAAACAACTTGAAAGCACAAAAAAGAAAAACGGAAAAAGTACTGAATAAAATGAAATACAAAATGGACAAACCTAAAGCTAAAAGGAGGGGACTGGTTTTATAGAGATAAAATAATAAACCCCAAAAAATGATTTTGTGCTACTTTGATGTACAGTAAAACAAAATAACACTAGCACACTGTGAAAAATGACCAGGTTAATGGTACCTCTGTGTAGTGTTGCTGGAAGTTGTCTTCATTTAAACGCAGAGTTTGTCTTACGCTGATGGAGGACTTTGCCACTGTAAGTTGATAGAGTGAGGTTTAACTTAAATTTCTTTGTGAACTAGAAGTCATTTTGGCTGTGCTTTCTATTCAAACCTCATTCATTCTTGAAGCTCACTTATTTTATACAATGTTTCAATGTATTTTTTCAAAAACTCTGTTATTCAACAAAATAGCATTTGTTCTGACCAAAAAGAAGCAGCAGTACTTTTCCAAACATGAGGAGGTTGCATTTTTATTAGCTGGCTTGGGGAAGAGATGATTCACATGATTTTTTATTTTATTTTCTTCTCTAAATCTCTCCATTATAATAGCAGGTGTATAGGATGATTTCACATTCATAGAAGTGATAAATGTAGTTGTCAAAGCCAGTATTTAATGGGTCTGTAAACAGACCTTCAAAAAGTCTGGATTAAAACCTGCAATCCTAATTCATAGGTGGTCAAGGGATGGTGAGATTTTCAGCAGGCTGGGCTAACATTATTGGTTTAACCTATTTGTAATACTAAAAAGTATCAGGCAAAAGGTAAGTAGACACTGTTTGGAAAAAACTCAGTGTTAAATGGTTGCTGCATCTTAGGAGCTAGCTGCCATGATTCAGAAGGCAAGGTTTAAGGTTATGGTGCATTCAGGTTTTCAACTTCTCATCTTTAGAGGCAGCACAAGTAGTTTTCCTTGGTGAAGATGCTGTGTGGGATAGACTTCGGAACAGTTACTGTGGACACCTCTCTGCAGTAGCCACCTGTAAGCACTGATCATGGAGAAGCTTGACTAGTATATGAGTAGGAGAGACTCGTGTATGTGCCTTCTGTGAAGCACCTCGTTCAGTCAGGCCAAGATGCCTGCTCAGCCCTGAGCTGGTTTGTAGAGATGACTGGAAGCAGCGTGGCTGTATTCATCCAGCACGAGATCTGAGCTAAGAAATCTGGTGCCCCCGATCTGAATAGCTCTGGCATCCCAATAGTAATTACATTGTTAATCCCCAACCTGCAAAAGCCACAGTTTGTGAGCTGAGTAGTGCATGTAATTGCATTTTCAAGACTACATGTAAGTTGCACATGGGTGTGAATTTCCAGAACTCCATTTTATGGACAGTAATACTAAGAAGAAGATACTAAATAATGAAGTGGTAGTACAGTAGGGTTAGAAACTCAGATTGCTTTCTTTTTGGTGATGTGGTGCAGATAGAAAAAATTATATTCTTGGCTTTCTTGGCATTTATGTGACTTTGAGCTCATGGTTGTGTTAACCATAGGTGCTGCTTGGCAGTTTATTGTTAGCTCCTTTGAAGCCTATGCAGTTTTTGTATATTTAGTCAACTTATTTTTCTTTTTTCCTAGGCAAGATTTTCTCATAGATTTTTTGTGTATCATTGATGTTCATATATTTTATACAAATCAATGCCATGTGTAGTTAAGAATATTTCAAAAAGAAAATGCATTTTCATTTATCCTCTTATTTCATCAGCTCACGGCCAGGAAGACCCCCAAAGCGTTCCCTAGGAGTTGCGATACAAGAAAATGCACGTCTTCTGCCCCACGGAGTTCCAGGCCTGTTATCGCCAGGACTTATCTCTCCAACAGGTAATAAAATCCATCAGATGATCAGCCTCATCTCTTCATACTGCACAGCAGTTAAAATAAACTAATATTGATCTAACTGCCTTGTCCTTCAGGGCTTTTTCAAGCTTTACCAGAGGTTACGTTATTGGATTTTTTGAGTGTTCATGAGAACTCTGTTCTGTTCCTGCAGCGACTGAAATCTAATGGATTTGTAATTTAGTTCTTTATTAATTGTAATTTCCTTACAGGAAATTCCATTAAATGTGTTATTTTAGTAAATACAAAAAACCTGAGAAAATGAACTATTGTCTCAGAGAGCCCTGTAGCTGCATTTCTTCCTTTCAGATCCGTGTGTATTTTAGTTCTCATGGGATGTGAACAGCGTGGCTAATGCGTATTGTATTGTAACATCATTAATGTATGCTGGGAAGATAGAGAAATGCTTGTACGAATTATGGAAGAAACAATTGCCAAGCAGATAAGTCCACATTGCCACAGTGGATTGTACTTTAGTAATCTTGAATAATAATTTTCATATCATAATATGAAAAAACTAGCATGGAAATACATAAAATTACAAAGAAGCCCCAAACATAATTTAATGCATAGCATTTTATTTCATGTCATTAATTTATTAATAGAGTTTAAATGAAAACCTGTGCTATCCTGATCAGTGTTTTAATTTTTTTATTAATTGATATGTGCTAAAGGTAAGTTTATTTTTGTAAAAGAGCTATATTAACAGACTATATTGATAAAAGTAATTGTTTAAATATTCGACAGGCTTAGCAGTTTTAGCATTGCTGTCAAAATCTGATCTAAATATATTGTATTTCCATAATAACCAAACTTAGTGATGTCTTTAGCAGAATATGAAATCACAGAACATCTTACAGGAAAAAGAAAAATTAAACCTCAAACTGTTGGGACCACAGTGTTTTCTGTCTTCATCTTGCAGATTACTTTGCTTGCAGATTACTTTGCTTGCAGACACTGCACTGCAACTGAGTGCCTCAGTGCATGTCTTAGGGGAATACTACTCAGGTGACCCAATAACCTTTATCACTGTGGAAGTTGGAATGAACATTCTTACACAACAGTCACAGTAACCTTAACTGAAGTAGTTAATAAAGTATGAAAGTGTTTTGATGGAGCCACACGCCATGGTTGAGGTGGTGCAACTTTGTGCTGTGCATATATGTGACAGGGATCGAGGACTGCATTTTTACTCTTATGTGCAATTTATAAATGAGGGGCTTGTAGTAGCTCTGTCTTGTTCTAATCTCAGGAATTTTATGGATTTGGTGGTATTTATGGTGTTACTAATAGACAGGAAAGCATGCATTGATAACATTTTGTCACAAATCCAGAATATTCCATTTTTACTTTTCCACCCTGTGTGTCTTTACAAATCGGACGTCACATTATGGAGACTGCTGCATTGCTTTAAATTGGGAAATATTTTAGGTTGCAGCATGCTGGGTGTACACAGTAATGCAGTATTATAGAGACATTCTGTGTCTCACAGATACTTGGAAAATCATGGAGTTTTAGTAAAAAAAAAAAGGCGGCTGTTGTAAGCTTTTTGAGTCTAAAGTGATGACTGGGATACATCCCACTTTATGTAACTCACAGAGGATTGCACAAGAAGATTGGCCCCAGGGGGTTGTCTTTCAGCCAAGGCCCAGGATATTCACCTTTCTGACCTTGGAAGCTGCCTATTACCTCTGCATGACCAGGTGCCCAGAGTCACAGACAGTGGGCCTCAAGCAGCTGAAAGAGTTTTTGTAGCAGCTTGTAGGCAGGAGAAAGTGCATATTTTCAGAGCATCACAGCTTTGTTGAAGGCTCTGGACAAGATGGGTCTCTGCAGATGAAACAGTTGATGGTCTCTGTAGTGTTCTCACTCAGGAATTGGAGCTCCTGAAATTTTTGAGTTGTTTTATAGTGTTCATAAAGAAGGTACAGTGTAGAAGTTTGGGAAATCACTGAGTAAGGAAAGATGCTAAAAGAGCCACTTGTAAACTCAGTGGGGATTTGAGCTGTTAACTTGATGGAGTGCTCAGGATAGGAAGCTTCCAAAAGCTTTATTTATACCTATTTACACCTAATTACTGACTGTTTTGGCATAGTTGCCTTCATCATTTTTGCAGTTGGGTTCTTTCCTTTTGGCTGAACTAAGAACAAAATGCATTTTAACACTTCTCAGAGAAGAGAGGTTTTTCTTTCAGACTTCTGAATGGTGGATAATAGGCTTGAATATTGAAAGGATATTAACCTGTTGCCTACTGCCTAATTTTTAATTGGATAAACTGTAATCCCACTTGTATATAATTTGCTCTTGTCCTGACAGTTTTGGTCCACAGAATTAGTAGATAAAAGTAGTTCTGGTTACTGCCCCTTCTCAGTCACCTGCCGGCTGGGGAGAGGCTTTCTGCTTGGAACCTGCTCTGCTCCAACGCAGAGTTTGAGATGGCTGTGGGAGGGGAGCACAACTAGGGCTGGGCTGAGGACTTTTGCAGAGGACTGCAAAAGTAGGACTAGACTGAGGACATTTGCAGCATGGTAGGGCTGGATCTGCCCCATCTAGTAGAGTGGATGATGGTATGGCGGCAAGAACAGCTTTTTACAGCTTGGTGACTTACTTGGTTACCTGTTTTCCTCTTAACTGCAGACTAATTGCCTGATGCACTTTCTTTGGATGTTGTCTTGTCATTGATAATCCCAGTGTCTGATCTTGCCCATTATTCCCACAGCACAGATATACAGACAGTTACATTAATGTGTCCAAGTTAGCATCCTCAAATAAACTCATTTTAGTAACAGGCTCCACACCAAAAAACGCAGCATAATTCATCCATACATTGCATTTTTCAGTTTTGCCTCCGTTTTAGTCTTCTGCCAAGTTTAAGTGAGGAATCTTGCATCCAGGCTTGCTCTTGGTTAGATGATAGGTCTCAAGAAGTTGCTGTACTGGCTACAGACCTCACAGATCTGTCTGTAGAGGGTATTACAGAGTGATGATTAGTAACTTCCTGCAGACTTGAGCGAGCCATCTGTGTTTCCAGTCCTTGAAATGTGCTGTTATTTTCATCACCCATTTGGTTTTTGTCAGCTCAGTTTACATGGTCATTTTCACATAATAAACAGGTAGTTAAATTAGGCATACTGCATTTCCCAGTGCAGAGTGTAATTTTTTTACCTCTTGGCAAACTGGACTACAGCTACTCTTATATGTAAGTAATTGGTGAAGGAGCTGTAAGTGAAGCCTTAACTTTAAAATATTTGTAAGTGCCTGCCACCTTTGGGGAATGGGAACATTTGAGTTACCGTGAGACTAGTGCAGCCGGGGTGGTTAAAGCGGCTGTTAGCGGGAAGGATGAGGTGGTGTGTCTGTGATGCGTGCCACTGGGATGGTCTTGTGTAAACAGCCCAGTAACGATGCCTGGACTGCATCCTTCAGGAGCCGCTGTTTTAGTACTGCCCACTTTAACCCAGGGAAAGTGCTTTTCTGCATGTATTCATGTAGGAAATGTGGAAATCGGCATGGTGCCCTTGCCTGCTGTGAGGGCAGAGGAGGGATCCTGTCTGTCACAGAGGGATGGTCATCAAAGGCTCAGTTCTTCAAATGATGGAGTGTGAAAAGGCTTTATCTCCTATTAATGTACAAGTCTTTGTCATCGGTGTATCTTAACAAGACAGTGGAGACTTACAGATCTACAAGGAAGTTGTAGGGTCTGAAGCCGTAGTTTGCTGGGTGGCGGGAAGCTGAATGCCATTACATAATTTGCGCCAGTAGTTCAGAAAACTTTTGATGCGGAATGAAGCTGGAAGAGTAATTGCATCTTTTAATAGTTAAAACCTGTGCCATCTTTGGTCCTCCTACCTTTCATTTAGGTTGTCCCAAAACAAGTTAGAAAACCAGTACAGGAAATCTTTACTGCACTAGTTTTTCTCTCTTCAGTTTGTAGCATGGCTGCTACTATTTCAGTAAAACCTTTGAGGGGGGACTGCTCCATCTTCTTTCTAAGGTATTAAAGAGGATGTCTCATGATGAAAATAATCCTGCCACTAGAAGTTTGTTAGGTGGTGGTACAGGGCACAAACCTGCTTTCTGGGAGCATATTTTGTTTTTCTGAGTTGGTTGTTTCCCTATCAGGGAAAACTTTCTGATGTATATGGTGTGCAAGAGACAGGCTGGTGCTGCCACGAACAGTGGGATATCTGAGGCCTTCCCTGGTGCTAAATCTCCTGACTAAAAAACTTTCTACTGGCACCTATAATCAAGTCTCTGCTGTTTTCATACAATACTCTGCCCAGGTGGCAGAAGCAAAGCACATGCATTTCCAAATGTGTAAGATAAACTGCTATTTTCATTATCAGCTAGATAAGTTTCAGTCCGTTGAAGTGATCCTTTTTTATTTCAGGAGCAGTTAAAATAAATGTTACCTCATTAGTTGTTTGTCTATAGTTTTTAAGAATGTCATAATTAAATTATTGACCTGTTTGAACAGATACAAATACTTTTTCATTCTAGTTTTGTCTTATTAATAGTTAAGCTGTTGTGAACTGAATCGTTTGAGGTAATTAATTTTTTAGTGAAATTAATTTTTTAATAGCTATACCATGTCACATCATTGTGGGACTCAAAAAAAAAAAAAAAGGAGCAGCTTACAGGAATATGATAACTTCATATGTTACTTCAATTCAGCAATGATATACCAGCAGCCACTTAGTCTTTCTGCAGGAGAGTGTAAAGCAGTCTTTGCTGCAGTCTTGCAGAAATGAATGAGTGGAGAGGCTTCCAAGGTCTTTGGTATCCAGTTGTGTTTATCAAGGCAAGTACGTGGTCAGCCAGCACAGCTCTGTTGTTGCACAGAGCTGCCTGCAGGAACTCCGCAGTAGCATTGATCCTGTGGATCATCTTATTCCCAAGACTGGGGTTGCTCCAGTGTCCACCAGCCTCTTCTGGCTGAGGAGCTGTAAGATGCGCTCATGTTCAGATGAGTGGAGGCTCCAGGAACAGTAGGGAGGTTCCCTTACATAGAGGCACAGTGGGGCTGGAGGCAGCGAATCTGCTCCACGTGCAGCGTTGGCTCAGAGACTGGGTCTGCCAAAACCAGACTCTGTAGGTTTTCTCTCTGTGTTGTAAAGCCTGCTTCCAAGAAAGAGCTGTTATTTGAAGAATAAGCATTCACTCAGGGTCACTTTACAGAGTGTCTATTGACCGATTTCACCTCTTTGGGTGTTTGATGTAGGGCTGCTGTGGCTGGCAGCTGCTGGCAGGAGTCCTGGAGCCTCGAAGAGCAGAGAGCAGGCGATTATAGCATTAAGGGAACCCTTTCCTTTCTCAGCACGCCTAACTGAACGCCTTTGTATGTTTACATCCTATTTCTGTGGCTCATTTCACCGTTGATGATTATCCTTTTTTTTTTCCAGTTGTCATAGATGTCATCTTGAAGTTCCATTATAATGAGAAACATATGCATAACTTTGTCATTGTTGGCATTACCTGGCTTGGTAGAAATTATTATTTTTAATCAAAGGCAAACATACTGATTAAGGATGCCACAACACTCCTCTGCCTATGGGGAACGTTAACAGTTTATAAATTGTTCTTGGTGACAATTCAGTAGTGAATTACTTTGATATATATGGCTAATAAATTAATATGATTAAGTTAATGAGTAGTACAAGTGTTGCCAAACTCCACTCGTCGGGCTTTTAATGCTGCTCCACATTTGCAGCTCTAGCTTCCCCCTGTGGTGAGAGGATCAGTGCTACCTACGCACTGTCATTGTGATAAATGGCATATCCCACAGTGCCCTGCACTCCATCTGGTGTGTCCCCAAAATGAGAAATATTTTATACAAATCACACACTCAGAAGCTCAAAGGGCTGTAGAAAGATCTATTTTTTCAAACAATAATAAAAATGCATACATCTCTTTAGCAACTCTTCATTTTTACTGTCATAATGAATGCGTATAGCTTTGGGAAATGAAAGCTCGTGTGAGTAACATAGGAAAGTTATCCTCTGCACAGTAAAGCTGACAAATAAGTTACATGCTCACTCTTTTATTTTATCACAAAATGTTCTTAGATAAAAAATGATGTTAGAACATCTATTTAACTGGATTTTAAAATTAAAGACCATGTATGCCACATGATTGAGTACCACCCCATCTCATGCCAGCAAATTCCTATGCTGAAGGGAGCATGAATTTGAGTGAATGAGGAATGCAGGATCATATCATTACTCTTTAAAATACCGCCATTCAGTAGAGTTCTGATAATCTAAAAACTCTACTTGGTGACTGAGAGTCACTGGGTTCCTTTCTTTCCTTTTGTCTTTTAATATTATCTTTCTTTAGGGATCCATTTTTAGTATCTGCTTTATCTGGGAGGGACGTTACATTTTTGACAAATGAACGGTTAAAGCTGTCGAGAATTGACTGAATGGTTAACCTTGTTGTAAATTTAATTTACACCTAGCTTCAGCTACTAATTATTGTCCGAGAAGTGTGAAACTCAGTAATATACTCCCATTTTTAAGCATTTGCACATTTTTAAAAAAATTTGATCCTGCTGAGTTCCTACGTCTTTTGAGATGACAAAGTTCAACAAAAGTGGTCACACTGAGAGAATTAAGACTATATTATCTTGACACTCAAGGAAGGTCTGTGCTGAATTTATCTTGATTTGCAGATGGAAGGGAACCATTTGAAAAAGTTGGCCCAAGTATCACAGAATTAAGAAAATCAGTAAGTTTTCATCTGTTTTATTTTTATAACCTGTGACATTCTTTCCTAGCAGCTTTTGTGTTAGCCTGGTGTCTGAAGGCAGTGAGGTCTGTAATGATCGTAATACCTGTCTGCTTCTCTCTGTCGTATCTTTAGCTGACTTTAAAACTGTTTCAGTTTTTTAAAGTCATAATTAAGAAATGTCATAAAGTAAAAAATAGAACCACGAGGTATGAAATACTTCAGGGCTCTCTGTTTACTGGAGGATTGTTTTGGAAATGGCAACGTAGCTATTGTAATTGAATAGTTTTTGTTAGGTTTTATTTTCCTTTACATTAGAAAGACGAAGTTGAACAAATAGTTACAGCCTGAAATGTTTTCCATTCAGTACGTTTAGCTGGTATCACAGCAAGTGTATTTAAATGCCTTAAGAGTGTTTGTGTAAGAATCCCAGACAGACTGCATATTGTACAGTCTTGCATTTGTATATAGGATGCTGGTTTTTTGGGGATTCATCAAAGTTTTATTCATCAAACTTTTAACATTAATGCTAATGGAGAATTACTTACTGGTTTAGCTAGTTGCAAGGTTCATCAGATGCACTGTAGGGTAATAATCCTCCCCTCCAGTAGGCAAATCAAGCCTCTTCAGATTCTTCACCTTGGGTGATGTAAGTCCTTTCATTATTCTCCGTTTTAAAAGGAGCATATTTTATGCTGACAATAGCAATTGGAATATTACAGCATACAATATCAGAGGCAAGGAGCAGAGATCTTCACTGATACCCCTACTCTGCTTTAGGTTTATCCAGCAGTATTTCAGAAACCCTCATAAGATCAAGATACCTGCACACACTTAAATTTTTATTCATATGAGGTTGAGAGTTAACAGTCTGTACTGTTTGAACAGATACAAGTGTAACTGGCTGGACAGTACATCTCTGGTTCCAGAAAAAAATTTGAGCTGTTATTTTTGCAGTGCTGAAATCCACTAAATTTACATAGATAATATGCTCTTAAAATGGAGATTCAAGTCTGTATTAGATTTGAGTACTTGGTTTCCTAAAGGAAAGCTTTGTAAGGCTGTATTTTTGCTAAATTCTTGGTATAACAACAATGCTCCAAATTGTTAGAAAAAAATCGGGAATAAATCTCACTGGATTAAAAAGTAAGCATGTACTATACTCAAGTCCAGGTATTTCTGTAGTTAGAATTCTGGTCAGATATTAAGTACATTTAGTGTAATTTGACAGCTGTTGTTCTTTGGTCCTTGACACACAGACCTCTGGAGTCCAAAACAAGTTAAATGCTCAAGTACGTTTTTAAGATTAGGGTAACAAATAATCTCATTGATTAGGCTTTGATTACTTGTTTGCTTAAACATAAGCATTTTGCTACTTATTAGAACACATTCTGTAAGGGTTCTTTTGGCAGATTGTGAATTCAGTAAGTGCCTGTGTCAAATCAGTGCTGCTTTTTGATTGCCATGGGGTCCTGGTTCTTATACTGTCTTTGGTGGGCAAGGTGTTGTGAAAAGCTGCAGTATGTTTTGTGAAAAAAAAGTTGGAAAGGATGTTAAGAAAATGGGTGCTGATTGGGAAGTCACTTGAAAGATGGCAGTTACTTGTTCGTTTTTTGGCATTTGCTGCTCCTGATTTCTGCCTTTTGCAGCATTTGCATTGGTTTTGCAGAGGGTGGAGCTTGGTACAGTGAAAGCAAGAGGGTGAGGCTTCTTTCTAGGCTAAAAGTGCTGTATACGATCATGAGGATGCAATTTGTGTCTATGTAACATAGTGAAAACCTGCCCTGATGATCTGAGAAAGAAGGTTGGTGTGTGTTTCTGGGCATGTGCAGAAAGTGGAGAGAAATAAGTGTAGTGATAGAGGCTACCTCACTGTCCTTTCTCGAGAAGCGGCTGGTATAGTATAGCTGATCTCCCAAGGAGCAGACCTTTGCTATATAGAAAGTGCAGTGGCTGCAGTTGGTGTTTCCTCCTGTGTAAGAAGAATTTGCTCTTCTTTCAGCCCTTCCCAAGTAATGAAACACAATGCCAAGTGCTGGCAACAAATTAGGATTCATGATGAAAAGAAAACATCTCTTACTGAGCAATTTGAAGAGGTGCACATTTTTATTTTGAAGCTAGCATAACTAAAATAGATTTCAGTGTCTGATCATTCTCATTAAGTGACTAGGAAGATATTAAGATTTCACTGGAAATGTATTTGTATTGCACAAACTATTTTGTCACAGTCAACATTAATTCGTGTAAAGAAATACAAGCTGACTTAATGAGTATAGCATTATACACCATCCTTTTGCTGAAGAGAAAGACCTCCTCATTTTGCAGAGACACATGGTGATAGCAACTGCCATTGTGCCTATTTTAAAGATAAATGTTGGACGGTAGTTCTGGAGGATTCAGTCTAAAAATGGAATTTGTCCTGAAAATTCTTTGCAAAGGAAAACCATTCCTAGAGCTACTGGGCTCCTGTAACATGAATATGAAAGACTTGACTTCAGAAAGAGAAGCATTTTATATAATACACGCCTGAATGTAAATGACAGACATTTTATTAGGAAAGGAGAGCCTTTATTAAAATATAATGATCTACATTGTTTTTATGTAATCTAATGAATTACAGTAAAAGCCTGCGAAATGAGCTGGAAAAGGTGGAGTACTCTCCCATGAAAGCAGGCTATGATAACCTTTTCGTAATTCTTTAACATGTTGAAAGAGTATTTCTACACAGACTTATTAAATTAAGCAAGGTCACCTTTTCATTTTATTAACAGATTTAGTTTGCCAGATCATGGACTTTGATTCTGAAAAATGTAGATGAATCAGGCGGTAACATATGTCAAGGAGAAAATTGGTTATAAAATGTTAAATCATTTTGATACACACATCTCTGTTTTTACCATTGCACAATTGTAAAAAACAGAGTGCTTAATTACTCTTTTTCACATTTCCATATTGATTGGATGTGCTTCAATAATAATAATAATGATATTTCGAAGTGGATTATCTCTCCTGACTGGGGCAGTCTCAATCTAATATTTGCATAAAGAAAAGAAAACATTCTTTTCAGTACTAATATAGTAATAGAAGTATAAAATTCTGTTCTTCTGACACACAGTATGCAAGCATTGCTTTGAAAGGTTACTTATAAATAATAACCAGTGAAACTGGTCATATGCTTAAAGATGAGCCATACATTGCATTTACCTGTCTGACCCCAGTTCAGCAAAGCAGGTATAAAACTGACAGTGTGTCACTCAAGTTGTTGATATGCATTCCAAAATCTCTGCATGAATATCTGTCTTTTAATGTGAAATACTCATATAAGGAGGAAAAGTGTATTTCAAGCCTATTACATGCATTTAACACAAAATTTTGCTGTAATTATTTATAAAGGATTTCATAGTCATTTCTAATTAAGACAGAAAATTCCATTTAGATTTCCAGTCTCTTAGAATTACTTTTTTGCTGTATCTACATGACACCTCTTCAGTCTAAGCAAAAGTAACAAGGAAGTTCGGGTATATGTAACAACTGAGAGAACATCCCATCGGTAGCCCCACACTTTATGTAAATAAAGGTGTTAATGGAATAGATTATTTTCACATTGCGTATGTGGTTCCAAATGAAAATACACAAGGTACAGATGTTGCTAAATCTCACTATCATTAACAACTGAGTAGTTCTGCACACATATGCAGAAAACGCTGCTCTTGCTACGCAGGGCACGCAGGCAGGGTACAGCAGAGAGCAGTTGACTTGGCCCTGGCAATCGCAGAGCAGGTGACTTGATTACACTGAAATCAGGCAGAAAATGTCCTCTTCTGGCCACTCGAGTGAATCAGTCAAATTATCGAGTGGCAAAACTAATTCTATGCCTTGGGCCATCAGAGCTGCCACTTCCTATAAGTCAAGCCTTCACTTAGTGTGAAATTGTTTTTTATTTTATTCTCTTTCATTTATTATGCTTATTTCAGCTAATCCACTTAGTGAATGTGAATTACCCAGTATACTAAAGCTGTTTCAGATGTGCAGCCTTCTCATGCTTTAGTGGTGAAATAGGAGGACTGCTCTCCTTTTAAGGCATTCCCGACTCTGTTATGACCTATGCAGTTAAAATAATATTTCAGTTTTTCAGATGAGAACTTGAATGAGGAGAAGAGTTTGAATATGATTTAAAATTATCTAAAAGTATATATGGTTGAACTTTCTTTTAAAAGCAGGTATAATTAATACAGGTCACATTTTTAAGAACTAGAAACATATTTGCAGTTCGTTGTAGGCTGTTAAATACTGGTTAATTTGAATGAGTTTCATGGAACAGATATTCCCTTGGAAAGCATTGAGTATTGTTTTCAACATCAAAATATTTCTTTAAATGCTGGCAGAAACAAAGCTAAGGTCTGCTTAATGCACTCATACAGGTGATAGACCCTAGGCAATACTTGGGTATGTAATTCTGTCCAAATGGCAATCCCTCATTTGACTCTGCCCTCTGGTACACAGCATTAACATTTTCCAACAAAGAGCAAAACATATGGAGTCTTTCATTTCAAGCAAACAAATATAAAAAAGAATTACGAGAATAAAAAGTAAAATGCCTGTGGAGATGGGCAAGGGCAGTTGCTACAGCAGAGTACATCCAAACAGACAAACAGTAGCCAAAAGGCACCTCCCATAGGCATCTAAATAAGGTTTCCTGTAGGCACAAGTACAACGATATGTAGATGTGTACATATTATATGCTAAAACATGATTCAGGAGGAAACAGATACATTGTTTTAACTCCTGTTCGCACAGCTCTTTGAGCTGACATACTTCTCAGGCAGATGAGTGGACTTGGAGAGTGGAAGGAAGTAAGCAGAGCCTCAAAAAGAAAAGTTGAAAGGATCATACTGTGATTAAGATGGATGCATTGCTGACCGTGTCAGAGCAACAGCTGCTAAATCTAGGAGGCACTTGAAAGAGTCTCTCTATTTTGTTATATATGGAAGTCAATAGGTTATTTGGGCTAAGAACACCCTATTATTCAAATTCAGCTGACCCAGAAAGCCATGCCATCTTTCAATGGCAATTCAGAAGGTTTTGCCATTTAGATAGTGGTTTTGGTATTTCCCAGTACAAAATTGTTCTGCGTAGTCTTGTATGACATATGGATATATTGATCTCAAGGGTTTTTTTCCTGAAATCTATTAGATTAGTCTGTATAAGGCTTCAGAGTGCTATTTTGTCCTTGCAGCTGGGTGGATTTGCTGAAAACCTGTCACCAGAATCTCTTTTTCAGACCTATTAAACACCAAGGAAACGTACCATAAATTGTTTTAGCTGCCTTGTTTTGGAACTGCTTCATTAAAAATTTTAATTAGAGATCATATTTTATTAGAGTAGCTTATCAGTCCTACCTACTAGTTAAGCATGAGTTCTTACCCTGTTGAGAAGTGTAGTTCATAGATGGAAAGATTTCACTGTAGACTGTGTAGGAAAATAGCCAGAGAAAAGATTTCACCTGTTGATACGGACATGTCCTTCTGTTTCTGATGTGTGTTTCTTGATCTCCATTTTTCATTGCATCATATTACTCTGCCTTTTCTCTTTATTTTTTTGCCCTTGACTTTTATGTCTACAATACAATTTGTGTTGACCTTGAGGTTGCCCTCAATTAGCTAAGCCATTTCAGTATCATGGCCCACACCAAAATCCTCCACAACGTGCTTCTGATTTGAAAAGCAGAGCCATTCTAGAAACTGGTCTGTGACCATTTTTCTTTTCTCTTCCTTTCAGTTAGTGTTTATTTCCAGGCAATAAAGAGAAGGAGTGATACAAAAGAGATAGAAATCAGAAGCAATAAATCATAGGATTGCTTCTGGTAGGTTTCCTATGCTCATGCCTGCAGTGTCTCTACCACCTGCAAAAAAAGGGGGGATTAGGAAAGGTTTGGATGAGAGAAATAAATCTTATCCCTGTAAGTTCAACAAACCTCTCAGAATCCAAAGGATGGCTGCCAGGGATCAAGATCAGGAATTTGATGAATAATGGGCAGACAGCAGGTTGTACTGGCCTCATGTTTGACCCTAAGTAGGAGGAGGGTGTTAGAATGGCCACATTGGAACGCAGGGTTCTTTGCTCTGCCATTGATGACAGCAACCCCAAGTCCCTGCTCATACATCTCCCCCTACGGCTGTGCTTGGTTGCATGCTCTACCCTCTGTATTGAAAGCCAGTGTTGGCCAGTTCCTTTGGCTGTCCCTCTTCTGCAGCGGGATTTGTTTGGCACTAACAGCAAACCTTGCTATCTAATGGATAGGTGGGAGTGGTTCTGGCTTGTGAGTAGACAGAAATGAGGATAGTTTGTGGTGTCACCCTAAAAGATGTGGTATGATGAAAGGAGGGCCTTTGATCTCCTTGGCTACTCTCTGTTCTTTTTTACCGCTTTCTCTTATCACTCATCAAGTATTTTTCTGAAAGATTCTCATCTATGGAGCAGTAGTGGTCCAAATGTTTATTTGTGTAACATCTTTCTAGAACATCTGTGCTGATACAGTAAAAGTAACAATGAGATCAAAGTAGTCTATTAAAAAGTAAAATACTGCTTCGTTTTAAGATTTATTACCTGCTTTTTTTAAAGGCTAAGATAATTGGCCACTCTTGAGGAATTAGCTAGTCTTAGAGATGAGCTCATTTTCTCTGCTTTCCTGCTTTCTAGCTCAATAAAATAGTATTTGGTCTTTAAAAGAATGGGTGAACTGTGGCATCTAATGTTACTGCTCATGTCACATGTATTTTTGCTAGATGAGAGCCAGCAACATAACTCTTAATACTTGTATCATCTGCATCACCAAATTCTGGTTATATACTTCTATGAAGTAACAAATGGAAGTTTTGCCATGGATTTTGTTGGCTGTCATTAAATTGCAGTTGGAACTGTAGTTAAATATTGTGAAATGATTTTTCACAAATACTAGCTGAGGGGCTATAAGCATCCCTCTTACAGTATGCTCAAGAAACATCTTTAATTTTTTAGTTTACTTTTCACAGTTTGGAGGGAGAGGCATGTCTCAAATGAGTTAACATCAAGATTAGAGACTGTGTTAGGTTTTGAGCTGCACTTTTGTAGTGACGTTCTGTCAACAAGAAGTTGAAATAAAATACAAAGAACTTCCCCTTGCTTTTGATGTTAAATCCCAGATTAAACATTAAACTTTTTCTGAAGTGAAATATGTATGCAGTGTTGGTTAATTTTGGTGTAGCTTTCACTCTGAATATTCATTAGTTAAATTAATAAGAGTAGGTTGATACTGTTATTGTCAATTTAGTCTTCTAAGAGTGTGAGTGAAGTAGTTTGTGTTCTCCTGTTTCTGCATATCTACAAGAGCTGGCATGAGAACTGTGTTAATCCTAGATTTTTTTTTTCTCTCCAGCACCTAGGTCACAGTCCACTGCATAAATTTAAATCTTAGTAAAACTGGATTTCTAATGTAAATGTTTGTGATTCTGCTTTTACTTTGTCTCGCTTGGAAAATGTCAGATTTCAGGTTACCTTTGTGGTTAAATAGACTCTCTGAGAACTGCTCATAAAGACGTAACATTTTGCAACATTGTTTGTATTAGGGGGAATTCAAGGACCAGAGGAAACTTTGACTGTAAAAGTACTCTGGATGACAGTGGTTACTAAGGATAGTAGGGAGCTGGTCACATCTTGATTTCAGAGCGCTTTTGGTTAGACCTGTCTTTCCAGAGAGGCGGGTTGATAATGATTATTAGTCCTGTCTTTAAAAAACCTTGCACTCAATTTCAGGGCATTCTGCCTGCGTAAGGCTACTGAGACCAAAGTTGTACTGTGAAATTGTAGAGAGCTATTGTAGATTAATTAAAGTTACAGTCCCACATTTGTATTCTATTTGGAATGTCACTTCCAGTAAGGGTTTTAAAAATGTAGTGGTGCGAATGGAAAAGTTTCAGCAAATATTAAAGGTAACAATGAAGACTTTTGTTCCTCATTAAACCATTTCTTGATGTTTCCCGATAGATTTTCATCTAAACACTTGCTAATCCCAGAGCTCTGACAAGCAAGGCCTGCTGAATTAGGCCAACCACTGCTACAAATAGCTACTGCACATGAAACAGTAATCATTGCTTTCCAGTCTATTATTAGATTAACTTCATAGGGATTGCTTTTTTCTCCTGTGAGTTGATGCATAAATGACATGCTTTACCCTCCAATAAATCTAACAGCAGAGTGGCTATGACATGATGTTCATACCCCTTAGTCCCATGACAGATTATTTTTGATTGCTGCAGAAGTTTACAGCAGCTTGAAACCATTAGTATTTAAAGGCATCATTGAGATTTTACAGCGTACCTGACTCAGACACAACAGGGCTTGTAGTGAGCTAAGTTTGCAGTGTATTGGCTCCGTGTTGTGGTTACCTGTCACAGGGAGTCTTACTTAGTTACACTGATCCCCAGCTGTCGTTGAGGGGAGCTGAACAGGCGTATGGCGCTGTACATTTGAGATTTCTCCTTGGAGAATGTTCTGTGCTTGAAACTTTTACCTGAAGACAGCTGTAACAGTTGAACACATGTGGGGACCCGTGTTGTGCATACACAGTACTTCATGTACTTCAGTGGATGAATTTACTGAAAAACAGTTGAACCTTTGTTGCGTGTTAACCTTTTGTAATTATGTGGGTGATGGTAATATTTTCCCCTACTTAAGCAATATATGGAAGTCTGCATTGTTAAAGGATCAGATTTCATTTCAGTACTATCTATGTGCTTTCAATAGTGTTTTTTCCAGATTAAAAACTTTTCCTGATGAAACCAAGATAAAGTTTGCAAAGTTTAAGATTCTTCAAACCCAAGGTGTTCACTTTTCTTATATCTCATGTAAGTTAACGACTGTTTGGCTCTGGTTCTAAACTGTTTACCTGTTACTTCATACAACTGTCCAAGGTAGACCTTGATTTGTATGTGTGTTTGTACATACTTAAAAAGCATGACTTTAAATAGCTCTCTAGATTTCGATAAATGTCTCTAGATTTCTATGTGGTTTCATCTCACAGCTTTGCTTTTCTATTCTGGACAATGTAATTCAACCTGCTTGGGTTCTAGGTATGTCAAACAGATTCAGGTCAATGGTATCAAGAAGAGAGCTAGTCTTAACATAGATATACAGTAGCCTGGCAGTTTTATATTTGACAAACTTTCTTTTTAAGGAATGATATCATAGCAATAATTAGGCTGTCCTTTTTTCCTTTAAAAAACCCCCAACCCAACCATCAACCAAGCAACAACCCCCCTGCCCCAGATGTTTAAATCCTTATCACATTTGAGTCCTTAGTAAGTTTTTTTTTAAAAAATGGGTTCCCAGTTCTGCATATATTGTGGTACAGGCTAGCTTTTTCTGAGTGCTTTTTAGCAGAACTGTCCTCTTCTGTTTGAGAGAATATGTAATAGGAAATGACTAACAGAATTTTTTTTTTAACACCATGTGCACTCTAGTTTTATGTATCTGTGCTTATAATAATATAATCTTGATTTTATTACAGTAAAGTATTTATGCCTTAAGAGGAGAATAACTAAAAGACATTGAGAAGGCATTTGAAATTTCCAAATGTGAATTTTCCATACCTGAGCACCAGAGCTTTGCCCATTAAGTCAGGGAAGAGAATTAATATTTTTTTGTACCCAAACTTGTATTAAATTTGGTCTTATTAGAAGATCTTAATTTGATTTCAGGTATTTACAGCATTCTTGAACAAGGTTTGAGTCACATCTCTGTGATACTGTTTACTTGTGGATTTGAACATGTGAGCTGCCCAACTTAATTCTGGTTGCGGTTCATCTGCACGCTGTTGTTAGAGCAGTGTAGACAAGGCTGAGTGGTTTTTACGGTGCCATGCTCACCTGTAATGTCTGCAGGAATGACATCTTTTCTTTCTTTCAGTGCAGGTATTTCTACCTGTTTTGCGATCTTTAGTTTCACAAATGATGATGAAGTTGTAATCAGTTAGGGTCTGTCTCACAAATCCTTCTGCAGACGAAATAAAGGGTGATGACAGTACAGGGAACCCTGCAATTTCAGAATTAGACCATTTTTCTTCTGACCTGTGAGGGTCAAAACTGAAGGGAACTGAGGATTAATCCATTGTTTATATCCATGTGTGATCTTGCAACATGTGGATTGAATCTTCTCTGCACCTGTAGTATAACGTTTTCCTCATGCTATGGAATAGTACCTTAACTAAAACCACAGCAACTTTCTCATGACTTCAAAGAAACAAAAAACCATATTGGGGTTGAAAGCATTTTGTTGTTTGTAATTTTTAGCATAGCACATATTAAATGTAATAACTGATGAGTTTAGTGGAAGCATCTCTTCCCATATGCAAGAAACATGCTTCATAAGTTGTACACATCTTTAAAAACTGTTAACTTTTATAGAATTTTCTATAACTCGTTCCAGGAGTGCTGTATACTTCTGTTTTCAATTGAGGTTCCAACATTTGGTTGAAGTATCTTCTGTACTTCTATCATCTCATAATTTCTTTCAGAGAAAAGAGAACAATCTGTGTGTTGGGTGGGAGGATGAGGGAATGCTAATTGAAACAATGTAATAAAAACGTAATTTAGCAAAACTATTAGTTTTGGGGTTTTTTCTATTTTAAGCCTATTATTTTTAAAATTACTTCTGTATTAAAAAGGCTGTAAAACTACACTGAATGTCAGCACATTGCATCTTAATTCTCATTTCCTTTGCATGAATAGTAAAATCTTTATAAATTGAGAACTAAAATTAATTGAATAAACTTCAGTTGAACATTTTTATGTTTCTGTTTGAATTAAAAAAAGCATATTGTAGACTTTCAAGAACATTTAATGGTTTCTAACATTGACCACACCTCGAACACAGTACAGGAAAAAAGTGCTAATGGAGGGAAACAAAAACCAAGAACAAATGTTAATTAGCACTGTATGATTTATAGCAGTGTTTACTGCTGTAATATAGTTGCCAACACCCATATCTTCCACTAGATCATAGTTCTTCATCCAGTAAAGAACCATTATCAGGAACTGCTTTTTTCAGCCTTAGAGCTGGTGGGTTGCAGCAGTGCAGCACAGAGACCTACGTGGAGAGAAGGACTTCAGGCTTAACCCTGAGAACTTTATTCTTTCTTCTTTTGCCACAGCAGTTTTAAGCTGAATTGGTTTCTCTGGCTAGTTCCTACATGCCCCTCACAAGGAGGGACTTCCCGTGGCACTGGTAATACAGGAGATTGGCAACCAGGGAACGCAGGTGTGAGACTGGAGCAGGAGAGCGGAGAGCTGCTGCTGTACTCCTAGCTTTAGGAAATAATGATGGGGTGGGAGCTTACTGGCCTAGTAACTGAATGACAGATCCGTAGGTTATAGTGGATCCCAAGTGGATCACTTGCTCATGGCTTGACGGTGTTTTCTGTTTTGGTGTTTGGGGTTCTTGTTTGTAAAATGCTAGTTTGTTCTTTGGGGTGCATTAACAATGAGCAGCCGTGCTGTTGTGTGCATTGCAGAGGAGGCCTGTGCTGTGATGCTGGGTGTAGAGAGAGGTGACCATCCCCCTTGCAGAAGGAGGTAGATTCTCCTCACTTGTTAGGTTTGTGGTATCTCTTACGCTGCAGTAATGAGTTCTTATTGCTGTATGCAAGTGGGGTTTACAGCACGAGGTGAGGAGGAACTGAGCTGCAACAAATAGTCACTGGAAACCACAGAGGAAGGCAGAATGCAGAATATGAGCAACTCTATCTCTGAAATGTACCAAATGGTTCTTGAAACAGCAGGAGTGCTCTTTGGTTTGTGGTTTGTTTTTTTTCCTGTCCCTGACATGGGAGTGATGTTACGTGCAATTTATGAGCCAATACTATAGCTTAAATCTTTAAAGTTTTTTTCTTGGTTTGTTAATGGACGGCAAACTTCTATTTTCTGAATTGAAACCAACTACAATCCCTTTAGTATCACAGAAGTCACAAAACAACCCAGATATGTTAATTCTAAACATGTTTGTGTGTGTTGACATAGGAGCGTTGGCACGTGTGCACATGTACACACACCCCATCGGCGCAGTGTTGACATATCTTTTCTATTTGCTATCAGTTATAAATGCTGGGATTACCTGGGCGATTGTTTTCTCAGAATGCCATAATGTAATCTCAAACCTAATACTCCAACAACCATGCACTAATTAAAACTGCAATTATATTTTTGCTCAAACAAAACGACTTAATAAACATTATCACAAACTGTTTACCCTTCCCAAAAACAATTTATGCTCACTAATACAATTTCCCATTAAAACTGCTGCCAGGTAAATTAAAAACTCTTGAAATAGTAAGTAAGTGGGAAATTAATTCAACAGTTTAATCTAGAGCTAATAACAGTTGCAAGCTCAGAAAAAGATTGCTACAGCGGGGAGTTAATTAACAGCTTATTCCCCATTTGATAAAAGTAATCCACTCTAATTCCAGTGTAATTTACCTCAATGTAATATAAAACCACAAGCTGCTTCTGGTGCTAGTAATTATTAGCCTTGTCCTGTGGCCACATTGACAATAAAAGTCAGCAGTATCTTAATAATAAGAGGCAGTCTGCTAAATGCCCACAATTAAAGATGTAACATGAAATCTTGAAACTGCAGCAATCATGTCTATTGCTAACCAGGCTGGAGCTAGGGTTTCCAAAGAAAGGAGCCGGACTCATTGCTGTGCCTAGTTCCAGTAGCCAGGTGTGCCTGTTACCGACCCAGCTTGCTCTGCTGCACAAAGTTCTGGCTGATAAAAGCACTGGAGATACTGTAGAGTACAAGTTACAGACAGATCTGTTGTTTCAACTTGTGAGCAGGGCAGAGTGGGTGCAGTTTTATTCTCAGTTATGTTCTCTGTTCCACAAATACAAAGTTGGGAGCTCTTGACCTGAAATAATCCTACTGGGATCATAAATTCAATGTGGCTCTTTTGGTCACAGCTGTATTGACATCTGTTTTCATTCATTTTCTCTTTTTGTGGGGTTAAAACCAATGATCAAATTTTGTACATTCACACAGATGTTTATATTGCATACATGCACCCACATACTCAAGCTTATATACAATCGTATGTCTGTACAAATATATTTTACTATAAATTTTCTTTTTTTATCCAGGATAATAATTTCCAATAATGATTTTTATTTGCTCTTGAGCAGTCGTGACAGTCTGTCACTGGGGAACTCCATTATTTAAGTACTGCAGGTTTGTTTAGCTTCTTTTCTGAATATCGGTTAGACTCCCCGGTTGGCCTGTCTCATGAGTTGTTAGCACTTTTCATTATCACTGATTTAGGGATGTCACAGAAAGGAAAAGTTAGTACACTGTAATCACAGTTTAACTTAAGTGCGTAAAATTAAATGACCTATTTAATAGTATATGAAGAGATACTTGAAATATAAAATGTGTGGCATTATTTTAACCCATTGGTTATTAGGAAGGGGTTTCATTTTACGTTGTCACCTAAAATACTTGTTTGAAATATCTGTGTACTCGTGTAACTTCTTCCTGCAGCTTTGGTGGATTGCTCAGAAATAAAATCCCTGCTGGAAAATGCTCTATTGGATAGCAGTTGTTAACAAATACTTCTGATGTTTTAGTTGTTTTTAAATTACTCTGAGAAAGAATTAATTTTAAAGGCTAATTCTGAAAATAACAAAGCAAAGGTTCTAGGATTGTGTGCTTATGTCATTGCAAAAGTGTCAGAGCTGGTGAGAAAGGTGATGGCAGTGACTGTAGTGATAGTTCAGTTACAGAGAGAGTATTCTTTTCCTACGTGTTCTTCAAGAAGTTTGGGTGTTCTTGGGTTCGTGCAGAGACAGACAGATGTTGAGAACTGAATTAACACTTTGAGCATGTCTGAGATCTGGTAGGATGCTCTGCATTTTTCTGCTAGTGTTGGTTAGCAAAGGCAGTTATCTTTTTTCCACATTAAAATAAATAACTAAAATATTTTAAAATAGATGTTTTCTTATTAAAATACTACGTTTTATTCAGGTGGAAGTTTTGCTGACTTTTCAGTACCAATCTTTAGTTTGACTGAGTAATCAGCTCCTGGCAAGGAGTATTTGCTAAAGAGAGCTGGGACACACCTCCATGTTGTACCATTTCTTTCTTGTCAGGTAGCTTGCTCTACTTTGCTCTCCTTCACTGAGGCTTGTTGCTTTTTTCCTCTCTTTGTAAGTATGAGGGTGGTTAAACACTGGAGCAGTCAGTGGAGTGAAGTCTTCATCCTTACCTATACTCTAAACTGTCTGAACACTGTCCTGGGCCATCTACTCCACATGACCCTGAAGTGGGACACCAGACCTGCACCATCTTTAGAGATACTTTCCAACCTCAGTCGTTTTGTGATATTTCTTAATTCACTGGAATTTCTCATTAATCTTGTGACAGTTTGTTGGTTTAAGGTTTCTCTTTCAGGCTTTTTCTGTCAAATAAGACAAGAGTGGTTAACAGAGTAGGAGAGTAGGAGGCTACTGAGTACTTGGAATGATGGGTTTTTTTTTCTGATAGCAATAAGAACTCTTAGGAGAGACTCGTAGTGTCCGACTATAATGACACGTAAACTTTGCTACCTACTCCCACTTTGAAACAATCTTTTCTGCTCAGTTTAAGCTAATTTACAGTTCTGAGTTTGGAAGGACTTAATGTTTGTTGTTAAATAAATCTTCAGTAAAAAATCTTGACCATAAAGGCTGTTCTTTCCTGCTGGCATAGAAATCATCCATAATCTGTATTTTCTGTATATACAAGGTCTCTTGTGTGAGTGAACTGATGCTTAAAATCCTGTAGGTCAAGGATTGAAGCCCAATCATTGTGGATGCTCAAACTAGATAGGCCTAGAAATGAATTAGCACACCTCATCAGCTGCTCATCCTTGCTAACACAGCGCTCGGTGCTCTCATTGCAGTCACTGTGTCCACGCTTGCAGAGCCATAGCAGAGCCAGGGCAGGCACAGCAGTTCTAGCACAGCACTTTGGGCTGAATTAAAATCATCCCTGAATTACACAGCCTACTGAACTGCTCTGCAGTGCAGCTCGGGCTGAGATGTTCTAATAGCCAGATAAAGTCTTAGATTTAAATATGATCTCATAATTGAGTAACTTGTATTTTTATTTAAATATATTTGACAGTCTGGGAGAAAAACATTCAAGAAATATTTTTTAAAATACTCTTAGTGCCTAATCTTCAAACAGCTGCAAGGCTATTATGAAAATTTATATGAAAATTAACACAATATTCTGAAGGAATATGGTATGCTGACAGACTAAATGTTTATTTCATATTTAGCACTTAAGGTGGGCTGTGTAGGGTGAACTTCTGAAGGGCTGAGACTTGCAGGAGAGGCTCAGGGTATTGCCTTGGATGTCTTATGATGGAGAGTTGTGTGTAATGTCTTGTGTGGACATGTGTGCTGTAATTTACAGATTGATGGATTAAAATAAACTGACACCAAAAAAGCTGCTGCGGTTGACAGTCCTGGTAATGTGAGCTCTCCTTTTCAGTAACTGCTGAGTCAGGCGAGTCAGTGCAGGATGAGGGGAGTCCCCTTTGGTACCTGTGAGGTGACAGCATTAGTATAATTATCCTGTGTTTTAAGGAGTCCTTTTCTGCATCGTCCTGACATGCTTTGGCAGGACATCGAGAGGCAGCAACTGCTGATCAGAGAAAACTCTGGCTTCTGCAGGCCGTGGAGCAGGGGAGGTGCTCTTGGGCACATCCCCAGGGATGTGCGGAAGGCAGGGCAGGGAGCAGGTCGCCTGCTCTTCCAAGCAGGGCTGAGCAGCGCCCTCATCCAAAATGACCATCGGGTTGTGTAGACAGGCACCCTGAGCGCTGGTGTGGCTCCCGCTGGTCCCTGTCACTGAAGTGCACACCTCAGCTCAGCAGCATCCTCTGCACAGATACCTGAAGCATGAAGCAGAGACTACGAAGGTGCCTGTGCACAGGACGCAAACATAAACTCTTCAGCTGGCTGTTCAGCAGAATTGTAGTCAGTCTCAAGGTGCATTAATGTGACCTCACGGACACAACGTAATTTAGAGAGGCCATATGCAATTAAAATCAATATATGATTAGAATAATTTTTCCTAAAAGAGTTTAAATTTCAAAACCAAATTTAGAAACCAAATTAATGTTCTGTTTATGTAATTACTGAGTGCAGACGGGCTGTTTGCATCCACTATAAGCAGAAATGAAGTTCTGCCATATTCCAAGGATTTAACCATTTACAATGGTGATTATGACTCTTGCAGAAAGAATTTGATACTTGACAGGGTAAATCTCAATGCACATGGCAGCCTGTGGACCTGGACTGCTCTTGGGTTGCATGTGTTGAGTAGAGAGAGATGTGTTCAAGGACCACACTGGTAATCCGTACAGGTCTCTTGGTAATCTGAGCTACAAGATTTCATCAAGGTATTCCTGTAGTAAGCCCGAGCAGCACATCCAGTCCCAGCTCAAAGATTCAAGTGATAGAGAATTCATCCCATGCCCTGGTAAATTTTCCCAGTGTTTACTTATTTCTGTTATTAAAATTTGACCTTTTTTCCCAGTTCATGTTCAACTTTCTGCCTATTGCTGCAGATTAATGGAACTTTATCTCCATGGTCAAGCACTTACCATTTTTCTTTCATTTGTTTCTTTTTTCCCCCTCCCTCAACCCTGAATTCAGTGAGCTGGTAGCAGACGTACCTAGTGACCGGAAAAGAGCAGGTCCCTGATACAGGAAGAGACATTACATCAGTAATGTTGGTAACAAAAGTTGATAGGGATGGAGTACAGCCACACACAGGGGAGACAGGGATTGGGACTGGCCATGGGAGGGATGATTTCAGAGCTATGTGTTAAGGTGGGAGCTAGGTGATGCAATTCATGATTTATATAAATGTAAACTCATGTTTGCAATCATAAAACTTGTTAGCCCATTTTTATCAAGTAATTTATTTTTTTCTGCCTGGTTTGTCTGGCCTTTCAGACCATTTTCATTATGTTAATGTAATTAATAAACATTCTGAAAAGCGGGATTGCAGCAATTTATTTCAGGAGGGTTTTACTTTGGCTTTTTTACATTTCTTTCCTATGCTGCCACTCAACATTTCAGAACTAATGCTAAAATAACCTGCTTTTCTGCAATTCTTCCTGGCATGGAAGGGCTTTTCCTGTATTTCTCTGCCTCATTGACTCTCCATCTCATTTAAAAATCTTTGCTGAAAATACATCTTTTTCCCCTTGCATGACCCTCATAATTTTTATCTCTCTCTGCTGTTATTTTAGTATGTAATTTTACTTTTAAACTAGCTGATGGCCCTTCATTTGAGAAAGGGCAATCAATAAATTATGTGCTGATTGTGGTTATTCTTCATCATATTTTGGTATTTCATTGTCCAGACTGTAACAGTTGATATATATTTTTGTTGTACTTTTTCACCTTCTTTAGGGTATCATTATTCTTGGCTTTTAATAATTGAAATAAAATTCAATCTTTTTCCCTCGTGAAAGAGAGAATGAAGGAATGAATCTCTACCTGCTAAATATCATTTATATCAGTTAATGGCCTTGGTGAGGAAACACAAGCTTGACCAAACTCGACATAGGTTGAGCAAAGAAAGTAAATGGCTTTCCTGAATAATTTTTAGTTCATGCCACTAAATCATCAAATAACAGCTTCTAGAGGTAAGAGGCTTCTATGAAAAACCAATCAAGAGTTTCTGAGATACTTTTTTTGGGAAACTGATGTGGCAGCTTCAACAGAAGTAGATTTTAAGATCTGCCTTGGTCCTCTCCCTGAGGTCTGAAGGGGAGGTCTGCGTCCTTCAGGAAATCTTCAGGGTAACTGGAATGTGAGTGTGCAGACCGGCAGTGTGAGGCTTGTTTCCATGGGGCTTCATTTTCCACTGGGACAAGTTTGCGTGAAGAGAAGGATAACGTCTGTGGGAAGTCAGTGTCTCTTGACCCAGGGAGGTATTTAACCAGTTACTCCCAGGAAAGGAGAAGGGTGGGTGATGTGGTGTAGCCTAGTGTTGCACTGCTGCCTAGACTTCAAGATCCTTTGTGTATGTGCAGAGGACATCAGGGCATGCTCGCTGAGTTGAGGCCAGCCTTCCTTGTTGCCCAGGGGTTTTTGCCCCTGTCAAAAATCTGTTTTTCAGAGGAACACGTCTTCATCCAAAGGAATTGAAACGGATTTGGTATGATCTTGCATGGTTTTGTACTTGATTTTGGTTGGGGGTTTTTTTCAGTGTAAAGGGTGTACTGGTGACTAACTAAAATCTATAATGCAAAGCTCGCAGGGCTGAAGTTCAGAGAGGTAAGATCCTACCAGTGATAAATATGCTCTGACAACACAGAGGTCTAGGTTTGTGTGCAGATGCTTAAGCATAAATAAAAACTGGCCTTTACTCTGATCTATACAGACATTTCTTACAGGTTAGTTCTGTGGTTTCAGTGCATGCTAATTAAGAAGAGAATATGATAGGACTGAGCAACCTTTGGCAATTTTAGGGATTTTCTGCCCATAAAGCTTCATTTTTAGCATTTTTATCAGCAGTTGTTTCCTCGGAAAGATGATTGGAACATATATAATGAGAAAGGTTTGTCTTACTGCAGGTTTAGATCATTTTTATTCATGTAATATTTAATATTTGCTTCTAGTAGCAGCACCTGCATGTGACTCAGCTTCTCAGCTTTTAGGAATGGTTAGTGCTGGTTTGCTGTCACTTGATAACTAAACTGTAATATGTAAAAACCCAGAACATATTCTTAGGTCATCTCAATGCATGAATCCAGTCTCATAAAGATTTTCATTACAGTTTGAGGAATGGGATGTGCATCTTATTCATTTGCTCATACAGATTTTAGCTCCTGACTCATTCATCAAATGCACAAGTCCAAGCCAACAGGAATGATCTCTCCAAGAAAGATAAAGAGGACCAATTTCAAATGGAAGACATTGTTCTTCGTAGCAGCTCACCTCATCTGCCATCACCTGTAATTGATATTATCTGGCTTGTCATCTGCACTGTACCTAAGCACTGCATGGTATGAGAGCAGCTGGGTAAATAGGAGCCATAGAGTTTATGAAATAAAGCTGAGGGACTTGCATTTCCCAAGTGCTTCGTGTGCTGCAAAGGGAGTGCTGGAATATTATTCAGAAGCCTTTCAATTATTTCAATCTAGCAAGTTCTGAAAAAAATAAAGCTTGCAGTAGCATGTTATTGGCAAGGGAATGTCATCAGTCAGCCAAAAACAAACACAAAGAGAGACTACCTTGCAATCTGAAAGTGCTGATTGCACTTTCTGTGAAGCCAACAGCAAAAATATGCTTATTTTATTTCTCAATTTTGGTAAACAGCTTAATTAATGAATATATATCACTGGCTAACAGTATGCCCACAGTATTATAAATGAACGTGTTCATTTGACTGTTAGAGCTCCCAAAACTTTGAAGCTGACGCTCAATTTTGTAAATGTAAACCAGCAAGAATGTACTATGATTCATTTTCCAACTCCTTAGCAAATTAAAAGGGCAGCTCCTACAGCCATAAAGATTACTTACTAACTTTTAAATATACTCCCCAGTAAATTGTCTTATGAAGCATGTCGGTATGTCCAGAGTGCCTCTAACGGTGCCAGATGATATGGTAACAAATACTCAGTGCCAGTCGTCTTTGGCCAGAAATCTTTGATATAAAGACTCCTGCTTGAAAGATTCCTTTCCTACTTAATTAACATATTGCACTTTGCTGAGTTGCATGAAAAGCTCTCTCTTAGAGTTGGTCCCTCTGGTAGAATTCCAATACAAAGTTGGGAAGGAATAGCTCAGGAGTGAGCGATGTACTGGCTGTGCTGCAGCTAGTAACATTTGCTGAGATGTGTGGAATTCCTGAGCTCTGGTTCATTAGGATTATTTACTTAGATACTGATTTCAGGATATGTAACTACTTTTTTGTGAGTTTGTTTCTTTCCTTTTCAAGAGCATTAAATAGCTTTAATTTCTCTTTAGTAGAGTACGGGGTAAGCAAGGAGAGGGAAGCAAATAGCTGTAACTGCAAAAGTGCTATGCCATCAAAATTTAGTTCTAACTACACTGAAATCTCTTGAACTTGGTAATAACATTGTTGGCAAACTCCAAAGTGTGGATAGCCAAAATATTTGTTTTAACATGTATTTTTATTAAACTAGACAACATTATTACTGCCACAGATTAAAGGCCTTTAATGTGACTTTAATATTGTTATTAGATGTTAATGTCTTAGGATAGCACTCTGAAGATGAAATAGTTCTCATTTACTTTTCACCACAATGAATACTAATGTATCAGGGGACAAGAGTCATCTTTGCCTTCTGTTCACTTTGGCCAAATAGGAAAGACAGGAACGGAAGACAAGGATTAGTCATCTGTGAGTGAATGCAAGTGGAGTTGTGAGGAAAGCCAACTGAAATCCAGCCCTGCAGATCTCCCGCTCATTTTTCTATTTTGACTAGATAAAGTAGGAACAAACAGTAGGTTGTCCAATTTCCAAGGTTTCTAGTGGGAATTATCCAAAATGGTTTTGTTATTTCTGCAGTGGTTTAGAATATCATTTCATTTTATTATTGGCCATGTTGTGCTCATCATATTATGAGTTCTTTCAGGAAGGAAAAAAAAAAACTCATTTCCTGGGGAGAGTTTGTTTTCTGTACTTACAACTAGAGGCTAAATACTTCAGCTCAATAGCAAAAAAATTTTATCTTCTGGACAAAATGAAAGGAATTCTGTCTTTGGTAAATATGGGTACCTGTCCCAGGTATAACAGAGAGAACAAAACCTAGTTTTATTAGTGCATACATAGGAATATGTCACCTGTGGTTAAAATTGTTCAGGGCTTGTTCTTTTGCTCATTAGGAGCCACATTTAGTTATCAGAACTTGTTTGCTCTTTGAATCCACAGTGGAACACCTCGAATATAGTTTCTAGTAAGTGACAACATGGACATATGTTGAAGTGGTTGCAGATTGTATTTTTAAGGTCTTAAAATGTTTTGCTTGTGGCAGCAAAATTTACGTAGGAACATGGCACGTATGCTATCTCATTCTCACTCTCCTCAGCCTGAAGGGCTTCACAGATGTTGGATTAAAAAAAGTGTTCTTCCTCACTGACACTTGCCTGACTCAGTCCTATTTCCAGAGGTTTGGGAGCTCTAAGGTTTCCAGTTACATTTCCTGTCTGAAGAATCTGCAAAAACTTTGTGTGTGCTTTTGTCACACGTGCATCATCATAACACAAGATATTCAGGGTGTAGCTTATAGAGGTGTTACTGCTAAGAGCCTAAGAACAGCTGTGGAATTCATTGGATGCAGTCACATTTCATCACCAGAGTTTTGAGTGCTGCTGAGTCTGGAATATCCTGAAAATCAAATTCAATCTATGTCTAGACATGCACATACAATGTGAGAGTGTATCTTTTCAGCGTTGCAGATTGCTTCCAGCAATAAATAAGCAAAATAGAGCAGCACATCTACTAGATTTGGCATTATTTAGGAGAAAACAGTTCTGTGGGACATTTTAATCACGGAGCTAGTTAACAGTTTTTATTTTAATTAAGTATTTTTGTCCATGATGCTATCTAGTGCAAATTATTTTAAGACAACTAGCGATTTAGCTCAAGCATAAACAAAAGAGCAGCCCAGTAGTGCCCTTGCCTCTTATTGCAGAGTCTGTGCTCCAGCAGCAAGATTCTCTGCTATGAGAACACGGAGGACTCATGTGCCACCTGCAAGGAGCAGCAGCTGCTGGCAGGGCTTAGGTTCAGTTCTGTTGTACCTTTCCGTGCTGCTGTTTTTCTTCAGAAAATTTCCATATTTAAAAAGAAAACAAAAGAAAACCTCACAGTGATCATTTTTTCTTTCTGGCTGTTATTTTTTAAAAGGTGCAGTTACTGATGTCTCCATACCAGATGGTGTGATCCCATGATGCCTCTTATAAAATGTGATATATAAGATATACCTCAATAGTTGAGTGTTTGTAATACAAATCAGTCTTACAATGTGTTCCAGCAAATAGTGATTGTCCCAGATTTTTCATTTCTCATCTGCTGGTTTTTCTCCATCCTGCTTCTCTGTTGCCCGGAGAGAGAGACAAGAGCTGGGTACGCACCCGCACTATGTCCAAAATGCACGTGTTTCCACTTAAGCTCACACCCAGTTTGCTTGAGTGGCTCGATGTATTTTCAGTGTTTTCTGTCCTGGAGAACGAGATATTTTAGTATTTCTGAATAGCTTTTCTGTGTTGGTTTAAAAATCAGCTGTCTTTTAGATCTGTTGGGGTTTCTTGAAAACTTCCAGTCCTTGTGTTCTAACTCGGGGATTTAGGTTTGCAATAGTGTCGATCATTACTGGCTTGCATTTGAAGTTGGGTGGAATATGGATGAGGGGGTCCCAGTTTGGCTGATGGTGGTGGAAGTTTTTCTGACAGTAAATAGAAATAACTGAGGTGCTGAGAATCAACAAAAGATTAATTTGTGATGGATGGCATGGTCTTGCTGGTAGGTTTAGTGCATGGAGGGACGTGCATATTTGTAATACTTGAGAACGACATAGCTAAAATATTGCTGGGTGCAGGTGTTCTGTACCTGGGAGGGTCAGATCTAAGCTTATTGGGTTTTCTGGTCTGCAGAGATCTTCGGTGTCCAGGTGGGTTCAGCAAATCATACATATTGCCTCAGCAGCAGAAACATGGTACATAAAGTAATAAATAATCTAAAAAGGAGTAATAATCAGTGTCCTTTAAAAAAAAAATGAGGCTGGGAGGGTGGGGGAGGGCTGTGATATTTTCCCTTTTCAAGAGATAAATAGTATAAAGAAGGAATGAATGAATTACTGCTTGATGTGCTTAAATTTGAGGCTACGTGTTAGGGAGTAAATGACAGAGGCTGCTTGTGCCTTTTAGTTTTGTTTACTTACTCTTGAGAAAGGTACTGGGATGAGTAGAGAAGGAGATGGGAAATCACCTCTTCCTTCCCTAGGTTACTTTTAGGGCTTGTGGTCAGCTATGTCTCCTTTAATGATGATAAATGCCTGATTTTAATATCTTTGGATTTTCTCCACTCTTTATTGGTTCTTTTATCAACATTATAATACAGGAACATAACAATTTGAAAGCAAGATCAGGCAGTTCTTTCACTGTGTATAATTTCTGTAAAGTTCCTAAGGCCAAATGTTTACATAACACAGATACAATATTTTCTTCTGAAAAGTATTTTTGTGGTATAAATCATTAATTCTTGCCAAAACTTTAAAAAGGTGATTTGAAGCTTGGGGCTGTGATGTTTCCTGCTGTCCCTGTTGTTTATCAGAAGGCTGAGCTGCCTGGCTGATGAAACTACTCTTGCAAATTTTGACTGTGTAGACTACTAAGGTTTTTGCAGTATTTCTGATGGCTAATAATGATAATTTTTTTTTCTAACAATAGTAATAATGTAAGTATATTGTTTTAATGAATTCTATCTTCTCTTTTTCCTTAATTTAACCAAATTGTCTTCACTTAGCATACACCATTATTATTGAAGACTTTCAAAGCAGTAGTTTGAAGATTGTAATCCATTCCTCTCTTACTACTATTTAGTTTATGTATTTGGATGTCCAAAACACTTTGTAGGAGGATTAGAACTGTGAAATAATTTGGTTAAATGATTTGATGCACACTCTTGGCTGGAGACAGGGTTATTGGTTTTGTTTGAATAATTCCAGTACCTTTTCAAAGTGTTCTGTATTTTCCCATAAAATTTCTTGCCCAGAATACCAGGGGTTCCCATTTAACAGCACCAGTGGAGAACAAGTCTTAAATTTGCCTGTGATTAGGAAAATAAATTCTTAAAATTGTTTATACACATCTTAAAATTGCTTATAGCATTAGCAACAATAGCCAGGTTTGACCTGACTTCTCTTCAGCAAGCAAAAGATGTAGCCAAATACTTAAGGAGTTTTTCCAAATGTTGATACATGTTAAAGTCTTTAGGAACAGTTAAAAACTCAGGACTTCAACCAACTTGTGTTAGTCATGATATGGCCTAAAGTTGAAGTATTTTATAAAAGCTAAACAATGCCAAATGCATTTGGCTGAGATCAAAAGCCAAATCTATTTGTTCTCTTTCATCTTCAGTGTTCCATTTCCTGGGAGTATGACCTTAGTCAAACATCTATTAAAGTTAGCTTTTGATCTTACTCCCTTTTTTACAAAAAAGAAAAAAAAGTCAATCTTTAAAATTTTCTTCCAGAGACAATCACACTATTGTGTTTTAATGTTCCAGTAGTGTGTGAGTAAATAGGATTCTCTGATGTATGTGATAGAACAGTGGTTAAATGGGACAATCATTTTTGTGTCAGAGACAAGAATCAAAAGGAAGCATTCTTCAGAAGCTGTTAACTGGAAAAATCCCCCCAGGTCAGTGGAAACATGTTAACTGGTCAGTGTGCTGCATTTTTTGGTCCTTTGATGAAAATGCCTTGTAATTTAATAACAGGTAGCTGTTCATTTGTACTACAGTTTTCTCTTCACCAGTCAAAGCTACCTAGTGATTAATCAGTAAAAAGGTTCATTTTCTTCTCAAGTGTGAGCAGTTCAGTGGCTTTTTGAAAGAAAAAAGGACAGATGGGATTGTGGATCTTTCATCCTTCATTTCCTGAATAGAATTATAAAGATGTTTCTTGGTCACCTATAAATTTCAGGATTAGGGCAGCCTAACTGTCTCACTTCTCAACTTAATTGAAGTGAGTTGGTCATTCATAAATACTGTTTCCTAAAACTATAGAGAGGAATAAAAACATGATTAACATTTATATTTAACACAATGAACTGGTTAATTATTAATTAATCCACCATAACTATCCTATTAAACCTACTCTTATCTATGAAGTGCCACTGTTAGGGAAATCTCAATTAAAGGATATAGTAGATAAATACTGGAAAGTTTTTAAAAAGTGGTATCTAGGGAAGAAGGAAAATGTGTCTTTTTAATAAACTGCTAAATTGACAGAGAATCTATTTTATATTCTGCATGTACTCTGCTGAAATAGTTGCACAAAATACAAGGTAAAAAATGTTTGTTCCTGTAGTACTAGAAGAAATGAAACTGATACACTGATGATAACTCATGAGTAAAGACCAGTAAAGATTTGCAAGGGCAAAGAGAATATTTGCATAATTTTAGATTACTGAGTGTTTCAGTTCAGTGGCTAAATTATTCCTCTCCTTCTTGAGTCTGCATTTGGCTTGGAGGCTGCAAGTTAATTCAGCTTGACCAATGAGTAGAGGCACATCCTTTAAGATTTTAAAAATGGTGTAGTTCATTTTCTACGTGTTATTTTTATTCACCACCTGGAACAGGAAAATAAGCTTCCAGTCAGTGTCTCAGCTTTGAAAAATATTCTTTCCTTGTGTATCATAAAATGGAAATAGCTATTCTGGCCTAAGTTCATAAACAAAGCTGCTGTTAACCTATGGGGACTAAATTGTTTGTCTCTGTGTTACTTGTGCAAGTAAATGGGCATGAATAAGCGTCAACGAAAACTATATGAAAGTAATGTACAGGGAAATCAGGAATATTAGAAGTAAAAAATGCTTGAAAAAAGGAGAAGTTAAGGTGCATACACCTCTGTAATCATGTTCCACACAGTTTCTGGGTGTGTGATCAATAGTCATTAATTTATGCCCCAGAGGAAAATGTAGCTCTTCATGTTTCTTTACCTGTGGTCTTAAGCATAGCTAGAGGTTCACGCTGGTTCCTTCAGGCTGTGGGATGCCTCCTATTTTTTCTTTGCAGTTTTAGAATTTCACATACCCATTACCCTAAATTACAGAAGGTGACCAAAGCAGCATCTTGGCTTTGACCCAGGGGAAGTGTTTGGGCAGCCTTCGCTGCCTCACATGGCCAAAGTTGCCTCTCATAACTGTGCTGGGAAGCTGTACAAATGCTTGATGTTTGTTGTGGCCAAACCCTGCTGAAGTTTTTTTTTCTTTTTTGAAAGAAATGCCATGACACACCACTTAGACCAACTTGCCACAGATTCCTACTTCAAATAATCAATACTGATGGAAGGCTTTGTGGCAAAAGCTACATTCCTGATATGTGAAACATCAGGTTATAACTTCTTGTGATGAAGACATTTTTTCACCCCCTGAATTAATAAAGAAATAACCTGATAGGTTTTGTTATGCCAAAAGCATATTAGAAGTAAAAAAATATAGAGAGAAAGAGCTCAAAACCCAGCAGTAGGGAGAGTCTTCATTTGAGGAGGTAGAGACCTAGAGTCTAGTCCTTTCTTCCCCATGTGTTATTTTATATTAAACGATTTGTGCAAAATTCATTTGGGAAAATTATAGGAGTCAACTAGTCCAAGAAAATTTAAGTCACCTTTCTGCACTACATTCTACATCTTTTGTCAAGTTGGTATCAGGTGCAAATGTGGTAGGCTCTACCTTAAAGCTGGAAACCATCCTGTGTGCCTGAGTTCCTGAATTTTCAGTGAAGGTTTCCTTTCTCAACAGAGACATTGCAAGCAAAGTTACTATGGTGCAGTTGCCATCTTGAGTAAAGAGGGAGCTCGCTGCTGTTGGTTGTAGCTTAGTGAGTAATAATGGGCAAATACTATTTGTTTGGTTTCAAGTTAGTGAAAAAAATTAAAGGAAAGATGGGAGTAACATTTCCCTCGTCTGACACTTGCCCTTACAGGAGGGGATGGATATGGGCTCCGGATGGTACAGTCCTCAAAAGCCCATTGTGTTTGTCAGGCTGGTCCAGCTGAAGTGAAACTAGCAGGGGTAATGCTTCAGCAATCCAGTCTCTAACAGCAATGCTGATCTTGACATCTTGTTGATGTTTCATTTGAAGTACTGTAGTACAATGAATTTATCGAACTCGGTATTCACTTAAAATCCTTGAGGTAGACCATTTGTTACATTGTGATTTGAGACATCTGAGACATAGCTGAGCTGTGCCATCTGATAAAAAAAAAAGTATGGAATTTTCCAATCAGAAATAGGAAGTAGCTTGAAATCACTCACAAAGATATCCTTACTCTCAGAAGACCTTCCAGCCCAATTAATTTTACAAACTCAAGAGATTTGTGCCAACTCCAGATAAGATTTCAGATTTTTTTTGTACTTAACTGAAAGCACCTCCAAAAATGTCAATTTTTTCCCCATCATTACCACTTGGGGACAAGTGCTTTAAGCCCACAGAAGTGGACTTAACAGGAAAGGAATGAGCCTGGAGAAGAAAATAACAGATAATTCTAATTTTAGATAGCAGCCCATGCACCATGCCAGGCTTCTATGATGATAGAGAAGTTACAGCATGTCCATGGTGAATATGAAGGCTATTTGGTCTAAATGCATTTATAATATAATTTTAGGTCCCATGAATCCAAATGTATTGTAAAATGAATAACTGAATCCTGCAATCAAGAGCAAGTGCACTGAGCTCTGAAGCCCAGGATAAGGTGACCATTAAGCCCTGTTAGTGCATCCAGGCCCTTGAATGCATGGAGCTTTGCAGGCTGTTGGGCAGTCCAAGTTGTTTTGAACCTGACTGAAGTAAACCTGAGGTTGCCCACCTGGGTGTTGCTAATGACAGCACACAGTACTGGCCAGATTCCAGTGTGTGCCAGTATCCTTATTAGTCCTGGTGCTGAAAGAGTTTCTGAAGGTGCCAAAGCATTCCAGCTCTGTGAGTTGCAAGACCTGCATCAAAGGTCTGTTTGCCTTTTTGGACTGATGATAACTACCTTTGTCTTCTTTCCTGTGGCCTCTGAATAGTTAGCACTTGAGTTTAAGTTTTTTTCCTATACAAGGAATTTATTTCATATGGTGCTTTCAGGGAAGTAAATGAGCATGTTTCTGGTTTAGTTTTTAATTTTTCAAGACTTAATCTTGAGGAACTATAATCTTGATTCTGACAGCATTATGAACGCATAAGCAGATAGTTTGAGAATTTGGGTATTTATGAGCATTAGCTTAATTTGTCTTATCCTTACTTAAATCTGAGTCCCAGTGAAGAAATTTATCACTCTTTTGAGTGTGAAAACACTTTTGTGTATACTAGATTGCTTAAGAATTTTCATTTTATCTTGAAAATTTTCAGTGACATGACTAAAATTGCATCAGGTACGGACAAAAGAACATACAAAGTATCTGTATAAAGTGATTGTGATCTTTTCAACAATAATTCAGTGGCTGATGCATCTGGCTTGTGTATGTTTCCATCTTCTGAAACCTGGAGATCAAAAAGGGGTGGTCAGTCAATCAAATATACAGAAGAAGGTAAAGGTCATAGTAGTGCAGCATACTAAAAGTATTACGCATTACAGTCTTGACAGATCATTCTCATGGCATAGATTGTAAAAAAGAGCAGAAAATGTCAGAAAATTAATCAATTCTCATGAGACATGCTGGAAATGAATGAGAATGAAGGGAAAAAAAATAAGGTAACCCACTCAGTGCTCTTTGTAGTTCCAATGTTTCTCTTTCCCCCCAAGAAGGTAGCTGCAACTTCAGTTGACTTAAGATACTGGCTACCTTTTTTGGATATGTCAGCTGTAAAATACATAGAAGGGTTTTGCTGTGTTTCTGCTTGAACATGAGCACTCATGTTAATACAGGTTTAAGCACAAATTTGGGATTAAAGTTCTGTATACTTTGAAGCAAACCCCTTGGGTTTAGGCAAGAAGTCTGACAGGTCTTTGGTCATCATGTCTTCATGTGGATCAAGGATATACAGTATCTCAGATGCAGAGATTTGGTGGAAGCAGGTGGGTATGAGGGAGTATAAAGTTAGACTCTACGAGACACAGAGGTTATAACTGAAGAGCAGATGCAGGCATGGGATGAAAGCAACTGGAAAGCAAAAATCTCCCCATCTTTTTAAGTGAGCACCCAAACTTGTAAGCATCGGGACTTTTGCCACTGCCTAAATATGTGTGAAATTGGAGAATGACAACCTGGTACCTCTGTGAATTATTCCATGGAGTAGCAGGGATGTTTTAGTGTCTAAAGGCTTTAATCATGTTTGTGCTTATGTGAACTTTTGCATGAAATTATGCTTTAGAATTAGAACAAGGTGAGCAAGCACATCCTGTTAAACAAAAATTACTAAGATTGCAAAATCAAGCCGTCAAAAATTCAGCAACGTTTGTGCAACCCTAATTCTGATCCCTTGAGCATTTGGCAAAGTCTGTAAATTACATTATCACATACTCATTTTTTCCCCAGCATAACTGCCTGGTTGATGATAGGGAATCAATTGACCTGTGAGAGAAGCAAGGTTGTATGATGAAGAGACCTATCCGTAAGCGCTATCCCTATCTATCTGCTGCAGAAGTGGAAGCTATGTAGGGAATAAGGGGGCTGTGCGAAGGCAAGGAATAAAGTCTTGCAAGTGAAGGCTGTGTGACAACTCATTGCAGAAGCGAGCTGACTGGAGCTTCTCTGTGGAAGATTAATTTCTCATAATCCCTGGCAAATACACATAATGTTTGTTTGGGTTTTTTTCTTCATCTGTAGCGTTCTTTAGCCATAGTATAGTTTCTTCTGGTGAAGCAGTGGTGTTAAAAATTAGGGGACTCAAAGTTTTTACTTTAGTCTGAAATGTTTTGCTAAAGGTGATCTTCAATATTCTCTTAAGTTTCATGAACTGAATATATTTACAGAATTATTTTTTATTTTCTCTTTCACTTTGAATGTGTAGCAGGATAAATACTGTATAAATAACTTACCAATTTTGTACTCTAAAAATTATTTTTTGTTTGGGGTGCCTCCCTGTTGGAAAGTAGGCAAAAGGAACGTATTTTTAAAATATGGTTGTAATATCAGAACGACTGGCTGCAGGTCTCAGAACAGATGAAAGAAACTCCACTGTTGTAATACATTTCCTGGCTATTGACTACATTGCGGCTTGGCAATGTCAAATGGACGGAGCATGGATTTCAGTCTGGGCTCAAAAGTGTCCTCTCAGGGCTGGGGGTGAATACTCACACAGCTTAGCCTGTGATAAAGCTTTGAGCTGTGACGCTTATGCTGAAATCCCATCCCCTGCCTGCAGTGGCCAATTACTCACCAAGTTCTTCTCTTACAGTCTCTTGTATGTTTCACATTGATAGATTATTATGACCTCTCCGAAATAGTAGCCAGGGTATCTTTGGACAGCCATTGAAAACAGAATGTGCACTAGAGCTAAAACTCCTACACTTCTTATTTGAATCAGTTTACAGAGGTGGAAAAACTCAGCAGTAATAAAATCTGTGTGTTTGGTCCTGTCCCCAAACTGCTGTAACACTTCGCTTATTTTCATGTTCTTATTCAAGAATTTGGTTTCACTGTCCTTGAAGTTTGCAGCTGGGTTTTACCAACCCACTTATCACTAAACAAGGATGGTTGGTTTCAGGTACAGTGAAGCCTCCACCTTCTACTGCAGATGTTTAAATCAGTCAGTAAATTCTTGCAGGCATTCTGAAAAGGTGAAGCACTATTTTTATTAATTTCCTTTTTGAGGAAAATGGGAAAGAAAGCATATCCTTTTCAGTCTTCCAAAGCCTAATTTATTGGATGTTTCTGAATTGTTTTCACTGTTTGCAATATGGTATCTCATATTAACATTTCATACTACCAGATGTTTCATTATTCCTGTTTTAGCACATCATACTTGACCCATAGCAGCTTTGAATGCAAATAACAAACAAGCCGATGCACAATGCTTGACTGTTAGACTGAAATAATATGGCAAGGCTAAACTGGTTTTCATTTTTCCTTTTGAATATTATTAATTGCAATGTGTTGACTGTTAATTTAATTAAATGCTTTGTTTTAATATAAGACCATTCTTCAGTTCACTGACTCACCGTTTCATTTAATTAATTGCAAACCTCAAGATTTGATTACTCATAGTTCTCCTTTAGTTAATTTACTTGTTCACAGTTTTGACAGAAGAGCTTTCAAACTAATACGAAGGAGGGGCACAGTCTGACTAATTAGGGAACTGAAAAAATAGCTGTAGCTCGAGAACGAGATTAGCAGATACTCAGGGTCACCTTAAAGTGCTCAGAGTCCTTGTATTCACCATCAAAATCCAATTTTCAATGACTGGACATTAGTTAAACATGGAGGATTCCTTTGCATGCAAGACACCCTATGTACCTCAGTGAGGGAATGTAATTGAGTTACCGTTTCTTATGGCTCCAAGAAGGTATTTGCTAATCAGGAGATTGGGATGTTTACGGGACATTGTCTCCTTGTTGGCGGCTGCTCAGTGAAGCGGGTGGGCTGCCCTGTAATGGGATACTAGCCTGGAGGGGGATACACATCAAATGACCTTGGTGTTGTGATCTTTGGGCCATGCAGTAAAAATGCTTTATTTTGTTGGAATAATTCCTGAGGCTTCATAGGGGCATAATCATCGGTGATCTGTGTGTCTGCGCAGGGGACAGTCAAGTAAGTAGTTGATTGCTAACTATAATAGGACGTGATCAAGGGATGGAGAAACCTCTCTGTCGTCACATCCTCTCGAGTACTGCAGGTACGTTGGCTTTAGAAGCAGAGGAG
Organism: Laterallus jamaicensis coturniculus; assembly: GCA_022605575.1. NCBI lineage: Eukaryota > Metazoa > Chordata > Aves > Gruiformes > Rallidae > Laterallus > Laterallus jamaicensis. The sequence continues at coordinate 2,145,648 of JAKCOX010000057.1, forward strand.
GTGTTCAGTGTGTCCAACCTTCCCAGCAGCTACTAAGCCTCCAGTAAGTTCCGGTCCTAATTTGTATCAAAGACCTTCACTTGAAACTGGTGGTGCTCAGGTATCCTGTAACTGTGGCTCAGAATGTAATTGCTAAATTTTCTTTGGTGCAGTCTGAGCATGAAGTGTGCTGGGTTGTGTGCCCTTGAAGGGTTATTTCCAAGCTGAGTGTGTATCATACAACAGAGTTCTGCAGACTTGTCAGAGGGAGAGTACACAGTGTCCTGACAAAACTGAAATTACAGAATGAAGATTACTAATGGCAGTTGGTTGTTTTGCCATATGCACGATGCAGGTGTACCTGAGCGCACACCATCACAATCTGTTATGCAATTGTAATCAAGATTCATATATAGAGAGCTGACCCAGAACATGGCTGGAGATTTCTGCATTAACACTGATGTGTCTCTGAGAGGTTCCTACCAGCTCTTCCAAGAGCTGCTGTCCTTGAGCTGAGGCGACTGGTGGTCTATGGGCTGCTGTTAGCAGGGCTAGCTCCACTGGCCTCACTTTCTAGCAGTTTTGAAAACAAATCATTCCAACTGTAATGACACTCATGCTTTTTTGTCGTCATCGTTAGTATTGTAAAGGTTGTACGTGTTTGATAATAAGGGGTACATAGTTTATTTCCTGAGTGTTTAGTGATTAATCACAGCTGGCAGAAGATAGCTGAAGGAAGGGAAATTTAATGTGCAAATGGAGAGGAAAAAAAAAGCAGGAGCTTTGAAGTATGTAATCGAGCATGTCTCTTTTCCTGGTGGTCCTTTTTTTTTAAAGGTGAAAGTGGAGGGATAGATGTATACGTTACAGCAGTTTTCAAGTACATTTTTCAAAGTGAGGGACTCTAAGTGAGATTCTGCTGCTGATAATGATTCATCCGAGGGGATAGAAATAATTCTTCAGTTCTTTGTAGATCTTCAGATAAGTCAGTTGAAGAATAGCCCTCTTTGCCATAGCTGGCCCGAGCTGAGTCAATTACAGAAAGGAGTTTTATTAATAGTTAAATTAAATAGTAGCTGTAGTAACATTAGCCGCAGCTGTATCCTTAATTGAAGATTATGCCAATGGGTGATTTGCTCTGTTTTCTTCCATCATTTCAGTCAGTAGCACACCCTTGCTGCTGAAACCATTTGCTTTAACTTTGGTATTACTAGCTTTCCAAAATGCTGAAGAATTAGTGCAGTGTTTTTCAAGTGCCTCATGCAGACAGATTCTGGGGCTTTCACTACTATCACAGTTCAAATAGGAAAAGAGATAGGCTGGGGAACGAGTGGATGAGAGTACAGAGACTGTGCTGAGACTGAGCTGGAGATATCATTGTGCTGAGACTGAGCTGGAGATATCATTGGCTAGATCTACTTCGGGTTTATGCCTGACTGCCAGGGATCTTCAGGCTGTAGTGCTTTCTGCATTGGGATTGTGCTTTACTCTTTAAACTTTTAATGCTGAAGTCGAGTGACTTTGGTGTGGCAGATGGCACAGCATAGATTTCTGATACATCACTGTTTTTTGGCCGTTGTCCTTATGGCAGCTGTGTCTGGTTAGGGAGCTCAAAAATGCCTGACAATAATTACCTTTAATTTCTGCAGACGGCATCATGGTGATTTGGGGACTGTGTTTATTCTTCTCTGTTTCTTCATCGATACCCTTTCTGCCTTCGTTACGCTTCTGATACAACTGTTCAGTAGAAGATTTTTGGGTTGGTTTGTTTGTTGTTTTGGTTTTATACAGTGCCCTGGATAATTTTTTCTCTTGTCTTTTCTCTGAATATTTTGCTATTGGTCTGAATTAATTTTCCATTCCCTGTTTATCTTCTTATGAACTGTTTCTTTACTCTTTTCTATACTTAAAGTAAGTAGTTTTATGACTTACAATTTCAAGAATTAGTATGAATACTGACCCGGATGAAAATATTTACTGGGATATTGGTTATCTATATGTATTTGGGTACCTAGAAATGATACAATATCATTGTTCATGTGTATTTGGGTACCTAGAAATGATACAATATCCATGCTCAGACTCTATATATATTTTTTAACCTTTAAAATGAATGTGAATTCTTCGCAGATGGATTTGAAGTATAAAACAGAGTGTGTACAAGTTCTCACATACTTGAAGTGATGTCTGTGCCTCAAAACTTGGAATAGGCTGGGATAAGGAGGCAAATATGCAGGTTAGCAGGAAAATCACACAGGTTCCTGGAAATCTTGAAGTTTTGTTCAGAAGACTTGTGCTGATGCTGGTTTTTTAACTTCCTGAAAACTGACTTAGAGCAATCCTACTCCCTTTCACTAGAAAGAAAGTAGAAAAGCTATTAGACCACTTTATCTCCTCCAGTAGGTGTGCAAATGGTTGTATCATTTAAGATGTGGAGTCTTCATGGATTAGGCGTGAGTGCTGTCAGCCAGTTAATATGTAAAAACAGGAGTTAAAATATCAGGATTTTAAACCTGCCTGATAAAAACACCTGTAGCATTTGCAAAGGGACTGTAAAGAGTGATAGAAAAAATAAATTTTCAAAATAAAAAATTAGTATTGTTACATTATAGTGATCTTCTGTATGAAGTGAGGTCTACATTAAATCACCTACAAGGCAAGATGGTTGATAATATTTTCTGGACTTATTTTTATGTGTTTGTATTTATTGTATATTAATAATGAAATTCCTGCCATTTTTCTTGTATCCCTAATTAGTGTAGGTAGATCTGACATCAGTGCTTTGGGAATACAGGAGTGTGTAGGCACTTGGGTTTTGTGAATGCTGTGGGGCTCTTAGGCAAGACGGAAGGAGGAGGACAGAGGGCCTGGAGAGAAGAGTAACTTGTATAATTCCCATCTCGTAACCTGTCATCTCCAGTGTACTGCTGTTAATTGGGGATATCTTCGCTGAAGTTAACGGGGTTGCTGTATCCATGCATGACAATACACACCCCTTCTCCATGCAGTTTTGGAGTCTATTGCTTGCTTGCTTACTTAAGTCATATTAAAATAATGAGAACTTTTGTGAAGCCTATTATAGGAGCAGCAGAGCTAATCTAAATGTCAAATTCATAGCAGCTTTTAAAAGAAAGTGTTTTAATTTATGGATGTGTGGCAGTATAGGATGTGAAAATTATTAGTTCAGTTTAATCAGTATCTAATCTCTCAGCAGTACTTTGCAGAAACGGCAGATTATTTAATTCTGTTTTGATGTGTGATATCTTTGTGGGCTGATACAACATGCATCACCAACAAAAAATGATGGGTTTTTTGGTAAACGTAATCCAGTGATTTTGTGGAACTGTTGCACAGTCAGTTACAAGATAGATGATAGGAAGCAGTTAGCTTGCTCTTTAGCAAATGGCAAAAGCAAGTACTACTATATTGGGAGGAAGAGTAAACCCATTTAATCCATAACTGAATGGATGCCTTTCTGGTTACATGGCCTTATCCCCTGTTTTTTCCTGTGAGATGGATGAACTTCAGGTAAGATAAGTTCTGTCATACCTTGCCCAAAGGGAAAGTAATGCTGCTATCTGGAAGCAGATCTGATCTTGTACCAAATGAAAAGGATAAAATTTTAAAAGTTTACTCTTAAGGAAAAAAAGGTAATGGGAATCTAAATAATAATAAAAATATGGTAATGTTTGTAACCTGTAGCCTGATACTACTACACTACTTCTCTTTAAGTGACTAAAACCCAATTAATTTGAGAATTAAAAATCTTCTACCACTAACACCCCCTTAATTCTGTAAATTTGTGCTGGTCTTAATGTTATGTTAAAGGTGGAATTGAATTTGTAATTACCCACACTGTACTCTAACGTTTCCAATGTAGTATTTACAAAATCATATTTTGATATAATAGTAGAGTATTATTGTTCCATGGCTTTGAACTGCTGAATTTAAGGAATGCTGTATCTTACTAGTGTACTTGGAAATTTTGTAGCAGCTAAACAAGTCAAGCAGAAAGCGATCAAAGTGACAAAATGATCAAAGAGACAGGAAATTAAAAGTATAATCAAAAGGGTTACCATTAAATATTTCTTTATGTTATGCTTGTAAAGAGAAAAATAAACATGAAAGAATTTTTAAAAATCCTTAGAATGATGTACTGAAATGACTCAACTTTAAAATAGTGTTCAGAAAAACATTACGTAACTGGACTAAGCATGTGCACTGAATTTGTGTGACTTAGTCTCCCTGTAAGGAACTGGTTTGGGTTTTGTACTTTTCAGCGCTGCGTTCTGTGTATGATATTGCATTTTCCTTCTGTGTATTTTTCCAGGTCTGACAGCGGCTGCCATGGCAGAGGCTATGAAGTTACAGAAGATGAAACTTATGGCAATGAATAGCCTTCATGGAAGTGGAAGTCAAAATGGAACAGAATCAGAAAATGAAGAGCTCAATTCTAACGCAGGTGAGTAATGGTGTGCATGTGAGTTGCAGGGAAGCTCTTAATACCTGTTTTTGTGCTTGGGAAACAAAATCAAAAATCTCTCTCAAATTCTTGTCCTCTTTCATTTGGTAAGCTTTGCACCACCAGTGTTAGGCCAGAATTACTGCACCTGTTCCTCCAGTTTTCCTCCTAACAGCCACCTTCATTAAGTTTTGGGAAAATATCAGTAAAGAATTGTTATTATTGTGTTAGAATACAGATGTTTTAAACTGTTTCCTAAACATGTTTGTAGTAATAAAAGACCTCTGTATTGGCAATAATGCAGTAGAGTTTTCCTGTAAATGGTGGAAAGTTTCCAAGACAGCAGGTTGTTGGACTGAGTTCCACAGTTCATTGGAGAAAGGTAAGCAGAGTATGCTAAATCGCCAACTTCCCGGATTTTCTGCGTTTTGTTCTTTCCTTGAATGGATCTTTGCAGATTGCAGCTGTGAAGCCGAGTCAAGGTACAATCAATCTGTTATGGTCTACCTGGCTGGAGAAGGCACTGACACTGAGCACAAGATCAGTCTATGCTACTATAAGCATTAATATAATCTTTAAACTAAGCTCCCCAAGGCCCAACTCTAGAAGAAAAGAGTTTAAGGTTTAAGTCAGAAATGGGTCATTTGAAGAAGACGTCTTTGTCATTATCCTAATGTTCTTTTCAGGTAAATGGAAGAGATTTTTAAACTTGGATAATGTAGAGAACCTAGAAATAAGTTAGATCAATTTTGTCTGAGAAAGCTGCTAGATGCCTGTTACAGTAAGGACAGATTCACTTGTACTCACTTCTCTTCACCCAGGCAATCCTACAGTACACTCTTACCCTTTTGTAAACTTAGGCATCCTTTTGTTTTCATTATCAATTTAAGACCAGAGGCATTGTCTGATCCCTGGTTGCATTCAGGTCTCCCATCAGCAGTCACACATCTCTGAAGTCACACATGCGTCTCTAAAGACAAAGCTGTTCTATCAGTTTGCTTACTTGGATGGTGTATACTGTATATGCATCTTACTGTCAAAATGGTAATTTATTAGACCAATAAAGCAGCAGCTGGGAGGTCTAAGACTCATTTTCTAAAGGAATAACTTTGAATTCATGACAAATTATGCACAAAGCAGTCTTTCCAAAAGTGGTGTTGCCTTTTGCTAATTTTGTGTACTCATCTGTATTGAAGAAATCTGGCTTCTAATTCATGCATTAAACCTTTTCCTAGCTTTCTATTCTGTAGGATATGTGTTTCTTATTCACCTCTCAGACCCTAATCAATTAGTGCATATTGAATTCAGAAAAAAAAAGCACTGAAAAAGCATATTTAGCTGCTGTAACTCATATAGTCTGCATATAGTTCAAAATGAATTACTGAGTCTTCTCAAATGCTGAAAAATATGGTTGAAGATAGAATTCCTACAGAAGAGCAAGGAAGCTTCATACAGAAAAATGTAGAGTTAGTACTAGGGGTTTTAAAAGCTGCTGTACAAAAGCTTGTTAATTTGAGTGCTCCTGGCTTAGTGTCTTACCTGATGGGGCAAAATTTGTATCCTTTTATGGGGAGAATCTACAGTGCATTAATAGTATTATTACTGGTTGACAACTTTGAGGGGAGACTATGATGCCAGCCTTTCGACAATGCATCAAGAGCATGCATAGTAAATGAAAGTTCTCTCTGGTTTAGCAATTCAATGAGATGTACAACTGACTCAATACCAATTTAAATATTTGGAAAAACTCCCACTGACTTAAGCTGAAGTTACAGTGGGGCGCAAGGATAAGGGGTCAGTTATGTAAAGATCTTTTCTTAATTCTTTTTCTTTTTCAATGCCAAATTTAGTAAAATTGCCAAGAGCAAATTTGCTGGATTGAGTGCTGATGCTGCTTGCAGACAGAGAAGTTCTTAACAAAAAGAAGTACTACCAGTCATATTAAACATCCCAATTCTCTATCTTTTTATTATCTGCAGTGTCAGCATTAGGATCATTTTTGTAACGCAGAATTATCTATTGGAGGATTATTTTTAAGATGTACATTTAACAGGTACAGCAGGATGTGTTGAAAAGGAAGACCAAACTGAAAGAAATGTAAAACATTACTATACATTTTACTGTACAAAATAACTGAGGAATTATCAAATATTCACTATTGGAAACCCATTGGATCCTGAGGTAGGGCATAAAGAGGGCAGGCATCTTGTTTGGAAGCTGATCTACATTTTGTAACTTAGATTCACTATGATAATTCTGTGTGCATGAGACCTTTACCAAGTGTTTGTTTTGCTCTAGACTCTTTACAGCTTAAATGACTATTAAAAACAAAATGGGGATGCAAAATGAGAAAGAAAATTGAATTTTGAATTTTTTTTTTTACTAAGAAGAGGTAGAAAGAAACAGCAAAGGAGTTAGAAGCCTCGTAAGTGAGAACGTTTTATTTTAGGAGAGAGACCTACAGTTTCTTTGATTTGAGGTTGTGTTTAATAGCTTCTGTAATGGCTGCAACATGACTCTGCATCTAGATTTCAGCATGAATAACAACCTGTTCGTGTTTCATTTAGCTCCAAATGAGAAATTCTGTCTTTTATTGTTTTAGGAAATTAGTCTGTGTACTATTGCTCCTGGAACTTTATAATTAATCACTAAAGGTTATGGCTGTGGAGAGTTTGTGGGAAATAGATGTCTGAATGATTATAATTGTAGCTGTCAAATCAGAAATATAGTTATACAGAGCAGAGGACCTTTTGCTTCCTTGGATTTTTTTTTTCCTTTTACTGTAACAAAGGCTTGAAGGGTTGCAGTTTTACTTAAAAAAAAAAAATCACTGTAAAGATTGGGGTCTTTTCCATCGGTGTTACACATTGACTTCCTTTGGCGAGTGTTAAGTCAGAACACTACTAAATATTTCTCATTAGTATTTGTGCCTTCTCCCTCATCCCATAGTCTGATAGATGAGTAGAATAGTCTCGTTTGCTGTTGTTTCCTTTGAATTAAAAATGTAATTGATCAGTATTAGATACTGAAACATTATGTCAGCTTTTGTGTGTCGTTATATGCAGACCGTTGATATAATAAAAAAGTGGTGAGGATGTCTTGTCATATTCATTTTAATCCCAGTCTATATCTGTTGAAGTCAGTATGAAATGATTCTGGATTTGCTGCTTTAGTAATGCCTGGAATGTCACTTCTGTATTTTCTTTCTCTACATGTGCTTATGATGATTGAAAATTTTTCAAGAAATTCTGTATCTGAAGCCAGAATTCATGGTATCGATTTAAAATCTGAACTCTTAACTGCCAGCATCACAGACTAGAATTCCTCAGAGAGTAAACTGTCCTCTAGGAAATGACAGGTGTTGCAGTATTACAAAGGCATCTGTGGAAGTGGGAAGTGAATGTACCACTTCTTCTAGTCCAGCTGCTATGCTTTTGCCATGAGGTTCTACCTACCTCCTGTTTTGGGGCATTACAGATAATCTCAGTGGAGTTTAGTAGGGGAATATTCTAAATGACTTATTAAAAAATATGTTGCAAGACACAATACTGAAACTGGGGGAGGAAAAAAGTATGAAGAAAATTGCGTGTATTTTTTAATTGAAGTAATGCATTAATTCACGGTGCTGTGGAGACTGTGGTTATACATTGCAGCATTAATGTCCTCCTTCCACTCTCTCTGCAGAAGAGAAAGATTTTTTGCACCTTCCTACTCATCATATGAAGTGTTGAAGCAACTTTCTCAGGCAGTTGAAAAATCTCATCTTTTATCTGGCACTATAGGTTCTCTGGCCCTGCAGTCCAGCAGATCTACGCTAGCTGCTCTTGTGGCTTAGTGTCTGTCTCCATCTTCTTGTAGGATCTGGGAAAGAAGGATCAATTTAGTGAACCGTGTCATTGAGGACATAGGTGTCTGGAAGTGTGAGAAATTACATCCTTTTGGATTCTCACATTCCCAGTGATCTTAAGTCTGTCATAATCCTATTCCTCCTTTTTGGCAACCCCCGTTAGTCCTTGGAGATGATTAGTTTGTTGATGCACTCAGTGCGCATGTCTGAGGATTGCCTTGGGTCCAGAGGGTTACCCTGGCTAAGGCAGGTCATGCTGTAAAGCATAACCAGTAACATGTGCCAGGAGTGATGTACCCTTTTGTATTCCTCTTCAGAAAATGGGTAATATTAAGAGTTTGAAGCTGGCGGCTTAAGCCAGGTGTGCTGGATGTGTGTGTGGATCTCTGAGCCTGGCTATGTCATCAGTTTTGTAGTTCCATAGAAATAAGATAAACAAAGCTAAACCTCTCCTGTTGCATAAAAGTGTTTATCAAGATCATCTGTTTCATCATCATGCAAAACTAATATTAGGTGAAGCATATTCTGGAAATTAGCATATAATTGCCTAGGGAAATTTGAAACTTATTTGAAATCAGAGCTTATTTTTTTTATTATCATGGTGGCAGGTGATTTGCACGAGTATGTGATAGAACTGGAATGTGAAGGATAGGTGGCAAAATGCAGTACTGGTGGTAATGCCTGAATGTCCTTTAAGCTGGAGAAACAAAGAAGGATCAGTGCATAGCAATCCGTGCCAGTACCTGTTTGTAGAAAAGCTCAGTGCAAGGAATAAAGCAGTTATTTCCTTCTGTTGGCTTTTGGAGTTAGCATGCATGATTTAATAAATGTATTTTGCTTTCCCAAGAGAGATATCAAACAGTACTAAGTGTTTCAGTGGTATTTCCTTAGGAAGTCAAAATGTTATTCTGTATGTAGAGTCTTGTTGCTTAATTTCCAGACAAGAAGCTATGTTAGGCAGAAAAGAAAGGAAAAACACCCAAGCTTTTGGATCAGAGGAAAATCTCTTTATAGAAAAGAAAAAGTGTTATCTTTTTATCCTTTTTCCCTTCAGTACCTGCCATGCAGTTCTCTCATAAATGCAAACATCCTTCACAATCTGTTTAAAAAACCACAAATACATCACTCAGAGGAATATTTAAGGAACCATCAGGAGGGAAAAAACTCATTGGTTTAATGGAATGCTGTCAAGGAAAATCAGCATCACAAACGACACAGGGGCAGAATTGATACTTTTGCACTGACATGTTAAAAGAAAATCCCATGCATTATTTAGAAAACCCAGAAATCTGTCAGCTGTATGATTGCCGAGTTAGCAGAAGCAGGAGGATGCTGCTCAAGTTGAAAAGAAACGCGTAGGCACAGATCCATATTGTAACCTTTCATGTTCTCCACCCACCATGAATACCCAGCTATTACACGGTCAGCATTTTTTAGTTTTTCTCTTTTAAAATTTTCAAGTGCTTGAAAAGTCAAAAGAGGTAGGTCTTTTATTCTAGAAAGCAGGATGCCGAGGCTGTTATTTTATTGTAAGGGTAAAAATGACAAGACCAGAGAACAGATTTATTTTTTTTTTAATCCTTGAGTGCCTTGCAGACTTCATGAAGTCATTTTTCCTGTTGTTAAATCAAGTATTTTCGTGTTACATGAGCAGAGATTTATTGTTTCAAAGATGGTAATTTTATTTAAAGAGCACAAAACATTATTGCTGCTTTAAAATTATAACCAGTCAAAACTACTGTTAATATTATTAGAATCTTTTGAAAGCTAGCGAAGCATACATTTAATTTTCCTTAGCTGTCCTTTTGCCAGAAGGAATATATACAGTCTGAAGTAAGAGAGAATTTAATGTTTTGTGTGTCATCTCATCCAAAAACTAAGCTTGTTTGACTCCAGGGCTAGCCACATCTATTAAAATGTTTCATCCTAAAAATGGAGACACCTGTGAGATTTCTTTAGACATTTACCTGCGTTGGCCTTGGTGAGTGTGAAGATACCTGTTTTTCAAGGTGGGATTTTAAGGGTAGCCCATGGTGGTTAAGTGGACCTCCATGTTTGCTGAAGCGCAGTGAGCTGCTAGTCCGTGGCCATCAAACACAAACGGATTGAGCATCGGGATAGGCAGGTTAGATAGGGAAGACATCACATTTTTGATGTGCACAACCAGTGGGACCAGGCCAGGAGGTAGGCAGTGTACGGTTGCTGTCAGGCAGAGATACAGCTTAAAAGTTCTCCTGGAGATCAGAAATTAGTTCAGAGCACTTCACGGTTCCTGCTCAACCCATTGGTCTGAGATGGGTTTCTCTGGGGAGGTTGGATGCTGCAGTAGGACGGGGCCATGTTACCGTGTGTGTCTGAATGAAAAAAACTTCTGAAGCCTCTGAATGAGACATTGGTTCTTCAGGGCTAACTCACAGCACAGAGGTGAAGGAGCAGCGTGCTGAAGTCTGATGTACAAATGAGGCTCCTCTAGCTAATGAAGACATGTGTGGCCCCATCCATGACTGGCTGTGAGGACAAGCTCTACCTAAGGGAGTTTATCCCAAGGTCATAATACTTGAAAAGGATTCATGTAGTGATGAAATTCAGTGGCTTTCGGGATGTGCTTCCATTCCCAGGTTTGGAGGTACGGTTTCTTGGAAGTTTTTTGCACCCACTTGCAGGTGATACCTAAGAAACCATAAGCTTTCTTTTTCAGTGAAAATGGAGTGAAGGAACTAAAACAGTCACATAACACTGAGGGTTTAAAAAGCTTTACCCATTGCTGCTTGTCAGAAAATGTCCGTGGTTGCTGAATGATACAGAGAATTCCTTGCAGATAATGTAAGTGGGGCGCTACCGGAGCCAGTGACTGGTAATTTTTGAGGGAAAGGTTGATGGGCTGTTTTCTTTTTCTAAGATACAGCTCCTCAAGCATGAGCCTGGAAGCAATAAGCTGTTGGTTTGGCTTGGTTTAACCTAGTCTGTATTCTGCATTCTGTTCCTACCCACCCATGATGGCTTTCATGCACCCTCTCAATTATCCCAAGAACCAGGTCTCTGTGAAGCTTGGAAACAAGGTGCACATGCCTCTATTTCTTTGGCAAATCAGGGTTTTTTTGAGAGCTAGTTTCTGCTGTTACCCAATACTGGGCAGGATTTAATACCAAGAATTTTAGGATGCCTTAGGGAACCACATTTCCAATGGATTGAGTTTGTTTCTTATCTGCAGCTATTTTAAGGTCCCATTTTAGATAGATTCTTAGGCAGTTACCTACGAAATTCAAGTGAGTGCTTCTACTGTTGTCTTAAAGCATGATTATTTAAATGTGAGTATAAATACTTCATAGTGAATGTATACGATTTATACATAAATGTTGATTCATCGACTAATATTTACACATTTGGATTTATTTGATTGACACCCAGCTCTGAGAACTAGGAAGTAGCTCTGGCTGTAGTTAAACTAAGGAAGGAACTGTAACTTCAGACAACTTCTGAAAATAAAGTTCTCTGTGCTTTTCTCCAACTGAGGCATCTTTTTCCTTGAGAATAATTTCATTTTCAGATTTGTGATCCTTACCTTACACATGGTGGAATCAGTCAATGTTTCTATAACACCGTAAGCTAATGTAAACTATTTAAAGGTCAGACATATTTAGGTATTGTCTTCTGTAGACTTTTTAGAAAAGTTCCTATTGAATGTCTAAGCTCTGGTTTGTGTGAATGCTTTTTGAGTGGGTAATTCTCAAGGGTGTATTCTAAACGGATTCATGACAGTTAGATGCTGCTAAATGTTTATGAATGGTAAATATATATGCTTGTAAGTTTATATTTCACCAGTTAAACATATCACACAATCTGCTTCCTCAGTATATTTTGGCTGTTGTCTTATTTGAAGTCAAAGGACTGCTGTTCCTTTTTTCCAGGGCATAGAAAGTACTTTGTTTTTTCTTTCTTTCTTTCTTTTTCCCCCTCTTGTTTTTTTCAGCACCACAGAATTCCTTACAATGATGTGCTAACTTTTGCTGTAACAAATTTAATATAGAAAATCAAGATTCGTATCTATTAAGATACCCTTCCAAACACCAAATGAAGTACCTCCGGGTGCACCCAGCGTAATCATAAACAACCTCTCTAGATTCTTGCCATATCTACTATCAGAACTAAGTGCAGTGAAAGATAAACTAATGACAAAATGCAAATGGTATGGCTAAACTGTGTAGAATTGAGAGCTTTCACATGTCTGTCACCTTTCAGATCCTTTACAAATTTATAGTCTCTGAGTGCAGAGGTCTAAATCTTCAAAGCTTGAAAAACAGAGGTGCAGCATGAACTAATCTTCATTTTTTCCCCTATCTTCTTACAGCAGCACTAATGGAAATGTATTTTGTTTAATGACTCTGAAATCCTGTTTGTAATTAGATGTGGGAATTGGTCTTACTTTGTAACAGATGATACTGGAATAATAATATGAGAGATGCTACACTGAGACCACTATCCTCCTAAATCTATATCATTTTTCATTTTATTGACAGGAAATGTGTTCCTGGAACAAAGAGATTGATTTTAAAGAGTAGCAAAATAATGTCTAGCAAAAACTCAAATGAAAACATTTTAGCAGTCCTTTAAGTGTATCACAAGAGTACATTAACCTTTTAACTTTATTTTTAATTTCAGTAAACAGCCTTTCTATAATTGTTGCTTTGTCACTGATAGGATTTTGGAATTAATGCACCAAAAGGTAGGTAACTTTAATTAATGACAGGGTGCATACAATTAAAATGCATATCATATTTCAGAAGGATTATTCAAAATAATTAATTTTGTCTGTTAAAACACTTTTACAGTCGTAAATGAAGTAATTAGGAGTGGGCACAGAACACGTGAGTGCAGGCTGAACTCCCACAGTCCCTTCAGAGTATTAGACTTCTTCGCTAGGTCTTGATGTCATAAATCATTTTGGCCACTGTACAGCCAAGGCTACATCTTTCCCTTGGTTATAATTTCCACATGTGTTAGTAGGAGCAGATATTTGTGGTCAGTATCAATCTGCTTACGAAATGGGCCAAGTTTAGGACTTTACATAGAGAGGATGAAGACCGACAGTGATTGAATGCAGTGCCATCTTAGACATTCTAGTAGGCTTCTGCTACTGGTGAAGGACGTGGCATGAAGAGCACTGCCCTGCCCCTCAGGAAGCAGAGCTGCTCTCTCTGCAGGCAGGTGTGGGCTGAGAAGGCATCTCCAGGCATCTCTCCCTTTCTGGTCTTAATGCTTAGTGGGAAAGGGAAGAGAAAGTAGTGTGGTCCAGATCTGCCTCTCTGAAATGCGTATTTTATATTGAAGTATGAGTGAGAGTTGGTTTTGTAATACTAGTGAGTCAACTTCAACTGCACGTTAATGATAGTTTAACAATAAAATGTATTTGAATATTTTAATTACATTCTAAAACTCTGGAACATTCTTATTCTTGTTAAGGCGTGTATAAGTTAGGATGAGAAGTGGCATATTACCTTTGATGCCAGCCACATGCTGAGAGTCCCCCAAAGGATGTCATTGATAGTGATACAGCTGCCAACAGCAGGAGTCTCATGAATTACAATTTTAATCAGATTTTTTTTTTTTAAAGTCCCCTAATGTACAGTTAATTTATGTTTAAGGTAAGAAATGTTTGTGGTGTGATCATTTGGAATATCTCCTCACTCAAAAGAGTATGGTAATAAAAAAAAAAGTAATAATGTGAGTTTTTAGTTAAGGATTCAGTACTAGATTTTTGCAGAGTGCCCTAAACTGACATTTTTGCAGCTGAGATTCGATAGCAGTTTTACTTGCAACAGTTGGTGTTGCTTAAATGTCTAGTTGATTTGTGAATTTGATGAGACAGAAGTCACAGTGGTCTCAAGTAATTCTGCCTTTCCTTGCACCCACAAAGAAAAGAGGCGTCCCTTAGTTCTGAAGTAGGGACTATAGAGGTAAACAGGACACACGCGGATCAGAACCTTACTACTTTTTATAGAATACCTTGGTTACATAGAAGTTTTGTTTTCCTTTAGTAAAGTTTGGATCCATAAGAAAATCAGGATTACGCATTTATTTCTGTGATTTTAAAAGTAAGCATCTGACAGTTTTGCATAATAGGTTATGCTTTCTGCTCCATATTCTCTTTAAAAAAAGCTGGAATCCAAAGCTGTGAGTGACATTTTGGTAGAATTTTAGCAAGTACAGTCATTACCAAATTAAAAATAGATACAGGTGGGTAGTCTATGTTTTTAGCTCTTTTTTTAAAAGAAACCAACCTCTAACTGTATACAAGAGCAGCAATTTTTATCAGATTGTTCTAGTTACAATTGTGAAAGACCAACAATGTTCTTCCAGACCAAGAGTAAGTTTACCTTTATCAGCAGAGTGTGTTAGAAATCTTTCATTTCCATGGCTGCAACAATTTTTTCTCAAATAGAATTTTTATTCTTCTTTTCTTAGAAGCTTAATTTAAATTAATAAGATCGTGAAGAATATTAAAACCTGTTCCATTTAGTCATGGAGAAGAAAATCTTGTTGCACCATATAATTGAGGTTAATAATTTGTCTGTAGTCTAAAGGGAAAATACATGGGTTTTTAGTGTGTTTCAAATGCCAGCTTAATGTGTTTATTCCTGCAGAAATGTAACACTGTTACGCTGTTTGATAACTAACTGATAGGTATTTTAGGAAGGCCAGTTTGTGGTTTAGTTTTTGCAGATAGATGTTTCATTTTGGGAGGCACAGCACACACGTGTGGTTTCAGAGCAGCAGTATCTTCTCAAGCTGCCATGTTTTCTGGAAGAGACAAGTAGATGGGACTTTACTTGACCCATTCCTGTAGCTGGAGACCACAATGCTGGAGAACGATCCTGTGCTGTGGATCAGCACTCTAGGCTGTACACTGCAACGTGCTGTATATATTATTACGTTGTAGAGTCCAGATCTAGGTCAGGTAGTAGATGTGGTTTAGCGGTGCGGGGTGAGTTCAGGACAGGCCATTTCACCCTGCAGTTTAGCTCTGCCTATGGATCTGGCTTCTGTACTGCATTTAGGACCATGGGAGAACAGCACTTTAAAACTTGTTTTCTTAATCCACGCTCTCACTGAAGCAAGAACTCTGCCATCATCGTGTCTGATTGATAGTTGTCCAGCTTAATTTTACAGTTTTTATAGGCTTCCTAATCATGGCCATTTTTCCTAATGGTTAACCCAAGTCTTGCTTGTTTTCCCGTGCTGCTGCTTGCTCTGTACGTTGTGGGGAGAACATCTTGCTCGCTTTTATTACTGCACGTCTCTTATCTAGTGAAGACTGTTAATGAGACTCCTTATCTGTCTTCCCTTCCCTACATTAAATGGGCTTTTTTGAACCTATTGATGATTTTCTAGGTCCCGGGTCAGTTCTCTGCACACTCCTCTGGCCTCTTTCCAGTTGACTCAAGTCCTGCCAGTTCCCAGCCCACTGCAATACTTTGGTCTAGTCTGTGCCAGTGCAGCAGCGTAGAACAGGATAGGGAGAAATCATTCTTCCCAGACATACATACAACTGTCTTGTATAACTGTGTGAAAATCTTACTCCCTTGATATTTCCTGGGAGGAGGATAGTGCTGGCCTGTGCTTACCTGCAGTACAGTACTAGTTTTTTTTATAATTTCTTTTTTCCCAGAAGACCAATACAGGCTGTCAAACCCTACTGGGAATTTCTGAGGATGGCTTTTCCTGCCTTTCATCTGGCCTGACCAAATTTTCATGTCTCTTGTCTTTTCAAAGTTTTAGAGAAATTTTAATACATACCCAGAGTTTTGGATACATTGGCTAATCCGGCTACATATGCTTATGATATAGACCAATGTGCTAACATCTGCCCTTGAACACGAAGCATTTCCTTCAGCTGAGTTTGGCCATTTTACAGTTCATTCTCTCTTTACTGGCTGTCTGGAGATCCGTTGTAAAGGTAAATTGAAATTTAAAGTTGAAACTGAAAATCAGCTTTTCCTGTTCAGATCATGTGCGTTTTTAAGTTGTACAGAGCCACCTGCAATTAATGTTCTTTGTTGTATATCTCCTGTATTTACAGTATATTTGACAATAAAACCTTTTTTGACATTTAATCAGTAGCAGAGTTGTTCTGCTCTCATTATATATTCATGAACTTTATCACCAAGACAAGATATAAATGTTGAGCTTGTGGTTAAGATCAGACATGCATTGATATTTAAAACCTAGAAAACTCAGGATGTCTGTGTCAGTTCTGCATTTGTACAAGACAAAAATTACACTACAGTATTTTTAAGATGATGTTCAGGCCACTGTCAGGATGGAGGCTAGTGAAACTTCCAGCATATCTATAGGAGAGCTGAATATTTGATTACTAGTGTTGTGGGACATGAGAGCCTGTATTTTCCCCTTTTCCTGTAAGGCAAAAAATATTAGCTAAATTATGATTGATTTTCTCATGTTTCAGGTGGAAATTTCAAAGGTAGTAGGAAGAAGTATCTTGCAGATTCCTATGGTTCCTATGGATCTGTTTGCTGATTGATGGTCTCTAAGAACTTGATGTAAGGGGGATTTTGGCATTTCATCATTGAGAAGTATTCCCCCCCATTCGCTGCACCTCTGGTATATTTCTTGGTTTTGACAAAGTGGGCATTTTTTTTTAGAAGTCAAATCCAACTTTATTCCCTTTCTCTGTAAAATTCCAGGGAGATAAGTCCTTCAGCAAGCGCTCAAATTACTAGCATGAGTATGATTTTTAATTTCAAATTTTTATAAATACCAAATATATCCGGATTATTTACTGTCCGTTAAGTAACATTTCTGTGTTAGTGAGAGATTGACCTTTAATAGAAAAAATGTTAACTAAACAGAAGGGCATTTGCATGAAGCTTGTAGGTATCCCATATTTAGGAGGATAAACTCTAGTGAGCATCTCTGATTCCGAACATAGCAATGCTGCCTGTAGAAGCAGTGTTTGCAGCGTCCTGCTGCTAGTGACTGATACTCATTTTCTGTCCAACTAACAGCTCTTCTTTCTTTGGAACTGCCTTGAATAATTAGAGCCTGAACTCTGCCCCTGTACTACATAAACAGAAAATCCAAGTCATCAGCAGTGAATCTTCAGTTTGAAGTGAAAAGAAGTATTTTATTTATTAGATGCAGTTATGGCGCTGAAATAAATGGTGCAGTTATACAACATCTCGCCTTCAAAATTTAATCATCTGCAAATGTCATTTATTTTTCATAAGCTCCTTCCCTTTTAATATGATTCATTAAATACCTTTTTTGTGTGTGTGTACTGTCTGTTCATCTATTTTGGTTGTAGACTCCAGGCATTTATTTTCCCTCTGTTCTAACATATGGCATGGTTGATGTAAAACTATTTTAAAATAATGTTCATATTATTTAATAATTTCAAATTTAAAAGTTTGGAAATGCAGATCTATTTTGCCTACTTTTTACAGGTTTGTCCTGGAATTTTCATTGAGGCTGATTTCTTTGCTTTTCAAGAAAATTTGTATTTTGAGTATCTTCCCATTTACCACACCTGTAATCTAGAAGATTCCCCGGCAGATCGGAGCTCCTCCAGCATGCAGCAGATTTCGCAACTAGTATAAAGCTGGATGTTCCACCCCAGCAGCAGAGGGATTCTGGTGGAAAAAGTTACCTGGGCAGAAGGTGTATGTTGCTGTACTCCCCTGTGGTTGACTATAGCTGCTGAGCAGCTCTGAGTCACAGCATTCAGGGCAGTTTCCCCTCGTCCTGCTGTGGAGCAGGTCTTCTGCAGAGTCGTCAAGAGCTGAGGCTCCATAGTGTTACATGGCATTTTCTCATTCACTGTGTGAATTGGTAGAGGGAACTAAGGATCAAGAAGAATGGTTTTTTAAGGGTTACTGATAGCCTGTAGACTACCTTTATATCTATCCTGTCATCTTTATGTTTGCAGTGGGTCTGAATTCAGGGATTGAATTTGAAATTTGAAGTGTGTGCATGGCAGGACACGCGGGATGTGACAGTTGCGTGGTCTAGATAGGCAGCTGCCCCTCAGCTCCTCCATTTCTAGTTATCTTGATTGTATACATGCAATAAGTTCTAATTCAATTAAGGCTAGCAATATTCTACATTAGCCTGTCTGTTAAAATCCATGCAGTATACTATAAAAAAGTCATTAGTTTGGTAATATCAATTTAACAAGTTTTAGCTCATTAACCTTGACACCAGCAGTGCTGGAGAGAGGAACCTTTTGATATTGTTGTTCTCAGCATATACCAGGGAGCTCTGAAAATCTGTTGAAATCCCTGGCTATTATCCTCTATCATCAGTTCTAGCTGTGTGTTAACTCTTGTATGCAAATACCCCACAGTAAGCCACAAATTACATCTTTTCAAGTCAGCTTCATGGATTGAGGTGGCATTTATTCAGAAAAATATTTTTTCTATTAGGAACTTTCTGTGGTTTTCAGATGGCCTTTTAACAGTGTTGCCAGCCATCTCCTACGCTTCATTTTTCAGATATATACCATTCCAACACCCCTTCTAAAAAACTTAGCTGAAGTGTGGCAGATGAGTATTTGTGATGACATTTTAGCAAGGTGAGACACTAATTGCAGAAATATTTCTTGGTTTACTTCTATTTTGCTCTCCAGGTTCACTTTTCAGAAATCACAGTTACCTTGGTAATTTAGTTGGCTTAGCTTTAGAAATCCTATATAATACAGCTGTGAGTGCCATTATAAAGCTGGAAAATATGCAATCATTTAAAAGTACGATGCAAATAAATAAAGAAGAAACTCTTAACAGTCAAAAAGCAGTTGTTCATTGTATACCTCAGCACTCAGATTGGTTGGTCTGGGTTTGAGTTGAGAAGAGGTAGAGCAGAAGTCAGGTTTAGCCTCAAATAACAGCTGTCACCACAGAGATGTTTGAAAAAACAGCGAGAAGGCATTCTACAAAAACACAATTTTTTTAGGAATGGCTTCACATAATCCCTTGCAGTCATAGTGAATCTGCTGCATTCTGTGGTTTGGGGCTGTATGAAAATGAGGAAAAAGAAGAGGGACTTAGACAAATGTTTTAATGTGGAAGTGAGAAGACAAAGTAAGATAAACATGGAAACTAGTATATTTCATTTTCAGCTCGTTGTACCACTCATCTCAGTGTAAAATTTTCGATGAGTTTATTTCTGTTTTTATCACCTGCCTGCCTTTGGTTTCCTGGCTTGCTCAGTCAGAAGCTGCCTTTTGCTATCTTTTAGGTTATGGAAGTATTCTTGCAGTTGCCATCCTTTCTGTGTCCAGTAACCTGTTGAAGTTGGGGAACAGTTTTGATCCTTTTCCTCCTCTTTCCTGTGCTTAAGTGAGTCATTGTCCAAATTTTGGTCTCCCCATTGCATTGCGGATTCTGCCCTTACAGAAAATCCAACCTGGCCAGGGCCCCTGGCCCTTAGCTAGCCGTTGTTACCCCTATGGCTACTGCTGTGAGGGTGGGTGAAGGACAGAGGGCATGCCGATGTGTAAAGAGACAGGGCAAGTCTTGTGAAGGTTTTCTCAAATGCAAAATAAAATCAAATGATGGATTTGGGCATTGTTGACTCCAGCAATGCTGACATACATCAGGAGCACCCAGAGACACGTGTATTTTGGCTTTGTTTGAGAGCACTCAACCCTGTGTGATCCCAGGAGATGGAGGCTGCCAACATGAGTGTCAGTAAGTGTGTACAGCTGTGGTGCAGGTGTGAGGAAGCCGGGCAGAGCTGAGGGAGCTGCTGCCGGCTCTCCAGCCAGGACATGGGCATTTGTTCCCAGTGGAAAGCCAAAGCTCTGCTCAATGTGACTTCCTTAATGTGTGCCCTGTACGCAGTCAAATGCAAGATTAAAGATTAACTTGCAATACTTTGATAAAGTGTCAAGCCACAAGTTGGGCAGCGAGTAATTTTGCTCATTTACAGTGTCAATGAGAAGAGGGTTTCAGTAGCAGAGCAGCAGTGTAACATACACAATTTGAATAGCACAGGCTACTAAATACCCCGCTCGTCTGAACTGTATGTTCAAAACTTCTGTTATGTAAAGGAACAGTTACTTCAGACAAATTTTCAGTTTCAATAAGACAAAAAGAGTGGAGTTAAACTTAAGTACAAGTTACTTTCTTTTTGTCTCTTTTTTTTTGTTTTTTCTCCTGGCATGCCTGCCTATAAAAATGAACTAATTTGGGATTTTGGAAAGGTTTGTTAAATAAAGCTGAACTGAAATTTTGGTTGACCTCTAGGTAGCAGTGAAGAGAGCAGTATTGAGAGAGATAAAGGTTTTGCATATTCAAAAAATTAGAGGCAGACATTTTACTTTGCAGAAGTTCTGTGAGTTTGAAAAGGGGTAAGTGGTAACTCTGTGAGTATGCCTAAAACTCTGCTCTACAGCACAGAGCAACTGTGTTGAAAATTCACGTTACAAAATGTATTAAATTGTTCTTTTTAAGACTTTTAACATTTTTCTTCCAACATTTACAAAATCCCTGCTATCAATAGGAGCTGGGCTTTTTCCTTTATATGAGGAAGGTTCTTGAAGGAATGTTTTTGTAGTAATCTGTAAAGTGATTGTTTAAAAAAGCTGAAGACAATATGGATGCAGGGAAAAGTGCAGTTTTATGAAGTCTTTCCACCTAAGACCCACTTCAAATAGCATCACCGCTATATGAGAGCAGAAAATTCCCATGTGGTGGGTAGTTGGGCAAGCCTGTCTGTAAGCCAAAGCTGCCTCAGTAAATACTGGCTTTTTCTACAAGGAATCTTAGATTATTTGATGTTTATGAAAAACTATTGAAATCTTACCTGAAACATAAAGTGGCATTTCTTCTGACAAATACTATTTTTGTACATTTACATTAAACTACACACGTGCACATTTTTGTAGGTATATGTACATACATACCTCAGTGTATTTGAAAGAAGAGTTAGAAATCAGACTGCAGATTTGTGCACTCTTAATTTGGAGGTTTGTAGTCTGACCATGTTCACTTTGGATTTAAATACCTTTCAAGGTATTCAGTCTTGATTAGGTGGCCTCACCTGAATAATACAGCTTAGAAATAAGGCTCATATCTGGGTGGCTGTCTTCATATTATATTTATGAGTAAAAATCTGTCACTTCTAAGATGTTTTGTAGAGTAAAATGTGTTTCCTAGACATTTCACTTCAGGTTTTTTATGCAGTATTTTTAAAAGGTAGCACAATTAATAATGAATGGAGGTTGAATTGCAAAATGTGGGCTGGACTTTATAGAATCTGTATTTCAGGGGTATCATGATCTGGGTTGGTTGTCTGACCAGTTAAATGATGGAGGACGCTTATAGAAGGAGACACCAAGTATCACTGTGAAAGATGTCCAGAGATGTGAACTATCAAGGTTCTGTGTGTGTGGCACTGAGGGAGGGAAAAGTGTCCATCCTCTTGGTCAAAACCACAGAACCAGCACCAGCGTTAGGTACTGCTGCTCAGCCAAGAGCAGCATTGAGACCCGGCAGACACGGTGCCCTTGGTGTGCTGTCACCATGTGCAGGGCTCTTGAAAAATCTCAACAGTGAGTGTCACTTCTATTTTATTTTATTTTTTTATTTCCTAGAACTGAAAACTACCTAGAAACTCAGAAGTGAAAATCATATCTTCAGGCTTCCCAAACTAAAGAGCTTTGGGAAGAGTGTATTTGTCATTATGTTTAATTTGCACATACCTCACCAAAGAAAAGGCCAGGGGAGCTAAACCGAGAACACAGCTGTACAGGCAGCTCAACTAATTGCCTCTCCATCCTCAACCTCATTTATCTTCATTTCTTCCCAATTATACCAAATTATCAATAGTCTCTGTTGCATCAGAGTCTTAATCCCCTTTATTCAGGCAGCATTAGATAGTGGCAGATGAATTCTTGGAGGGAGTCAGGGTAAACAGCCATGAAATGCCACCTCTGGCAGATGGCATTGCTCACAAGAAATGTGACAAAACATTTGGAATTTGTTACCAGGCATTGGTATGAGAAGGCAAGCTGTCAATATTTTTTTAAATGATAATCAAGGTGGTGCATACTTATACCACAAGCAGAAATGAATCCTGTCCAAAACCTCAAGCTTAGTTAAGCTCAGCTTGGCACTGTGCTGTTGTATTTTGTTGTTGAAGCCTCTCACTTTTCCTTCTCAAGAAATATTTTCACTTTATCTGGTATTGGTGTCAACATTTAAATAACGTTTGTTCTGATGGTAGTGGTTACTCATGGTTTTGTATTCATCAGAAACAAAGATTACTTTAAAGATGTAGAATATCCTTTACACAATAACAAATTCATAATACGTTTTCTTGAATAGTTTCTTTGGCGCTGTTGGTCTTTTCTAGGGGGCTGATCCTGCTCCTTGAGAAGCTGGTACTCATTGGGGAGAATTGCACTAGAGGTTAGATGGATAGACTTGAAAAATACTGTGAAAATAAGATTGATTTGAAGGTATAAGATGTCCATGTGCTGTGGTAGGTACATACTCATCTGTTACTATGAGCAAAAATGAAAGTGATGCTTAAAGGAAGTTCAAAGTTGCCTGCAAATAGAGTTCAAGGGTGTTTTTCTGTCGTTTTTAGACTGACCTTAAATGAACCACAGTAGATTTTCACTGCTGAGCTTTTCTGTGAATTAGGTTTACTCACAAGATCTCCTGGATTTTGCAGCATTTGAAATTTTTTGAAAGTCAGTGATTACTTTGTGTGAGGAATCAATTGCCAGATGTAAAAAATGGTGCAATCAGAATTTGTATACACGGTGCCAGCGTTCCCCGTACTGACCCAACTCTTTGGAACTGTGCAAGTGTCTGCAGTTCCTGGTCCTTCATGGAAACTGGGGCTGTGGAGAGTAAAATCTCGCTGCAGAGCTGCAGTCATTCAGCTTTAATATACAAGGAAGTTAGGCATTCCTTCTGCAACCTCTCATTCTCCAGTAAGATCTCCAATGTCACTGAGTTCTGTGTCGATGCTTCAGAGTGTATGTATGAAGTGCCACAGACTGTATTTAATTCTTTTAAGCCATACCTTGTATTACAGGGGTTTTTTAGTATTAGGAATTTTTGAAAAATATTGTAAATACATAATTCATTTATGTCACTACAAATTAACTCAGGCGATTACAATCTGTAATTAGAACTGTTCATAGTAATTATTTCAAAGAAATAGGAAACAAGAAATGGTGGGAATTTGTGTGATCTGATTTCGTACCGTAGCATTACCTGTCTGCTGTGGATGTCAAGAGGTTCTTGAAACCTCTCAAAATCAAACTCAACTGTTTGGCTAGTTACAGCCACAGTAAAAATATGCAGCACATGTATCTCACTGGTTGTTTCAGTAAGCTGTTAAATATGGAAAAATAAGCAGTTAAAAAAACCCAAAAAACACTGAGTTTGTGGTGAGTGAAGGTGTCAGTGATTATCATCACTGGAATATGAATCCTAGTTCCTTGCTTGCTGGCTGCAGTTGAGTTTAGAAGGATGTATGTTTTATCCTTTCTGGCAGGCAGCCCTACAAACTGTGTTCAAGATCTGAAAGTTAAGCTGTTTTATTTCTGGCTCGTGCATCATCAACAGTACATAAAACATGACAGACCAAAATTGTGACCTTACTTCTATCTGTGAAATGCCCGTGTTTCTGCAGACAGACTTTGGTTCTGCAGTAGAAACCAGTCATTTTTATTGTTGATGGTCCTCAACCAGAAGAGCTGTCGTGTTCTGGTTATCGTTGAGTAGAAAAAGAACTAGTGATGATGTCCTGCAGTTGCTAGAATTGTTAGCAATAACCATTCGGGGTGCCGAAGGGAGCCCATCAGCTGTGCAGGAGTGAACCATACAGTACATTGCAGAATAGTATTGAACACTGAAAGGTTGTCCTTTCTTTGGAGTTGATCAATATCATGTCTGTTGAAGTAATGATCTGTGCAGATTTTTGTGAGCCTTCTTTTGTCAGAAAGACATTCCATAAGCTCTCAGGGTAGGGGTCTCCCTGGCACAGCTTCCCCATAGGAATGTGGAGGCATATTGTCTGCCCACTAGGCTCAGATGTGCTGAGGTTCATAAAGCATTACCCTGAGTGACAGAATGGAGGGCATTTGGATGCTTTTGACATCAACATAGCTCCAAAAGAAAGTTTAGATTTTAACTCTAAATTCCTTAATTCAAAGAAAAATGCTACACATTGTATAGAAGAAGCTGAGTAGGGATTTATTTCTTACTTCATCCACTGCAGGAATGCAAAGACATCAGAGGAAGGCAGCAAATGCCAAGTCTGCTTGGCATTTACTCCTCAACAACACACCTGCAGATAACATGAGGTAGTTTTTTATACAGTGCATAGAGACAAGCTGTGGAAATCCTTACTACAGGATATTGCAGATGCAAAAAATTGACATCTTTTTAATTTAATGTAAGAAAAACCTGTTAAAGGTTATTAAATTCAAGGAAAACATCTCTGTCTCAGGAAGTTCCTACTGCATAAATTGTTGGAGAGTATTCTGGGAAATTGTTACTATAGGTTTTCTTTGTATTTAAACTCTTCAGTAAGCATTGCTTTTCCTTTCCATTAAGGAAGCTGTAAATATCTAGCTGTGGGTATGAAGATTACAAGCTCTTCCTTGCCCTCTGTCACATTGTGTCTGTGTTGTGTGTCCCCATCCCTCCCCTCATTATGACATGGTTAACTATCAGGTAACAAAGCAGCAAAGACTTCATTTATTAATTATCTGCATGTCACATTACTTCCTAGCCAAGAAGCAACTTGTTTTGATTAATATTTAGGCATGACTAAATCAGCAAAAGACAGAACATGAATGCATACAGGGAGCTAACTGTTAGAAATGCATTCAAATATTAGTGTAATTTTATGGAACTTATTATAGTAGTTTGTGGCTAACTTTCTACAAATAGGATGTTTCATCTTGCTCAGCCTAACTTCAGTGGGGTGTACTGATGGTGTGAATTGAATCAGCTGTATTTTGAGTTTAAAGGAAGATACTGCTGCTTTGAGCTGTTCGTGTTTTTATCAAACCAGACCCTTACATTATACGACACTTTCTTTCTTTTTCCTGCACCTCTATATTTGTTTTACAACATATCCCCCATTTTTTAGTATTAATTACTTGAGGAAAAGGCCATCCATGTTTTAGCAATTGCCTACAGAAGACTGTTTTGCTGAAAAGATTCTGCTGCTGCAACCAGTCGTTCCTCTACAGTGGTCTTAGCAGGAGAAAACACTCCATTGTATTTTAGGGACCATCAGCATTTTTGTGTATGTCAGTTGAAGGGATGAATGACCCAGTCTCTTGTCAGAGAGAGAACAGGTTTTATACTGTTGAGTCTGACACTGAGCACCGATTGGCATTGGGAGATTTTGCTGGCCAGAAGGCAGCTTTACTGCCCAAGGTGACTCCCAGTAAGGACACTTCTCTTGGTATAGTGCTTTAGTACTATAAACAACAATCGTAATTTGGAAGTGTTACAGCACATTGTATTTACCACCCCATTCCTGTTTCTCAGTTCATTTTAAAGAGAAGGAATTGATTGTCTGTGAGGGATGGTTAGTTCTGAAATAAATACTACGTCTGTGCTTTTATCTCTAAATAAGTATCTTCCTTGAATTAATTGTTCTTAATTAAATTGGCATGAAATATTCTGACATATTCCCAGTTATCTTCAGTATCCTGTTTGCTGTGAAATAAACTTTGATTTTTTGCTGTCATTAAGACTTCTCAGAAAGTTTAGAAATTCTATTCAGATTTCAGATGCTTTCTTATTGTATAATTATCAACAGATTACTTCACCTAACTTGTGACAGACATATTTTTTAAGTATGACTGACTGATGGACAGATTGGGAATTGCTGAATTAATGGGCACATTTCAAAGCTTTGGCAGGGCTAAGCAGTAATTACATCTGCTGAACCACTTGATAAGTTTTTGGAAGTTGCCCAGTAAAGCCATCACTGGATTTCTTGAGTTTTAATATCTTACCCTACACAGTTTCATGGCTTTCTTGGAGGGCACAATCCAGAAGTTGATGTAGCCGAATGCACACAGCTAAAACAAATCAGTGCATTAAAGCTTTAAATGCATCACAGGTCTTCAATTTAGATTTTCAGATGGATGTTGTGCTTTTGGGGGCTGATTAAAAATCTCTTTCCCATTTTAAAGTAGGAAAGCTTGTTTGGGGGAAATAAGTGAATGCAGTGTCCACTTTTGCATGGTCCCTGTAAATAACATCATCTACTGCCAGTATGAGGGACGGAATTTGTGGTTAAATGGGTTTTAACCTACCCTGGATGGTACTCCCCTATCTTTACTATAGTCAGATCTCTCAGATCATGAAACATGACCAAAATTGTTTCCTATGTAATCTTCTAGTCCTGGGACGTTCCCATGCTGTTGCCATGAAAAGAGGTGACACATTTGTAGGCTGAAGTGCTCTCAGCAGAGGATATTCCATGAACACCAAAAGAGTGATGCTTTTTCCCAGTATTGCAGTGAGATTATTAAGATCTTAGTAAAAGCAAATACCAGGGACACCTGAAAAAAATGAGGCTAGGAATGCTGCAGATACACCCATGGGGTTTTAGGAGTACAAGGGTTCTAGATAAGCCAAAAATATTCAAAGGACTTGGTTCTACTGGACAGCTATGAAAGAAGTTAGGGACAAAAATTACTTTACGATTATCAGTGGTGGAATAGCAATGCTCTGCATGCTTTCTTTGCCGCTGATGATGTGCTTAATATGTCCAACAACATGAAAAAGGTGTTTAAAAGTAATTTTAGAGTAAAAGTGGACAGTGAAGATGGTATTGCTTTTAACAATTTGAGTTCAATTTTTCAGAAATGTATCACAACAAAAAATAAAATGACAGACATAGATTGAAACAGTGTGGTGGTTCAATTCACAGGTACCTCTGACAGAGTGGATTTCATTTAGCTAGACCAGACAGTTTTAAGGCTGATAAAATGAATTTGAAACCAAATGAAAAGAAACTGTCACCAAATTGAACTTTGATTACTTTCTGGAGATCTTTCAATACCTAAAAAGAAGACACTAATTTAATCTTCACAGATATATCTTCACCAAAAAAAAGAAAAAAAATTGTTTGGATTGTGTTTTGAAGAACACAAATGCACAGTGAGGTTTAGTGCTGGCAAACGTTAAAGAGTCATCCTATAAAATTACTAAAATCTAAGAGAAGCTGCGGTTTCAGAACAGTGAAGCTGAGTTTATGGCTTGTATTTCATTCAACTAAACAAAATTAAAGGTAAACAGAGGCTCTTAGCTTATAGGCATGTTCCTGATGGTAAATAACCTGGCCGTGGATCTGTGCGTACAGGGTGTATTGTCAGCTGCACGTGCAGGTATTGCTTCAGCTGGTTTTGTCTGTGTTACCTGCGATTTAATCTCTGTGCATCTGAACTCACCTGAATTCATGTTCCCAGGGTCGGGGAGCAGTGGTGACACAGAGCATTTGGCCACTGGGTGCCAAAGGGCATTAAGGGAATACTTCCCTCTCACCCCCGCTTAATTTAGAAGTGAACACTCCTAAGTAAGTTCTCTCAAATAACCTATTAAGACCAGTAAATACCAGACATGAATTATTAAGTACCTGGTTACTCTTTCTTTTTCCAGAGGCACGCAGGGTCTGTGCCCATGCCCTCTGCAACCAGAAGCACGACCTGGGTAGGTGATGGTGCACAGTGCGGGCAGTCGAGCCTTTTCCTCCAACCAGGTTGTATGCATAGCTGCAGCCTGAAAGAACTGCACACCTCCTGTTTGCTGCGTGGCCTAAACTGCATGGGTGAAACCTTTTTTTCAGCTGCTCCTGCTGAGTAGCCAGAGCATTTGGCATGTGTTTAGAATGGCTGGCTAGCAAATCTCCGCCTTGTTCTTCCCTCTTTGGTGTGACTGTGTTGAGGGAACCACAGCCTCGGTGCTTGCTTCTGACAAGCATCAGAGCTCTGGAAGATGGAGGTTCTTGTCTCTCTTGCCCTTTTTTAGTGCTGAGTACGATCTGTTCTGGGACAAGATCGACTAGAATGCAAACAAGATAAGGAAAAATTACCTTTTTGTCCTTTAGTTTTATCTGGTGCAGAGAAGGTCATATGGTAGTGGGTAATAGTGTTAAACATAAAGCTTTTTTGTGAAGTGTATAAATGACATACTGGCATTTTGACAAATCATCAGATGTTTGAGTGCTCAAATAATCCCCTACAACACTTAAAATTCAAGTTACTAATATTATACAATTAAACATTATTTCTCAAATATGAAAAACTATATTTCTCTTAATATACAAAAGGTAATTTCCATTGCTGTTTTCTGTTGTGTCACTTTCCATTTTTAATTTTTTCATTTTCCCCCCTTTTGCTTCATATATACCTAAAAGAAATTACCTGAAGTCTGTCTCTCTATCTACTGTGGTACAGATGAATGTTTAATTTTAGACTCCTTGTCTTCTATATAAAAAAGAGCAAGAGCCTTCACTAGCTAATTGTGGACAAAGAAATTATTTTTTCCTGATAGAGACTTCTTCAAAGACCAAACCTTGAGTAAATCACATCACAGAGGTTCATTTTTAGTTTCACGGGTAAGCTCATCATGCCAGGGACAGGATTTAGAATCAATATGTTGACATCTTTGCCTTCTTGAGGACAGTTATTTGGACAAAAAGTGACAATGAACAGAAATCTTCTGAAAATTTGTGGCTAAACTTAAATTTGAAGTACTTTTTATAGGTGTATTTACTTCTAATTGTTACGGTAACAAAGACTTTGAAAGCACACATTGAGATATATATATATATATATATGTGTCAAATACATACTTGGTGATATAACATGCTGACAACTGTGTTACTAAATAAGAAAATGCGTATGCTCAAGAATGAATACTTTCCTTTAAAGCTGTATGATAGTAAAAGGCCTGAGTATATTACCACAGGTTTGCATTTTATATATTTGGTTTGCAATGTCAGTCTAGTTCTTCCTTACTGTTAATTTATATGCAAATTTTTCTTACTGTATGGAAATAAATACCGCAAGGAGGGATGCAAATTTTGTTTTAGACCGTTATTTCTTAGCTGTGCAAGAGGGAATGTGGGCAGTATGATTTGACACTGCCTGTAGTTTAGAGCACCCAAGGTAGGTCCTACCTGCGAGACCTGATTCCTCTTCCAGTTTCACCCTAAGTCTGCCAGGTAACTTGGAGGAAGTTGGTTCATAATTCTGCACCTCAACTTTCCCACTAGTAATCATACTGCCCTTACAAAACACTTCACAATTTAACAGTTCTAGGTAAGAACTTGTAATTATTATTTTCTTTTTAAGAGACTTGCTGCTACATAGTATGTGCAGTCCAGATGAAGTGATGAAGCTGTTATCTTTGTGGGGTAGTCAGACTAGAGGATGCATTTCATTTTAAGGTGCACTTGTACTGTACATCATATACTCAGCAGTATTGTTTTTTCTTTCTCTAAGGAGAAGTGATAGGGAACATAAGAATATAGGAATGGTCTGTAGAGATAAGCATGTTGCAATCTATTCTTGTGTTGCTGGCACTGAATACTGGAGCAGATTTACAAGTGGAATTTGCAGCGAAAAATGTTATTCTTGTCCCCATCCATAAGGAAAACTGGTCTGGTGATTTGGACTGTACAACACAATTTAAATTGTTTCCTGTTCCATTACAGATTTCCTGTATTTCCTTAAGCAAGTCCCTTTCTGCCCAGTGCAATTCTCCATCTGTGAAAGAGGAATAATCGCACTTTCCTACGGACTGTGCAACAGTTGTGAAGCTGAGTGCAGAAAGGTAGTAGGGCAGTCTGCTACTACAGCTTCAGGGCCACACAAGTATGGTGGGTAGATGCATGAGGCTTTGGAAAGACAAAAGAAACTTCCAGGAATAAGTAAATGAGCTAGGAGTTTAGACCATCTGTGTCTGGGGTTGCAAGTATCAGAGAAAAGCAAACGGGGAGGGAGACTCTCATGAAAAGTGCGGTTTCTTCTTGCATTCAGATGTCTCTGACAAACTGTCTTGTCCACAGTTTTTATCACCACTACCCTGATACATCAAGTTACATGTAAAAAATCTATTTGTGAGCAAAACATTTGTGTGAAGGTACATGTCATGTATGTCTTTCGAGGGGGAAAAAAAGTGTAAGTTAAATTTAATGAAAAAGCATATGGAGAAAAAACTCATTTGGTAAAATCAAATACTAAATATTGCCTCAGAAAATCTTCTTATAAATTTTAAGATTTATCTTAAGAAGACTTAGCTTCTTGTAAATTTTAAACTTAACTGTTTAATAGTTTACCAGATAATACCCCCTCTGTTTCACTGCAGTCAGAGTGAAGAACTTCTATACTAACTGTCAGTCAAATGTTATTTGAAAAACTGATATACAGTGTATTAAATAGCAAAGATGCTGACACAGCCTTAACTGTAGTAGTTCTTCTAATTACAGCACTATGCCATGCTATATCACATGGTATAATTTAGTGTATCTTTCTTTGTCAGTGTATTTCTCATCATTGTACAAATTACAAATCTTTTATAGGAAGGTAATTCATACTTGGACATAGTGCTAAAATGATGGAGTGATTTCCTTTTTTCTCAATCATTGATCTTTCAAACTTTTTCATTTAGCTGTATTAATCATGTTTATTAGCTAAGTGTTGTCATAAAGAATGGAATTTTTCTGTTACTTTCATATTCAATTAAACTGTGTTTTGCTTGCTGCCTCTATCTGCTACATCAGAGTAATCTATTTACTTATTCTAATTGAAGTTCTTGTTCATAAATTCAAACCAAAGTCAATATTGCAGTTACACATTTTCATAACAATCTATAATCTAATTGAAAATGTGGGGCGTACCTGAGGAGGGAGCATACTTAAAATACCTTTTTACTCCAAACATTCAATCTAACTTTTTTAGGGTGGTTTGTTTCGGGGACCAGATGGATTTCAGAATTCACTAACATGGTCTACTTAACTGCTGTTTAAAATGGAACTTCTTTATGAGTGTGTAAGTGTAAGACTGAAGAAAACTATAATCTGTAAAATTGCTGCAGAACACCATCCCTTCAGAAGACCAAACAGATGTTCTAGACCAAACATGAGTGCTTGTTTTGCTATGCTGTGATTTTGTTATAGACAGTAATTACTGTGTGTAATTGATATCTGGACTCTTAAAAGTGAAGTTCCTGAATGCTGATGATTTCCAAGCCCAACCTAATGCTTGTCTTGTTTAGCCCTACAAAGTGGAGTGTTTCACTGAGAACATCCACTGGATCACACCAGGCAGTGGAGGAAAAGCTACTGAAGTTCAGAGGTAGCATAGCATCGGGATAAATGTAACCTGATCAGGGATACGTTGAAGCTAGAATGCTAGTGACCGTTCGAGGAGTGGACAGCTCAGCAGTAAATCAACACCAGTGAGAGTCTTGACAAGCCTGAGGATGGACACCAATTAGTCTCTGGCAGGGACTGGGTGGCTTGGTTCCCTGTGGTAGCAGGAGACAGTGATTCACTGTCTCAGATGTTCCCTTTCTGCCTTAATTACTTAATTATGACTGATGTTTACTTGGATGATTTTATCCTTAAATATCTAGCTTTTCCTGTTTCCAGAAACTAGTGTTATGGTTTCCTGTTTCCAGAAACTAGTTTCTAATGGTTTTTACCTGAAGCATATTTATTTTTCAAAAGCAATCAGGTGTAGGTAGGTGCTTAGCTGCAGTAAAGTGTATCATCAGCTCATTGGTAACCTAGCAGAATGCCTTTTAAAGGAAAGTACGTGGTGTTTATGGATGGTTTGGACCTTGTTTTGCAGGCGGGAGTGAATCCTCATGGGATAAGGACAAGCTTCAGTCTCCCATCACAACAGGATCACAGCACAGCATTGGTCATCCCACACTGTCAGGGCAGTCGAGCCTTGGAAGTGCGCACCCTCTCAGTCCTCTCCAGCAGAATCACCTGCTCACCAACAGTATGTACTGTGTTCTTATGGGAAAGAAAAGTACTATTTGGAGTCCAGCTTGGACGCTGGGCGTGCATTCCTTTCTGACCTCCTGGAGGGTGGGGGAAATGGGAGACACGTGAGTGACAGGAGGGTCAGTCCTCTCACTGCATCATGTCCAAGCCACCCATTGTCCAACCTATCTCTTTTCCTTCCCTTAGGAAGGGGGCAGGTGAGAAGCCAGCAGTTCCTTTTCTCCTTTGCACTCAAATAAGAAAGGAAGGGAAGGGAAAGTGATTCCAAGAAAGATGTTAACTGTTAATATTATATATTAATATTTATTCTATGATTCTATGAATATTTAAAAATCAGTGAGGATTAAAGTTAATTTTAATGGATGATGATGGATAAACAATTAAAATCTCACTATTGCAGAATTCTTGGTGTTTGTTTTAGCTCTTCACCCTTAGTTTTGAAAGTTAGTTTTGGCTGGTAGTTGAATGGCATTTCTGGCTCTTTACACAGTTTTAGGAGCAGATAGTCCCTTATTACCTTTTTAGAGCCTGAGACTTGAACAAATCAAAGCTATCAAAATGACTCTTACAGTACTGTCTGCTTTGCTCACAGGCAGGTATGTACCTGAGCATTTTGGGCATCTGGCTAAGTGTCACTAGTGAAGAATCACCAGACTATGGGACTCAAATTCACTCTAGTTTATACTTTCAGTTCTTGCATAATTCAGTACCTGTATGTATTTTACATACATGGATATTGTGTTCTTTGCTGATAAAATTCCTAAAGATATTTTCCAGTAGATTTTGTAGTAGACAAATGTCTATAGGCTATTAAAGGGTTTATTGAATGTCAGGCATTATGTCCAATGATTTGCAAGTGTAGGATATATTTTCTTCATAGTCCCCTGAAATGTTTGACGGATTATGTCTTAAAACTGGTGATGTGCTGTTAAATTCTGTTTGTAGTTTGCATTTAGTTTGCATGTCAATTGGACTTTAAGTAGACATACAACTCAGTGTGGCCAGATGGTGTCTGGGAGTTTTGGAACTCTATAGAGTATGAGGAAAGATTATTGGGCTGTTAAGGGAGATATGCAGGGGAACAAAGGCTTATGGAAGGAATCACCGAAGCGGACTGTCGGTATGGTTTAAAGTGAAGATGTATGTGGGCTTTGCTTATTACCTATCATAATTAATATTGGCATGGATCATCATATAAAATACATGGTGAATCATAAGGCATAGCAGTTGTTGATCATGATATATCAAAGCTAAACAGAAATAGTGTGGGAGCTTGGAATATATACAGTTCTGCCTTTGTGGTGGGTGCAGTGGTGTTTTTATATCACCGTAGCCAAATTGTAGTGCAATAACATAAGCTTTATCAGTCAGTGATATTTTTAATTGTGGGTTCTGTTGTACACCAAAAATGGTGACTGGCCTTCTAATTTAATGTAGTTAAGATAGTTCCAAAAGTTAAAAAAGTCTTTCAGAAATAATTAACATGAATAGCATGTGGTTATGACTAGCTGTATGATTATGTTATTTACTGCTTGTGCCTGACTTTTTAATGAGAACTTCTAATCTAATTTTCACTTAGAAAAATGATAAGACGTTTTGTCTGGCAGAATGAGTTGTATTTTTTAAGGTAGCTATCTGAAGTGGTCTCTCCAAAGAATTCTTAGATGCAGAAGTAACCTGACACAATTTTTCAGTGTATTAGTGTTCTGATCTTACTTTCCATTGTAGTCATTACTAAATACAGCAAGTAGTACCCATGCTGGAAAGAACATTAATGAAATACAGGAAACTGGTTCTTACTAGCTGTAACATCACCTTTTTGGCAATGTCAAGGTCTGCAAGTTGGTCCAAATGAATTTCATACCTTCTTAAATTATTTTATATCCATAGTAGAAGACAATTTCAAGTTACTTTCTGGAAATTAAAACTGCTGGCAACAATTTTAACTTCTCGTTACATGTTCAGTACACAGACCTTCTGTACAATAGTAGTGTCTGTAGTCCAACCCACAGATCACTGTGTATGTGGATTAATACTAGCAAGAGGAGAGGTAAAATTATTAATAAATGTTTATCTGATGTGTTGGAAAAACATGCAAATATCTGCATGTGATGTGGTTTTGCTTTACTGCTTTTAATAAATACATCCCTGAATCTACATGCTAGTGTATACTCATTTTGCTAATATCATGTTACTTTAGTTACATGTTTTTTTTCTAATACAAACCATGCAGCCTTTTCTGGAATGCAAAGCCAAGCATTCCCTATGTAACATGGAAACTATTAACATGTGGTAATACTAATTTTGACTAACCTATGTTATAGTAGAATATGAACTCTAAAAATTAAGGAGTTGGGTTATAAAACAAGGGACTGATGCATATAACCTACCCATGCTCTCTCTTAGGGATAGACCTGCCGTTTATGATGATGCCTCACCCTCTGCTTCCCGTCAGCCTACCTCCCGCTTCGGTCGCAATGGCAATGAATCAGATGAACCACCTCAATACAATAGCAAACATGGCTGCAGCAGCCCAAATGCACAGCCCTCTTTCCAGGGCAGGGGCCTCTGTTATAAAGGTAAGAGTCATCTAAGAGACTTAAAAAAAAAAAAAGCTTTTTCTGGCTAACAAAAACATTTACAGGGGCTTCTTAAGGAAGTAACCAAGAGGCAATGGACTTATACTGCTTATAGTGCACCTGGTCTGCTGTTCCTGATAGTGCTTCAGTTTGAGGAAATACCCAGGAGTACAGGCAGGAAGTTGAGATGCTCTGCTCTACGTACAAACCTGTCATATAATTAAAACCAGATACGAACACTCACTAGAGGCTAAGGGAATACAGTGCTGCATCTGTTAAAGTACTTCTGATAATCTCTCCCAAGCAGGTTGTTAAGAAAATTCCATGCCCGTGTTGAGAGAGGTGAGTTCCTTCCACAAACTAAATAAAAAGTTGAGATGAGAATTTTTTCCAAGTAGAAGGATATAGGATCAGGGCATGTGAAGGGATGGTGCTGTGGGATTCTCTAAAGTACAGTGTGTCCTCTTTTTAGTGAGCAAAAAAGAAACATTTTACCAGTCTAACTTTTGTGTGTATTTGCATGCACATGCATGTTTCTTGTTGAGAAAATAAACCTTTGCAATATAGACAACAGTTTTTGCAAACAGTCCAGGTTTAAGGATGCTCTTTAGCCGGCCCTCACTGATGCTAGTTACTCATTTACAGCTCCTTTTTCCCCCCAACACCTGCACTAGAGGATAAACAGTATCTCCACAGCAACAGTAGGCCTCACCAGCACTCTACTGGGAATTATTTCCTCTGCATGATGTAGAGGAAAATACACCAGTAGCTTAAGTGACAGTGGTAAAGTGTGCATCCATTGCTGTGTTACTGTCACCTGTCAAGTAATGTTGCATCCTTCTCTCATTTGTTCTGTATGCTGAAACTATAGAGGAATTTTATTACAGACTATGAGTCTCCTTTTGTCCTTTCCTTCCCTTACATGCAATTATCTGGCTCTGAAAGACGATCAGTTAAGAAGAAATCCTTGTACAAAATGAAACATGTAAAAGAAAAGCATTGCTGCTGCTATCTTTCAGCAGTACTACTTTTATTATACAACAGTACCTATGTGCATTTAATAAGTACAAAAGATTACTATTTAGGTAGACTGCAATTCCAGCATCATGATGTTACTTAAAATGGGAAAAATTAATCAAATATATTGAGTGTGTATCTATTTCCATACTCTGATGACTAAAATACCACTTGGCCTGTTTTCTATAGGTGTGAGAATCAGCTTCTTTATAAAGGTTTTGAATGAAGTCATTATGCTTTTTATATCACGTTTGCCATTTAGAAATAAGCTGTTCTACCGAGATATGCATGATCAGCAAAGTTAACATTTAGTGCTCTAGAAAGAAATGTCATAAGTATGAAACTTGATTTCTTCCTGACAGGAACACTATAAATTAGGCGGGCACAATGGCCAGGCTCGCAAAACCTTCTTAGCCATCTGTAATGTGACCTGATGTGATTATAGCAGCACCCGCTAGCAGTGCTATAGCTACAGGTCTGTCAGTGCTGCTGTCATAAATCCAGCCTTTCAGGGACTTAGTGTGCATCTCAGAGAGTTTGCTCCGTTGGAAACATGGCTCAGATGGTTCTGAAGAATCTCTGTAATGGAGGGCCTCATGGCAAAAACTAGAATTTGACAACACTGACTTCGTCACCCTCTTTCTTGCTCTCCTGTTAGTTCTTTCCAGAGCTGCTCTTCAGCTGGTTGAACTCT
The DNA here is from genome assembly GCA_022605575.1 of Laterallus jamaicensis coturniculus. NCBI lineage: Eukaryota > Metazoa > Chordata > Aves > Gruiformes > Rallidae > Laterallus > Laterallus jamaicensis. The sequence continues at coordinate 2,182,250 of JAKCOX010000057.1, forward strand.
GCAGTCCAATTACTGGCCAAGGTGTAAAATGCTTTGCCAGCCCAGTCTTGAGGACCAGTCTGGGGTGGAACTTAGCTGAATTATGCTTGAATCATGGTTTAGGCTAGAAACAGCAGTGAGTGAATGTAGTAGTTTACTGTCATCTAGTAGTTCTGTTCCTGATACTCAAATAAATGACAATTATTTTCAGGTCTTCAGAAGCAAAGTTTGGATGGGCCCTTTATATATAGAAGAGAGAGGATTTTTCACTCCAGTTTACAGAATAGCACAACTCCAGAGAGCAGTAACTACATAACATGAAGATTTTTATTTTAGAGTGGACCTATAATGAATATGACTAATTACCTAACAAATGAATATGGCTGTTAATATGCATTCACAGTAGATTATGCAGTTTATCATAACGGAGCTGTTGAGATGTATGCTGAGAATGCAGATTGAACACTGAAAGCACACCCAAGTCATAACAGATCGTTTTAGTGGGGCCAAAGGAGTTAAGACCTCATGGCACATAATGTAGACGACAAATACATGATGAGGTGTCCCTGCAAAGATAGAAATAGCTCTACTGTTCTCTGACAGTACATTTGAATCTCAGAGGCAGACTGTGTCCATGGAACAGCTCTTTGTCTGTAGCAGAATGACGCCTCAAGCTGTGGATCCTCAAACTTGGCACAATAAAGGCATCAGGAGTGTTAGGGTAGTGTCATCAAACCTCAAGTCTTGATTTATACAAATAGAGACAGACAGGGCTTACTTGACTAAGAAAGGGGGCTTACACAATTTCAGCAAGCAGGTAGAGAGGGGGTGGGAGGGAGGTTTTGGTGTTAGGGAAGTAAAAGGAGGGCTGGCAAGAGCCAGGTTTCTGGAGCTGTGACTCTGCAGGTCATTGAGTAGTCACAGAAAGGCTACTTTCCCAAATGTTCTTTGAAACAGGCTGGTGGGAGACACGATGTTTATGGTGGGCCTGAAATGGTGGGAACCAAATCCAAACCAGGGACCTTCAGCTGCTCCATTTTGTGTTAGATACCAAAAGACTATTGAGAATAATGAAGCAAAATTTTATCCCAGAGATCTGAGAGCCTTTTCTCCCAGATTTCTGTTGCTTCTCGTTCTGTTGACTCCACATATTTTACACTTTCCTTCATCCTCTTGCTCATGTCTCACCCTCCCTCCTCCATTTCTTCTCATAGTGCTCGCTCCCTTTCCTTTTGGCTCTCAAACAGCCTCTTCTGAGCTGCTGAGAGATGGGCTTCTCCTGAGTAGGAGTATTTCTGCAAATTGGTTTCCTGCTGTCCATTTTTCTTGTGTCTTCATTCCCTCATGCTTGCTGCATTCCTACTTCTTTCTTATTCTTTTAGCCCTTAATCCAGGTCCCAATTAGGAATAGATGGCACATTTGTTAAATGCAGCTGGAAAATCCAGAGGAAGAAAAGTTAAAATACAATAATTGAAATGCTCTGCTTCAAAAAAGAAACCAAAATGAAGCATTTTTATTTTTGTATTTGAAATCAGATTTCTTTCAGGATTTCACCCCAGTGTTTGTTAGAAACAAATCAAAACCCACCCACTCCCCCCTCCCAAAAAACTCACAAACCCAAACCAACCAAATATTTTAGGTGAAATGTGATGTTTCGTTTTGGTGGGGAAACTGAAATCTTGTACTTCACCTCAACCCTACAGTTTTCATCGGTCTCCTGATAAACAGAAAAAAGCATTATTTGTACAGTAGATCTAGGTGTGCAGTAGAGATTTTTGAGTCTCCTTTCCTTTGTGTTCTGTTTTTCTCCTGATTTTGTGGGATTCTTAAAGCATTTGTAAAGGATGTATATGACATGATTTTAAATTCCCTAAAGAGAATACAGATGGGCTGTGTAATTATTGCTGAGAGGTGCTATTTTCTGTGTGCTGTACAACTCACATTCATAATATTTACCTGACAGCCAGAAAAATGTGGCCATCTCAGAATACTCTGAAACAATTCTCAGAATAAAAACATCTCTTGTTACAGGATTTATAACATATTTAATTTCATATCTCACCGTACATTCAATTCATTCTGACTTTTCCTCCCAGAATATTACAAGATTTATAAAATAAAACTTCTGTAAAATTCATGTTATTTTTCTCATTATTAGATTTATTCTGTCCCATTTCACAGCATGTGTTCATTGCTGGCAGCTTATTGCTAAAATGAGTACTAGAATATGTTGGGGGGCGAGATGTGAGACAGTAGTTCATTTGCTTCTTACAAGGCTGATTTTTGTGGCTCTATCTGTAGCAAAGGAGAAGTGAGTGTGTAGTTTTCTTTTTATTCATTGTTACAGAGAAACTGCTATATTGGGAGATGTCTGGGTCTCTACAAATTGTATTAAATGCTCTTCTCATCTCTCCTGCTTTGAAAGGAGGTGTATCCCTCTCCCTGCCGTGCTGAGAATGCCTTGCTTGTTAACACCGAGACACCTAGTTGCCAGGTTAGAGAATTAGCAGTGAATACTTAGGTTAAACTTGCAAGTGGAAAAAACATAACAGTAAGAAGCAAGTACATCTCAGTATCACAGAGCTTTCAAGGGAATATTGTTAGGCCAAACGCATCCTAGCTTTTAGTTCTGGCTCAGCTCTTTTTAGTATTGGCTTAGTCATTTGCATTTGTACTTAATAACTAATCTATCTGATGTACATTACAGCTATAACGTTCTCATTAGCTCTGGGAGTGCCTTCCTTTCGTTCAGTAGCAGCACTGGGTGAAGCATGTCACAGGAGGGGTATGGGTAGAAAGTTTTCGCTGCAAGATCCTTTCCGATTCTAGTCTATTACACTGCCAGCTTCAAAAGAAAACATAAAGGTGAAATCTTCAGATGTGAGCAGAGGTTGCTGTGGTGTTCACAGTGACTGCTAATTTAAGAAATGGAGAAGAAGGAAGCTCTTGTTTGGCTGTTTACCGATGCCATCTGATTAGCTGCAGTTTTCTGTTTGGCTGAGCAGCTGGCAATTAATGAATTGATAGGAAGTAGTCACAAGGTAATGGGATTAGCAAGTGAACAGCTGGTATTAAAAATCAGTAAATGTGGAAGAGTTTTTATGATTTCTTAAATTTGGGGGGAAAATAATTGCTAGTTGACTAGAACTGAAACAGGTACATGTACGTGGTAGAAAAAAAGTTGCTTTTTAAATGGCAAGATACATATTTTAAGTGAATGACTTCCCAATACACTGCAAAAGATGAATGGGATCCAGCTGGCTTTCAGACATACAGATCCTATCTTAGTCTTTAGACCAGCTGTTTACCTTGTTCATCTCCAGTTCTTACAGCAATTGGAGATACTATAAGTAGCTCAGAAGACCAACGGGTCATCCATAGTCTTTGTGTGTGCCCATTTACAGACTGAGATAATTCGAAATACAAACCTAACCACTGTTCTCTTGCCCAGAACCAGTAACCATTGTATTTCTTGTCTGCCACTCTCCAGTGTCATTTCCCATTTAGCACAGTTCTTGTGTACTGTGTCAGGATTATTCTTTTTCTTCGAAAAAGCCTAAATGCCAATTATGTGTGGCTTTTCTCAGTAGTGCATTAGTTAAGGGCTATAAACTTCAGAACACCATTAAAAATGTGTTTGTTATTAGAATTCAAATAGTATTAGTATCAACTAAGGTCAATTGGAAAGAAATATGTGTCCTTGTTCTTTAAAAAAAAAAAGTTAGGAATTCAATTTGCTAACTGAAATTGTGTTAACTTTTCTTATTCTTCTCTCTTACTGAGAATGGAATTCAGCCAGGGAGAAAGGAGTGCTATCACAGACATAAAACTGAGATAGTTTTGGATAGGAGGGGAGGAGGTCTGTTGGCTGGCTTCACAGACTCCTCCAGAGAAATGAGACTCCGTTTCTAGATTTGTTTTTAACTCTAAGAGAGTCTGAATGATTTGGCGAGCATGGGGAGACTGAGGGGTGGCACAATAAACATTCTAGTGGGGGACTAGCATGCAGGTTCATGTTAGGAGATTTAGTCATCCAGAGCCAGTGAACTTTGTTTTCTTTCCAACACATTCATCAGCTCTAAAGTTTTCTTGTAATAGTTGAAAGCTCTAGTCTAGACCTAAAGACACCAGAGTCCCCATTTTTCCTTCCTCTCCATTTCATTAGTGAGGTCTGGTGAATTCCAGCTCTCCTAGCACTACAGAGCCCGGTAGAGTAGAGAAGCAGCACCTCAATTAAATATGAAATATCAAGATAAATGCCTGAATAAAATATCCAGGACTCAGACAAACTTCCAAAAGCTGCTTGTCAGCAGTGAAATGCCATTAAATCCTCTAGGAACTCATTAATAGATTAACATTTGGAAGAGTAATTACAGCTACATTAGAACTAAGAATAAAGAAAAATAAAGGAAAATCCAGCAGCATCATTTCTCTAAACTCTTGACACAAACTGAAGATCAATACTATAAAACAATCAGAGGTAAGGAATTAAGGTCAAGAAGATTATGTCAAAAATATGTTAGCTGTTCCCATATATTTCAAATAAAACTAGTGTGGCTGCACCTGTTATGTAGTGTTTCATCTTAGTCGTAGCGAATACTACCACACAGGGGATAGAAAAGGGATACTGAGGTGAAATCAAGGATGTACCTTGCAGGAGTTGATGACTTCAGTGCTGTTAACCTAAATCACAACTAAAATTAACAATGTCAAGCTTTGTAGCTACATTTTCTGAGCCAAAGCAAGACGCTGATCTTCAGCTAGACAGAAATATATTACCCTTCAAAAGGATTAAATACTGCAAAAGTCTATTTTGAGAATTTATGTTACAGCTCTGTAAAGGGAAGAGAAAAGATAAAGTAGGTACTATAGTTAGATAAATAGGTGAGATCTTGAGAAATGTTTCCATTTTTCATAAAATTCTCACAATCTCTAAATTCATGGTATATAATTCATTACATTATAACCTGTAATATGAATCTTGCAAATTTATGAAATAAGAAAAAATTCAAATTGAGAAAATACAACTTTATTTAGAAATGCTTCTCCATTATTTTAAGGTTACCTGCTGTGGAAGCAGGCTGCAAAGCAGTGTGCCGGTGTGGGAACTGAGCTATTTTTAAGAGGGGAAAAGAAGTAATATATGAAAAGTAAAAGGTTGTAAAATACATAGATGACAAATAAAATGAAGTCATCAATGTGTAAAAAAATGTTAAGGTTTTAGATTTGCAATTTTCCTATTTAAATGCCCTCATTGATTTGTTACAAATACTGTTAACCCTGTGTTTGGAAAATGGTGAGGACATTATCACTTGTGTTCTCATTTGTAATAAAATAGATTAACTTGCTGTGAAATTTTAACTAGGCTGAGACACAACAGTAGCTACCTAATGAACCAGAGCACATTGCTGTTAAGTAGCTAAATAGATGCATACTGATTACAGGACTGAAAAATGGATCTGTTTACTTGCAGAAAAGAACTCTGTTCATAGCGTTACACACTATACTAGGGGAAAATCAGCATCACATTTCCAAATAGACAGTTTCTCAATCCATATGCCATCTTAAATGATGATGCTCTGTCCTCATTCTCTGTACGTATGATACAGACAAAATGCAAGCTCCTTTGTTGCTTATAGGGAAAAGTGTATCTTCCTTGTATATGTAAATTTTTGTAACTGGTAAGGTGTTAGATGACATAATCAACTAATTCTCTTAGAAAGTGATTCACTCTGTGATTAAGAATGACATTATTATTTGACACTTTTATTTCTGCCTGAACATTTCAAACCAAGACCCTGAGTTTGAAGGCAAATTACTTGAAGGAGAGATGATTTTACAGCAGGAGACAATGGGAAATGCAGTTACCAGAAGGAGCTCGAATACTTTGCTTTTCCAAATCATCAGCTTTTGAATTACTCCGATAACTCCCATTTAAGATGACATATATGGCTGTTTGTGTGATATCTAAGTGTTAATTCGTAGTCATATTTGTTCATAGTTTTTTTTTTGCAGAACAGTTGGCATGTCCTCTCCTTGGCTATTCATTTTCATGGTTGCAATAGACAATGAAATCTACTTAAACTACATACTCTTCTGTAAAATTAATCTTTTCAAAATGATATCTTAATTGTAAGTAGAGTGCTCTTTGTGGTTAAAAGGGAGGAGATAGTGCCAAAGAGGACTGTTAAAACCAAAATCAGGCAAATAAAATGATAGTCCTGTTAGCAGTAACCTATTTGGAAGCTGTTATTTTCACAAAGGTAAAAGATACATAGCATTTATTAGCTCAGGATTGCATGTATATGATTCATCCCTTTATACAGAATACCTCTTGGGGTAAGAGTGATTTCTTCTGTTAAAAGTAACTTAGTAAGTAATTCATCCACGGAGTTAGTCATGAGTCTCTCATTGTTCCATTCATCAGCAACCTCTAAAACCTCTTTTGGAGACCGAGAAAAAGAAAACACAGAAGACTTAAGATTGATGACTTTGACTATTTTCCCACCCAAATTTGAAAACTGTTTGTTTAAAACCTTTCAGTTTTCAAAATGTCAGGAACTTGTGACTCAACACAATAGAGTCATGTTTGTTAGAACTTAATAATCATTTTTAATTGGCACACAAAAATCCTGCAATTAAAAGTCTCCCTTTAAGATTTATTAGTTATTGTATGTTCATTAAATAACAGATAATTAGTGAAAACAGATCCATTGAGGATTAACAGCTATGTAATAGATACACATCTGTTCCATGATTTTGAGGCTCTGTTGTTACTTAATGTACGATAACTATCCTGTTAAAAACGCATTCAGTGTTTTCAGCTGTATGATTGGAATAGGTGAGTGCCACCCCTTGCTATTAGGAGGATCCATTCGCATCATTCTCAGATGTATCCGTAAATAGGAAGATGAGCTTCCTTTAGAGAGATGGTTTTAATGGGTAACAGAATATCCTTAAGATGTCGATCTTCCTGCCAGTGTTATTAATGAATTGCCTCACTAGGTTATGAACAGAAGCTATTATGGCAGCTATTTATAATGGAAAAACTATTAGAATCCACCATTCTCTTCCTAAAGCTGTATTATTGATTTAGGAAACGGTCTAGCAAAACTGCAAAGAAGTTCAGATGCTATCGAGGTTATTTTCAAAAGCACATGGTAAATTGCCACCAAGTAGCCAGATTGCATACTCCTAATGAAAAATCTTTGAGAATAGGTTAGAAAGGCAGAAAATTTGCCAAATTCCTTTGAGACATCTTCCCCAGATTACACTGTAATTGTAATTTTAATGAGGTAGGGGCAAGAGGATCTCCCATTTAAGAAAAGAAGTAAGTAATGTTTTAGTTCTGAGTTTCCACAGGGAACAGCTGGTGGCCAGGGATGAGGGCAACTCCTTGTTAGCATATCTCCATTGGAACTGCACTTTCAAGGACTTGTAATAGAGGATTTAAAACATAGGAAGGAGTTTAAGATAAGAATATCTCGAGTATCTCAGGACATGACCTGAGAAATTCTCATTGTTTGTCCTGGGAACAGGAATGACATGTACTGGAATTCTGAAATAATTCAGAAAAATTATTATACACATGGAATCACTGGGTTGGAAGGGATCTCAAGTGGTCATAGAATCTCTTGCCTTCCTCAGCACAGGAGGAATTACTGCTCATGCCACGCTTGTCTTACCTGTTCCTGAAGGTTTTTACTGATAAATATTCTATGGCATTCTCAGATGCCATAGATTCTTTGGCTTCTGCAAATATACATACACATAACTGCAGAAATTAATTTTGATAGATATTTATAATTTCTTAGCCTTTTTTTCTCCTTAGCTAAAGTTTTATGTGTATTTAAATTAGAGCCTATACCAAAGTTTTGTTTGCAAATGCACACATAATAATTTGCAAGCATGTTTTTATTTTCATTAGTGGTGCTTGCAGTGCAAAAGTGAAGTTCTTAGTAGTGCTACAGCTTTTAAAATTTGCCTGGACAGTAACCTGAGAGATACTGATGTAATTTATTCAGTTGCAGATTCTGCTGAATCTAGAATTTTGACTGCATTTAGTGGCAGTTCAGTTCAAATACAAATTCTTTATTTGAAATGTGACTTAGATGTATCAATTTTACTATTTGCAGATTAAAATTTGCTTGTGAGAACAACATGAACAAACATTCTTTATGTTCTTACATGTGAAAAGTTAGAAAAGCAAAGAAGTTACCAAGAAAATAAGGTGGCAAATGCTGTGTTATGGCACAAAGGCTGCAAAGCTGTGCCAGGTGCATTGCATGCAAAAGGCTGTACTCCTTTTGGCTATACAAGACCAGACTGCTCTTTCAATGTGAATTCCATTCACTATTTATCTCAGAAAGACCATTTGTTACTGCTGTTTTGGCCAGGTTCATTTTTTCATTGAGCTTCACTGAAGTTCATGAATCAAACGGCACAGACCTTGTTTTATTTCTGTTTCAAGGAAAGGATTCAAGACAGCCCTTCTCCAGCTCCGTCTCTAGAGGACAGCCAGCGGCCTGGGAGTCACGCTTCCTCCCATCAGAGCAGCAGCGTGTCCAGCTCGCCGTCCCAGTTGGACAACACACCAGACAGAATTGGTTAGTGCTGTGCAGCATCATACCCCTTTGCAGTTACTAACCTCAAAGATTTTAGAGGTTTTTTTGGGCAAATCTTTATTTGCTGGGAAACTCAGGAAAGCACTTACCTACGAAAAAAAAACCCAGAAAGTTCATCACTATTTCATTTGGTTCATCACTATGCAGAGCACAGCCCCTCAGATTCATGTGCAGTAGCCACCCATGCACAGAAGATACAACCCTTTCTCTGGCATGACCAACTTCTCGTACATGCTGGAGTAAGAAAGTGCCTCTGTAGGCACCTGGAATTGAAAAACAGTGAGATGTGTTTTTCTTGATATTTATGTCAGAAAAGTCACAGTTTATATGATGGCTTTTCCTTTCCAGAAACCTCCTCATGCCCTCACATTCCCTCACCAGCACAAGGCTGAGAGCTTTTTCATATTTTTGGTCTCTCCCCCACAGCTTTCACAGCCTGTGCATTATCGATCTTATGTTTAAAATGTTAATCAGACTAGAGGAAGTTCAGATCCTATTCTTGGTGCTTCGAGGAGGGATCTAGGGCAAGTTAATTAACATCTCCTCATGTCAGTGTATGTCAACACTGTTGTCTTCACAGTGACTGGAGCCTGTGCAGGTATTGTTGAGCTAGATTTAAACTACAAAAGCAGAGCAGTCCACGTAACTGGGCACAGACTTCACTCCCATCAAACAACTACTCAGCTGCTGGGTGGGATTTTGCAGGTTTGACTCCATTCCGTGCAGCAGCACCACCATGGCACTTCATGGCGTAGTTGACTCTACACAAACTAGTCAGTGGACCATGGACCCTGAACTACTTTGCCTAAACGTATGCACACACAAGGCAGAAACTAGAAAGTTGGTTCCCCTCAGCTTTTTTAATGTAAAGTAGGGCTAGAAATATCCAGGACAAGAAATGTAACTTCTATAGCAGCAGTGAAGAAAGGATTTGTGTCCTGTCCTCACTGTTGCTTTTGAAAGCTGCTGTAACTGGTTGTAGTGATAGCAGGAGGTCACGCTGCAAGCCTCTGTGCTCCAGAAGTGGTGCTGAAGTTTTTTAAAGAAAAAACCTTTTGAGTGAAGTTTTTTAAAGAAAACTAGGTTTTCTTTATGTTGAATCAAACATTTCTTCGTGTTGAAGTCTAATGGTTATGATTGTAAAGATACGTAGATGTACCTTGTATCTATATAAATATATATATATTTACCTTTTCAATTTGTAAAAAAAAAAACCCCAACTTTTTCTAAAATATGCCAGTTAAGTTTTTAACAAGTGTTCTGACTGGAATAATTTAAATTCTGTGATTAGTTCATGGCAGAGAAGGAAATCTTTCAATCAAGTAAGAACAATGAAAATAGACATACTGAAATCATAAACTTGCCACCTCTCATCTTGCAGGTGTTAAGTAAAGAATTTTTTCCAGCATTTCAGCGTATGGGTTTTTTGCTGTCATCCATCAATTTGGGTTACTGTCTAGCTGTGTTTTTTTAAGCTTCTTGCTTCATAGATAATTACTAATTCTTAAATCCTTAAATGTATTTTTCCCCAAAATTATTTCTGTGAAGTGCTTTTCTAATTAGTTAATTTGAACATTTCATAAGAAATCACATTCATCTCAGTAGTAATTTGGGTTCTATCTTGGTATCTTTGTTTAATCAACTTGAGCAAATTTGCTTTTGCTGCATATTTTATTTGGCAGTAAGTGCTGAACTGGGACAGTGAAATTGTTGGTTATGGACAATAAAAATGGTCACTTGCTTTAGAACTTCTGTAATATAAATAAATGCTAAAGTGCCAAAATATTGACAGAGGGTATATTACTTAATATTTTCCTTTCTCCTAATTTTTTTTCACTGATGCTGTTATGTAACTGTGCACTCTGATTTATTTTTTTAGCTTTGCTGACCAACAGCAGGGAAGGGGAACTCATTGATCAAGAAACTGGGACCAGCCTAAAAAAAATACAGAAGGAGAAAGGTAAAATTGCAGACTGTTTTCCATCTCAAGCATTTAATTGCACTCAGTAGGTGTTTTATTCCTTTTTCTAGTATTCTGCATATGCAATGGCATAATATTACAAATTTAAGAGAGCTAAGTGCCTAATGGCAATGAATAATGTATCCAGTGAATTTACATGGCGTTCTCCAAAGGAAGTGTAAACAATCAGATCTTTGCTTCTTTCTGTTTATACAGTATGGGGCTAATATTTTGCCAGTCTTTTGACTCAATTATTTATGGAATTCCTAGCAAATATTTGATTAGTCACATGGTATTGTTTCTTTGCCTCCAGTGGATGTGTGTGCAGACTACTCTCACGCTGGTATGTAGGTGGGGGAAATAAGCCGGTTTACATGTCTAATAGTATTATGTTATCGCACAAGTTAGGGGTTGAACATGCTGTTGCATGCAGGTGAGCCCTGGGGGAAGTCTTGTAGTAAGAGAGCGTGTGGCATCTATGGCTGCACACTGAGGAAGAAAAGGCCATTCTGTGTCCTTGCAAATAGAACCAGAAATAAATTGTATTAATAGGCGAGAGGTTTATTCTGGCAGTACGTACAGAAAGCATCCCACAAAACAAGTGGCTGCAAAAAGTTCAAGATGGTATATAGTTAAATAAAAGAAAGCTGAAGGTAAGTGAATATTGGAAAAATACTGCAAAGGTGTATACTGTGGGAGATATTAAGGTTTCAGTGGGCAAAAGGTGTGAAAGAAAAGAGAGATAAGGAGTTGTCCAAAAGAGGAAGCAACACTAGCTACGTGTGCTTTACATCTTCTGCACATCTCAACATCGTATCATAAATGAATACACAAACTGATTTATTTTTTGATAGAAGTGATTTTAATGTATTTTCTGAGAAGACTAAAAAAACAGGTGGAGACAAACTTAGGAGCTACTCAGAAGATAATTCTCAGGGCTCCATGTGCCCTGTGGTTCCAGAGTTAAATACAATTATTTGAGCAAATTATTGATTTTGTATGATCAGCTCTATTCCGTAGGCATCTGTGACTGATCCAGTCAGGGTTGGCATAGCCTGAAACTATTTTGTATTTTTGTACTCAACTCACTCTCTAGAAGAAACTCACTTCACTAGAAGAAGCTGTTTTCTATTGACTGGTTTCTCTAGGCATGTAAGCACTTTCCTCACAAACCGCAAAAGAGCCCTTTTGGGCCATCCGGAGATAATTTTCTGTCTGGATCATCATGCCTAAATCCTTCCCTCTTGACTCCTCTTGGCATTTGCGGACCAACACCAGAGGCTAAACAGTTATCAACCATACCTTCATTCTTAAAATTAAAAATTTACATTTCTGTTGTAATTACAGAGGTGGGTATTCAGTCTAAATCCAAAAGTGTAGCTGATTTTAATTTTGCTGAACTGTGCATGGTTTCTTGCCACATGTTTAGTCATTTTTCAGCAAAACAATTCAATATCCTATGGGGTTCTAAGATGCAAATCATGTAGCTATTGGTAGCAGCAGTCCTGTCACTCAGGATGGATGAAGGAAGGTACAGTTTAAGAATCAGAAAAGACAATTCAGAAATCTCAAAAAGCGTGAAAATAATTTCAACCTTGCCACCTGTGAACCCAATTCCCCGGCTCCTGCGATCACTGAACATTCCTTGTGACATGTACAAAATCACAAAGACCTGATGCTGACATTTTGTGTGCCATAATTCACTTTAAGATTAAAGTTGAATAGGTTTATTCATTTCTTGGTCTACACTTTTGCATAATATTATTTATTTTCAATTGCTTATGTACTGGGAAATATATCTTTGTACATCTGTTACTTCCTATGCACTTACAGCATGTTTTTAGGATGAAGTGAGTGTTCAGAGATTCACTTTACATCAGAAGAAAGTGCTTCAAAATCATGATAATCTGTAGATGAACATTTTAAAGATAGAATAAGTATTGTGTTTTTCTCCTTGGTCTGCACAGGTCAAATTTTTTTTGAAAGCATGAGAATGAGAAGTTGTGTTTTTCTGTCAAGTAGAGATGTAATTTTCCAGTAATCTGTCATTTCCAGAACCAAACCCTTTTGATCACATTGTAATGGGACAAATGCTCAAGTTTTAAAAGCACCAACATTGTTTATCCAACAATTCCAGGCTGTTTCTGCATTTGGCAGACCTGTATTCCAGTTCCTGGAGGAATCCCTGTTTTGCTAGATACCAGCACCCCATAACTGATGGGCTGCAGCAGTAGGACAGTCACTGCACTGCTCCCGCAAGTCCCCGGCCTGCATGCTGGCCCCTTCTGTCACCCTATTCAAGTGCTGCCGCTCCTCAATGATTTGTCTTGTTCCCATATCCTTTATTCCTAATGAGATTATTATTCTGTTGGGTATTGTTATTATTATTTTGGACTCTGTCACACCTCAAACGTGGTGAATGTTTTCCCTGGTCAGATGCAGACAGAGCCTGAAGAATGTGATCTGTGCTGGGTTGCTCAGCAAAAACCAGACCTGTAATTTCTATACTTTTTTTTCCTAAAAAACTCTGCCATTACTTTTACTAAGGCAAAATATATTTACCATGGAAAAGATTTTCAAAGTTATTAAGAAGGAATGTAGTTAAAATAAAAGTATCAACATTTATTAAGTATGACAAGTAAGCGGTTTATACAGCCGTGGCAAACATATGTTTTCACATCTGTTTTGAGTAATATCATCATGATTTTTAAAATGATTTATAGCTCTGCAGGCCATAAAATGCCAGCTTTGCTGTAAGTTGGAAGTTTTCAAACAACAAAGAAATTATTGAAGGCATATATTGAACACGTTTTTGTGTTATACGCCTTGATAGAACCTTACAAATCGGAGCACTCTGTAACAATTAAGATAGCAACAAATGAAAATTAAGTAACTAAAATTCAGCAGTAGTGCTACTTATGTGAAATCTTAGCATAAAGCCCAATAGAAGTTACTGTAATTATTATAGGCAAATGCTGCAGTATCCCTCAGGATACACAATTTTTGTGTTTTTAGGTCCCGGTTTAAATGATCTCGGCACCAGACAAAAATGTGCCACTTTGTTCTCATCAAAGTAATTTCAAGGTAATTAGGGCTGAAGAGAATATAGCTTAGCAGTTTTTCTTTAAAAGACAGTTAATATTGGTTGTTCCAATTACATTGAGCTGTTTGCATGTATTGGTGGGGCAGAATTTACAGAATTAGCAGCAGTCTGAACACAGAGGGGTTACAGCCCATTCAGCCCGTACCTTCTAGCTTTTTGAAGGAGAAGGGCCATTAAATCCCAATTACTCTCACCCTCTCATCATCTTTTTAGGAACTATGATCAGACCTTACATGACAACAAAGTCAAACATCTTTATACATCTGCAGTTTTATTAAACAAAATACATTCTTTTCATCTAACCTCTTTCACCATTACGGCACACACACGTTTTGCCTATGCATTCATGTAGGGGTGTGAGTGAAAACAGTGTGAAGAGTAATCTGTACTTTATTTTTAAATCTGTAGTGAAAGGAAACAGAGTTAGAAAATCCCTCCCTAGAACACAGCTCCAGATGTTTACCAAAGTGTAAACACAAATTCTTCCTGAATGGTGCTTACTTGCCTTGTCTGGCTTTAAGTGTTTACATTTTACCTGCACAATTGCTCACAGAAACTTAAATTTTAAATTGATCTGCTCCAGTATATATCCTGGAAAAATTCTCTATTGTATGGGAAAGGATTGTGTTTGACACAGCCCTGTATAGGCTTTATAGAAACCTCCCTATGAATTCTGGCATGTGGAAGGTTAAACGAGCCAGAAAAGAATTTGGCCATGCCTTCCAGTCAGATTTAAATGCTGGTACAATTATTCTGTTTGACTCCATGACAAGAAGTATTTCTAACTCCTCATACAGGATGGAGCAATGAAAGGAACTGGCCCAACTCTTGCCACAGAAATGAGTGGGAACTTTCATGATGTCATCAGTGGGAATGGGGTTTGGCTGAAGCCCGGTGCTGAGGAAGCTCACTCCCCCAGCTGTACTACTGGTAGCTATTCCAGGCAGGAGAGCTACATGCTCATGGCTGTGCTTGTCCTGCATCTCGTGGACCAGAGGTGTGCCCCGAGCCCTGGGAAGAACCAGGCACATGTCAGCCCTGCCCCTCTGCTCTGATGCTACCAGGGGGCAAGCAGGACGTGTGGGCCCCACGGGGACCCAGGGCATTCTTTGGCTGGATGTTCTCAGGGGTCTTGGGGCGCTGGAGCTCCACACTGCCCTATGTCAACCGGAGTAAAATTTTCTAGGAAAATTTTGTAAATAATCACTCTCTTCAGACTTAACCATTGTTCACAGAGTCTTTGAGTAGAAATAAAGATGCTATTTGTAAGAAAGTGATTTGCTCTGGATTTTCCAGAGCTGCTTGGTGGCGATGCTACTTCATTTAGCCCAGTTGTCTTCATCTTCAGAGCACAAGTCTGGGCTCAAGAGCTGTGTCTCATGTTTCCAGCAGACAGTAGTCTCCAAAGCTGCATCTGGCATCTATCCCTTTTTGCTTTATTAAAGAATACCTTTCCCTTTATTACTTCAAGGAAATGGGAATTTTGCATCATTTCTGTCTGCTGAGTGAAATATTTTCAGATGGCCAGAGACTATGATAATGAAAGAATATTTATTGTATTTCCTTAGCTGAAAAGAGGTTTTATGCTGTTTAAATTAATCATTGCCAAAGGACTGGGTTTGTCACGATGTGTGAGGGGAGGAGAACAAGCAGGTGCAGAACACCTGAAACAGCACCAGGCCCTGGTAGTGGGGCTGTCCTCCAGAGAGAGGACTTTTCAACAATTAATCTGAAAGCATCCAGATGGAGAGTGTGAGGAATAAAACTGAGAACTAAGAGTACGAAGCTGTACCACACAGCGTGCATACAAAGTGTACGATAGGTGCCAACACTTCAAATGTTCACCATGCTGTTTCTTTGACGTATCAATATTTGCATGTTAAAGATACAATGAGAAAAAAGCCATTTTCTTCAGGAATGTGCTTATGAATCTTCTCTTCAGATACACGAAAAACTCCTCAAATTAGAAGTGAGGTCATGTTCCGTCTGGTAGCTAGGTGTGTATACTAGAGACCCCAGGGTCACTTCATAAGCAGTGGAGGCAGTAATACATGGGTTGAAAGCTTGCAAGGGTTTCTTTTCCCAAACCTTAAGTGACGTGCACAGTGCGAATGCTCAGCAGAAAATTCAGAGATATTTTTGCATTTTCTGTCTGCTGCGAATACTGAAAGATAAGCAGCACAGTGCTCTATTCTGGGTAAAGGCTTTTTCCACAAGTTTTTTTGTTGTTAAATTTAACATGCAAATGAACTGACAACTGTTAAAATGGTGGTCTAAGAGTGAATGTCAGTCAATCAGAAAAAAAAAAAAAAACCCACAACCTCAAACCCACGAAACCAAGGTAAGCTCTTACTAGCAGTTAGATTCACCATATAGGCAAATAAGAAAGTAATGGTAGAGATTTGTTTTTTCAAGCATCTAGACTTTTACTATGGTTGTGTGTTTAACCATTGCTCAAACATTTATAAATACAAGGGCAGTTATGCAAGAGATACTAGCGAAGTATTCCAAGGTCACATCTTTTACATTAAGTATATATTAGGTCTTTATTTGCAGAATCATTTTTAAGAATGCATTTTTTTCTGAAGTGTAAAATACCTGCTTCATTATTATCTTGGCAGATTGTCCAAGACAGCTTCTTACATTGATATATAATTTATTAATATGTTTTATTTATTAGATTTCAGTGACTTTAATATATTGCCATCTAAAAACTACCAATTACAAGGCTGTATAAATGTGCTGAAATACTCTTCACTGAAAAGGCTTTAGACCAAATCCTTTAGTATGGCATTCATGCAACTCCAAGGTATAAAATGGGCAAATAAGAACTAAATAAGACAGAAGAATAAGCTGACTACTCTCTGAAGTCAGGTTGTCCCTTATTTCCCCTTTGAGAATTGAGTTTTAGGTAAGGTCATCTTACTGTGCTGGATCAGATTTGAAAGGCATAAAAAGGGGAGAAAAATTGCTGATTGACACCCAGTGACCTAAGAAAGCTTTTGGATTAGGCCCAGGCACCTTTACTTCAGAGTTAGCACTTGTATTAAAAGTGACCCTTTGAGTGCTCTGGTTTGCAATACCTCTGATGCAAAGTCATTAACCTGAAAACTGCAGTTGGTGACATTCCTAATGTCTATGAGTTATTTAATAAGTTTGCCTTCAGGCCTCATTACAAGATCTGAAATATATGCATCCTGAAAGGCTGCTGAATGGTTTTCTCATGTTACAGGTCTCTGGGAGGGTGCTGACAGAGGTTCAGCTTTGCCTGTGCTATGAGCCAACCATGAGCACCAGACTTGCTCCTGAGAAACTCTGTGTGTGTGTGTGTGTGTGTGTGCGTGCCCAGGGTGCTGCTGTGCGTACGTGGAGGGAGGGAGTAGGTTCTTCTCTCTTTTGACTCATCCTACAAGTCTTAGACTTGAAGTTGTTTGTACAGACAGTACATGTTACTGGACAAAAACCACATTACCTCTAGCAAGGACAACAAAGACTGCCATCAAACATGTCCACCAAGAAGCCACTCAGAAGCCAGCAGTTTCTCCTTTCAGTACAGGAGTCTGGTATAACGAAAAAGGAATTACATGTTTTTGGCACATTTAATGCATTTGATTTAAGTAAAAGTTAGTGACATAAAGAATTAATAGTAAAAATTATTAATTGGGGATCTTGAAGTTTTCCAGTGTTTATGTATGAGGAAGGTCTTGAAAAAAATCATGGAAGCTACACTTCATAAAATACAGGTTTGTTTTCTAAAGGGTACTGATAGTGAGCTCAGGTTTAGTTTGTCATGTTGTCCATAGATGGCTGTTCCATATCACTGAAATACTATTGACTGACATGGTCACAGCTGTGGCCCTAGATCCAGAACTTTTGTTCCAGTCAAGATCAGAGAGGACAAGAAATCCTCTTGTTTGTGACAGCAACAGGTGCTCCTGCTGTCAAAGAGTAAACCCAGCCTTTATAGTGTCAGTGGACTTCACTTTCTATAACCTAATTTCTGGACAAGAGGACAGCTCCAGACCTGCAGGTGTTTGCTCTGCATGCTTTACTCCTGGGCCAGTGGCCTTGGGAAAGCATGAGTGATGTATGGGGAAGCCTAGGAGCATACCTACCACTGTTGGATGGTATTTTGTGTCGATTTTTTTATGTATTCAAGACTTTTTTCTAATTTCATCTTTTGAATGTCTTAAGATCTGTGGAGTGTGTCTGCCTTCTGTGGAAAAGTCACAGTAAGATGGCAATTAAGAGCTCTCTGTTCCTTCTTGAGGAGGACTTGCTGCCCAGGGGTTTCTGGTAGCAGGAAGGTATCTCCAAAGTGTTTGTGTACATGCTGCATTAGAACAAATATTCCTGATAATAACAAGTAATAAATCCTTACTGGACATGGCAAGTAGTGAACTACTCTCAATTTGGAAGTGGAAAAAGATTATTCTCCTGAAATAGATAGGTAGTCGTGAAACCAGAATAAGTTTATCATTGCCTTGAATTACATTGATAAAGCTACTTGATATCTTGTTAGCAGAGATAATATGACCCGTATGCTGAACTCAGAAGCCACTGGGGCTGCTGAACCATCAGGAGGTCCGGACCACAGCCAGCTCAGGCTGTAATTTCAAGGAAATCAGATGTTATGTTCAACTGTTGGGGCAGAGGGCACCACTACAATACTATTTACTAGGTTAGGTATTTGTTTATTATATCTGTATTTATTTCCAGGGCTGGGCAGCACCAGTAGTAGCATTTTCATTTTATCAGCTGCTATTTGGAAATTAAGCATTGTATCTGAAAGAGCAGGAGATCACAAGAGTAAGCAATCAATAGGATTTCAACTATTTTAAAACAGACTCTTTATTTTGAAGAGAAATGGCCCTTTTGAATTTTTTGCATGGAACGGCCTCCACTGTAATGTTGGGGTCATCCTGGGGCTTACGGTCTGTCTTGGATCCTCGAGACAGAACGCATGTTAAGCATCCCAGTCAAAATTCATGTGGCCAGAGACAACTTGGGCATAAATTTAAAGGGCTAAAGGCAGCTGTGAGGTTGACTATTGAGTTTTTTTAGGTATCTCATCAATGCCTTATTGACAGATCTGTGCTGCCCAGCATTAGGCGACTAAGGGCCTCCATAGCTTTGGGTGAAGGGTAAGACCTCTGAGAGTTTTTGAAGCATTATTCCTGTTTCCATAACTCTGTTTTTGCATGAATAGCTGTAAAAATCAGCCCCTACGCAACTGAACCACTTTTGAAAGTATAAGTTGGCCTCTTAAGTCATTTTGAAATGTCGTTCATCTGTGATATATTTATAATGCTTAATCTTGTTCATGAGAACTGTTAAAAATGTGTGATTTTCCCAAAACGTTGTGTTGCTCATACATCAGGCTCACTTATGCTTGGACCTTTTTAGCCATTAGAAGTCTAGAACACCAGAACGCTAGAACATCAGTGGTTATTTCAGTGTAGAATTCCCCAGGCACACTTTGGTCATGCTTGGCTGTTGCATGTTGCCCTTGAAATACCAGCTGATTTATTTTCTTCTTTTATTTTGTAGTCAGTGTGACAGTGGTTTCCAAAGCAGATTTTTTTTGTAGTTGACAGAATATGACAGGCTATAACAAGTAGTTTAATAAAGAAAATTCCGCTTCCAGGTGTATTTTGAGATGTATAATCTATAAAACATTGTATAGTTTTGAATCTATTTTATCTGTCACCTGGACTGCTGTGCAGTATTTTGATAGCTAGGCTTGGCTTGTGTGAATTTGCTGGTGTATCCCATGGTGTATTTGTGTGAATGTTGTCAGTGAGGGGATACATAACTGTAAAATTTTTAATGACAATCATAGACTCATAGAATGGCAAGGGTTGAAAGGGACCCCAAGGATCATAGAGCTCCAGCCCCCCTGCCACAGGCAGGGCCACCAACCTTAGGCCTGGAGCTACACAAGGTTGCCCAGGGCCCCATCCAACCTGGCCTTGAACACTTCCAGGGACGGAGCACCCACTACTTTTCTGGGCAGCCTGTTCCAGGACCTCAATTCCATGGAGTGTCTTGTCTGGTGTGGCAGAGGGGCCTTTTTGATGTAGAGTATGTTGGAGTATGGAGCATCTCTGGTAGATGGTCGAGCCTGAGCAGAAAATGGAATGTGTGTGTGTGTGTCTACTCACAGAGGTCAGAAAATATGAATTGCTCAGAAAATAACATGTTATTTATACATCTGTAACCTTTGGGACATTTTAGATGCTGTCAATTAGGAGCATGGCCTGTATTTATTATTGTTGTCTTGTTTTCTGTTAGTTTTAAAATGTAGAAAGTGATTGTAATGAAGGTGCCCTCGAGGCAAAAGTGTGGAGACATTCTCATATTGAAGGAGGAGTCGCCAGAGTTCCTGTTTGACTTTTGACATTATTGTCATACAGCCTACGGCATTACAGGCAGAAGGGATTTAGATGGGAAGGAGAGCTTGAAATTACTCTTCTATAAAAAGAGTATATTTATATAAGCTGAATTTTCTTTCAGATGGTCTATTTTAAGACCATAATTCCATTGATCTATAATTCCTTTGTAAAATGATTTTGATATTTAAGGAAAAAGCCACTGATATTCCAAAGCTGTTCAGTGAGTTGCTGAGAGATAGGATGATTGTTTCAAGAGGATTAATTAGTGTTTACAAGTATCTTAGACATGGGTGGCAGGGGGAATTGGCCAGCCCCTTTTCAGTGGTCAGTGGGGACAGGACTAGGGGCAATGGCTGTAAGCTGGAGCACAGGAAGTTCCGCACCAACATGCGGAAGAACTTTTTCACAGTGAGGGTGACGGAGCAGTGGAATAGGCTGCCCAGGGAGGTGGTGGAGTCTCCTTCTCTGGAGATATTCAAGTCTCGTCTGGACGCCTATCTATGTAATATGAGATAGGGAGCCTGCTTTGGCAGGGGGGTTGGACCCGAAGATCTCTTGAGGTCCCTTCCAACCCCTAAGATTCTGTGATTCTGTGATTCATTACTAATTTGTGTCTGTATCCACATGTTGAAATCTCAGCAGAAAAGAAGTCGGGCACTTCTAAATTACAGTCTCATTGGTAATATGAAGTCTCTCTAAGATACAATATGTTTTTTCAGCACCCTATTTTAGGATTAGTCTTCTGTAAACATCACTGCTGATATTAAATATATTATAAATCAGGCTGGAGTTTTAATTTGACACAACCAGCAGCTTATATATCATCAATCACATAAAGCGTTGAAGCTGGATGTTTCCAAGTATCTAAAAAGTATGGTTATCATTCTGTAATAGCTGTAGCTAAATGACACATTTTTGTGGGCTTTTTTCAGCAGTGAGAACTGACCACAGACATGTGGGTTAATAAATTTTAATGACAGATAACGGAATTCTCAAAGTTTGAAATTTGTATTTTTACTAGCTTCTGTCCCAAAGGCAGTGCATTGTGCTGTGTGCTATTGGCAGCAGTGGAGCAGCTGGGTTGGGGCCTCCCCTCTTGTAGTCTGGTTCTCCTCAGGGAAGTTGTGTTCTGATGTCAAATGTGTAAGTGGAAGCTGTTAAGGAACTGGTTTCTCCTCTGCTGTGACTCTACAAAAATGTCTGTTCCCATTTCCTCTTAAGAAAGCTTGCAGCCTCAAGACCCTCATTTATTCCCATATCTTCTCATCTGAAGAGGAAAATCTCATCCCTATACACAAAACATTCTCTCCATCAAAATCCGGTCTTGGTATAGAAAGGTTTTACCCCAGAGTCAAAGGGAACCTGGAAGAAACAGCGTAGTTTTTCAAATGCAAAATAGATAATTTAATTTCTTTGCATATGGAAATAAAGATACAGAAACTGCTTGGAGCATGTGTGCTGGCTCAGGGTGCCTTACGTGGCCTTGCACTGTGTATGGACACATCCCGGCTGACAGTAGCTGTGGTGTAGGTTTAGAACGTTTCCATTACTAAAATGAGCCTGTATATCTAAAAAGCAAGATTCTAACAGAAATCCAGAAGGCAAAATAGTACTTGTTAAACCTTGTTTTCTAGGCTGTTCAATTCATTTGTAGCAATATATGAGTGAGCAGGAAGGTAACAGCATCTGGTAGCAATAAATGGTTCCTTTCCTGAGTTACCAAATTAGCTATGGGAAGGTGATTAGAAATAAAATACAACGATTTCTGATGGAAATAGGTAACGCTGCGTGGGCTTTGAGATAAGAACTTGACAAACGTGTAAAATAAATGCAAAACTGGTTTTGAAAAGGGGGGAGATTACAGTTTTCTGTGTGGTGTGCCAAGATTTGTGCATTTCAAATGTTAGCAGTTGGCTTCTTTTCAAAACTGATAAATAATGATGTTTGTTGCGGAAACAATTATCCTAAAAATAATTTAAAAGGATTGTATCCCCTTTTTGTTTGCCTATAAAGACCACATTCAATTTATATATAGACAGAAAGAGCTCCACTTGCATCTATAAAACAGTTCTTAAATCATTCTAAATTATTGATGTGCACAAAGAACTCTTTCCGCTTTTGTTTGAAGTTTTATTTCTGCGGCGTTGTGCTTTCTAATTGTACTTTCAACTGCTATGACATCTGTTATAGTTGTTTCAAAAACTTTCAATACTTTTCTTTTTTAATGATAGACAGTCTTTTCAAAGACAAACTGTCTTCATTTTGAGCAAGAAAAATAATTAGTTGCAAAAAGATCACTGATTTGGCCAGGGAACTCGCCATTCTACTTTTTTTTTCTGCAAGTGGCTGTTTTATATGATTCCAGCACCTACTCAACAGAAACCTGGCCAAGAGGAATTCATCTCTGCAGCAACTCAGAAACCATAGAGCATCAGCATATGTCCTTTGCTTCCCTGAGGAAATCCAGGACTTTATTCTACCAAAAAGAATACCAAGAAAGTACTTCACAAACTGACACTCTCTATATGTCTAACAGATGGAAAAGTAAGCTACTATTCCAGGCTGCTAGGGAAAAAACCTAGCAATTGGAGATGAGATTAATCCTTAAAAGTCTGCTTAGGAATCCTTTCTAATATAACTTAGTGATAGGAATATGTAGTGTAGCAATAAGCTGGGTTCTAATCATATATGACATACTTGCAGTCTTATCGCTGGCATAAAAGTGCAGCAGATATGTAAAGTATCCCAGATTAGGAAAGAACAATGTAAAGACATTTCCTTTTTTTTTTTTCCTTCAGAAGAGAATATTTATCTCTTCAAGGTAGAATAGGCTTTCAACTTTGAAAAATTTAAGTCCAGGACTCTGGTCCAGTTGCAGTACACCATAACTAACCTTTGAATGAGAAGTTACTTAGGATTCATATAATAATTAATACAACGCTCAGGGATTTAATTGACCACAAGATTAAACTGTTAAGGAAAAAATTTCATCCTAATTGAGAATTGAACCCCTACCCTTTATTCATTGAGTGTCTGCTCTGCCACTTGAGTCGTGAATTGGGGGTTAATTGTCTGTCTAGAATCTCCCAAGGAGTAATTATTTCATATAATGGTGCTAACACATACTGTAGTAAGGCAATTTTTAATGGCATCCTTTTTCCCCTGGATTTAGAGAGCTTTCGTGAGGACAGTGAGGGGAGATGCTGGTATTGATGTGGATTCACAGTTAGAGTGAGACCTCACCAGCTTTTGATTAATAAACCCCGTTAATGTGCATCCTTGGGTCACACTCACATCCCAGCATTCTCCCCCCCATTCCTGTTCAGGTTCAGTAGTACTGAGCTGCAGTAAGACTTCCCATCGCTCTGACTGCAGTTGAGGGTTTTAAACTACACTGAATGCATCTCTCTTTTGTTGGGCGGATGATTAATTAGTTTTAGTCGATGAACCACATTTTGCTCTCGAGTTTAAATATTTCTGGCTATGCTCTGTGACGGTGTCACACTCCACGGGACAGAAGGCAGTGTGAAGAGGCAGGGATTTCCCCAGTGGCACCAGATCACCTGTAGCACTCAACCATTTTCATCTCAGCAGCTGTGACTGCCAAGGAGACGTACTACTGAGTATGAGGTGTGTGTGCAGTGACTTGACTCAAACAGCCCTGGACCGAAAAAGAGACTGTTTGAGGGTCACTGGTTGCTTGGGCAGGAGCATGGAGGACACGGTGAAAAAATAGCATCATGCTGACCCTTCCTCCTAGTGCTGCACTTCAGGACAGCACTGAGGTTGTTTCTCCTCTGCAATTAATGCATCCATATTTTGAAAGGATATTTCTCCTGAGCTTGTGAGTCAGGACTGAAAGATTATCGTGATTCTTACCTTGGTGTCAGTCCTGGCAATAGCGTGTGCTGTGAAACCTCTGAGTATTTTTCTTTCTTTCTGTACTGCTGTCTCTTTGTTTCTACTTTTCATTCTCCCTGTTCCAAACTTGATTTTTTCCAGCATGCAATTTAGCTGCGTATTTTAGTGGCTTCTCTTTTAGTGTTCATGAAACATAAATTCATTGATAAAAGTTCCAATTTGTGACAAAATTACAATTCTTAGTGCAAGTTGTTATTAAGTTTTATGAATAACCTGCACATTCTTTTGCATAAAATACTATAAAAATCATAAAAAGAAGGGGCTAGGTATACTTACATTTTTTATGTTTTGTATTTATTTTCTTACGTGGTAATTAATAAAATTCAGTTCTTCATAGCAGATTTTTCTGCTTCATTAGTGCAAATTTGCAGAACTTTTCTCATCATTGTTCTCCTTTGAAGCATAAATAATAGAGATAATATCAAAACTTTTTCGCTAAATGAAGACTTAGTTATGGATACAGTTAGTCATTTTTATATTCAAGTTTATTCTGGTGTTTAAATGTTTTTATAAGAGAGACATCTTTACAAATACTTGAAGAAACCATCAGAATTTGGGAGAAACTATTTTTGTGCAGAATTACCAAAGATGAAATGCAGAAACATCTTAAACTTTAACCACACTAACAACGATGCTTTTGCAGTATTACCAGTGGGTCGCTGTGCATCCAGCCGGCAGCAGATCTTAGCTATACATTGCTCTGCCCTGGGATACAGAGCAAAGCAGCACTTGGCAAGTGTGGTGTGTAGGAGTCCCCACAGAGCAGAGCTTACCGCAGCGCGCCCAGTACCCCTTGCGCTTGCATGCAGGGTTACAGAGATGCGAGGAGTGGGTCAGCGGAGGTGGTCAGGACTCACTTCTACCGTAGCTCCATGTTGCAGGGTGATGCATTGCCTTCACAGCTTAACTTCTGTTTCACAAAAAAACATATGTGCTCATACGCCTTTTGCTTACATTTGCATTCTGCTGAAGTCCAGACCACCAGGCAGTATATGATCACAGACCCACAGGTTTCCACTCCTTGGAATGTGAAGCAGCACAGTTGGTCTCAGAAAGGCAAGATGACACAAGCATGGAAGCGGTGTTAGGAAGGCCAGGTGACTCCGTGCCTTGGAGTTGGATTTTAAAGGTGACTCATAGATACAGGCACGCTGTATCTGTAAGCTGTAGCTGCTTTATCTGCAGAGGGGATTTGAAAGGTGCTCTTGTGCTTGTTTGATATTACAGAGATATCAGTAATGTAATCTCGTTGATGTTCTGGTTTTGCTGGGGGTGTTTTAGAAAGTTGGAAGTGTGGAAAGCCAGCATGGCACAGACTGTCTTCAGCTGGAGAAACAGGGTTTGTATTATTCCCTCTTGCTTACAGATACTAGAGGGGAACAGTAAAATATATGCAGCAAATACAAAAGGGTTTTACAGTATAATGCAGATTTGATTTGGGGTTTCTAGTCACTTGTTTTCATCTGGTCAGTAAAGTCCTGGAGTAACGACCGAGGAAACAAGATCTGGTATTTCAAACATGAAAAATGAGCATGGTGTTTTCTGTAGTGTGAGGAAATAGCTGTCCCAGGTCCCATAACAGTCTGGGCTATCAAAAACTGCCACCATCTGAGGAGGATGGTGCTCTGGTGAAGAAATAGATCAAGAACAGCATTTCCCATTGGTTCTGCCTTGGGAAGGGGAAACCTGGACACATTCACAGGATGAACTAAGTGACAAAAGCAATATTTTACACTCTGAGTGTGATTCCTTTACTGTTCTCACCTAGCTCTAACTTGTCCCCTTCAAATATAATTCAGTTCCACAGTTTTCTCCACCTGCTGTTCTCTAAACCTCGCACATGTCCCCGGTCCCCGTACACCACCATTCTCCAGTTACACACCCCAGCCACATTTTACACTGCCAATTCAAACTCAGTCCAGCACCCAACTTGCCTGCCTGCCTTCTTTTCCCTATCTTCATGTCTCTTTATCTACACAAAACAAATCCATATATTGACAGAGAAATCTCTACATCAGAGCCCAGTTCAGTTTTGGTGTGTGTTTGTTCTTTTTAAATACGAACCACACCCCAAGGAAATTTAAACACTGTTGAAGACTTCCAAATAAGTTACATAAGTCTGGCTGACCTCCTGTAGTACCGCTGTCTGTGGTTGGTTCAGATCCACCGAAAAATCCAGAAGGCATTGCAGAGATGGGCTGTGTCAGCAACAGAACTCTGCTCTCAGCAGCTCTGATGTTCTTCCTGTAGAGACCCCCAGTTCCCAGCCCCACTGTGTTTGCGTAACTCGGCTCGGCATTTGTTGGTAATTTTTCATGCTGCATGTACAAAGCCAGTGTGTAACTGAGGTGGAACATCATCACTGCTTTTGCAGGAGTTAGTCCTGGCCTTACAAACCAGGTGAGGGTCATCTGTGCGACCCTCCCTGTCTCAAGCAGTTTGTTTGTAATCGCATTGCAACATCATGTCTTGTGGGAAGCCCCTTGGTAAAGGCCGGTTAGCTTTTAAGAGGAGTTGCCACTGAATTGTTTTGATACAGGCTTGATCCTGAATCAAGTTATTGTATGTCATGGTAGAAACTGTGGATCAAATTTTCTTCTCATGTAAATTTGAAGTAAGTGGAAGCCCTCTGTGTTGCTTCCCAGCGAGATCAGAAGCTAATACATGGAAGGTATTCAGCATCGCTCAACAAGTACTTTAAATTATGTTGTAATTACGGTCAATTCATTTCCCTTTGGAAGCTTGCCGTTAGATGGGCATGGTCTGGCAAGCTTCTCAGACAGTTAACAAGCAAATAAAAACCCCGGCAGCCCCCTCCCCGTGCTGCCATAAAGACGTCTGTGCTGAAAGTGATGTGGGACTGTGGAAAGCAGTCGCTCTGCTTCGAGCATGCCCTTGCGTGCGGCATTAGCCTTCACCTTTCTTTCACTGTTACTGGAGGAAGTAGCTGATAGCAATCGACACGATTTCCTGGGCATAGTACATTCAGATTTTTATTATGATATTATCAGGACGTATGTTTGTGGAAAAAAGATATATATACACCTGTGTTTAGCCTCAGAATATAAACTCTGTAGGAATAGTATATTACCTGCATGAAACTGAAAATATGGGTGACACAGTGTGCAGGAATTGGGCCCAGCTTTGCTTACAAATCAGCCTGATGATGAGGCTGCAAAAGTTATATTTTCATTGCTTTCACATACTGAATTTATTAGCTTCTTGAAATTGATTTTGGATGCCTTTCATTTGCCATTGGGCTCAAGTCAAAAGCAAAACGATGATATACCACATTTTGCTCACTCATCTTTTTATTGCCCAACTATTGTTATTGAGTAAAAGACATTCAGCGTGTTTCCCAAAGGAGACAGAAAGCACATTTCATTTTCTTTTTAATTGATGGAAGTTTAGGTGAATGCAAGTCTTGCAGTCCTCAGCTTCAATATCCAGGTGGCAGTTATAAAGGGGTAGAGGGGATGGGGACTGGGATTCGGTTTAGGTCGGGGCTGAGAGCAGAAGCCAGGAGGGCTGTCAAACTCTGTACTCTTTTATTTGCTTGGAAGGAATGGTGCAAAGTTAATATCGATGCAGCGCTATGAAAGTGTTCAGGTCGTTATCTCTGGGAAGGTAATGTGAACTCAGCAGTATCATTGCTTTGATCTTTGGTTAAAGTCTTACAAAACTAGATTGCTGCTTGATTGACAACCCTGTCAGAGAGTGAATGAAGACTGACACTCTAATATTGAAAACGCAGCGTTTACAAAACTTAAACCATGAGTTTTCTCATGACACTGCTTCTTTTGTGGAAGACTGAATTTCACATTTATTTTTAAATAAGTGTGTACCTTGCTGTGCACAGCTAAAGAGTAGGATCTTAGACTGCTGGCTCACAAATACACCTCACCCTAATAGTGCAGATGTGTTTATAGCAACAGTACTGTCACAATGTATTTGAAGAAGTAGGAGTTACTGCTTGAAGGCTTCAGTGTGGTGGTATTTATCAGAACTTAATACCAAATGATGATTGATCCGACACGTGGGTGATCGACACAGAGATGGCAGGCTGCAGCTTGATTTGGGTAGTGTAGCTGGCAGTTACTGAGTGGATCTGATACAAGGGTTAAAGGGTTTGAGCCATATAATCCTACTGTCTTCAGCTACTGCTTATTCCTTGAATTGTCCCCTTAATACCTTCAAATGAACTGGGGCTACTAAAGGGAGAGTGAATTTGTGGAGTAGACTTCTCCTTTCATACCGGTAATCTGCTTAACTGCCAGCCCTCTTCCAGCTATACCGTGTTTTTTTCTAACCAGTTTTACATCCCTGGGTTTGAAGTCTGCCTTCTCTTCTCTAACACTTAGCTTTCTCAGGCAGGCCTGGGGCAGCCAGCTGTCTGTGGCACTGCAGGAGCAAGGGCATTGATGTTCTATGGAGGTCCCTTCCAGCCACAACCACGCCATGATTCTGGCCCTCTCCCAGATTATGTTCTGCTCTCCTGAGGCAGCCTTGATGCAGTGACTTCCCATCGAACGTGCCTTTCTGCTTTGGGAAGTCTCTGTCTTGGACACATCAGGATGGTTGCTTCCAGCTGGTGCCCAGCTTGATGGTTAGCACCAGGACAGGTTCTTGTCCACCTGTCAGCAGGGTGAAGCCTTGAGATGTCACCTACCTATATTCTGTCCATCAGTGGCTGCTTGCTATAGAGAACTTTCCCCATGCTTTCCTCAAATTAATCCTTAAATTGGACAAGGTATATTCTGTTCAGCTAGCAAAAACACACAAAAAAATGGGACCTCAAATAACTCCCACTCCTATTTTTATGTGAAATGACATTAACTGCCATGATTGAAGTCATGTGTAAGAATGGACCAGATTGTGTCTATTTGCACACTGAAATACCTTAAGCAAGGAAATGTCTCCCCAAAATAATCCTGTTTCATCCAGAGGTGTTAGTGAAGAGACTCTATTTATATGCTGTAGTTTAAAAATAGGCATCCAAAAGATTTTCACAGGATGGGCTGATGAGCTGTGCTACAGGGCGTGGGAACTACTTAAATTGGCTTTACTGCCAGAGCCAGTGTTTTCTGAGACTGTTTCATCAGCTTTTCCTGGCCTTCTGGTTCTCGACTTGCTTCAGGATTGCTGAATTCTGAGTGCAGCCCTCTCCTTACCTCTGAGGTCACCTGTGTCTTACGTGAATCTCTGTATGTGCGTGGCATTAAGTTTTATAGAAATCTTCATAAACACTTGGAAGTTGATCTGTATGCAACACAATATCATATCTTTATCTGCTAACGTATCCTTTATGAAAAAAACTATTAATTAAAAGCCCAGATTAAAGCCACTTTCATCAGCAATGCAGCTTTGCTGAATAAACCTTACATTTGGCTGTGTTTTCAAAGTGGACACGTATAAGTCACGAGAATAATTACCATTTCATCATTTGAAGTCTGTGAAGGAGTGATTTCAGAATGAAAAGCATATGTAGCTATGCTGATTATGCAGAATAAATTATTTTCAACCCCCATGTTTATAACGGTACTTTTTTATTGTGTGGAAAATGCATGTCCACAAAAAATAATGATCACCTAAATTTTGCTGTAAACATTTTTTTTAAAACATATATCTGAAATTCCTTTTGGAAATGCCTGCAATCTGCTTCCATATTGCAACACATATGGTAAGAAAATCTTGCTTGTAAGCCAGTGACTGTTTTAAAACAGTTTTCAGAGTTATCCAGAATAACAGCTCACAGACTAAAGTTGGTGTGTTTTGTATTTTACAACAAGCAGCTTAGCATTGCCTAAGCTATGACAAATTTCTCCCTAGGTAAGATTCAGGGTAATAATAACTTTTGTTTGGATGTGCCTTTTTTTTTGCTTTTTTTTTAAATATATGTAGGCACCAGTGAAATATTAGGAATATTTCTGAGTCATTCTGGTTCTGTCTTGCTCCTTCCTTTAGGCTGTCGGGGCCTCTGTGGACATCCAGGTTGTCACTGTTGAAGGCAGTGTTCTGTTCTTTCGTTCCCTTTCTCTCACTGCATGTACAGGTCTGCCCATGACACAACACACAGATATTTAGGAACCCATTCTGTTGGTAGGATTTTGATAAAGCTTTTCTGGAACTTGTTGCCTTTCGATTAAAGATTTACAGCTCTCCTTTTGCCTCAAACCTCATTTTTAAAGGCCAGAAGAGAAAAGAAACCCCAAACCATAAACATCTTAAGAGAAGTATCCATAGTACCTTCAGTTAATGGTATTTCCTTAGAGCAGATAAATTACGGAGCCCCCTTTTAAAACAAGAGTGTTAATTTACTGCTTCCTTTCATCTGTTGAAATAATTACTTTTCTTTTTTGCCTGCAATAGTTTGTTCTGGTCGTTAACATTTCTGTAAAATTAAGTTTGAAAGGTGCTTTTAATGTTCAGATAGACTGCAGTGCACATTTGACTGTTAAAATCAACCTACTTAAGGCAGAACTAATGTTTAACGCTCGCAGCTATTTGAAGTAGTTCACTGCCCAGTTTAATGGTGCTGCCAAGGGCAATGGTCACATTACTTGCTATTATATTTTGGGGGGGGGTTGTTATGCTGGCAATAAAGGCAATCCACAATATTTCTGAAAATGTTGGCTTAGATCTTAAAGACATCATTTTTCTACTAACAAGCTATAAACCGTAATTTCTTGGGGGGTAGCAGCAAGAAACACTAAGCCCTGCTCTTGGCCACGTACTCCATTTAGGAGCTGTAGTTGCATGCTACAAGGTTAGTGTCAAATGGCTTTTCCTGCAAGCTCTGTTGGAAAAGGCAGTCAAACTGCACAAAAGCCATGGTGGTGGTCAGCTGCACTGGGAGAAGTGATCTCGTGTAATTGGAACTGTCTTCTTCCTTTTGTATGATGCCTCAACAGTTTTACGACCGCTGCACTGGGAAGTGAAGAGTGACCCAGTGTAGCCTAGCCTGGCCCAATGGAAGCTTGGTGCAGGAGGTGAGAGGAGCACAGTGTGAAGAGAACTTGGCTGCTTCATTGTGAATCATCTCAGTTGTGATCACAGCCTGACCACAGCTTCTGTTTCAGTACATTTTTTGTGCATTTTGCTGGTTTAGTTGCTACTAAAGGGGATGTCTCTGTAGGGCACTGTTTGCAGTGTAAAAGTGCTCTCCAGCCTTGGTTGAGAACAGACCTTCCCAATGGCCGAATTCGCTGGAAGTCATTCTTCTGCTAACACTCTCAATCTGCAGAGACTGTAGGTCAAATAAGATTATTTATGGGAATCTTCAGGCAAATACTACAGAAGAAAATGTAACTAGTTCTTTGTGTAGTGGAGTTGATGGAAATTTTGCTTGAGTCTTCAACAAGTCTGATGGGAAACTCATCATCTAGCACTGTCCCAAGTGAACCACAGCTCAATGAGTGAACAGACCTTAGACGTCACATCTATTCCTATGTGAGGTCACAAATCGATAATAAAATGACTGCTTTTTTGTCTTTGATAAGCAGGAGCAAACAGAGAATTTAAAGATTAAACAATAAATCTTCGGAACCAGAAAAAGAATTATATATATTTACTAAATAGTGAGTAAAATTTTCCCCTTGGCTGGTTGAGTGCAATTTTACAAGCTTCAACAATGCTGAATGAATGTTATTGAGAAGTGAATTTGGCTCATTCTTTTTATGCTTTTAATAGATACCCAAGGGAGAGGCAGTTGTTCAAGGAAAATGAAATACAAATAAACATAGAATTTATTCTCAGTAGGCATTCTGGGGAACTTGGAGCTGGAGTTTTATGCCATGGGGTTTTTTTCCTGTTACTTGCAAGGAAAACTAAAATATTCATATAAGCTGTCAGTTCTCTGAAGTGAATTCATTCTTTTTTAAAAATAAAACTAAATATAGATTCAGTGGATAGAACAGAAGCAATGTGGAACACAACAAATGACATTTTTGCTCCAAAGTACATCATTGTAATGGGCCATATTATTCTGGACTGGGGATAGAAATGATTTTTTTTTTTTCACAGCATCCCGTAACAATTCTTGAGACACAGTCGTGCACAAAACATCATTTGCAATTATAGCAGCTTGCCATTTTCATCAGCTCCATGCTTATACCTTGTTTGATTGATAATCCATGTATTTCAAGCTAATGAAGGCTCTTCATGCTGCCGCTTAATAGGAGTTACCAGGTCTTGCAGCCTGACTTTCAGGACAACGCTGGTGTTTTCTGTTTGAGGGAAAAAGAAAAAAAATATTAGTTGCTTCACAGTGCATTTTCTCCACTGATTCTTAGGGTGCCCCAGAGAAATACAGTCCGTGGAGAATAGTCATTGGAATAAAGAGTAATTTAGACTGTTGGTTTAATTTGAGATTAATATTTGCCCAAACTTCCAAACAGTCCTTCAGAAAAATCTGTGATTCTCCACGTAGTGTTCCGTGGAGGCTGAGAGGCACCTCTTCAGGATCCGCAATTAGTTTTATTACCAATTATGTAATTCTTTTGTATTAATAAAATTTCTGACATTCTGCCTTTGGAAAAAAAATGTTAGTTGTAGGGTTTAATAGTTGTCAGCTTAAACCATATAAAGAGACTTTTTCTGGTTCTAGACTGCATATCCACCTTAGATGCCCTAGTCAGAAAAATACCAGTTGATTTTTAAGTCTGTATTTACTGGAGAGTATAAATCCAGACTTTACATCAATAAATGTATTTTACTGTTTGAGAACGACTGAGCTGCAAAGGTTCCACAACACCTGGACAGAGATTGGCTCTTAAAAACCATGTATTTTATTCTATTTCTTAGAAGATCTGTGGAAAAATCCCTTTCCAGGTCAAGTTCATGTTTCATTAATGTTGTGGTCCCCTGCTTGTTCTTCATCGCTGCGCAGAAAGAGCTTCGTCACCAGCTTCGTCACTTTGGGTTGCAGCAGCCTTTGTGAAAGCTGCGGGGCTCGAATGGCAGCGTGCACAGCATCAGTACCTTTCAGAATTTTACAAAACTAGCTGATTAAATCTGATTTTAAATACTACTTTCAGTCTAGAACCCTGCCTTTTTACTAATCAATTAAAACATTGTTTCATTGTGTTTATTCAGCGCGTATAAAGCACTGCTTGACATGTATTAGACCTTACATAGCAGTTCACAGCTGTAGCCCATCCAGCATTTTCCAAATGAGTTTGCACAAGGAATAAAAGATTGCCATCTGAGCAACACTGGAGGGAGACAAGAGCAGACAAAAGGCAGTTAAGTGCTACAAAAAAAGAAAAGACCCTGTTGAGAGAGAGATTTCTGAGCAAATGCTTCAATTTCACAGGGAGATTCTGTAGCAGGCAATGTACATTGATTTTAGCACATGAAGTACATCGCGTTTGGGATTCATTAAGCTTCATATTGTGCAGTAGCATGAATGGGCATGTCAGCTACTCTCTCAAGTAATGCAGAGTTTCAAAGCAAGGAGGTAGAATAAACCAAAGTGAAAATACAACGTGGCCCACAAAGAGAGTAAGCCAGTGTTAAAAGGAAAACGCTTCAGTTGCTAAAAGCCATTAATTCGCAGTAGCAGTAATCAAAAACCTAAATGTTTGTAAAGGACTTTATGCCTACAGGGTTTTTAATATGACTTGCAAACTGTATGTTCATGCTCCTAGCTGACCTGGTGGGGATCCCACCAGAAGGACAGATACAGTCATGGAGTGCAGAGCCCTATTCCTGTAATTTGGAAGAAAACGTACAGGCAGCAGGTTGATATTTTTTAGTTACTCATTTTTTCCTTAAATATGTGCAAGGAATTTTTGGGTTTGGTCAGGATTGGTTTTTGGTTTCTCTGTTTGCAGCAGGACAGTGCTTAAGATGGTGCTGTTTTCTGCCCTCTGTTTTCCCTTGGGAGCCAGCTCACTGGGGCACTCACTGCTCAGGCATCGGCTGCCAAATCTAGAAGCCACGGAAGTGGCAGGTCCGTGAAGTTGGATTTTTCAGCTACCAACCAAGTCCAAATCCACTTGTGAGTGCGTGAGAGGTCTGGAGTTCTGGGTTCCTGAGTGATTGCTTTTGGTTTGTACTTTAGGTTTCATTGAGAAGCATGTAAGCCCAAGAGATTTATCCAGAAATCTCTTTAATGCATCTAGTGATGAAGACACCAGTGGTATTTTTTGTTTGTCTTAAGGTCTATTATAAATCGTAGAGACTGAGAGGCAAAAGGTCAATGAAGTTTCTGCAAGTTTTCCTAGAGGGATAGGTTTGCAATGCCAGATCATTGAAAGAATGGGATTGTTCACAGATGTGGCTGGGGTGGGCAGGGGGAGTATCTTCACTGCTGAGTTCTCCACCCGCTGTGCTTTGCCCTCAGCAGGTATTCAGCTGTTGTTAATGGAGTTGGCCCAAGCAGCGGGGCTTTAGTTCCAGAGTTTGCTATATGGCACCTTCCGTAGCTGAGCATAACTTGCAGCATCTTGCTGCTTCAGGTCGATGGTAGAGGTGCTGGAGGTCATGGGCAGAGAGAAGGGTAGAGCCAACTGGTGATCAGCTGCTGGGAATTGTACTCCTGCTCCCTCCTAGTAACCTGGCGGAGAAAAATGGAGCACCCTGCTATTAGCCTCTTGTGATTTCTATTTAACACTCTTTTTACAAGTGATGTTTGGTCTCAGATATGCATTGGGAGTCAGTGCAGATGAGGTGGTCACCCTGAAGGGTGCTGTGCCTGCAAGGTTTGCATGATCTTGAAGGAGGAATACTGGAGATTAATGTCAGGTAGCTGCTGCTCTCTGCAGAAAGTTTTCTCTTTCTTTCCTCTCCCCAGTATTAGATCCTCTAAAAGAGATAAGTGACAGCAGTAGACTTAACAGTTATAAGGTTACAAAGTAGTGGATGTGGACTACTTGGTGGTTAGCTTACATTTATACTCTGATCGCAGCTGCCATTTGGGTCAGAAAGAGTTTTCCCTTTTGATAGATTGGCTGTGTGCTAGGAAAACTTGTCTTTCCCCAGAGCATCATGTAATTATTTGGTGGTGAAGTTGTGCTGTGTTGCTATGGACATGCGGCTCTCCACACTGAGAGCTGCTGTAATGCTGATATATGTGAGTCTAATCATTCTGTCACTAAGATGTAATATCGATACACTAGGACAACATTTCTATCAGAGGGCCCATTACTTGCCCTCTTAGTTGAAGAGGGGAAGAGGACTGGGATAAGCCAAATTCTGACCGTGGCTTAGCCCAGGAGAGATGGGATTGCATTAGGGTTCAGTTCTGTAGCCTCTGATGTTTGCAGAAGATATTGGCAGCACCACGGAGGGCTGCTGCACACCGTGGGCGGGCTAAGCCCCTGGTGGGAGTTGGCACATGCCTTGTTTCAGGCCGGACCTGGGTTGCTGTGGCAAGAGCCGTGCTGGCAGGCAGGAGGCAGGGGTGCTGCAGCCCAGTTCCTCATTCCTCTGCCCCTGCTGCAGGACTGCAGGGCGGGCTGCGTGCAGCCTGGGGCGGCCAAAGAGCGGGTGCCAGGATGACATTTTCTGTGGAAGTCTACATCTACAGCACAGAGCTGCTGCTCCCCTGTAGAACTAAACAGAAAGTAAACCCGATGAGTTTCTCATGGTTTTTGATAAGCAGGGTTTATAAAAATCAATGCCTAACTGAATTAAATTCAAACACTTAGGAAATGTGAGCAGAGTACTTCTATGTTGACATCTGAAGAATAGTAATTCGTTCTGAAGGAAACTTCTAAGGTGATCATCTTTCTGGGTATGCATTCCTGTAAAGGCAGTTGTCTTTCTCCTGGCTATCAGTTTGGAAAGTTGTCTTATTTCCACATTGCAAAAATCCGGCTGGTGAACCTCCCCCAATTGCACTTGTAATTATTTCTGATTAAAAGTGCCCTGGCCTGACAGCACCAGGGAAATTAATAGAAGCAGCTTTCTCCAAGTTTTAGAAGATGAGCAAAGACATACTCCCTCTTAAAATTATTTAAGCAGGTGCTGTGGGAAGCCATTGCTTTTATAAGGCTCTTCAGATGTTTACAGCAAAACATTTTTTCCCAGTGATTGAATTTTTCGAAGTACTAAAATACCATGGAGAAATATGTTTCCCACCAGTTTTATGGCTCCCTGGATGCATTCTATACAAACCTTGTATCTGCCCGGACACAAACACTCTATTGCAAAAAGATATCTTGCCATTTTAACAAGCTATACTGCTTTGAAAGGATACACTGCATCACCAGTGGGAATATCAGTACCTTAAGAGTAATACTTCTTTAAGGGTACTATTTTATTAAAGCAGACCTCAGTAATTTGTTCCTGACTGTTATACACCTTTATTTTATTAAAGGTATTTTACATCTGTGGAGGAGATTACTACCACTCCTATTTTCTCCACTGCTTGGCTTTAATGGATAGTGTGGAATATAATATTTATTAAGCCTAAGCAGGGGAGGACATAATAGCAGAATTGCCCTTTATAACCTATTTTACACAGTTGTAAAATAAACCCTAATAAAGCAGGAATAATTATCCAGGAATATCCAGGAAATGGAGTACTCTGCCTGCTTCAAATATTTGGAAGACTTAACTGCTGGTTATACATGTACTTTAAGAAATTGAACTCACCAGTAATAATATTGATACTGGGTTGCTACATTAGAATAAATCATACCCTACATAACTATAATTTCTATGTATTATTAGATTATCTTTAGATATTATTAACTGTGTAATACTACAGAAGACAAATGTATTACGAACATACCTCTAGTTGCTAAGTTAGAGGCCTAGAGTTCCTTTACCTCATCTCGAGGGCTCACAGAGCCCCACAGCTGGCCCTGTGGCTCCCCAACAATTCTGCCAGTGGTCACTTTGCTGGATGTCAGGGAGTAACAGGGTGTGATTCACTATGCCTTCAGGGGTGTTTGTGGCCAGAGAGGACCCAGGTTTTCTGCCCACACCCCAGGGGACAATGAGTGAGCTTCTTGATTCCAGCCTGGTTTTGCCCAAGATTAGGAACACAGACTTTGCATATGCACAGCTGATATTTGAATAGCTCCTGGATCAGGAAGACAACTTCCAATAAGCCTTTGCTGGTGGCACGTTGGCAGCTGTAGCAGGCAGGTGGAGATTTTCAGGTGTGAAGTTGGAATGCAAGCAGATGTGCTATACTGGGCAAACTTGGTCCCACTGATCACGGCTATCTGGAAGCACTTACGTAGTTGTGTGCATTTTGTGAACAGGAAAAAATGGAATCTCTCTAATGAGATCTGTTTCAAATTATTGGTTATACTACCAACTACTGCAGTAAAGGGAGTAGATGATGAAAATTATTTAAAAGCACATTGTACATCTTTATTACAATGAGTGGGACATGAAAGTGATTGCTTAACTGGAGGCACAGAAGGCCAGCCTCTT
The DNA here is from genome assembly GCA_022605575.1 of Laterallus jamaicensis coturniculus. NCBI lineage: Eukaryota > Metazoa > Chordata > Aves > Gruiformes > Rallidae > Laterallus > Laterallus jamaicensis. The sequence continues at coordinate 2,219,625 of JAKCOX010000057.1, forward strand.
TTGGGTACCTGGTATTGCTTGTGAGTCCTTGAGCACTGCATTTACAAAGGGGGTGTCAGCAGAGCTTGTCCTCACCCTTCAGGCAGACCTGTGTCGGTGGCTTTTGCAGGCAGCAGTCACGTAGCTGTGATTGAGTCATTACCCTCTTCCCTCCCGGTCCCCACGCACGGCGCCTGGATGCACGCTGAGGCGCGGTTCGTTAATCCGAATGCGGTGCCTCACTAACGGCAGCCGTGTTTGGCCGGAGCTGCCCAAGGATGGATGTGGCAGAGCAGGCGTGGTTCTGCCAGCCAGCGGACCTCACCATCTGCGTGGTGGGGACGTGGCTGCCTGAGCTGGTAGGCTGGCAACCCAGCTAATGGACATTTCCTAGCTTGAACACCATCATCATCCTCTTCTTCTTTATCTTCATCACACCCAGCCCCGTGTTTCTGCAACTATCCTATGCAGTAACTGTCCTCTTACGGTACTGTCCTTGGACAGCTTTGTTGTCTGTTTCTCTTCTCAGCAGCAGTCTCAAAGGAAAAAGAGTTTGTATTAAGGACCCAGTGCAGCTTTGGAAGAAACCGATTCCTGATCGGATGTTCCAGGAGAACTGGGAAAGCAATTCCTGTCTTCCCCTTCCCTTCCGATTGATCCCTCCTGTTTTGTCCTATTTACATTTATTTTTTTCATAAATGAATATTGTGGAAATGATTTGGACTAAAGTTATTACATTAATTATCCAAACTGACATTTTTTCAGTGTGTGAAAGGACAGGGTGGTATGTAAAATAGATGCACTAAGAACACCTACAGTATGACAACAAGTAGCAGGGTAATTGCTGAAAATTAAGTCTTTTCTGCTATCCCTTCCCTTCAACATCTGTTGTTCCATATGGAGTCATAAATATTTGCAATAAAATAGTTGAAGAAATAATCTCAACATTAATAGGGAAAAGCTAAATCCGCCAAGAAAAATGAAGAATCTTCTTTTTTTTTTTTTTCTTGGCAAGTTCCACCTACCCATCCTCATCTGACACTTCAAACTCTCAGTAGAAGAACAGTCAGACTACAGTGATGCTTAAAAAAAACACTAAAAAAAACCCTTTGTGAGTGTCGATATGAGAGTTAGCTGACAAAAATTTTATCAGCTCTTGATAATAATGGCCACGAGGAGGATTTGGCTTATTTTGTTTCATTTTCCTCCTTTCTCCCACGTTACTAGTAGCCTTTTATTGAAGAGTTCACATGCTTGCTCTGCCCTGTTGTCAGTAGAAAGAATGCTTCTTGTCAGCGTGAGGAGTGACAAGGTACTATTACTAGCTCAGAGTAACTAGGTACTTTACATTGCCACCTGGAAAATGCAGATCAAGGGTAACTGAGGCTTCAGCATAGATTAAGAAGCTCTTTAAAAACACAGAACAATGTGAAGTGTTTTGGAATCCAGATTACCAAACCCTGCCTGAGGAGCAGATGTAAAGATAACACAGACAAGCTGTAAATTGAAAAATAATGATTGAGTATAAAATACAGCATTTCTGTATTTTATGTATTTATTAGTAGCCTTAATATACTTACGGTTCATCTTAATGAACAGAATTTAATCAGGTGACATCAGTTTTGTTTGTTTCTCTTCACCTGTACGTGTTGAACTTTAGCCTGAAGTTCCTGGCATTCTGATGGCTGGCTGGTGATTTACTGCCCTGCTCTATTGCATTTCTTCTCCTGGCAAACCTAGTCTTTAATCTAACTCTCCTCCTTTTTTTAAGGTTTGAATTAATAAAATATTTTCAGGTGTTTTTACCATCAGTGCCGTGTGAACATCGGAGTATATTGTAAATATGTTGAAGTTATAAATAGGTATAATTTTCTGTGTTATTAATGAGAGTACATTGATGAAAATGTCAAGGCGGTATAATTACGCACCTCTTGATAAAGAGTGCACAGATAAAGACAATTTGTAAACTGTAATCTCAGCCGTTCCTAGTGAAATTTTCATTTCTTTTTGCCCCCTTCCTCTGTTCATACACTGGGTGCCTGCTTTATGACGTCCTTCTGGGAAACACACATCACAATTCCTGAGATCTATGGAAAGTTGCTTTCTCTTCCTTTAGTACCTCAGATATAGTCAATTTTTCCTAAGCCAGCCCACTGTTCTTAGTCTAACAGACATGGTCTGCATTTCCCCTGTCTTGAACACAACAAACAGGTTTTATTAAACACTTCTTAAGGACAAAATCATCTGATTTCAGAGTGCATGGGTGAGAGCCAGCTGGGATGTGGGGACTGTGAAGCAGAGCATCGTTGCTGTTACTGTTTTCTGATAGTTTCCCAAAGCTCTTAAGGAATGATTAGATACTATTTTTAAAGTGAATTTTTTTTTTTATGGCAGAGCTCAGTAGTGAAAAATGCTTGTGTGCTATCAAGTTGTATCAATCATTTGAAAATGAAATAAAGTCTGATTTAAAGCGAGTGCACTGGATTAATCAGCTACTTCCCAATTGCATTCATTGACCCTGTTCATTCAGGGACTGTAATTAAGAAAAACAGCAGTGACTTTAAATTTGGCACCTGAATCACAAGGTTAAAGCAGTAAATTTCTCGGTCTGATTGGTGCCAGGTTAGGAGGAGGTAGCTCTCTTCTCACTGATGAACAGGAGTGCTCAGCTCTGGCCAGAGAGGCAATGAGTGAGGGAGAAAAAGGCCGGCAGTTTTATGGCGGATTTTCAAGTTATTAAGACACTGAAGACAGATAGCCCTGTCCTTGCTGACCTACAGATACAAAATATTTAAAATAAACAATGTTTCAGATAACAGGTTTTTCCACGATTACGGAATTTTCATATTTACCTTACTGGAAAAGAAAAAAATTACAGTAATTTCCAGTTAAGCAACACAGAACTTAAGTTTAACTTAAAACCAAGTGGTCTCAGTTTTTTGGAAAGTTGCTTTCTGGAGTCAAGCATTAGAATTTAGGCCCTAATTCTGTCAAAATATCTGTGTGGACCTCTCTGCCTGACACTGTTGTTGTGAAGTGGAAGTCAAGGCCCCCCTTGCCAGTATAATGATATAGTGGTTTGGAGGATTCTGTGAGGTTTTGGGCAAATAGTGCTATTTCAAGTAATGTAGCACCCTATTTTCAGAGCTCGAGAAGCACGTACTGGTGCTCACCTGGTGCTGCAGATCCTGTGTTTTATTGTATTAAAGGTAAAAAAGGTCCATCAGCGAGTCTAGGCTGTTCTTTTGTAACTGTGGACCATCAGATGTAATCCCCACCACGCAGATACGAAGCTCAGAGAATTAAAACTGCACTAAACCTATCTGGTCCTCAGGTTTCTAAATTGTGTGTCACAGGCAGGGATAAGGAGCAACCCAGTCGCCATCTGTGTTGAAAACTGCTGTCTTAATGCTGGCTGAAGGCTTTCCAAGATCAGATGTCTTGGGTAATAACTAGCCAATTAATAACTCTACATTTGTGTAAATTGTTGCTCTCCTCTCATATGCCACGTATTTATGTTATGCCTGGGTTACATTCTCTGAGCTGTTTGGCGGGGAGGAGGTGTTACACAGAATGTTTTCTAGAGCTCCAGGTCAAGTTTGGAAGTGTATGTGAGAATGAACTTGGTCTGACTGGCATTAGGCGATACGTACATTGTGGCTTTAATGTTTCTACCATCTTTTGAGAAGGATCTGGCACGTCAAGTGTATCAGGTATATGAATGATGGATTCAAAAACAAGCTTCTGGAAGAGTATAAACCAGCTGGCCAGTAGAAGCTGCTGGTTGGCCTGGGCCATGCAGTACTTGTGTTCCCAGTGCTCCTGTTAGTCCCTAGGCAGAGGCTTCATGTTCCAATCTCTATTGCTGCAGCTTAGGCAGAAGATGAGCTACTGTAGTACAGAGATTTAAGAAACTTCCAACCAGATCTCTGTGTGCTTTCCTGGGATAATACTCCGTTCACTGTTAGAGTTTACCATGTGTTTCTTTTCTCTGCAGTGTAATTCTTGCTTTTGTCTATTTGTCTGGATGCCAGCTAGAAATTAAAAGACTGCACTCTAAGTGGATTCCTGAATGCTATTATAAAGCATGGCAGGTTTAACAAACAAGCTCGATAAAGGTAGTCCCCACTTTGCTTTAATAAATAGGAAGGTTGTTTGTGTCCTTGGTTAGATTGTAGCTGTCCTAGCTTTGTTTCTTGCTTATTCTGTTGCATTACATGTGTGAGTGCAGCTTTTAGCATTTATATTTTTAGTGTTCTTTAATAGAAAAAAATGATGTTGATTTAAGCATTTTGATTTTAAAGAGCTGCATTTGATACCATCCACAAAACATGCTTCCAAGCCGTGCTGATTTTTAATTGCTTTACCAATTATGATTTCTCCAATGTAGCTAATAAATTCCTGCCTAACTGTGCACTTACTCAGAGTGTGGGCAAGATGTAGACACCATTCAGATGTGAAGACCTATTACAAGATTGAAATAGATTTCTAATGCATTTATCATTCATCTTTGCAGAGTGTGATTTCAATCAGAAAAAAAAATGATGAATGGTTTGACAGTTTCCACCCATATACGCTAAAACATAATATGCTGCTTCTAGTTTTCAGCTATTACAGACTTTAACATGCAATGTGACCTTGGTCTGCAAAGCATGTTTGGTTAGCACAAAAACTTAATCATAAGAAGTCATAAGTAGAATCCTTCTTCTTTACTGCCCTTTTTCTGGGACTTGGAAATTTATTGCTTCTGGGACAGGTAGGATATGAACAATGGGCCAAATAGAGTCCAGGGTTATCTCATCTGTGTGAAAACTGCTGCTGAAAATCGATGTGACCTCTGCTACACTGTCATCCCAATTCCCACCCTCTGTGTCCTATTTGTCTTTTGGTGGAAGCTTAGATCTGTGTGCTGTCTCTATGTGTCTCTCTTGGGCCAGATTATCAAAATGAATCATTGCCTGCATACCTCTTATATTTCTATTTATTTTCCTGGTGTTGACTAGGTCTGATGAAATATGATTCTTTTTGCATTTGATCCTCACTGCAGCAAGCAGCACCTAATTTAGCTGTGTCTATCTCTTTAAAGAAGAGTAATACTATTTTGAAACTTCAATCTGCTGTACAGTAACATTACAAACCATAGACCATGCAACCTGTCTTCACAGTCAATAGTAATTTTCCTTTCGGCCAATTTAATGTTAGTACTTTCATCTCCAAATAGGAGAGATTTCTAGAGATTTCAAAGCAGCTGTAGTTCTGTATGTGTACTTCACGTGCTACTGTCTTTTACACATTGCCACAGCTGTTTAGTCTTTGGTGCATGGCTTAGATGCTATTATTTTCTAATAACTAATCACTGTATTTTCACTCTGCCACTGCTATAGGATATTTAAATATGAGAAATGATATGTCTGTGTCAGCACAGACTCCACGGTCTGAGTATGTTGCCAGAGTTGTTTGAGATTTTTAATAGATTGTTTAAATGACACACGCACAGCTATGCAGATGTGCAGAGGTACTGGCTTTTGTTGTTCTTAGTCCTGAAGACTCATTATAGAGATGTTCCATTTAATGAACTCACATAGTGAAAACAAAATACTCCCTAAGCAGAGATTTCAGAGAATACTTCAAAACTGCTAATGCTCCCAGGTGGTTGTGGGTAGATGTGTTTCAGAAACACAGCACAGAGTGCTTGCTGCTCAAGCGGGGCTCCATAGGAGTTCAGAGCATCCAGGTAGCAGCTCTGCTGTCAAGAAGACACTGGTTTGATTCACTGTTGTTTCTGGGTTTGAGTTTTTTTAAGAAAAGAGGTAGGAGAAGGAGGCCTTTTTAATATGGTCTGGTCTAATTGTAAATCCTGGCTTTAATATGACCAAGGCACTTGACAAAAGAAACTACCAGGCCTGGCTGGGCAGTGCCCTTGGACAACACACACATCATGAACACTTGATGCATCAGTTGGAAGCTTTACTAAAAAACGATGCTGGGAAGATATTAATGATTTCTGCAAGTGCAGGAGTGTAATACACATACCTACCCTGCATTGGCCTGGGATGTTACCCAGACCAAAAAATACTTAACATTGGAAAGTAAACCAAACGTACAGAGTTTGGCTTAAAAGATTGCTAGCAGGTTTTAATTTTGTGGCTTTCAGCAATTAACTTGGTGCTTAAAATGAAAATGTGGAGAAGTCGTCCTCATAGGGATCTGACAGAAGGAGATAGATACATTTACTGTCCCAAAATGCTTAATTGCCCTATTTAGAAATGGGAGCTCATTGGTGGTAGTAGCACTGTCTCATCACACAGTGTCAAGGATTTCTGAAACAACCCATGTTGTTTCTTTCTGGATACCCTTTTCTACTGTCCGTGCCTGATCTATAACAACATGACCTGAAACAAGTGAAGGGGACGCTGTCAGGTCCCCATTTTCCAGTTCAGAAGAGATGCATCAATCTAGGTTTGTGCAGTAAGTGGCAGGAGCGAGCCCTGTGCCAGAGCACCCTCTCCTCCCCAGCCGCTCCTGTGACTCCTGGCACCCAGCTCGCTCCATCTCGGGTAGAGAGAACTCAACAAAGCCGTTCTGGTGCTGCTGTGACTTGAAGGGCTGACAGGAGCAAGGTACTTGTTAAGAAAACCTGTGCTGGCACTTCCCTGACAGTGTGGAGTTGGTGCTAGCTAAGCAGGATGGGGTGACTCAGTGGAGAGCTGCGTACGGGAAGGCTGATGGTGAAAGAGTGAAGAGCTGCGATACATGACTTGATTAGAATGTTGTCAAAGTTATTAGCAACAAAACCAAATGGCAAACACAATAGAATGAAGAAAGTTCATTCAGGCTGAACGAACTGCATAATACTGTTGTAATTCTGTAGAATTTGGGAAGGGCTAGTCTGTACTCTATTACAGGTACGTTATCACCTTCAGTATATTTATTATTGTTCTGTACTGTTTTGCAAACTGACCTTAGCAACCAGCACAGCTGCCCAGAGACTGGAACAATGTCAGTTTTACTAATGTGCTTATATTTTCACTTCCAGGTAAACAGAATGCTAGTTTCTAGAAATTACATTTACCTATATTTCCAATGCTTTCTGATGTTGCTTTTAAACCTATCTTTACAGAAGAGGTCCAAATTGCCATTCCAATAATGAAACCAACCTTAGATAAAGTCCAACTGGCTGGACAGGCCTTGCCTCCTGGATTTCCGGCGCCATTTCTTTTTGCTGATGGTCTTTCATCAGTAGAAACACTATTAACCAACATTCAGGTAAATTACTCTCTATAGGGCCAGGCTATGTCATGATAGATAAAATGTGTTTCTTTTTCAATCTCTCTAAAAAGTTTCAGAAGCTGTCTTGTATCTGCAATTCTAATTTCTTTTATTTAATGTAATGCTTAGATTTCCACTATCTGGCATTATTGATCCTGAAAGGGTTTCATACATTGTCTATTTGACTTAATAGTTGGCAGTAATGGTCAAATTAAAATTCACCAGTCTCATTATTCCTCCTTTGCTTCTCCCTGCAGTTGACCGAGGTCAGCAATGATATAGCACTCCCATTTGTAATAAACCACATCAAAAGGATGAATTAGCAAAAGCTCTACGGAATGATTCCGTGCCACAAAATTGCTCATATGTAGCAGTTAGCCACTGCAGATGCCCAGTTGCACTCCAGCTCTATAGGTTCCTGCTTTTCATTGCTCTGTTTTCCTAGAGGGTGTAAAAGAAACAAAGTGACGTATTTTTTCCACTGTTGAAACACAGTAGTATTTTCAGATCTTACATTTGTGTGTGTTTTAGGGCCTACTGAAAGTGGCTGTGGACAACGCGAGAGTCCAGGAAAAGCAGATACAGCAGGAAAAGAAGGAGTTAAAGATGGAGCTTTGTAGAGAGAGAGAACTGAGGGAGAGCTTGGAAAGGCAACTCACAGCTGAGCTGCAAAGCAGAGGTGAGTGAATGAAAAATGGAGTTTAGATATCTATTAAATGTATAACCCTTTGGCATTTCCAGCTGGAGCTATTGAGGACTCAGAGTTAACTGACATTCATACTTCAGTGTAATGCAGCAGTGGACTAGCCCTGGTAATGAAAGATTTAAATTTAATAAAAACAGAATGAAGCACACTTCTCTGTAAGCAGACAGAACAGTGACTGAAGGATTATTTCCTGGAGGGCAACTGGCCGCAGAGAGTTTTGGCTGGTTCTGTGGAGGAAAGCTGATTCAGTTTCATGGCTTTCACATGTATTATTACCGCTCCGCCTGTGTATTCCCAGCCCGATTTCTTCATTTGACAGCTTTAATTTCTTTTGTTTTCTGCTATTATCCTCCAAGCATTGAGGATCAGTCTTACTGTGAGAAAGATAATATGTCTGTAATTTGGGTATTTAGGTGATTTTTTTTCATTACCTCACTACTTATGTAGCCCACGTTTCTGTAGCTTCGGTGCTAGTCAGCCAGTTTTTCTTGTAGATGGCTTCAGTACAACAAAATAGTCAGAACTAGGAGAAATTGTCTACCCAAGTGCAAGATCTGAAGCAAATAACCCCAGCTATTTTTTTTCCCATCAGGAGAGTGAGATGCAACAGCACTTCCCCATATGAGGCCTTCTAAGACAGAACCATGACTGTTCAGAAGCTTTTGATAATAATAGGCAGTTAAATTGGTAAATCTGAATTTTTCGCTGTGATATTACAAAGAAGGCAGGATTCTTTTTAAAATTCAAATCTGCATCTAAAAGAGAGGAATAGTTCTTTATGTGCCAAAAGCTACTGCCAGATTACATCCATGAAATCAGAAAGATAAAACTAGATAAGACTGAAGATGTAGGTGCCAAGTGCTGTCTTCCTGTGCATTTTGAATAGAAATGAGGTGTGTAGAACAGAGCTGTGGCAGCACCAAGTTTCGTGAAGGAGGCAACAAAGGAGTCCAGTTGTAAAGGGTCAGTAATTAGGATTGAAGTTGTTAAACTGCAGTGGGTGCTCAGAAATGTTTCACCACCCCGCTCTAAGCATGGGTGAGACTGCTGTGTGTCTCTAAACCCAAGCTCATCTCTGTGTAGGCAGACAGTCCACCTCCTGCATCACATGTCACCAAATCCTTAAGCCACTCGCAGACTTGGTCGGCTTCTGGCTCCAGAGAATTTCACCAGTTCTCAATATGCTCAGGATTGTCTTCCAGGCTGTCGCCACACATGCATCTTTGCTATTATAGAAGGTCAGAGATAGGGTTTTTCACACCCTATTTTGCTCAGTTTTCCAGAGATGTGTTCTACAGGTCACACTTTGATACTCATAATTTATTAAGTCTCTCAGAGATTTCCATATGATGGTATCCAGACTGGCACACTGACAAATGCAGAACGATTGGCAAAAGTCAGTAACAGGTCAGATGAAAGTGGTCACAAAAAGTGATGTAAATCCTGTGGATTTTCACAGACTTTTCCCAAATATTTTACTAAATTTACTAACTCTATTTCATGTTTTGAAGTTCCTGGTTAACAAGCAAACAGGAGACACAAGAAATAAGAGGGATTCCAAAGTACCGCTTGTATATTCAACTTTCCTTTTAACACCACTTGTGAGCAGTATTTGCCAGAGCGTGCACACTAGCAAACTTGACTCTAAAATAGTAACTTTAAAAGGTCATTGATGTTTAAGCTGAAATTCTTTTTAGTCTGTTAGTTTTACCTACCTTTTCTGGTGCCATCGCTTCTCCATTAGTTTGACCCAGCGATGAATCCACCGGATTAGGTACTGCTCTCTGGAATTTGACTACACATATGAACTGAAGCTGCAGCACTGGAATACTAATGCATTCTGTGATCCTCTGCAGTCGCTGCGTTGGGTTCTGGAAATGTAGCACTTCCCTGTGAGCTGGGCTGAGCTGTGGAAGTGGTCTTCAACCCCTTCCAGAGCTGCTAAAAATGTTCTCCTGGGTCTGAGAAAGTACGTGGGCATCAGTTAATCTCCCTCGCTGCAGTGAGACATACCAGCTGATGGCAGCTTCCCTGCAGTAAGAGCTGTGATGGGGGCTCAGTGTTTCTGGCTGCAGGGTGGTGGTGGGCCTGTAGAGTTCCCACCAAGCAGCTTAATCCAGGGAAGGCAGGAGCAGGTCATACAAAGAAGAGGTGCAAGAGAGTGTTCTTGCAGCACTGGAGAAAAAAAACAGTGTCAGAGCCCATTAGGGATCCTGTAGTACTGCTGGTAAGGATAGTCTGTCAGTGGGCAGGGCCACAGGAGAGGTTCCTGCTGGCAGAGGTAGGTATTTCAAATGTAGTTCTGGCCCAAGGAATGGTAACCTCATGCTGGTAAAAAATTAAGGTCAAATATAAGATTTAGATCAGGGTTTTAAAAGGAAAAAGCTTAAAAGGGACATTTTATTGCTTGGATTTATGTAGGTGAAGGAATACAGTCATAGCCAACCTCAGCACTTCCCAGGGAAGATACTGGTCACTTGGCTACACTTAATACTATACAGTTCTTTACGTATAGTTTTAACTTTATAGTTGGATTTAAGACTGAGATTAGTCAAGAATATTTCTCTTTCCTGCCAAACCTCATGTAGCTGTACCAGTGGGCTGCAGAAGATCTTTCTCAAGGCACTTTTCTGCTTTCCTTGGCCAAACTGAGGAGATGAGTGACTGTAAAGTGCATTGAGAACTGTTGCAGAGCTGTACAGACAGTGCCGTACTATTGCATTGTTACTGACTTTTAAGTCCAGGTAGCAAGCCACTATACAGCACTTTATGGAGTGCTTTGGTTTGAAGGAGAAGTTGCTAATGAAGTGAGTATTCCTAATTTACTTAGCAGTGTTATAAGCTTGTTTTCACCCTGCTTTCTACCTGGGAAGTTCCCTTTTAAGTCTCTTCTGAGATTCTCAGCACGCTTCCAGTGCTTTTGTGGTTCTGTCCTTTCTTTGCCTTTCCCTCTTTTTTCTCCCACTAGCAATGAAGTGTGAAAAGTACTCCTGTTACTCAGTCCATACTCCTCTACACATTTCATCTGAGTGTGTTCCCACCTAACCCAGCTTCTCAACAGCCTTATGCCTGGCTTCTGTCTTGGGTGGACATTCTGGCTATTTCAGTTGTTCCACTTCAGAATTAACCCAACTGCTGCTCCACTGGTACAAAACCCCAAAACCCACCTAATTCCACGGGGTTTCACTCTGTACCCCATTGGTCCCAACATGTCAGATTCTCCAGCACTTCATACAGGCAGTTCTCCTGCAGAAATCAATTTGATTTCCTTTTAATGTTCCAAAACATAACTAAAACCACATCTCTGACACATTGAGAAGACTTCTTCATCGAGGAGGAGTGGTCAGGGAAGACATCGCCAGTGTGTTTGGATTATCTTTCTAGATAAAACTACTGGAGGAGGAGGGTACAGTGTAATTGTCAGGGTTAATGGAAGAGGTTGGAGTGAAGGCTGAGAGATGTAGTTAATTCTAAGGATGCACATTGCTGCTCTTGCTAGAAATTAATTGAAGCCAATGAAGCCAATGATCTGTGCAACCAGACTGCAACGCTGTAGCTGGATTTTAGTCCAAATTGGTGAAGTCTGTGTAACATGAACCACCAAGACTTCAGTTCTGGGCAGGAGACTTAGATCCATGGGGCTATTTCAGAGTGAGAGTAAGACTTAAGATCCCTAACAAGACCCTAAAGCCCTTTCGGATTGTTCATTGTTTCACTGCAGACACAGCTTGGGTGGTTTTGGAGTCTGGGTCAGATTCCTGCCAGATATATTTTTTTTCCTTCTCAAGCTAGAACTTGAACACAAACTCCTTTACTGTCTCCATTATATGTATTAATTGAGCTTTACCACTCATTCTTTCTGAATATTTACATTTCAGCAACAATTCAGAAACGCTTGAAGAAAGAAAAAAAGGCAAAGAGAAAATTGCAGGAAGCTTTGGAGTTTGAATCGAAGAGAAGAGAACAAGTGGAACAGGCGCTTAAACAGGCCACATCAGGTGACGGTCTCAGGATGTTAAATGGTAATGTCTTAGTTGGCCTTTCACAGTTAGCTTAAAATGATATTTAATTGAGTCGAAAAGACAGTAAGATGATGCACAAAGCAAATTCCAGAATAAAAAAACATAGTCGTTTCCTGAAATAATTAAAAATCTATTTCAGGCCATGTGCTCTGGGTCACGAATTAAAAAAATAAATAAGTCTGCAACTAGAGAAACAGACAGAGCAGTTTACACAGACATGACAAGAAATGCTGAATATATTACCAGAGAAATCTGTTACAGTGCCAGCTAAGACAATGTGAAATTTGGTTCCTATAAGGTTCTCTGAACTCTCCTCTCCCAGCAGATTCATTTTTAGACGTGCTGAGCTTCATTTTAAAAGCCATTTGGCTGAAGTTTGCTCAGCCTCAGGACCTATTAAGTCTGTTAAATATGTATCAGCCTTCTGAGCTGACTAGGTTTTTGAGTCCTTCCCAAATATTCTTGTGAAACAAAAGCAAATTGGTTAATCTCCTAAGCAGGGTGATGATATTTGGTGTAGTTGGAAGATTGGCTTCTCTTGCTTAATATGGTTCTAGCCAAAGTTTAGTGCTTTAGTCATATCTTTAAGATTGAACTAAGTTGTGTTTTAATTTCAGGTTCTGTAGCTGAGATTTAGTCTCTGTGTCCCCATCCCAAATTACCCCAAAGTCTCTGCAGAGGCTCACGAATCAGTTACACTCAGTTGCTGCTGCTTTTCTATGTCGTGTAGTCTTGACATTAACTTTGTGCTGCCTGCTTTGTGCGCTGCTAGCCACCGAGCCATAATAACACGAGCAGACTGCAAAAACTGCCTCAACTGCTGGCTAGAAATCATGGATTTAGCTTGTCTTGAGTTCTCCGTTCTGAGGGCTACCCAAACTGTTTTTTAAAGTTAGGGCAAGCCTGTCTACGTGAACTGCCATCGCAACACTCTGCGATGGACGGTAAGCTGTGATTTATCTACAGCACCTAAGAGATATAAACTCTTTAAGTACAAGAGCAACATCTTTCAGAGGCATTCTCATCTGCTGGGTTTTATAGTCCTGCATATCACTGTAACTGGGATCCGGCTGGTTTTCCCGATATCCTGACACCCAACGGTGGTGATTCAGACGTGGATATACAGCTTGCACTTGCACCGTGATAAGGGACAGTGACCCACAGGAGAGTGGGTGGACAGAGCCAGCAGAAACCTTTTGCACAGCCTCCCCTTGATCAGAAGAAGCCCAGATCTGATCCCACAGACACTGCCAGCGCCTTGAGAGGAATGTCAGAAACAGCCCAGATCCCCTGAATTGTTCACCCAGGTTCGGCCGTTGCAGTACGCACCTGCCACTCTCAGGACAGTTAGGAGCACTCAGCAGTTCTGGAAGCCACAAATTAAGGGGTACTAACACGCCAGCAATGTGATTAACAGATCTTTACATCTGCTCTTGTGGGCCCGGCTGCTAACGTTGTGATTTGCAGGCACACTCAGGTAGTCATATATATGTTAGTTCCTGCAAGAAGCTGATATTTACATGCTAATCTGATTGCACATGCAAATCAGGTAGCTCATTAGCATCTTAATCCACAATTTAATTGCAGGTAGAATTTTATGACAACAAAATGTGAAGGGCTATTCTGAATATTTTTAAATTAACTGACGGTCTGTCTCATTTAACAGATGTTGTTATTAGTTACAGACGACTTTGTCATTTTACATATATACAACATGTACTCTCAAAGGTTTGAAAAGAAAGAACCTCTTTAGATTAAGAGATCAGTGACCTGAACTTTCCTTCCAAACAGGAATCAGAATAAGGGAAACCCCAGCTAAGAGCAGGCACTGGTCATTTTACAAGGAAAAATTGTATACATTAAAGTACCCTTCATTTGTTGGTATATAATTATAGGGTGATATATGCATACATCACATACACTTCACTAACACTGCCAAGATATTACTGGTATTGCTCCTCTGTGTGTGGACTGTACTTTAATGCGTTGCACTGCTTTGACGTAGAATCTGGTCAGGTTGCAGTGTGACCAGCAATATGTCATCTCTGCGATAGCTGCTGGCACTCCAGCTAAAGCAATCTGAAAAAGCCACAGTACAGTTACTCTGTTGAGAAAGGCCACAACAGGCACCTACACAGAAAAGCTTGACAACTGCATATGCAGCTCCCTTTCAGGTGTGGGCTTTTTCTTGCTGCAATTTCAAAGTGCGATTTTGTAAGGGAAGCAGATGTTTCTCCAGGATTCGAGGTGCCGTGGATTCACATCACATACTCTTCATGCTAATCCTTGTTGGCACGAGGTGGATAATGGCATCTGTTATCATAACACCCTGGGGTGTTGGAGCCCCCACCCCAAAGGACTGTGCATACAGAGGTATTATCAGTATGGAATTAAATAGTTCAAAAGTGCATACCATTAAGAGACTCTTTCTCAGCTCGGAAAAAGAGCTCAGTCCGTTTTGGAAGCTCTTCTCAGAAATCTGGAAATGTGTCCCAGAGATGATTTTTGTTCTGGGTGACAGCACATGCTTACAGCACCCTCAGCAACCTCATTTAAATACGGTTTGCACAGTCCTTACCTGTAGCATGTGTCCATACAAACTGATACGCGCACACACACCGGCATGTGGCCTGGCATTGCCTGTGCTCTGTCAGTCCTCGCTTGGCAGTGACAGTGTCTTGTAATGTTGTCACAGTTTGATTCTGGCTTTTGTTTTTCATATGTCAGATGCCCTCATTCTCTAAGAGAATTTATCAGACATATTAATATCATGGGTTGGTTACTGTCTGATCGTCAGACAAATGTGAAACACGTTAAAAATAATTCACTGTGAGGCCAGTAATGTTTGCACAGTTTGGAAACAATTTGCTATGAAAATTCTATGACCAAATGTTTTATGCAAGGCCGTGTAACTTGGAGATCACCCGAGTTTGCTATAAATATTTTTCTAAAGATGCATGCAAGGAGGCCAAAGGGGAATGTGTTAATCTTTGGTGTCACGTCTTTCAGATGCTGGAATCCCAGATATGGAAATAGAACACAACGGAACCCAACATGACAGTGCAGCGATGCAAGGTGCAGTATGTACCACAGCCCGTCAAGTACATGTTTACTGTGAACCGCATTAAATCTTACTTGAAATGTGGAATAGTTCTTGTCTCTGTTTTCCTGCTTTAAAATAAATGTAAATTGCACATTTTCATTTTGTTTTCCTGTTCAGCAGATAAACCCTTTGAAAGATCAGTACTTTACCAGACCAGAAATTAAATTTGTTTCAGTAGAGGTGTGGTAAACTCCTGTTCAGCTGTCAGATATATGCACTTAGTTCACAAGCGATTTTACGTATGATTTATCTTCTTAAATATTTTTGTTGCTGTTCCTTACCTTCCTATCAAGATCATTGGTGTTTCCAAAAAATATATCAACGTGGGTGGAAAAGGAAAGTCGTATTCATGTTACGAGCTGTTATATACAGCTCTCCATTTTCTTCCCTGTTCAGTGACTGCAGATACAGAACATTCGCAAATTGTCTGAGTGCTTCCCAAAGGATAACAAACACACTTGGCTGTAGGTCTGGGAGGTGAGGGGGTTTCTAGCCATCATTTCGGGGAGCCGAGATACAGAGATCTTGACGGTTGTTTCCATTGGAAGCCAGTTTGAGACAGACAGAGAAAATCCATAGTACCTTGTGATTAAAATTTGTTCTGAACAATCTGAACCCAGAAATTCTCTGACTTTGGAGACAGTCCCATTTTGTAGTGTTGATTTTCTATAAAATGGCTTTTTTCTCTCCCCTCGGACCCATGCTGTATTCATTGCACAGCAGTCAGTCCTGCAACGGCTACTCCAGCAGCCTGGAGACAGCTGCCTGTTGCAGTGCGGCTTCTCAGAGCACTTTGCTGTCTGGGGAGCCGGGGTACCGGTGTTGTGCAGGAGTAACGCGTGCTGCAGTAACTACAGACAGTCCTGTGCAGACAGGAGACGGGCTGCAGGATGCTTACAGACACAAACGAGCTTTTCTGAGCTGTTAAAGGCTTGGCTTTGCATACCTCTGGTATGCATCTGTCATCCATCTGTCATCTGTACAGGAAAGTTTTCAGATATTTTTAATCTTTTCTGTGATTTTAGGTTCATATGCTACGTACCACAAAGAAGGAGAATCACAGCTTTATTGTTATGCGCATATATACATAAAACATGTGGGTGTATATATACACATAGACACGTACACATCTGATTTGAGTTGTACTCAAAAATGTACAATTGGAAAATTGTTACTGCCAGAAAGAGTTAAAATATTGGATAAGCATTTGGGACATGTAGATTTAAATTTGACAAGCAAAATGCTCCTGACATTTATCTGTTTATCAGACCTGCTGTGAGGGGTGCTCAGTGCTCTTTTAGAAAGATTCTGACAGCCAAAGGTGCATCTGGACATGGTCTAGTAAAAAAGGAAGTTAATTGCAGTTTCCAGTTGAAGAAAAAAAGTTGTCTCAAATGTGTTTATTCTGTTGTTTAAAATCTGATCCCAAGTGCATCATCCCTGAGCTTTAACGGGCTTTGGATGATAAAGTTTTTGTTCGCGATAGAAGCCTGCACACAGAACTGGACACTCTGAGCTTGCTGTCCTACGCTCCTCAGTGGCAAAGCATCTCTTGTCTCTTCCCAGTAACGAATGTCTCCGTACAGTGGTGTTGCGTGCAGTTGCGGTGTGGCAAACGTGTTCATAAGTAACCG
The DNA here is from genome assembly GCA_022605575.1 of Laterallus jamaicensis coturniculus. Taxonomy (NCBI): domain Eukaryota; kingdom Metazoa; phylum Chordata; class Aves; order Gruiformes; family Rallidae; genus Laterallus; species Laterallus jamaicensis. The sequence continues at coordinate 2,236,338 of JAKCOX010000057.1, forward strand.
TGTGATGAGTTCAGCTAGTCATTTCACTGAGCACTCTCAGCTGATAAAGAGGTTCCTGAAATGCCTCTGTAGAGCTTGTTTGGATTTCAAAGTGTTTCTGTCCTGTAGCTCCATCTCTTTCATTTTTCTTTATGCTGATGCTGTAATCTTTTTATTCCCTTTTCCTTTGATTACAATTTTGTACTTGACAGCCACTGTTGCACTGCCGCCTTTAGCAATTTGAGCACACTCCCTCGTTGCCCCCTTCATTTACTGCCTTTGTTTTTGGGCCCTGGGAGGAGAAAGGGTCAAACACATGTCCCTAATACAAAGCTGTTTCCAAGCTTCCAAAAATCTCCCTCTGTTGCAGAGAAAAAAGCTTTAGCATCAATGCAGACCTTTCTTTTTCTGTTGTCAATAGCTCTGCTGGACGGAAATCTATCATTCACACAGCGCCTTCCCTTTGAAATGCAATTAGTTTCACTGCCAGTATCTCCTTAAGACGGTTTAAAGGAAAATTACAGAAATACTGCACAGCCACCTTTCACAGTGATTAAGTCATATCATATTTTATGCTCATTTCTTAAAATGATTTTATTAACACAAGCTGTTCATATACTGGGATTCTGATCTGCATTGTAAATCTTCACCGTTTAGTTGACTCATTTTCTCTACGCTCTGTGTATTAACTGAACGGAAATTTTGTGCAGAGGAGACTTAAAACTTTTTGAACTTTGCAGTCTAATCTCTCCGTCCTCCGTACACCTGATCTTGTGTCCCTGCATAGCCTGAGCTGAGAGAAGCTTTGTAGCTGACAGAATAGAACGGAAATAGTCGCCACCAGTCACGAAGCCCCCTGCCCGGTTGAGTGGTGCAGGAGGGGGTGATGCTCACACACATACCCTTCTGCTTTTGCTTCCATAACTCACTTGTGGGCCAGCAAGATAGTGCATCAACCATTTTATCAGCCAATCTCCGTTTCACATAAAATAAACATACTGGGTGTCATTAAGTGCACCTTCAGATCAATGATTTTTGCAAATGACATTCAAGTACCATTCGAGTAGTGCATTTTTGCTGATAAAAGCAAATTAAATTAGCACAACTACAAGTGTGCTGATAAAAACTAAAACTGAACAGCAGCACCATTAGCTAACAAAGTAATATTTTCTCTTTACTGCTTTCTGCCATTTAGTTATTATCCTATTGGAAATCTAATTATAATCCTTTTACTCCCTAGTCAAACTTCACAGTTTTTGCAAGCTTAGCACTGACAAGTGATTTCATTACATTTGATTGCCCGCGCCCAGATTGACTTAACTTCACTCCGAGACCTAAAAGCCCTCTCAGTTTCTCAGATTCCCTGTTTGCACATTACAGCAACAGCTCCTTTAATTAATTAGCATGAACAGCAGTAACATGAACTGCTGAACAGAAAATAACATCATTTTATGATCGCAGGGAGACTTCTCCTTTTGCATGTTTATACCTTAGTTAACTTTTGTATTACTATATTTCATTGTTAGGGGATGTTGGAACAATCAGCGAAGCAATGTTATCTTAAAATTTTAAAAAATAGAAGTTACCATAATACTTGATGATAACAATTTACAAAAAATAAAAGACACTTAAATTTCAAGGAGGAGGCAGCAGCATAGGCAGGCAGACTTCACCGCAGTGAAAACGCTGTTCAAAGGAAACATGGCTCACTATACCTGCAACAGGAGGGTGACCCCAGGGCTGCCGCTGTTCTTGTTTGTGAAATAACCTGGCAGAGATTTAGCACAAAACCTCTCAGTAACCGTGAATGACTTTTAATTTTTGTCTGGTTGCCAACAATGAAAGGCTGTTGCGGTTTGGAACGTATTTGGGGTTTTAGTATTTAAAGAACTGAGCTGTATTGAGCTGTATTGAATATTTTGTTCAATATTCTGATACATCCAGTCAGCTTTCAAATCCAGGCTATGGTAAAGAGAGTGGAAGAGGGGCAGAAAAGAGAGGGTTGTTGGAGGACTCCTCTACAGTTACAAGAGACAAATGCCAGCACCTTGTAAATTACAATGCTATTGTCTTGGTCTTGCTTTCACTGAAGAAAAAGTTGAAGCACTTAAAATTTTACATATGATCAGACCAGAACCCTGTGATTTAAAATGTCTGGCTCCTGGTATTTTCCCTGTGAGCAAGTTCTTTGCTATCTTCATCATTTTAATCTTAGGCCTCCTCTTCTTCCTCCTGGACCAGCCATGCTCTGTCCCTCTGAATGCTCTGAATTGCTAAACCTTTAGTAACTACCGTGTGCTGTGTCATAATCACAGTACTTCTAGACAATCCCTTGATCGTCACACCAGCCACGCGCTGCTGAAAGCCTCCTCATTAGCTGCTAGCCAAGATGGGGGAGGGCCCCAATGGTATCCATAAGGTCACTGCACTAGCTGGCTGCAGGGCTCACCTGCCCATTATGCAAACGCTGGGCCTTAGAAATAAAGAGTACTGCTGATCTGTGTCTCAGTGTGATCTGTACTTTTGGAACACAGCGTTTTTCTGGATCTGTCTCTCTCTCTGTAAGCACAGACACAAACTAGCAAGGAAGCTGAGATGTTGTGATTTACTGGAGACAAAAAGCTGGGGAAGGTTTTCCCCAGGAGGCCATTGGGTGTGAAGGTCCATAAGTTTCTATTCTTACGAAGGGTTGAAACATTTATTCAATAATTCCATGTCAGCAGACTTGAGTATTTCCTATACAGGAACCTCTATGTTATCTCCCTGCCTACTCAAGCTGGCAATGGCAATCCAGCACCCGCACAGTTGGTATTTGGTGAACACAGTCCTGGCCTTGATTATTGTTACTCATTAGAAATCCCATTCTCTGTAGGTCTTTAGGTCTAGTAACATGACATGGAAACATGTGACAGAGTCAACTCAGTAGTCCTAAGCACCAAGTAAGTAGAGCAGAAACCCCGTGTGCAGAACCCATGGGAGCATGCAGGACTGAAGGGTTGGGGTGCCATGGCTCCTGCCTGCTGTGGGAGCAGGGCCTGCAAGGAGGACAGGCTTGTGGGTCAGAGGGCATTAGCCACCAGAGACTGGACACTGACAGGCGGGAAGGAGGCACTAGGAAAGAGCGAGAGATGAAAAGAAAGCAAACCAAACTTGATTGGCACTGCTGCTCTCAGAAACAGCCAGTTTTGTTCACAGTCTTCTATGAGTCGAGAGCAAGCAGTACCCTGCTCACAGCGCTTTCACTGCTCAGTTCAGAAAATACAAATAAACAAAGGGAGAAATTTCACTGGCCAGCTAATAAGTTGGTTTTACTCACTGTTGTCATTCTTCTGATTGACTAGTCCAGAACCATGAGAACTGGCTGCAGGGCATGTCATCTTTTTTCCGTGGTAGTGAAGGGAACCTTCTCCGTGTTCTGTGTAACTGCTGTGGTCCTTATCTCACTAGCAAGGAACTGGATGCCAGGCCAGAGAGCTAATGCAAACTGTTCTTGGGTTTCCCTGCAAAATGAGAGACTGAAAGATGTAATATGTATGAGATATACATGATATCTATCATAATATATAAACAAAGGCTCACACAGGATACAGGAAAGGTTTATGATTAGGCAGAAAAAAGAAAAAGGAAAATACACAAATGATGATTTTGGCTTTGTCCTTCATACACACCTTAAAACCTTGAAAGAAAAAGACAACTTGTGATACTGTTGCTAAAAGGGAGCGCAAGAGATGACCGTCTAGGCTGGACTAACAACTCGGGGATGACAGCACTGTCCTGAGAAACAATCACAATTATTAACACAGGCTCTGGCTGGCTGAGAAATGGTGAGATCTCTACTTGTCTTAGACGTTGTAAAAGGGGGAAAAAAAAAATCCTTTTAAATGCCTTTCTTATTAAGCCAGTCATGCATTTCACCGTAGGTTGTAAAGCAGTATAACATGCACAGGGGGCTCATAAGCATATTTTAGTGTTAGGGAATATCATTTATACAGTTTTTATATTGTCAATATTACCCCTAGAGAATGAGATTAGGCTTTAAACTACTGTAAATCTGCGCTTTTGCTCACCTTTGTATAATTCCATTTTTTAATAGAATGAAGCCCACATAAATGAATATTTGATTAAGGGATAAACCTAATAAAAGAATACATTTATTGCACACAGATTTATTCAAATCTTTGCTAAATAATACAGTGAGATGCTATAAAATGGTGTGTAGCTTGCAGTCAGCTACACTGAGGAGATGGTGAATATTCTTCAAACAGATTAATCTGACAACGTTGCGTTGTCATTCCCGTGTAGGTGTGCTCCTGACTCTTTAATTCCTCATAGGCAGTTGCTGTATGACGTTGGTAATGCCATGGAGCTAACTTTATTGCAGAGCAACAAAAGTATTTCAATTTCTGGAGAACAACTGAGTGTTTTATAAAAAAGGGTATATTTAACTATGCATTTTCTGTTTACTGATCAATAATATCTCCTGGGTGGCCATGCTGTGCCTGAGCTTTGGCATTTACTTTCTCTCTTCCAGGTATTCCAGATATATCTCCATTGACCTTCCCTTGAGAATGTAAGGGAATAGGAAGGAAAAATAATTTTAAAAATATAATAAAAATATCAAGAGTTTAAAAAAAAAACAAACCCAAGTATTACTGATCATTACTGGTCCCCTTACTGATACAGCAGCTCTTCCCTTGATGGCATTGCTGGCTTCTTCTCCTCAACTTTGCAGGCGGAGTCTGTGTCATGAAGTGCTGCTCATCCATGGTCTGTGTCTCGTTGCCTTGTCTGTACAAACACACACCCCAGGCATGTGAGGGGACACAGCTGATGCCCTGTGGCCATCCAGATAGCCTATTTCATACCTGATCTCTGTGACCTCCGCTGGTGCTGTGGGGACCAGGTCAGCAAGCACCTCTGTCTGTCCCACACCCACGGGTGGCTGGGCAGGAAAGCTTCCCTCGTACACCTGGCCCTGGGGCTGCTGGGATGGGAGGTGTGCAGGCCATGGGCACCCTAGACATGTCATGCTTGGCTGCGGATGGTGGAGCATGGATCCTGTCGGTGCACGGCTGGCTCAGAAGCAGCACAGCATTGCAGCCCTCTGTTCATGTGACTTCCCGAGGGCGGCTGCCATGCTGACCTGTCGCGGTGCAGCTTTAGCGTAGGCTAGATCACCCACAGCCTTCTAGGGAAGAGGGCACGTGCGACTTCCTAGTGGTCAGAAAGAGAAAGAGGGGGAAAAAAAACAACAGCAAAACCCCACAGTGTTCAGTATTTGCTTTTCCATTTCCCCCTCCCTGGCTTTAATATTTGCCCCACTAAGTTCAAGGCAGTAATTTTTACCAGCCAAAGGCCTGACATGAATTTTCCTCACATCATCGGGTTCCCATGTTCCCAAACAGTCCTCTGAAGATGTTATGTCCTGGCTCTTCGGATCTTTATTCTTGTTTACATCCAAAATACATATTAAATCATCTCTGTTTGGAGAGTCTGAGCCTCCTTAAAACCATGAAACATTCAATTACTAATTAGCTGTTTCCTGTTCCTAATGAAGTGAACATGTCGGATTTGGATTAAAATTCAGCTACTGCTCTCCTCTGTTTATGGTTCCAGATGTTTTTGTTTTATCTAGGAGGTTACTTTGACAGCTACTGCTAAATGATAAATCACTCATATTATAGCTGAAATGCATTTTGAAATTGAAATGTGGCAAACTTGGAGATTGCTCCAAGGATCGGTGTCAGTTCGCAGGTCAATACTTGTTCCTTCCTTAGGCGTGCTCAATATTGGCATATGTAAAACAGTAATGGGATCGTTGTCAACGTGACACAAAATGCTTCTCAGTATTATCATTTTGCTATCATCTTCAAGCTCACTACTTGTGGGTTTAGCTGAGTGAAGTCACAATTCATTGTGGGCATTTTAATATTTATTTTTTTCCTCTGAGCTTAATTTGAAAAATCACAGTTGATAGGTACTATAACTAGGAATATTTTTATGACTCCAGTAAGTGGTTTCTCCTTGTTTCCCTAAATAAATAATTTTAAAAGAAAGGTGGTGGGGCCTGAACAAAAGACCAGTTTTCCAAGAGCAGTTAGTGATTTTCTTCTGTTCCACCCTTTTAATGCAATGCAGTTGTGGTTTAACATGCTGGTCCCTGGCAGGCTGTGTGCATGTAATAATGGCATGTCATAAAGCTCATGCCATGGTACTCAGGCTCATGGAGCCATGTGATCACCGGCTGTGCCCTGGGAATAATAAAAAAGGGAGGAAAAGGAAGTTCAATTAAAAATTAAATGTCATAAAGGAAGAAGAACCCAAATCAAAGCTTTTGTAGCCTCTGCTCAGCCCATGCTGGATCCAAGCACTGTTAGAAGCGCAGTTGGTGAGTGCCTGCACCTGTGCCAGTGGTTGGGTGGTGGTCAGCACCCTGAGACTGGCTCATTGCTCACTTTGGCACTGGGTGCTGCTTCTGCAGTGTGCAGCATGTTCAGGCGATGGGGCCTTCATAGCACTTCTGCTCTGGTAATGTCACTTCAGAAGGAAAAAAAGCCCAGAAACAAACAAGGAAACCCACCCAAGTTTCAGTTCATTATTACCTCTAACTGTAATTGACTTTTTTTTTTCTTCCTTCTTTTTTCTTTCCCCTCTAGAAAACAGAACATACATCAAGCCTACCATTATGTACTGAAGGAAACACCTATTGTTGAAAAATGTATAATGATCACTATTTGAAGACTATATAGTTCATGAAAAATGTCCCTTCCAACCTTTGATGCCTTCAGTACTGTGTGAAGAACAGGATTTGTAGCATGAAACTTGAAGGACAATTTCAAGCAATTTACTGTTGCTGCATCGAAAACTGCCGTATTGTCATTAAGAAATATTGAGACTTTTTACAAGCTTACCATACCAAACCAAGCCTGTTGCAACAGATCATTTTTAGGTCCCCGGAGATAGAGAGGAGTTTTAGTATTTTTAAGCACATACAGGAATTATACCCCCTCTGCCCCCCCCAAAAAAAAGAACTTTTTTTTTTCTAAGGTGGTAGCTATTACTGGATAGCAATGGCACAATGATTTTAAGCCACAAAGGTCCTCACTGGCTGTACATCATACAAGTCCAGTTTATCACTGAAACTGTTCAACATGGAGCTGTTTCGATTGTGTTTATAAATTAAGCTTTGTTTACTGAAGCAGATATTCGATATATATTACGTTTTAAAAAGAAATGTGTGTACATTTTTTAAAAGAATGATGTAAAAATTGTCCTTTCATTAGATGACCAATTCAGAGTGTGAGCTAAACCCTAATAGCTGACGTAACACAAGGATTATAATTGATGCTTTTTTTTTTAATGCTCAGTTCAGCTTGGCTTTTGGTCTTTTAAGATGAAAAATGAATATGCAGTAGAGTGTTAGATAATGGAACCTTTTAAGTATGGTTTCTCTGTTGTACCATATTAAGTTAAAGTACACATTCTTTGTTAAAAATGTTCTTGCTAAAAATACAGTATTAAAAATTTTTTTGTTTGACTTTGGAAATCTTTTAAGATTTTTTTTTCACTGTGAATTCCCATCGTTACTGTACTAATGCAAACCCATATTTTGCACTATTAAAAAATACTTGAAGAAATTACTTAATAAAGAGGGCGGGTTGGTATTAAACACTTTCCTACTTATTGTATGCTACAAAGTCTGAACTTTGGAACTGGACCATTCCTTTCTCAAGATGCGTGGCTGGGAGCTGATTTCAGTCAAGTGGAGTTAAGCAAGCGCCCAGCAGCGTTTTGCTTTCATCCATGGGTCAGAGGCACAGCTTAGCTGCTCACAGGCTCGTGTACATACACATACACATTTCCACACATATCCTGAATTAAATCACTCGCACTTAAAAAGCACATTAAAATAGGTCCATGGGGAATATATTCCTGGTCATTATGTAAGCTACTACCTATCTATGTCTAATGTTCAAAAGTTCATCTAGTTTTATCACTGGATTTTTTTTTTTTTTTCCTGGTTAAAGCGCTGTTGCTGACACTGGAAGCGTAGCTTCAGCCTCTGCTGTGTAAGGTGGCAGAGAAGACTCAGTGGATTCCTCGCTCCTGAAAGAAATCTTTTGGCTTAACCAGGTGTCAGTTCAAGAAAACATGTTGGCCGCTGTTTTACAGGTGCTCAAGACTACTCTTCCAATGTAGAAACATGGTTTATTCCATATTGCTTTTACTGCACATGTTCTAACAACTGCATCGATCAAAAGTTGAATGACGGGAAGAAACAGGAGCGTTAGGGATCGTGAGAACTCCCACACTCTTAAAAGCTCCAGAGTAAAACACTGCAGCACCTGAAAATTCCGTTTTTGACTCGACTCTCTATTAATTTCAGTTGCTAATTTCTGAAATGAGGGCTAGACCTTAGTTCTACCTCTCATATTTGACATAGACTTCAGCCAGGCTGTGCCAGACTGTGGCATTTCTGACTGATTGACCAAACTTTGGTGCCAATTTTTAAGTGAGATCTGTGATGAGTTACCCAGTACTGTGCAGGTAGAAAGACTTAAAGTAACTACATATTTGTCTCTTTGACATGGCAGCACATTTACATTTTCCTTTAGTCTCCATAAAAGCAACTTTAACTTCCCCCTCAGTGGCAGAGCTGCATTTCTTAGGGCTGCATTGATACTGGGTTGATGAGCACATCATTGATTTCTAATTTGCCCTTCTCAGAATAGTTTTAAATGTCGAAGTACTGGCAGATGAGATTCAGGAAACTGATAAACTTCAGAGCCTGGATCTGTTGTTAAGTCCTTATTAGGAAGCTCCTGATAAATATTGACAGCCAGAGACACTGAGGTTTTTATGTGTCAGCTCAGCCTAACGAGCACATGTCTAACTCCGGCTGTTGGAGAAACATTAATGCAACAGGTGGGGCCACCAAGAGTGACAGGTTCATGTAGATGTACTGGTTTCAAGTCCTTTTTTACATTTCTTTTTACATCCTCAGTAATATCCCAACTGTCACCCTCCTGCATAGGGATTGGGCTGGGAGTTACGCTGCCCACAGTGTGTTACACAGGTCTCTGTGCAGGATGGTGCCGGGTGGGACGGGGCTGGTGAGTGTCCAGCACAGCAAACAGGGGCAATGCTGCGATGTTTTAGTTCTCCTGGACTGATTTCACATTCGGCTACAGTGAGCAGACCCTTGTTTCTTGTCTCAACCAGTGGAGCAATCTCAAGAGAAGCATTCTGGAGATACCATACCCTTCAGCCAAGGGGCAGAGGAAATCAGGCCCTCGCTGCACTCCTCCTCCTCTTCCTCAGATGAGGCAGTGAGCTGACGGCCCAGCTCATTGCGCTGCTGGAGCCCTGGGTAGGGCAGGGGAGCTCCTCTTTGAAGCTTTTTTTTTCCCCAATGAAAATGCTCAAGAGCAGCAGGACTTCGGCTGTGCCCCTATCCTCAGAGGGAGACTGAAAGCCCATTTTGTGTGTGCGTGGGCTAAGGAAGCCCAGCTGGGGAGGGGCATTTGCTGGTTGGGGGGCACTGCCAAGATTGCATCTGCCTCTGTGACAGCTCCAGTTTCCTACACAGCATCTCCTTGTCTGTAAATCGCCTTTGGAACGGCATTATGCCGATAAAGTTGGTGTTAGCTGGACACAAGGTGATCTTGGCTAAATGCAGGCCAGTTAATGGACGACGTATTTCAGCAATTTTATGAATCTTGTGTAATGTGGATTGCTATCATCATAAACTGCAACAGAATCAATAGTGACCAATCTCAATTTAATATCTGGATCTATAGTAATACACAGCGAGAACACTCTCTTTAGAAATGCATGGCTGTGCATTAAAAGCTGAACGCTGGTTTAAGTAATTGCTATCTACAAGTAAGTGGCCCATTAATATATTTATTTACAGAGTATTTTTGGTAACATGACAAAATGTGGGCTAACCCAAATTGTTAGGAATTTCCTTCGTGGCCTCAGCTGCTCTGTGTGTGTGTGTGTCCACGAACATGCACAGACTTACCCCTAACCTATGTGCATGATAATCCACAGCCGTCCCTGGGCTGAGGCTCTGTTACCTTTGGCAGTGATGCCGACGCAAAGACTTCTCGCTTTCCCGCTACTTCCTGCTACTGTACCGCAGCATCCTGCAAGCACTGCTGTTCCTTGCTGGGGGTTGTGGATTTACTGAGGGTTTAAGCCAGGTCATGAGCTATCCTTGTTACATACATAACTGCAAATGTTTAGGCACTTAGAAAATCACTAGTAGTAAAATTTCACTTTAGTTCTGTCATCAGAGTGTCTGATGGTTTGAAGCTGGCGTGGAGGGGAGAAAAAAGTTAAAAGTAGCTTTTAAATGATGAATTTATAGATGAATTGTGAATTCCTACAGTTTTATATCTGTACATGAAAGAAATAATTGAAATGAGTCAATTCAGCGTCGGCACAGCACAAAGGCTGCAGCTTGCTCTCCTTCCGTTAGCCCATCATCCATTTCCACTTCTCTTGGCTGGCTAACACTGACAACTCACTAGAGCCTCCTTGGCAGGAACAATGGAGTGTGTAAGCAAAGGTACAGGGAAAAAATCCTTTTCTGGAGCTCATTTTTAAAACAATGAAGATCTCAAATTATTCTGAGTTCCAGTTATAAATACAGTAGGATTGTCCTGTATGATCACTGTGTGACTCTGTTGACATAATACACACTTACGAAAGCAAATACCGTACCAGGTATTAAAATGCTCTTTTGATACATAACAAATTGTATCTTTTAATGATAATTTAAACTTCCTTAAAAGGCATTTGGCTTTCCATGCTGAAAATGCATGCCCTGCTTTTTCAAAAACGACATTGCCATGTATTCACTGCACAGCAGGTCACTGCCACTACGTATCAGTTCTTTGCCCTGGCTAACTACAGGAGGGTTTAGCTGTGGGAAAAGGAGATGCTTTTGCTGTCCCTAAAATGTAGCTGCACAGCTTCACGCTCTCTCAAAGCTACGAGGGCTACCCTAGCTGCCCGAATTCTGTCCCATGGCTCGAGCATCTGTCCAGCTAACTGCAGCCTGTACCTTGAAGAGTAATCAAGCTCTGCTGACACAGCTCGGACAGTCTCTGTGGTTCAGGTCACTGTCTTTACAAACACCATTCTCACACGTGCACCTGCTGCTCCCAACAGCAGAGCCAATGGCTGGTATTCTGGAAGAAGGGTCAGAGGGATGGTGGAGAAGAATCAGCAAGAGAAGTGGCAAGTTCATGTTGAACTAACACCACTTGCCCAGCTCTAAAGAGCCATCGTGTGCTTCAGTCAGCCAGCCATGAGCCAGATCTGTTTGTTCTTCACCAGAAAGTCTGAAATAAGGCAATGGATAGAAACAGAGTCCTTTTGAATTGTTAGGTGAAGACGTGGCTTCATCATGATAAAATTTGCATCCCAGTTCCTGCCTAACAAACACTGCAGTGCAGCACACCTTACACTAAGTGCTTTGGAAGTGCACAGCCTTATGTAAACATTACACATCAAGCAGCTGAGTGCCACAGCATAGCACACGTACATGCACAGCACTGTGGTGCAGAAGCCTTTTGGGCTGTGCCACCAGCTGTCCTGCCAGAGAGAAGTGTTTGGGCCATTGTACATCGACCCCTACCTTTGGAGGATTTTAGGATCCATGCTTTGCCCAACTCTTTAACCTCATTACCAAGAGGCCATGCACCTAAAACAAGTTGTGTGTTGTCATCCCCCACTTCCACCAAAGTGGCCATATAGAAAGGAAAACCCATTGGTATCATATGAAACAAGATGAATTAGCTAAAAAGAGAAGAAATAAAAAAACCAACCAATCTTAATTTGCATCAGTACCAGTAGGATGTAGCATTCAGTGTTAATCATATGTTTCATTCTGTATCAGGAGGAAATACCTGTTTCGTGGTTCCCCCGATGATTCCTGCCATTAGCAGAAGGTCTGTTTATTCCCAGAGCTGTGCTGCCATCAGTTGATGATGCTGGGGCACTTACAGAGATGTTTTGGCAGGAAAAATGCTTCATCATTCATAACATTACTATGAACATAATATTTTTCTTTGCAAACCAGTCCAAAGTAATTCCATATGAGTTGTTGCATTCTCTCCCTTGGTGTCGATTGGGTGGGAGCAGGGAGAGAGGGGAACCCTACCCAAAAAAGTAAGAAAACAGACCAAAAAAACACTTAGTAACTTAAATAACAAGGAATAAGCTCCCTGTTGGACTTTTTTTTAATAGTTCTATAAAACTGGTGAAGACAGAAAAGGTACTCAGAGATTTTTGGTGTCAGATCAGTGCTTTGCATTTTATGTGATCATTTACACCTGTGCAAAGTAAGTATTTGATAGCATTTGACAGCTGATTTATTAGCATTTGACACCTATATTACACATGTTGAAATGACTCTACAATGTGCAAAACAGTGGAAAAACCACTGATTCCTTTCATGGCTTTTTTCCTGGTGGTTTAATACTAGATTCCATTCCAAAGGAAAAAATGAATTCCTCACACCCTGATTGTAATTCTTTATTTCTTCTAATATTTATTACGCTCAGCTCATACTAACGTGGAATAAAAAAAAAGGAAAAGAGAAAAGCAGTTGTGTGTTATTCACAGACCTGATTCGCAGGCACTGGCTCTGAAACCAAATCAAAGCCAGGCCATGCTCCTAATACTGCAAGGAGTCATAGAAAAATGAGAAGTCTGCTATTGTGATGAGAAACACTGCGGGACTCGGGCTCCTGATTTATAACAGAGCTGCTAAGTAAATTGCACATTTTGATAGTTAATAGTTTTTCAAATAAACAGAAATTTTCACCAAATGAAAAGTTCTGTTTCCACTGAAATGATTTTGGCTTCTTCAAAGCAAAGCTCCAGTATTTTTCACTATTTTGAAGAGAGGCAGTAACAGACTCTGTTCAGAATCCACATAAGAAAGAAGGGGTGGATCAGGTTGATCCTGTCTGGAATGCAGTGACTTCTTGTGTTTAGGATTATTAAAACATTTGCACACGGTGGAAAAAAATAAACAGTGATGCCAGGAAGTATCACCTATGTGCACAAAAAGTTACTGGAGCTCTGAGTTCGCAAAAAGAACAGAAGACCCTTCCCCAGCCCAGAAAATCAAGCCCAGTAAGAAGGATCATGAACGCAGTCAACAGATAGTCTAAATGATGCTGTACAATTTGTCAAGTATGCAGTCGTTTGAAATGCAATTGCCAATGTTATGTGTTGACAGGATGTGATATCTTAATGAAAATAATAATACTGTTTGCTCATCTGGTACCAGCCCAATTTCAAAAAGAAAAGCCTCTCAGATTTCACACATCACAGTAGCTTCTCCAGCTAAAATAATGCGGTAGCTAGTGTAGCATGAATAAGTTAAGTATCTGTGAAGTTCATGGACTGGTGAAGAGGGAGGACCAATTTGCCGAGCTCTGAATTACTGACAGACTGAATGACCCATGTCTAGTCTTGTCACGTTACTTCCATTACACATTGTAACACAATCCGGTGGAACATAACCTGGGAAAAAATTACTTCAGCCCTAGATTGCAGGATTTTCAAGGTTACAGGTGTTGGATTGCCATGGCACCCACGTTTTTTAGATCAACTATAGGTGCTGTTAGCTTTACCACTGCTCAGAATTAAACTCTCCTGTACTTACCAGTGGACATCTTTGGGTCCGCACGCCTTATGAAGACATCGATGCCCCTAACACTCACAGTAGCTGAGCCCTTTTCTGTGTTCACAACGCTGGTTTGACTCCCAGTTCCTGCTTGCAGCAGCATACCAGCCAACTTTAATGAAAGAGTCAGTCTCAGCTGTAAGTCAAAGGACAACAGAATTACTTGTTTTGAAACAAATAAACAAATGCAGGTAATTTTACTTCCTCAGCATGACAGCTGTGTCCGGGGAGGGGGGTAAGGAACAAACACAACATACTTTTTGTATCTTGTACCCAGTAAGGGTAGCAATGGGAAATAATTAGACGTACCATTTGCTTAGTCTCAGGGAAGGACTGATTTCCAATGATAGTGGACCCCAGTACCTGAGATTTTACTTATTTGGGAGCTGTGCTTTAGAAACAGAACTGACCAGGAGTTTCAAATCTATCTGCTCAGGCATTTTGAAAATTGAAGACTGAAGGATAATGAAGATAACATCAGCTGCTGCAAATGGACTCTGGTTATTTTTGTCTTAAGTTTTATTAGGAATCTGAACGTGACATCCCTGGCTGATGAACACATCCACAGCCCATTAATGTCCAGGAGAGTTATGCTTACACTGCAGAGAGAGCAGATCTTTTAGTTTCTAAGTCCAGAGTCTGACACACAGCCTGGAGGTCTGTGGCTTACTCAAACAATGACAAGTTAATGAGGATTTACTTTGTGCACTGTATTTCTATAAAAGTAATTTTTTTAAATAGCATAATGGATTCATATTTGCTTGACAGCCTCTGCATCATTTCTTCTTTGGTTTCTTACGGTCGTGTAAGACCTAAAGATAGAAATAAACATTTACTCACTCCTCATGCACACGGTTTATTCTGTGTTCTTCAGCCAGCTCTATTCACTGTGTCGCCTTCCAGCTAGGTGCTGTAAAGAAAGGAAATGAACTGCTGTTAAACTTAGGTATGTGATGAAAAGGACCAAGAAGTTAGTGCTGACTCCTGTCCCCATTTTACTCCAGGTGCCCCCTCCCACTCCTGGCTCTTCTGCCAGTGGGGGGTGGGGTGAGGAATGTACGTGTGCCTGTGTGTGTGCAAAAATAAGATTACCTCAAGCTCATTACTGTCCGCTGACAGGGTCCTGCTGTAAAAACTTTTGATGAATAGGCAGCATCTAATTCCTGAGTAATAAAAAAACCCCTAAGTTGCTTGCAATCATTATTCCAAATGGAAAAATTAATTGTAAATAACTGGAAGTCAATTAAGGCTGGGTTCTGCCGGGTAATGCAAATCTTTTATAGTTTTGTTTCAGTTAACTGCCTCATTAATGATTTATAGATGTGTATACAGCTGTGGGAACCATTGCATTATCTAATGCACTCAGAGAATAATTACATATGAAAAGAACTACGCAGCTCAAGGGAAAAACTCTGAAATTACTTACTGCCTTAACTTCAACCATATTAAGATGCAAAGTATTTAGAAACTGACTGTGATGGTTTATCATATTCTTGATGTTTTATATATTTTTTAAACAGGGAAAAATAATTCTTTCTAAAAAAATATTTGTATGCTTCAGCATTACACCGTATGCAAAACTCGAGACCTCTCAAAACTGAGAATGTAAGCCACTTATTTATTATTTAAAAGCCTAACTTATAAAACATTTCCATCCCTTTTGTGCATCTGCTATACAGGAAAAAAAAAATTCTACAGTTAAACAATTAATGGGCATATGCATATCTCCCCCTGATATACACAGCTAGAAATAGTTTTGGAAAGTCTTCAGGAGTCATTTTCCTGGATGGATACAGATACTGGTATTTGTTCGCTGGTGACAGCATTGTTTGAAGTTTGAGGGATTTTTGGTAAAATACTCTTCTTACTCACGAGCCTGAACTTTGCACAATTTGCTGCTTCTTGCTTATAAACTCTATTCAAGTGATAAACTGCTCTTGGCCATTTGGAAGCACTGTGAAAACTCCTTTGCTTTTCTTCTGAGGGCTGAGGAGATGGGGTTCTTCCTCACCAAAATGAGGCATTTGACACCCAGAACCTTCCCTGACATTCCTGAAAAATCTTCCCTGTGTTGGCAATCCAGTTTCCTCAGGTCCCATCTTCCACCCAGACAAAGACCAGTGAATTAGAGCATCCTCACAGCCACCTCTTCCCTCACACTGACATAGCACAGCTTCCAGAAGTTTCTTCTTCCTCCTCCCTCACCACATCCTTCAGGACTCCCTAGTCTTTTCTGTAGCCCAATGCTCTTGAATTGTTTGCTCAGTCAGATGTAATGTGATCTGTCACTGCTCCTTCCATGTTGTGTGATTTAGGGCAAGCATCATTTTTGCCTTGTATTTAGTAAAATTAAAATCCTGGGCCAGTTATCTCTGAACTCTGCACGTCCAGAGGAAGACAAATAATACTCTTCTTTATTTTACGTACAGATGCTTAGGCTTTTACAGAAAACCTACAACTGTCCTGTATCAATCATTTCACCAGCTCAGAAACAAGGCAATTGGCCAGACATCCTTTAGGGAGAAGGTAGGGCAGGAAGAGCTAGAAGCTCATGCCATGGTTTCATGGCAGCACTAAATACAGGCACTGCTTCTGGCCAGCTGGGTTGCAGGGCTCAACAGAGCACAGAAACACTAGCGTCCTGCTTGCTGTGCTGGGGAGCTTGTTTCATAGAGAGGGATGCTCCAATGAAAAAGCTCAAGTTGTGTCTATGCAGAAAAATCTGTGGCATCTTTTGTGTGCCTCTTACAGAGCAGGTCTACATGGTTATAATTATGGTTATATGTTTCTGTTATTGCTGAACAAAATTACTTGTTATAGATTTTATCGAATAATTCAGGTTGGCGAGGTCTCAGGAGGTCATCCCTTCCTATCTCCTGCCCAAAGACTTATGCATCTACATCAGTGACCATGTGTGAGATGAAAATCAAGTAAAAAGCATGGGAATAATTTACTTTTGAGATTTTAGTGCCAGAAAGTAAAATAGAAATAGACAATTGTGATAAAGTATTTGTAACTGTAGTTGTTTCTTACTTGGTAAGGAAACATTACATTAATCTGCAAAACCAAATTAATGACAGCAAATTGAGTATCGTTTAGCATTACAAAAACGTACTTCTAATTCTGAATTTATGAATAATCTGCATAAGGAACATCTAACTAAATCAAGACTGCAATCTGGACAAGAAATGACCAAGAATTCATAAGACAGGGGTCCATATAATCATCAAAAGAAAATGACAAGAGAACGACTGTTCAGCAATTAACACAAGAAATGGGGGCTATCGGAGTATCAGGCATCAGGGTGAAGCAATAGAGAGAAGCAGTTCTTCCTGCTGTGGGACCTAGCTGGAGAGCTCTTGCTGGGGCGGTAGCTTACATCTGGTCAGAGCGATTCCACAAATTCAGGCAAGGAAAAAACAAAACCAACAAAACCCCAAGAGCTGTCTAGGATGATTAAGCACACAGATACAACTTCAGCTTAAGACGTCCCAATGGATTTCTTGATACAGAAATGTATAGTCTTGATGAATACTTGATGCTACTCTTCCTGTGGTATACTGCTGGGGAAAACATGGGCTCTACGCCTTTCAGTTTGCACAGTATGGTTGTTCTGCTATCTCTAGTTGTATACGCTGTCAGAGTGCAATTCCCAAGCTCTTTCCATTAAGTCTTTCTCAATGGTAGGCAGTAGCCTTCATGGCCATTTAATTGCTCTTGGAAAAATGGTAAGGGAAAAAAAATAAGGTGCCATATTTGGCAAACCATCTCCTAATTAGCAAAATTGTTTGGTAATTGGTCTTCTTTAACTATAGTTCATCACACATTGCACTGTGATTGCAAAAAGTTGAAGGCATTCTTAATCCTGTTTTTAATATATTTTATAATCAAAAAGGATAAAATAAAGGCACATCACTATGATTTAAGGTATGGTGAAAGACAAGCAGAAACGCTTTCCAGCCCGTATCTGCCAGCTATTAACCATGCCTTCGTCAGAGCTGAGTGTTTTATAAAGATGCTCGCTCCAAGACAGAAAGAAGAAAGCAGATCAAATTTGCATCTTAGATTTTTTAGCCCCAGGAACACTGAATTATAAACTGGAAGTAATTTTCTATTGTGAATTCCTTTACCATCTGAAATTTAACTTAGAGATGTGATTGCTATGCATAGTTATTCCCACGTTCTTTTTCTGTATGCTGTCCCATGCTCAGACTTTTTAGATCGAATCTAAGAATATGCCAGAAGCCACAAACTCTGTAGTGGCAGAGGGAAAATGAGAGGAGGGGAAGAGACTCGAGACCTCACGTGACTCCCCATCCCACCAGGTGGCAATGGGAGCAGCACAGTTCACAAGATGACAAACATTCCTTCCTCAGGCACAGCTCACTCTCTCATCTGTTTTCTTCCTAATCTGATAAGTTCTCATAACTGGAAAATCATGGCCAAGTAAGCATTTATTTTGTTTCCACTCCACATTCTTCATTTGAAAGATTTGTAAATCAGACAGGAAAGTCACTCTCTCCAGGTTGGAGTCTGATATTACAGTGGTTCAGGCTGGAAAAAAACCAAAATAAATTCTGATCTATTATATTTACTAACATTCCAATTATGCCTTTCCATTTTACACAATTCTGGGGGAAGGCAGGGGGAAATGACCTATATTTATCAATGTGGTAGTATACTTTATTCTGCCTATATGCCTTTGGCAGTAACTTCAGAAGATGAATGCCAAACATAACCAGCTAATAACTCAAGAGCTATTATTCTCAGTTACAGACACCCTGAAGGAGAGCAGCCTCAGTGATCATTTCTCCTCCTGGATCAAATTTTTGAAGTGTTCCGGTTGGATCAGTGTTTCAACAAGAATTGCTCCCCCTTATTTCTCATGACTTCTGCTGGCTCTACTCCCCTTCCCGTGGGGTACAGAGAACACAACAAACATGTCATGAAGGCTTTGTGGATGGCTTTGCTTTGCAAAAATCCAAGCAGAGGCTGAACAAGCCTGAGAAGGCAGTACCGGTCCTGAGACAGTGGTTTGAGTAGCAGTAGTTTGCAGGAGTAGGTGGAATTCAGAGCTCGGCCTTTTTACAGCTCTGTTATTGTTCATGTGGACGAGCGTCAAAGGCCGGTTGTGTTTCTGGTCTGAAATGTCAAAGTACAAAAACTTTGCAAGAAGCAGCCAGCTGTAAGAAACTGAGTGAATCCCAAGAAGCTGGTAAGTACCGTTAGGACTGATGTATACAGGCACCGGCCAAGAACATAGAAATGGCATAACCTGACTTGCCTAAGCTGAAGGAGTGAAGCAAATGTAGAGAAAAGAAGGAAAAGAGAAAAAAATTGAAAGAAAAGGATGTGTCAGAAAGAGAAATGATGGGGTTCATCAGAGAGTTACAATGAGCAGTTTAGCCTTCCTTTGATGTGTGCTGACACTGTTTGTGCTGCAGAGAGCCCTCCAGATTATCCCCTTTCAGAGTCTGTACCGCCTGGGCATTGGGATGCAGCCAGGTTAACAGCCAGTAAAAGATTAAGACAATAAGGAAACACTAGCTCTAAATAAATAAACCCAACGTTGACATCTCTTTAAAAGTTGTTACAGTAAGAGGCAGATATAGAAAACCAAACCATATATCGTAGCTACTCCTCACTCTGCTTTTTAAAACATACTTACACACTTCTAACTGGAGAAACCAGTCAGAAACGAGGTTGTGAACACCACACCCCAGAACATGCCTCTCCCTCAGTACGTGGGAGAAGGAAGACTGAGACAGCTGATGTAGATTGAAATTAGCAGTGAATAAAACATACTCACTTTAAACTAATACACAGTTTACCATTTCCTCATGGGAACATTTTTCTCACGTTAATTCAAATTCATACACAGGTGAAAAAAGAGTTTGTGACCTGTAAATGGGATTTACCCTTCAAGTGCTGTTTAGTGCATTTTTTCACTAGTACGTGTGCACCACATTTCTTGTCCTCATTCCATGGATCCTGCTAGGATTTCATAAGCTCAAAGCAATATGGGGAAATTCATAAGCACTGTGACCTTATTTAAACAACACCTAAAAATGCACTTACTTTTATTATTAAGCTATATACAATATAACTATACATGTCATAGATAATTTTGAAAACAATATATGCAATTTCACGTTCCTATAGACAGTGAAAAAAGTGTTATTTTTGTCCTTAGAGCTGTTACTCTCTCTTAATAATACACAAACCAGCAGCAGAGAGACAACACTAATAATGTGTACTTTAACCATAATAATTCCACAGTCTACTTATGCTGTAAAGGTGATACATATAGATTTTATAGTCGGTACTGGTATAAAAAATACTGGTATAGTCAAAGATTTTAAATGCATCAAGCTATAAAGCTGTACCAGAAAGTACCAGGATAAAAAGATAATTCTGGGCAGCTGGGAAGACTTTGATGCTATTAATTGTGAAAAAATTAGTAAGCCCAAGTCTTAATGGCAGTTAATTTAATATGGGTTGTAAAAGGGTCTGAAATATAACAACTGACAACTTCTCATAGTGAAGAACAGAGTTTTTAAAAATTAAAAATCAAAGTTTGGTAATCTAGTAAGGAGCCCTGCATTCGTCTGACCTAAAGAAAGGACACACATGTGCTCTGAGCTCTGCCTTCATCCCCAGGGACCTTACCCATTCCGTGGGATGATGTCATGGGGCATGGATGTATATATAAGGTATGTGGTGGGAGGGAGGTGGGTGTGGGTCTACAAAGACCATCACATGAAAGATCCACCTCATTCTCATTGACAAATGGCAAAAGGGAGATTCAATAGAGATTAAGTGACCTGTTTAATGCACTGTACATATCTATGGAGAACTGTAATTTCATCAGTTCAAAATGCAGTACCCTTCTGTGATCACAGTCGTCCCAACTGATTAATACTATTAGCTGACTAATAAAGACAGAGGAAACGAGATCCCATAAAGTTCATTCTTTTTACAACCTACACTGACCCAACCTAAGCATAACCATCACTCCGTAGCTGAGTAACTGAGGGTTTTTTACCCAGGGTGAGTCTACTCTTCCAATTTCAGTGAATGCACAGGATTCACTCACCCATGGCTCTATCCAAAACAAAAGCCTGAGCCTGTGTGTAACCCCGTGTTGGATTAGATGTGCAGTTTTTGGGAAGTAATGGAGTGCACATGTGCAAAGATGAGTGAACATAGAAAACCATTAGGAAATGGCAAGATGCAACAGGGAACAAACCAAAATTGAAGCAATGGGCAGACTGTGTAGATAGAAGCCCCATGTTCAGAATGACAGGGCCTCTACAAGCCTTTCTGGGCCTGGAGATAATAAAGTCAAATATGGGGACCGTGACCTGCACGCTGAAGGTAAATAGGGGGTTTTGGGTCCTTTGGGTTTTATTTTCAGTTAAAGGCATTTGAAATTCATTTGGTCACTGTCCATACAACAGCTTGCAGAGATGCTACCTCTTCACCCACAGCTCTCCCCATGTGCCTCCTCATGCCTTCAGGAGCGGTCAAGGTACTTGGCAGACAGCATGAGCCTTGCAGCAGCCTAGAGTCCTCAACACCATGGCTGGCTGGCAGCACAGCCCTGTAGTGGTGGGCTTCTCCCTGTACTACATAGCATTTCGTTGGTAACATTGCAGAATACACCCCTTCTTTTGATCTGACTGGCCATAGAAAGGGCACACACACATCCACTTACGGAACGGGAAAGGTGGAGTCTGTGTGGGATCCGATGAGTTCTCCTGAGACAAGACGTTCCGGGGGCTCAAGGGCTAAAGCAGGACTGGGTCTGTAGTCAAGCACTCCAAAGAGAAATGCTGTGTCTGTCAGCCTTCCAGGGCCCAGGGACTAGATGAAAAAAATGGATAAAGATATTTTAAAAAAATCCCCTGAGACCATCTCCCGTATTTAATAAGGAAAAGCACCTTCTGTGCAGCCAATAAAAGTTGAGTCTCTCATGAAGATTTATACCATATTACACACTGAAATTCAATGTACAACGATACCCTTGTGTATGCTGTTGTCAGAATAATAATCTTTGTCTGTCTGATCAACTTATATTTTATGCCAACAACACAGCATTTAATATTACACAGTTTCTGAGGAAGAAAATATATTTATTCATGCAACAACTTGCCCAGTAGCTTAAACAGGCAAAGTGGAAAAAAAAATAGCTTGGAGTTTTTACATTAACTTATGATCCACAGTACAGATTTCTATACAATTTTAGCAATTTTATGCAGTAATATAAAATATGATTCCTAACCTAGTTTGTGAAACTGTCGCACTGTTTTATACTGTCATGAGGAATAATGGAGTTGGATATGACTGCTGAAGTTTGCTTTTGGCATTCTCCTGAAATGAGGAGACTAAAAATACAAATGATAATCAACAGCTTTTTTTCTATATTCTGCATTATCATATTCTGTGCCTTATTCTTAGGCTTTGTATCTCGAAATATATATCAAGAAGCACTTATAGAGAAGATACACATGGACTCCCCCACAAACGAAGCAGTCCTTGTCAGAAATCAGTCTCTTTAGTAGAGAAAGTCTACCCACAGTACAGGACTTGTTCCAAATGATGCAGTGCTCTGCCAGAGGAGAAAACTTAAGCAATATAGAAAAGCTCTGTTGAATGTAGATCCATTAAATGTATTCCTCTAGCAGGCTGTGCAAAAAACTGACAGACTTTGAATGATTTATTGTTATCTTTGTAAAGGCATCTACTTTTTAGCTTATATTAATTTTTCTTTATATAGCAACAACTGACAAAAAAAGAAACCTGGTGACACACACGTGTTCCCCACCCCAACAAACTAATGAGAAGATTGTATGTAGGATTGGAAAGAGAAATAAAAGGGGATGGTTAGAGATGTATCTGTACCCCAATGTGCTCAGTTATAAACAAACTACATGCTCATAAAGAAAAGTTGTACTACAGTCTTAACAGGGTACTGAAATTTCACTTGAAATTTACTATTGTGAGAATGTAAGAAAGGGGGAAGGTTTCTTCATGGATGGTGGACTTATCAAAACCTCCAAATCCTCTGGCCAGGCTGCATGCCCTTAGGGAAGTGATGCCTGATAATCCATGGATGATCCTTACTGAAACTTTTCCAAAATCATGTGTTTGTTGCATTGAGACACAATCAAAGTTGCTGCTTCCTCCTAGCAGGATGTGATGATATCAGTGTCTAAAGAAAGCAACTGACTCCAAAACACACATGTGCACGTGCATCCCACTCACACAGAGGGAATGGTTACATAGGGAGGAGTTGCTGACATTTCTTGGCCAAGGGTTGGCTGTTGCTCCAGCCCATGGCAGACCCGGTCATTTCTTTGGCAACCAAACAGAGGAAACAGCAATCTACTGTGATGTTAATTATCCTAACCTTCCTATTTAGTTTTCTGTTGACTAGTTTATATGTAAGAATTTATACAGCAACTCCATTTATATGAAATAAAATGCACATGTTTAAATATCGAAATAGCACATGACAGAAATGTGTGTGGGGAAAAACACACCTACACTGTAGGAGCAGAAAAAAGCTGAAGGAGGACACGAAGCCAGTCCTGCTTTGTGATTTACAGGAATTTGTTTGCACAGAGCACGTTTGGACTGCTTTGATCATATTAACTGTTCTGTATAAAAGCAAAGCAACGCTTAGAACCTACAGTATATTATCCCATGGGGGGAAAAAAAAAGTAACAAATGAGATGGCCCTTAAAAGAACTCAGACGTTCATGGATTGATAGTCTGAAACTACTCCAAAGGGCTGAGAAAAAGCAAAGGGAAAAATCAAAGCATCAGAAAACAGAAATGCCTAGAAGCATAAGAGAGATCTTGCACAAGGCCAGCTTAACTAACATCAGAGAAGTTATGCTGATTTACACCAGTTGAGGAGTGGGCCAGTATCTTTATGTTCTTGAAGCTCAGACTTTAGAAACATATTCAGTGAGTCATAGTCACTGTCTGAGAATTAGAAACGTAGATTGTGTTCAGAGGCCAAAAATAGATGTGATCTATTTTTGTTGGCAAAGAAAGAAACATCCCTCTGTCCTTCAGCAGAAATCTTCAAACAAGACCCATACGATGTGAATGGGCCCTTTTAACCTGGAGAGGTTTTAGTTGTAACTTAGGGGTACTTTTAAATCTCTAAATCCTGAAAAACATACCTGATTAATTACTGCTGCACTAGGATTAGAGTGATAATACTATACAAACACAAGATTTGAAGTTAAAATTAAAGAAGATTATAATGCTAATAAAATATAGATTCTTCATAACGGATATTATTATTCAACAACTATCATTGGCTAAATATGCTTTTGCTTAATGGTATCTTACTTAAACTGATCTCTTAAAAATGCAGACTTTTTTCTGTTTTTTTCTACACATTTTAATGATCTATTAAAAAATTTCATCTGCCCCTATTAGCTTAAAAATATATATACTCTAACACAGATATCTGCATGCTGCAAATGCATGGCACGTGAACATTTGTGCTTGTCTAACCAGGCACATTAAATTGAGCTACACAGATATGTGTCATGTATTCCCCTTGGATGGTTCAAGCATGCTGCAGCTACAGTAAAATATCACCTGCCACTATCGCTCCCTAGTCCCAATCCTACTCCTATGGAAGTGGAATGCTTCATATTTAATAAATATAATCGAGGTTTGCTATAGATAAGGAAGAAGCTCAACCAACAAATGTTTGTATTTAAACAGGGGCTTTTGGGTTCCCATTATTTGTATTTATAGGCTGTTAAATGTATTTGACATGTATTTGAGGACGGGGAATCTCAAAACAGTCAGATTTTGCAGGAGAAAATTCCCTTATAATCTAATACAGCTGCATCTTTGGTTAAAATTGCCTAAGTAAATTTTTCCTGAGAGATTCCTTTATCCACTGGGGAAAAAAAAATTTGGAAGATATACAAGGATACATTAACTATTCCAGCATTTCAGACCTCATGCAAGGTCTCCTTTTATGATTTAATAAATTCCACCTATTTTTCTTTTCACAGAACAATTTGCTTATCCTAGCAGTGTATAATGGAAACCTAGTTATATAAAATAATGCTTAGGTTTTATATTTAATGCAAAATGAAGTGGGTAGAAACAGCTACTTAAACTATTTTTGCAGGGGCTTTTTTTTTTTTTTTTTTTTTGCTATAAACCAAACCAGGTATCCCTGTTTCCTATTAATCTTTCTTGATGTATTCTATTCAGGGTGGCCAGCAAACTGATAAGATCTTTCCTTCAGATTTCAAAATTACTGAATCTGGAAATAGTTCTCATTTATCTCATGCACCGCTGAGAAAACAATCTGAAATCGTTGGTTCTACTGATGAAACTTCCTTAGCAACACAAGGGCTCCAGAATTATTTTTCAACCCTTGTCAATGCTTCCTGTGAGGTTTCCGTCACTGTCAACATTGAGCACTTCGCAGATGAGGGCAAAAAAACCCCCCCAACGCAACCCAGAAAGCTGTGATAAATTAATAGAAGGTAAAGTAATAGACTAAATGGAATTAATAGAAGCAGTGATAAATCTAATAGGGAAATTCTGTAACAATAGTCCAGTGAATAACATTTAAGGTTTACAGAGTCTTTTATCATTTAGATGAGCATCTGTAGGGAAATCCTGTGTCCCAGTGGTGTTCAAAGCAGCAGGAAAACGGGAGCACTTGCACCTTGCCTTTCTCTGCAGCGTAACATATAGGAGCAGGGCTCAGCATGGACACTGCACCCCAGGAACAGTGCAGGTCAAGCCTCATGAGCCTCTTTCTTTCGAAATCTTGGGGTTAGACTGGACACCCGGGCGGACAGAGAATGTGGCTCCTCTCCAGAGCAAGAACTTCCAGACCAGCAGAGAAGCCTGCCCTGCCGACACCTGGAGACTGGCCGCACTGGCACTCTCACACAGGGCTTTTCAACCATGTTCTCCCATGGCATGTTATCTCTAGGCCATGGTTTCAGTCTTTACCATATTCCCATTTGTACTGATTAAGCCTCAAGTGTGCAGCGAGTCCCTTGAAGCCAAATTTCAATACATGCTGCTTGAGCCTGTAAAGTGTCAGCAGTACAGGCATTGGGCTTTTAATGTAATTGGAATAGACCAGTTTAAAGCTACTTTACTTCAGGTACCTCCAGTCTCAGGTTAGAGTGTGCTTTCTGCTGTGAGGATTTTTTCTTTCCCTGACACAAATGTTCACCCTAGTTCTCAAATTCACCCGTACTCATCTGACACTTCTCAAGTTGCCAAATGTCTATTCGAAAACTAAAAAACCCAGTTTCTGCTGAGTTCTAAACTAAGTGTTAGAGGAGAGCTGAAAATTAGCAGTAGCATGTCTATCTAGGGCTGAGCAAAAGACACTGAACATTAACTCTTTACTGGCTGCTGAAAGCTGCATGAGAAGCATGCTAGTTATCTTCTGCCGTGCTGTTCTCTGCCCTCCTCCTGCGTCCTGAGGAGGCATTGGTACCAGGAGTATGCTAGGGAACAGGGAACACTGCTCCTGTCCTAACACTTTAAGGAATACTGGAGGCAAAGGAAGGGCATCTTCTGCCAGCCAGAGCTCCCAGCCATAGGCAGGTTGGATTTCATGGCAAATCATGAAGGTGCTTCAGGCTTCTACCTTTCAAGGCACCTGCTGACAGTGCCTTGCTCCACTGTCCCGAGCTGTCCCCCTTACTGCAGAGGTACAGCTGCTATGGCTCAGCTTCCTCAGGGAAATTCCCCTTTTTTTTTCCATTTTTCATATTCCTCAGCATTTGTTTAAAGCTTCATTGATACCTTATCTGTTTTGCAGACTGACTGACACACACAGCTGTGTAGCCCATGAAGAAGTAGTGAGGAAGGAAAGGAAATCGCTACTGATACTGCACATGAAAAACCATAATATTCTTAAAACATTTCCCTTCGGCTTTAAATCTTCAACTACTTCTTGCCACCCTTCAGCCTAAGATTACCTTCTTAAACTTTTAAGAATAGCTTAAGAACAGCTTCTTAACCTCCTTCTAAATTAGTTGAGTGCTCTCTGCTTTTGATCCATTCTTCACTGATTTCAGAAAAACTACTTAAAGCCAAAGAGATTAAATCAGAGAACAGAATGGCAGATAAGATGTCAAATGTCTAACACTAAAATATCTACTGCACAAGAACATTGTTTAGATACAAACTGGAAACAGATGATACACAATGTAGTTAAGTAGGATTAACATTATTGGGTTCAAGATCTATCTCTAAAAAATAGTAAAAACCTACATGGTCTTCTCAGTGAAGAAAATGAAAAGTCTTACAATTAAAACATATAGACGAGTAGACAAGTATATCATTGAGTAGGGCCAATCCACGTTGCCTTCTTGCCCTATCCCATCCAAGCATAATCTGAGACAGTTTTAAGGAGACTGCACTGTTTTCTCCTTCAAATATGGGATTAAAAATTTGAAGTGAATCTACTGATGTGACAATAGAAACCTGTTTCACTTCTTGGATGGCCTCAAACAATGTGACACAGGGACACATGCTTTCAGCAGCTGAGAAACACCAGCAGATGCTACATTCTGAAATGCCTGTCCCCAGCAAAGCAGGCTCAATAGTATACTCAACCCATCCTTCACATTCTAATCTGGGTTTAAAGAAGATCTGTATCAGATTCAAAGGTTTATCCCCTATCTAAAGACTACTTCTTGGAGCAGGTCCATGATGCCAGGAATGATGGTCAAAGCAGTAGATGTAATTGTCATCTCTGCTCCTCTGACACGGTGGCAGTTTAGTTTTACTGAACAACTAATAGAGTTGGTTGCACTGAGCCAGGTCTAGGGGAACAAATGCCTTTAGGAATTGAAAAGCACCACGGGCTGCACCAAACCATTCCAGATTTACATTTCTAATGTATCACAGACACACATAACAACACGGATACTCATTAGGCAAGATCCCAACCCTCCCGTCCCACATCTAACTCAGAAATAAATCTTCTTTCTACCACTTTCTACCAGAGGTGTTGTTCATATACCTGAAGACAGACCATTGCAATTAATATAGAAGAATCAGCATGGAACAAAATGTGCCTCAGAAAATACATGCAATTCTGTTCTGCTATTGGCTCTTTCAGATGGTTTTCAACTGACTTATTTCTCTCTAAATAGCTTTAACCAGGATCTTAAAAACTAGAAGTCTAGAAGTTGCATCTCAAATTAAGAACTAGATAATAAATAACCTAATTTATACAATAACTGTTTCAGTCCAGCAAGAGCTTTCACGTGGTAGCAGTGAGATTGAAATTGGGTCCGAGCTGCCTTTAAGTCACTTACACAATGATGAATGTAGCCTGTTTGTTATATGGTAAATATGCCATGATCTGTAATCACTATAATCAGCCTAATATATTTTTTGGAACGTGGCTAGACAAAGGAGTTTAGAGAGACTAGTAGCCTTATATTGTACAAGCCTGTATTTTAAATACTCAGCCCATCTACTACAGGCTGAAGGGCAGACAAAAAAATCTCTCACAAAGGTATATAATCCCATGCTCCTCTAGCACATCAGAAGTCCCCATAAATGCCATCTAGTCACATGAATGAATGTCATGATATACAAAAACATTTTTAAAACTGTGTGGTAGAATTGAGATGTACAGAACATACCCAGAAAGACAAACTTACTGTGAGTAGAGTCAGATTTAGATAGTTAAAACCTCTTGGAGTAAAAGCAATATTGAAGAAAACAGGAAGAGTGGGAGTGAGCAAGTGAGTTTGAGTCTTCCATCCTCCTCTTAAGTGCATAGTAAATGTTATTTATTAATTTGAATAGTTATAAACTGCAGCGTTGCTGCTGCCAGACACTGCCTCCCCATACATAATTTAATCAATGAAAGATGGAAAAGAATGCATGGAAGGTACCATTTAATATAAGCAAAATTAAAATTCATAATAATATAATAATGGATATTATACTAGTCAAGCATGTTTTGTAAACTTTAGACCATTAAAGATACTTCATACGTAAATTAAGAGTTTCAAGCAGCAAAGTAGTTCCTGACACTAAGCAGGCTACTTTGTTAGCTGGCAACTGGAAAAATTACAAGCAAGAAGCGAACGGTGTTCACAGGGATTCCTCAGCAAAGGATATGTTGTGGTTTATACCTCAACGGAAAGCTGAGGCCACAAAGGTCAGACCAAAAAGCCCCCTTACCTCTTTAAGAGGTGGAGGATGGGCGAACGAAGGAGCTGCAGAGCCAGAGGAAAAAAAAACCACAGGCTTGCAAGGTTAGGATAAGGATAGTTTACTAAACAACAGGGAAAAGTATGAAAACAACTAACTACAGTGCTATTATTATATACAGTGCAAACCTCTCCCCACACTATGTCATTTGAGTTGTGCCCGAACCGATTCAGATTCCCAAACGCAGCACTCCCCGAGCCCAGCACCCCCCGGGCACCCCCCTCACCACCTCCTGCCACGCCGATCCCCGAAAAAGAGAGAGAGAGAAACCGGAACTCCCACACGCCTGCTCAGACCAGCACTTCCCGTGCCCGGAGCAGGTAGTGATAGGTCTGGAGTCTCCCCCGGAACTGGCACTGCGGCTGCCCAGACCGGGACTTCCCGTGCCTGGGTCCGAAGTCGCCCCTGCAAAAGGGGGGGGGCAGCCTGTCGGATCATGATGCAATTGGTATGGAATACTCTCAGGGCTAACACAGCCTGCTGCTGGGCTGAACCCAGGACATTATCCACCCCTTATTCCATACCATTTACATCATGAGCAGGACCAGCAACCTTCTTTGGATCCAGAGAGTCTCTCGCATCCATACACATGCATGTACACATGCACACACATGTATGTGCATATAGATTCAGTCTGTGGACGTTTCCTCCAAGTCTGTCGGTTTCATTCAGTCCACGATTCTCAGGCTCACTGGTCCCTCTGTCACAACAGTCTCTCAGGGTATGAAGAGCCATACGTGTCACTGGATCGCTGAATGCTGTATCTCAGGCTCTCGAACACTGCACCTGGCATGATCCATGCTCATAGTCCGTGGGTCAGAGGTGTTTATTACAAAAGAGAAAAGAAAGAGTTCTTGGGAGGCTGGTCTTCGCTCCATCATCACGGCACCGACGACCCTAGCTGTAATGTCATTAGTATAACATACAGTATCTATAACAACAATAAACCAGCAGTGAATTATTTAGCATGATATTGGCTATTCTCACCCAAAATCAAGTCCCCTTGACTTTACTTTGTTTTATAGCAAAACCAGCTTCTAAAAGGATTTGAATTATCCTTTCCCCTTTTTCAAAAACTTCCTTTGCTGTATCGCCCCATACAATGATGTCATCAATATACTGCAAGTGCTCTGGGGCTCCACCCTTTTCCAATGTACTCTGGATTAGTCCATGACAGATGGTGGGACTATGTTTCCACCCCTGGGGCAGACGATTCCATGTGTATTGGACACCTCTCCAAGTGAAAGCAAACTGTGGCCTGCACTCTGGTGCCAGTGGGATTGAGAAGAAAGCATTTGCAATGTCAATTGTGGCATACCACCTGGCTGCCTTTGATTCCAGTTCATACTGGAGCTCTAGCATGTCCGGCACAGCGGCACTCATGTTTGGAGTGACTTCATTTAGGCCACGATAATCTACTGTCAGCCTCCACTCTCCGTCGGACTTCCGCACTGGCCATATGGGACTGTTAAATGGTGAGTGGGTTCGGCTGATCACTCCCTGACTCTCCAGTTGACGAATCAGTTTATGGATGGGGATCAAAGAATCCCGGTTTGTACGATATTGCCGCCTGTGCACTGTCGTCGTAGCAATTGGCACTCGCTGTTCTTCGACCTTCAACAACCCCACAACAGCTGGATCTTCCGAAAGTCCAGGCAAGGCACACAACTGTTTAGTTTCTTCAGTCTCCACAGCAGCTATTCCAAAAGCCCACCGGTATCCTTTAGGGTCTTTAAAATACCCTCTACGGAGATAGTCCATACCTAAAATGCACGGAGCTTCTGGGCCAGTCACAATGGGGTGTTTCTCCCAGTCCTTTCCAGTTAGGCTCACCTCAGCCTCTAGCACAGTCAACTGTTGGGAGCCCCCTGTGACTCCAGAAATGTAAACAGATTCTGTCCCTTCATAATTTGAAGGCATTAGAGTACACTGGGCACCGGTATCCACTAGAGCCTCATACTCTTGTGGGTCTGATGTTCCAGGCCATCGGATCCACACAGTCCAATAAGTCCGATTATCCCTCTCCTCCACCTGGCTGGAGGCAGGGCTCCTCTATTGCTCCTGGATAGAAACTGGTGCAACATTCCTCTTGGCAGAACCTCGTGCACTTGCTCTACCTTGCAACTCCTTTACTCGTGCTTGAAGGGCTGAAGTGGGCTTCTTATCCCACTTTCTCATGTCTTCTCCATGATCACGCAGGTAAAACCACAATTTGGCTCGGGGTGTGGCTCGCCGCGTGGCTCGTGGTGTGGCTCGTGGTGTGTCCCTGCCGTTTTCTCTCTCTTGGGACGATGGATGACTTTTCCGGATAGCTGCAACATCGCTCTGTACAGGTTGGGAGTCGGCCATGTGTTCGTCAAGTTTAAGTTTAACCAGTTGCTCTACTGCTGCAATGACAGAACGTGCAACGTTGTCTTGGTAAGTCCGGAGTCGGCGGGTCACTTCATATACGGTTGGTGGAAACATCTCCTCGTATTCCATCACTGCCAGTGAATTTGTGTGCCCTGGTGGTGCACTTCGTATGACCTTACGCCACATGTCCGGGGTGCATCGGACATCATCAGGATCATCAGGGAGCTTTCTGTTGTCCGACTCAAAATAAATCAACTCTCGTACAGCTAATTCTCTCAGGTACTGGATAACTGTCTCTATGCTGTCGCTCTTGGGTTTCAGACAGGTAATATATTCTTTCATGGGGTATCTTTCCCGCACACTTGACAGCAATCGCCTCCAAAGGCTGAGGATTTGTGACCCCTCCCCAAGTGCCTTATCAATACCTCCTTCTCTCGCCAGGGATCCCAACTGCCTGGCCTCCCTGCCGTCTAATTCCAGACTATTGGCCCCGCTATCCCAGCATCTGAGCAACCAAGTGATAATGTGCTCACCTGGGCGGCGGCCAAAATCTTTTCGCACCTCACGCAATTCACTCAGGGTCAGGGATCGGGTAACAATCTCTGGTTCTCCTACATCCTGACCTGCTCGAGATGGCTTTGCCCCATTCTTACTTTTCTGAGATGGCCCTGCTCCATTCTGACTTTTCCATGATGGCTCTGACTTTTCATCCTCTTCCTCATCCGGCCATTCTTGAGATAATGGTTTTTCACCATCATCCTCATCCTGACGTTCTTGAGATGGCCCCGGTTGTTCACCATCATCATCTGGCACTACGCGAGCTAACTTCCTGGTGTGTTTTCTCTTTTGAATGGGAGCCACAGACTTTGGTGTGGGTTGGCCAAGATCTATTGTAGAGGTTGCAGTATCTACAGTATGTACTAGTCTATTTCCTTTTCCTCCCTGACAGTGCCAACAGCACTGACAGTGCTGACACCTCTCTTGAATGGAAGCAACAGCCATTGGTGTGGGCTGATTCTCTGAATTATGGGCAAGGTCTATTGTAGACGTTGCAGCATCTGCAGTATGTACTAGTCTTTTTCCCCTTTCTCCCTGACAACACTGACACCCCTTTTGAATGGGAGCAACAGACATTGGTGTGGGTTGACCAAGGTCTATTGTAGAGGTTGCAATATCTGCAGTATATACTAGTCTTTTTCCTTTTTCTTCCTGACAGTGCTGACACCTCTCTTGAATGGAAGCAACAGACATTGGTGTGGGTTGACCAAGGTCTATTGTAGAGGTTGCAGCATCTGCAGTATTCACCGATCCATTTCCTCTTTCCCCCTGACAGTACTGACGCTCTGAATTAGGGGCAAGGTCTACTGTAGAGGTCGCAGCATCTACAGTATTCACCAATCCATTTCCTCTTTCCCCCTGACAGTACTGACGCTCTGAATTAGGGGCAAGGTCTACTGTAGGGGTTGCAGTAGCTGCAGTATTTGCCAATCCATTTCCTTGTTCCCCTTGACAGTGCTGACAGTACTGACAGTGCTGCTTGCTATCAAGCAGTGTTTGGTAGATGGTAGCCAAGCCCCAGCACAGTGCAGTAGGGCGTATTTCTCTGGGGAGCCCACTGCAGTTCTTTTTCAAATATGCAGCCACCTTATTAGGATCTTGTAGCTGTTCAGGAGTGAAGTTCCAAACCACTGGGGGTAAGAAAGTGCCTAGGTACCTGCTCATATTTCGCCATTTGCCCTGCCACTCAAGCTTATCCAGCCTCAGGGAAAACTCTTGGGTGGTATTCATAAACCTGCGCCTAATATATATACATATGTATATCGAAAGCAGAACCATTTGCACCAAAACCAACAGTAGGAAAATGCTAGTTAGAATTTCCCAGGGGTATTGGAAATTGTTAAACACTCTTACAAGGCCTGTTTTATCCCTCCTTGTACCGAACAGCAAAAGCTGATACAAGTACCCTTTTAAGTTCATGAACTTCAACGTTATCCAATCATAGGCTGTTATCACAACATACACTAAACACATGTATGGGATGGCAACGAATCCTGGCAGGATTAGATGCAGCAGCATACCACGAGTTGGCAACCATGGCAGCATCCTTAAGAGTAAATGCCACAACATTGTACATAGAAATTACTTAAATAACCGTACCTATAGCAACTCTATCTTAACTGCAATTGAGTTAAGGTCAAATCTATCGTTATCCCAACCTTTTTGCCCCCCTTGGGGGTCCCCCGTCGTGCCCCACGTTGGGCGCCAAAAGTTGTTGTGGTTTATACCTCAACGGAAAGCTGAGGCCACAAAGGTCAGACCAAAAAGCCCCCTTACCTCTTTAAGAGGTGGAGGATGGGCGAACGAAGGAGCTGCAGAGCCAGAGGAAAAAAAAACCACAGGCTTGCAAGGTTAGGATAAGGATAGTTTACTAAACAACAGGGAAAAGTATGAAAACAACTAACTACAGTGCTATTATTATATACAGTGCAAACCTCTCCCCACACTATGTCATTTGAGTTGTGCCCGAACCGATTCAGATTCCCAAACGCAGCACTCCCCGAGCCCAGCACCCCCCGGGCACCCCCCTCACCACCTCCTGCCACGCCGATCCCCGAAAAAGAGAGAGAGAGAAACCGGAACTCCCACACGCCTGCTCAGACCAGCACTTCCCGTGCCCGGAGCAGGTAGTGATAGGTCTGGAGTCTCCCCCGGAACTGGCACTGCGGCTGCCCAGACCGGGACTTCCCGTGCCTGGGTCCGAAGTCGCCCCTGCAAAAGGGGGGGGGCAGCCTGTCGGATCATGATGCAATTGGTATGGAATACTCTCAGGGCTAACACAGCCTGCTGCTGGGCTGAACCCAGGACAGGATACTACGTATTACAGACTTCAACCTTTGAAATATTTGGTATATTTCTAGATGACATAAATAATAACCCATACTCTACCAGTCTGCATTATGAATACATTGTGTGAATTCAGATAAATGTTTCGTATTGTTCCTCCTTCATTTATACCTTTAAAAATATGCAGCTATAATTTATGCTTTTGAGGATGGTATAATAGAATTTGACATTTTCCAGCTGAGGTGTGGCCTAGTTCCAGCTCCATGCTTCATTACATTGTACTCCCTTTGAGAGGATGAGAAGAGTAAAAATAGCCAGGTTGTTAAAAATGTAAAAAGGCATAAATGAATTCTCACCAGATGTCCTCTTCAATTGTCATTTTCATAAAATTATGGTTGTTAAACTTTTGCTTACCATAAAACACTAGGAATCAATATATGCTAGGAAAGACGTATCTGGAGGAATTACGCCCACCTCACTAGCATCTTCTCTTTGGATTCTCCAATTATTTCAGTGAGAGAGTACCATTCATACTTAAAATAGCACCAAAAGTGTGTAGTAACGTGAAGAAAACTATCAAATACACACTAGGCAGTAGATGTCGGAACCCTGATGCATGTACACATTTAGAAACATCAAGAATGTTTAAACCTACATGTTATTTTCTTCCTTTTCCAAACCAGTGTGAACTGAGAAAAATGCAGCTATGAAAATGGCAAACGGCTCGACTGCCCACATTCCACTCATTTTGATGGTCCACACTTCAGGATTTCACTAGAAGCATTCCTTACCCTTCTCTGTAAGGATCAGCTGTAGTGCTTCCCTAGGAAGCTGCTACTCCTACCCATGTGTGGTGCAGGAGGCATGAGCGAGAGGGCAGCCTCTTGCAGCCATTACAGAGAGAACCAAGGGGGTGAGGCAGCTCCTGGCAGTGGACCTGGGCCATGCCCATGCTGGGGGGTACATCCCTCACCCAGCCAAGGGCTCCCTGTACATGCAGATGCAGCAGCCACTGACTTCGGGGTCTGCAAGGCTCTCACACACCGACACACATGCTCCGCCACTGCAGCAGGCACCACTGCCCCTCCCCAAGTCAAACGTTCTCAGGACACCTCAGGGGGACTGCCTGGCCCTTGCCCAGGCACCTACAGGTGCATCAGTCCACATGACAGGTAGCATCATGAGCGATCAGAGCACAGTGTTAACCAGAAACAGGGTTTGAGGGTTATAAACACCAAATGCAACCTGCAAGTTAAAAAAACTCAGTGGTTTAATAAGTTTTTGGCAAGGAGAAAATGAGAATGTAAGCAACACATAAAACATGTTTTCCTTATCCTGCTCGGCAGCTTCAGGGTGTTTTTATCTTAACATCAAAGCAGCTGGTTTTGGCACTTTCTCTACTTTTCAGCTGTATTGATGTGTAACAAAGGTAACAGAAATGCCTCACAAATCATTCAAATCTGTTTTGCTGATGCTGTACCAAATTATAATGTTCAAGTATCAAACCTATTTTATGGCTGTTCTCTCACTGTAAGAGGAATGTAAAATAATTCTTTGGGAAAAAAAAACGGGGGAATGATGCCACTTTCAACTGTAAGGGCTCCTTGATATGCTTGCAGAATGTCATAGGAAGTTTGGGATGAAGATTTCTGCTGTCTGAAGAAAAACTGCTGTTCTTTGGTCACCAAAGTTGTTACAAACAAGATAGCCAAGAAGGAGGATTTGTCAGCTTCCCTCTGAATGGCAAAAGGTTGAGTAGATTACTCAATATTTGTCAGACTGGAGGTGATTGCCTGTCACTACACAAGGAGGTAAATGGTATTGACAGCTTTATAAAATCAAAATTCAAAGCCTGCAAGGATACAGATCTGCATTGCACTGTACATTGCAAAGACCTTGTTTTAGGAACCTGTTGAGCTCAACTGTGAAGAGTGGAGAGATTGCAGACCACGGCACGTGAGTGCCAGAGATGATCCCTGCCATGCAGCTACATCTGTGTTCTCCAGCCATGCTACCTGCCCTTACTACAACACCTCAGTGATGCGCTCAACAGCTACTGGCACTATCCCAACTAATGCTCTGCTATGCTGTATTGACATATAACCTCCTTCTGAGCCAGCTTGGACATTTAACATGAAAGTGCGTAGTTATATAGATCTAACCTAAAAAGCTCAATTTTATATTTTAATTTTCCCTGCACATCCTTATTCATCCTCAGATGATCTCTGAGAAGCTGACACTTACAAATAATCCTTGTGTAATGCTGCTCTTAGCTTCTCCAGGCCAGGGTGGCAGCAGCCATCGGAGAAAAGCACAAGGAGCCTGAATCTCCTTTGGAATAGGAGACCCTACTACTCATAGCCATGGTTTCTGACTGGAGAGGGCATCTCATCTGCTACAAATGCAGAGGGTGACAGGCACAAAACCAGGAAAGGTCAGAAAATATTTGATTAATATGGTAAATCTGGGCCTGAGTGTGAAGAGAAGCTGAAATAAATGCAGAAAGAAAATCAACATGTAGATGGAAAGGGAAAGTAGGAATTGGAGGGGTAAACTGGGCTCCCATTAGAGAAAGAGGAGAGGGTGGAGTTTGTTTTGTTAAGATAAAAGAAGACTGGTGACAGGTGAAGGTTTGGAGCCATTCAGCTGAAAGGAAACCAGGCTGGATGAGTGGGTTTGTTAGAGAGTGACTTACAAGGGGCAGCACGGGATGACTTGTAAATAAAGCTGGGGTTGAGGTGTGGTGTATGTGAGATAAGTGTGGTGGAGAAAGAAATGGCAAAGAGAGATAGCAGATATCAGGGAGGAGAGCAGGACTCTCCTGAACCAGTGGAATAAGCACTATCAGCTAGGTGCAGTTGCTCTGATTGCAGTGTATGTTGTGTTTTCCTCTTGAATGGGAAAGCACACTTCTAGCATGGGTCATTCTAATAGCTCCCCAAAATCAGTCTCTAGTGGAGTTAAACATCCAAGTGTGGGGTGATGATAAATAATAAAACATATTCTAGATTCATGCAGGAGGAATATGGAGTGTATATGTGTGTGTACATACACAGAGGAAAAGAAAAAAGTAAACAGAAAACACTTCATGAAGCAAAGTTGCTGTTTTGGAACCTGAACTTGATGTTCAGTTAGATGGTTTCTACACCAAGTTCAGTTTGTTTTGACAATTGCATCCACAAACAGGACAACTCTTCACCAATATGTTATTGTCTGAACTGATTCAGTGTGAGCAATTCTATTTTCATGTAAAAAAATATGTTTGGTAACTGCTTTACAGTAGTGTATCTGACTACGACTCAAGTACCGCCAACAACTGGATGCTCAGAATCTGCCTTCATACTTTCCTTCAGGAACAGTATGAGCTGTGAGACCCACTGAGAACATTGAGAGGAGTGTTGCCCTGAGATTTTTTTTGTTTGTTTTTTAAATCCATAGCTCTGTCCATTCATAGTAGACTTGTAATACCCCATAACATCATCTACAGATACGGACAATACAGTCTATTTTATCAACAGGGGGTTGAAAAATCCTACTGGTTAAGAAATGGCCTGCCAACTCACCTATAGCCAAGAAACAAGTAAGTTAATAACTGACCTCTGTATTTTTACATTACTAAAACATACACTTCTGAAAAAAACACCCAACCCAATGCAAAGCATATTTAAGTCTATTTGGCAGAGGAATACAGCTAATGGTCAAGTATTTGTTTTCATCCCCTGCCTTTTACCTAGTGATTTAGAAAATTGAAAATAGGGAAGTGTTTATTTATTTAATATAGGTTTCAGCATGAACTTCCTCTAAGCACAGAGGTCAAGGGAAAAATTCAGAACTTTCTGCTAGTATCATTAATTTCACAAAGAGTGATTGTAAATATTGGTAAGCCATTTCTTATTCTTCAGGACAACACTACCAGATCATCTGGTAGAATATGAGGAAATGGTACAAAGTAGTTGCAAGCTCATAAACTTTCAAAATGCAAAAGCTAAATAATAAGGATATCTGTACCTTGTCAGGCTTTGCACCATCAGTTTGCAGTATTATTCTGCTTATTTGAAAGAGACTGATTTTAATTTATCACATTAGCGAGTCTCTTAATTAAAACCCTATCTGTGTTATCATCTAACCTTCACTTCAAGTAATTGGCATGACTGAAGTGGCCTGTAATATTTTAAATGCAGTATCGTAAATAGTGATTTGAGGGGCAAAATATCTATAGAGTTAGAATTGTTTATTAAAAAAAAATAAATTGCTTAGTTCTGTCAAAATAAACCTTAATTCCCTGAAGCTTTTTTTCCAACAAAAAAAGCAGAACCTACCTACCTGCTTTTAAGTGATGAGAGCTTTCATTCCAGAGACAAAGCAAAACATAAATGCAAGCCAAAATACATCCCACAAATCTTGCTCTGGAAAGTATTACTGAAAAACATCGTACTCTGAAAAGGGAATTAAAGATTTCCTGGGAATGGCAGGGACCTCAGTAAAGATATTATAATGTGGCATTTGATGTTCTAGAGGGATTTCAACAAGTTTTGCATGGTCAAATTCCATTAATAAGTTGGCTTTATTCCAAGGCTGCGTGTGTCCCTCTCATCTGCCATAGTGCTCTAACTGTAAGGAAACCTCACCTCACCTGTTCAGTCACATCTTAGCAATTTTAATTGCTTTTTCTTGCTCGTTACAGTACCAAACAGGCTTAGAAAAATCCTAGTACTTCTAAATGCAGATTATGTGGGTTATGAGTAGAACAGTAACAATTTTGGTGGTGTTTTAAGGGGATTATAGACCATATCGGTGAGGAAATGCCATGTGGATGGATATTAATGAGGATGGAGGAGGAATAAGAGAATCAACGGAACTGGGTTTTGCAGGTAACTATTCAGGGAGAACCACTATTGCAAGTATTGTCACTACAATGCTCTGTAACGGATGGATTTTATTCTTGAGCTACGCTAACATTTGAATTATAAATACATATTTACTGTTCCTCTCATTTTGCAAAGCTTGAGTATGTGCAGATTTAGATTACAGCACATTCTGAGCAAGTCTGACTCACAGTTTTTAGCAGATGACCTTTAATTAGTGGGAAGATATTCTATCCATATCATATTCGTTCACTTGTCTTACTGGGCATTAGATGGCTGCTGTGAAGCATAAAGGATTTTTTTTTGTCCTAATCCCTGTGATGTGACATGATTAATGAGATGAAATTCCCATTTGGAGTTTCCTACCAATCAATAGGCAGATGGGCAGTAGTGGATGTCGAACAACAAGACAGCAGGAGTTGCTTAAGCTCTTGCTACTTTCATAGAGAAAAAAATATTTAGAGACATAATTTAAAGGAACAGATAACAACCATTTTTCACATTTCTCTCCTCCTTGAATAATTGCTTTCTTGTTTTTTATGTATGTAGGCAAAAATGCTATCTTATGTACACATGCACACTAAGGTAAAATAAGTGTGTTTGAAAATCTTATGGATGTCACTTGTGCTAAGTGGGTATACTGCATTGGTATTGAAAAACCATTTGCAAAACAATGAGCCTGATTTTCTTCTGTATCCATACAGATATAAATAATCAGATACATCAGGGAAGCCAATAGACTTGCAAGATGTTTACCTACTCCACTGAAAAATCAAATACTTTGTGCGTATCTTGCAAAATACACGCATTTCTGGGAACTTCAACACTCCACTCCCTTACCCCCCCAAATTTTTGATAGTAGCTTGCATATAAAATGAAGCAAAGGAGTATTTTTTCCAGGTTATTCTCAGCTGCAAACAGCTTTTATTTAAGAATTTAAAATCTGAAAAAATAATTGGATTTTAAAATTTAAATCTTTGCAGTTTATATCTTCTCTTAGTTGGTAGTATAATTAATTTTTATGTATGGATTACTTATTTTTAATAAATGATATAATATCATTATATTGCACAATTTTACCTCTCAAGATTTAGAAAGTGGGCCAAATATCTAAAATGAAATGACAACAAAAAGGCAAAATATGGCAGACTGGTGGATCTTTGCCAGCCAGATTACATCTGAGGAAATACTGCAAGTTTCCTAACCATAGTAGCAACAGGTTTCAGGATACTTCTCTGATAGCCCTCATGCTGATGCTTATTTTCTTCTGTGCAATACTGTTCTGCTTCTTTTAAATAGGTGTATTGATATTTAGCTATTTTGTATGTGTAAATGATTTATCTTGCATTTCCTTCTCATTGCCTTGCTCGCCCTCCCTCTCTCTCACAGACAAAGATGCACACAGAGTAAAATTCATAACACACTCCTCCTAATGAACAAACTCCCACCGAGCACCGAAGTGCTTAATGATGCTCAGCAGGCAGAGATCTGCAGTTCCCCTATGTGAGCCAATATATAATCACACCACAAGTTAAAATAATATTTAGGTTGCCAAGAGGAATTCTGGAAATGTAAGACATGCTAGATTTAAATTTTTCCAAACTTTAATTCTGCTCCTTTGTGTGTTCATCCAATGTTACTGAGAGGGGGGGAAAAAAAAAGGTACACTGGATGAAGTACACGATTACAAAATTAAAATCTCTCTGCAAATCAGCAGAAGGAAATTTAGGCAAACAGCTTTAAATCAGCCCTTCAGTAGTTTGCAACCTACTCTGCTTCAGGTTTTTACACATGGTACACACTATGTGTATTTACCTCATCATCTTTTCCTCAGTAATGTTTATAGAACAGATTCTGCAATTAATCAGCTCTGTAGGTATAATCCCACCTGCAATGAAGTTTACAATTATTAAAAATAGCTTTTTGAAGTGCTCCTTTATTAGGGGGTTCTTAAATTAGAACTGACACTAAGAAAGCTAGTTATCATGGTCCATTTACAAGTATTTTCTAGGACTGCTATTCAAACATCTATCAATTTACCCTTGGAAGAATAAATCCAGCAGCCCCTTAGACCGAGTGGTGGTAGGCTGCAGGTTGGTCCCATCTGCTAGGAAGTTATCAACATTTAGTAGACGGGGTGAGACACTGTAGATCCCCCTTATGTCCTCAGAGAACCGAGGTTCTGTGCTTTCTCCTCAGGGGACAGTCCCTGAGACACAGGTAAATGTGTGCACTGTCCTTTTGCTCAGTGTGAGGGATCCTGGAACAGTTAACTTTTTGCACGAGAAATTTATGTATACAGGAGAATTTTGCAGGATAAATTTATGGATAAAGGTGTGGTCAGAAGTAAGCTGCAAATTTAAGATACAAAAGGGATTTACAGCGTGGTCTCCACCAGCAGTCAGAAGGTACCGAATGGCTGGGGCACCCAAACCTCACACAAGCTGTTCAGAGGTGGGAATGCTCAATAGCTTGCTGAATCTGCAGGAAAACAGCAAAGGCCAGGAGAAGAATCAGGAGTGTCTAATAATTTGGAAAATTCTGTCAATTGAGACTTGTATCTGCCACTGGTCCCATGTCAGTCCTTACATGAAAAACCAGGGGAACATCAGTAGCTATGGTCATTTAATAGACAATATGCAGAACTACTACATGGCTCCTGTGTCCATATAACGTTGCATCTTTTCCTCAGCTGTTCAGTGATGCTGCTGAAGGGACCAACACCCTCCCATTTGGTCTGCATCATTAAAGCAAACAGGAGTATGGTGTCTAAGAACAGCTAAGGCTCCACACATGAACACAGAGCAAAGTAACTGATACTTTGTCAGGTGGTTTAAGAGATTATTGGATTAGAGGGCAAACAAGCCATCTTTTAAGATGTTTAATTGTCTAGTGCCTCACACCCAGCTGTAAGGTCCCTTGAAATTAGATAGCCAAGAGTATTATTTTACTTTTTGCCTTGAAGTCTTACTTCATGCTCCAGTTGTTCTTCGTGAAGAGACAATAGTCTTTAGTGTGTCAGTTTAGCAAAACAAGCACACTAAAACAACATACTTAAATGTTTTATTTATTTATAGTAAGGCTTTCATATGCATGATTTTTCTTTGCACTCTGGTGCAACACACGGTTGCAAATTGTTTTACACATTTCTATTCTCTAGATTCTTGATCATGTGTGAGAATGCAGCAAGTTCTGTTGAGAAAATTCACACTATGAATGTTTTACCACTTTCTGGGCTTTAGTGGGGTTTTTTCTGCTCTAAAAATTAAATCATTCAACTAAATGTTGCAAACTTTCTCCATTTCACATTGATTTTGTTAGAACACTGCGAGACCCACATGGCTGAAGAGCTGGATATAGTTCTCTATAGGCAAGAATGCTTTTTTGTTTCCCCAAGGAATGACATATTCAATTATATAGTGGGGGTCTGATTTCCTAAAAGGCTAAATTCAGGAAATACTGGGATTTCAGTCATCTTTGTGTTTGACCACAGTCTGAAGTTGGATGGGTTCCCAGAGCCAACAAACACTTCTACTGCATTGACCACCCAACCTCCTCAAATGCTCCATTGAAGGCCGATGCATTTTGTTTATCCAGTGTTCATGCTTTGTGTAGCCAACAATTTTCACTGTGGTAAAGCATGCAAGCTTTATCACAACAAATCTTTTGTGTATTAGTGTTTTTGTTAATTGATTTTTTTTTTCTTTATTGGGGAAACTCAGGCTGAGTCCTCCTCCTCCTATTTCATAGTTGTTGCAACACTTAACAGTTGCTTTCCCACTACTCATTACATAATAGACAGTGTGATACTCAGCATAGTGTAACTGTTCAGTACTCAACATGTGACCACGCCTTGCAAATATCTTTGAGAAATTCCATAAGCCTCCCTTAACTACACAGATTGTCTCACTTAAGTGAGAAGCGAGACTTTTAAGTGTGTTCCAAAGTGATAGATTTTGACCATAATGACTGAATAAACAAATGGTTTGGAAAGCGAAGATCGTGATTATCCTATTGGTAATTATGCATATGAAAACAGGTGTGGTACACGGATTTATTGAGAAGGAGAGTCCATTCTTATCTTAAAGAAATGTTCTGGGCGTATCTGAAGCTGAAAAGCCCAAGTTTGAGTATTAACAGCTGCCTCAGGTTAAGATGAATATTGCAAACTTCTTTTGAGAACTGGGAACAGTCCAAGCCATGTCTCCTAGACCTTCTTTTTTTCCACCACAACCTGGCAGGAAAATAGTAAATATTTTAAGGTATTTCAGTAGGTAACACGAGTACTTTTGCTATGCAAAAATACTCGGAGAGATAAAGATTCTAGTTTTTCAAAAGGAAATGGAAACTGGTTGCTTGAAAGGAACTTGTACTCATAAACTTTCGCTGTTACAGGGAACAATGAAAGTAGTTGTAAAGGAAAATCAGACAATTGCTCTTAACTTGCGCCCCGTTAACACTCCTACTGTGTGGAAGAAAGAATAACCAAGACTTTGTTTTGAAGAAGCTACTTAGGAGCTGAAGTGCCGAACTCAGCTCAGGTGGTTCTATCAAACAGACGCTAAGAAGGTGTTTCACAGGCAGAAACAGGCTGGCTGGGCCCCTGCTCACTTGCATGACTGAAACATCCGCGGTGCAGTGCTGAGCTGACTTGGCAGAGCCTTTCCGAGCCAGGGTGCCTCAGCTGGGGCCAGCTTGGAGCAGGGGCTGAGCAACAGCCGTTCTGTCAACAGTCAGGTGCAGACGTGCCCGTGGTCCGAGTGTGGCATCCCCGGGTACTGCTCCTCTGCTTAGGAGTGCGCAAGAGCTTGTGGCACACGCAATACACCAAGAGTTTGGTTATTATTAATTGCAACTTGTTACGGAGAAACTCGACCTTGTTTCTTCTCACTGACTACCCAAGGCCACTTGGTGTTGGGGAAGACAAAGAGGAGCGCTCTGTGTTGCTCCACAGTGCCTTTTGAGGGGGGATAGTTATTACCTGCCTTAGGCTTCACAGGAATTCACCCTGTTCTCCCATATGGCCGTACAAAGCTGCCGACCATCCCCACCTGTAGGTCACTGCATGACACTCCTGTGAGATGGCAATGAACCGAACGCTGCTGACCTCTGCTCTCACTGGCTTGAGGTCACGCAACCTGCACTAAGGAAAGGAGCTCACCATCAAAGACTTAGCAGTGAGCGATAAAGAAGAAAGTTCCCACTACATTTGGGAAAAGATCTGTATGACCTGTATGTTAAATATATATTGGATTTGAGTAAAGTGGGGGGTTGTTTTTGCCTTTCTCATTATAATATCTGTGGGTGCATGAGTCTTCACACACCCTGCTTCCACAGGGGCACTGAAGTTTAAACAAGCAGCCACCTGAGGAGAGTCCTACTTTATGTTTAGACATACAAAT
This sequence comes from Laterallus jamaicensis coturniculus, assembly GCA_022605575.1. Classification (NCBI taxonomy): domain Eukaryota; kingdom Metazoa; phylum Chordata; class Aves; order Gruiformes; family Rallidae; genus Laterallus; species Laterallus jamaicensis. The sequence continues at coordinate 2,280,746 of JAKCOX010000057.1, forward strand.
ATTTGTCTGTTTTTCAAGTGCAAGAGGCATCCTTTGTCTCCCAATAAACATCTCAGTGATAATACTTCTAAAAATCAGATGGACTTCGAGTATTGAACAGAACAGCAAAGCAGCTGATGTAGAAATTCCTTTAAATTCAGAAAATTAATGCCTCTGTTCTATTAAAAAGACGGACATTTAAGATTTGCTTGCATTGCTCACTTCTCCCTAAAATACAGCACAGCTCTCTAGCACTTCAGCTCCAGGCAGAGCCTGGACTGGAAGCCGTAAAAACCATCCTATTTACTCTTTTTAATTCAGCCGTTGAAAATCAAAAGAACCAGTAAGTCTCCCAGCTACACCCGCCCCTCATTCCTTTAAAATATAAGTTAATATATTGGGCCTTAAATTCCTCAAAAAATGCTCCTCTTAATTTGAAAAATTAAAAAAAGAACTAATTGCCCTACTTAAGGTTGTCCATGACTTGGGAAACAGGAAAATCTATAGTGTATCAACACCAGGCATCTGCAGAAGTTGAAATTGCGCAAATCCAGCCAATTTCCCACCAGGCTTGCACACGCAGAGTTGCTAAAGCTCATTACAATGTAGCATAAATGGAGGTCTAATTAACATAAGAAACTGATCCAAAAGAAAATCCCATCAACATACGTGAACACAAGCCTGATATTTTTGAAATTCAGCCAACTACAAATTAATTCAACATAGATTACATATACAGGGAGAATGGGACTCCAGCAGAGTAACTGGCATTGTATTGGTATATATGCCAAAAAGATTCTTGCCCTGTATCCCCTCCCACTCACTAAGATGAATTACATTTGCGCACCATATGTTTCAGCAAGAAACAAAGCAGTGGTCAACCTCTTATTCTTGATCACTGTAATGTATTTATAAAGTAATTTGTGTTACTGTGTTATTCTGGGCCATATTGCATAAAAGATGGAGGGATCTTACTACTGGACCCCTGAACTGTCATTTACAGTTGCTGATGGCCTCGATGCTGGCATCCAGGCTGGTGCCACAGAAGTGCAGGTGGCTCTATGGAAATACCAGTGTGGCTGCAAGGAAGGATGCAGAGATACCCAAACTATGTGTAAAATAAAAATAGCCTGAGAAAAGCTCTGTGTTAGTGTGGCTGTGTGCTCCAGTATCCAAACTAGTTTTACAGTGAACATTGCTCAGTGCTGTGGGGCTAACACAGCTGACTGTGTTGATTTAAGATGCTGGCTACAGGTATGTCGACCAATTCTTATCGCACATGTGAGATCCAACTGTGTGAAAGATGTTCTGGCAGAGCCTTGATTAAAGCAATTTTGTCTCCTGCTCCAAACTCACAATACTACGTTAACTCTTAGAAGGTTCTATGTTTACCTGAAATAAAGAAAGGTGTGAATTCACAGAGCTCCAGTTATCCCACAGAATTACTGCCCAGGACTACCTTGACATAAACGCACTACATCATAAGTGTTCATATGAGCAATTATTGTAGAAAATTCATACTGTAGCCACTGACATTGTTATGCCAAACATAATTTTATCTGCCAAGTTCAACCAGGTGCAGAGTACTCAACCACCTAGCTATAGTGCAAGTACCCAAGCCATATCATTTAAAGTAACTCTGGAAATCCTGCTCCTACTCAGTCTGCTGCTGTGTGACTGAGCAGCAGGTATTTGTGTCTTCATGCAGGAGAAAGAACCATTTCTCTTCTCTTTTTTGCTATGGTCTCTAGATCTCAAATCATCTGAAATACTGTCTTAGTTAAGTTCATATTGCTCTGCCCTTCAGGTCATAGCTGATGCCAGGGCCAGACTATCCTCTGAAACACTGGCAGATGTTTGCTTGAGTGGACTTTTATAGGTCTGAAGCCTCATTAGTTGTTTTCATGACCTGAATACTAATTTATCAGGGTGATTCTTAGGCTCTGGATCTGAATACTCAGGAAATTCTGATGAATTTCACTCTAGGGGTACTAGTTGTCATAATTTAAAATAATATGGATTAATTTAATAAATACTTTTTATGCCAATAAACATTCTGTTTGAGTATAGCATATGATTAACAAAATCCCTATAATAAAGCTAAGTATTTTAAGTCAAGATGTCCCAGTAAAATATAAATTGTTGGGTCAAGTGGCAAATGAAAGATATTCAGGATTGGTAACACCTCATTAAAAACCATTTCAACTGCCCTAAGGCAAGTTGTTAATACACAGTAATTGTCTACCCAGAGTGAATCTTTTTCCAGTTACATGAATAATGCAAAGTAACTATTTAAATATGCTTGTTTATATCTTTAGCATATTCACTATAGCTTCAAAATGAAAGACTAATTTTTTAATATTTTATGTTACTATCAGAAGTTCACAAATTGGAGAGAGAAGAATAAAACAAACTTCCCTTGTGGGAAAGAAAGTAAGAAAATTATTTAATTAGGACATCTGTGAATCCCAAGGAATTAGTACTGCCACTGCATCTGCATTCATCTTGTTGCTCCAATAAAACTGTAAACAAATAATAGGACACCAGTAATAGTAATTTAAACAGCGTGAGTGATGTCTATCGCTGTACCACAGAAAATTACAAAATGCTTTCCAATTGCCTATGTAAAGTTTTGTGTGTGTTCAGCATGTTAAGAAAGAATATCTGTAAGTAGTGGAACAAAAGTGGCTTTTAATGCAGGTTAGCTCAAATTCTGACCAAATCTCAAGCACCCGCACATCAGAAGACAATGTTGCTCTTTAACCTGCACGTACAAAAAGGATTCATGCAGCACTATCCTTAAAACAATAAATAAATTATGATAATGTTGCTTTCACTATTCTGCTACACAGTGCATTCGATCTTCTATTACATGATGATCGGCTCAGTCCTACAAGCACTCTGTACTCTAGTCTGTCAGTGCCAAGCCCAGGAAGCAAACAAACTCCAGACTGAACCTCAAGTTTTCTGAAGAAACTAAAAGGAATATGAAAAGATACTAGATTCCTTTGAACAAAACCCAAACCAGATTCCCAAGGTGGGCTTGGCTTGGATGCAGCGGGATCCCAGAACACTGAAGCAATGAGTAGGAAGAAAAAACAAGCGATTGTTGTATCAGACTGTGAAAACTTCAGTAAGGATCATACTGAATAGTGAGTGAGGTTAATAACAATGACAACATACATATGCTCCAAACCCCTGCAGAATTTTCCAAAGCTTGGGGTATCTACAGCACATTACAGTATGTGATAATGCTTCTAATACACAGCGTGTGGCACAGATTTGTAGTCTCAGAGAAAACAGTATGATTTTCTTTAAAAAGTGATTTTTTGAAAAAGTAAGTGTATCTATTATGATGCAATGTGTTAATTTTATTGTGATTCTCAGCCCTTTGTGTTTAAAAAACTAGTAATGGATTTCTGCTGACTCAGCATAAGAAGTAGCAGCCATGCAGACAAAAGATATATAAGACACAGCACCAACAGTGTCTCAGAGGTGCAAGGGGATTCAAATTTGCAAATAGAGCATAACAGTAAAAACAAAACTAAACTATGCCAGATGAGACTTAAATGCTTCATCATAAAGAGGTTTTTCTGTAGATGGAATTCTTGCCACAGATTTATCCATTTCAAAATAATATTTGGATCAAATGTTTCAGAATTTGAATGGCTGGAAAAAGGAAATTTGCATTTCTGTGTGGATTACTGTTTTATAAACTATTGCACAATGTTTTGTAAAAGCTGGAATTCCTAACTCTATTTCCTAAAATTGATACTTTACAGGATAGTTTATTAAAGTAGTTGTCTTGACGTGCACTTATGTCGAAATAAGCAGCTTACATATTGGGCCAAGAAAATTTGTATCTCTTATCTAAAATTATTTTTACAAGAATACTTCTGGCTGCACCCACTTGATCAATGATATACAATGAGTATATTCTAATGCTGACTTCAACTTGAAAACAAGATTTAATATACTGCTCCAGAATATTAGTAACATACAAAGATTTTATTTGGCTTTCATGCCTAGTAGTTAGTCAATACTACTGCTTCTTGTCTGTCCACTCTACTATAAATGGCTTAAGGGCATGATCTCTGTTTGGCAAGCTAGAATAAATATTCTGTGTCAGTTGAACAAGAACATGTTATCACTGGATTGAGTTTTTCCATTAGCAAGAGACATAGTGAGTGACAAACACTAGCTCAAAGGCTTGTCATTCCCCAAAGCAGCCTGCTCTTCAGACTCGAGTAAAATTTCCTGCTCATTTTGGGTAGTCTATCCTGAAAGGTTTGTATTAATTAGCATACAAATATAATTTAAATAACTGTAAATTGTCTCAGTAAATAACCTTTTATGCTCAGGAAAGACAATTTCCTCTAGTAACTACATTATCCTATCGACTGGTACGGGTCCTGTAAGATTCAGCCACACAGGGCATGAATCCATAGTGAGGTATGTGGGGAATTTAAATCTCTGTTGTTTTAGTGAACAAGCTGCTCTTTTAATTAGACTTCTTAAGCTATATATTTCACTGTCTTGAGTTTATGGTCTAATCAAATCAGGACAAGAAAAATAATAGGAGAAGAAACCACGAAGTTAGAGCATCGAGACTGATCAGAATCCACACAAATTATGGATTAAGAGCATTACAGCAAAGGACAGTTGAGAATGAGGGAGACATATGCAGCTATGGGACACTTGCCTCAACACTGATATGTTGTCTCTCCACTTTTTAAGTTAGATATGCCATGATCCTGCTTTACGTAAGTGAATTTTTTCACTTGTGCTCCGCTAAAACTACAAGGGGTAACAAGGGAACCCCAAGCCAGATTCTTCGGTGCCAAGAATCACAGTACCAATCTGCTGCTTAAAATACTACTTCCAAAACAGACAACCAAGGAAATACAATTCCATGTTCTACTGTACAAAGGTCCTCCATACTATTTAATTTCTGTGTCCTACTGGACACCTATAACTGAAGATTTCAAAGCAGAAGTTGAAAGGAATAGCAAGTTGCTACTGCTTCTTGCTTTTCTGTGTGAGTGGCATTTGTACATCTCAGACACCAATAGTATTTTTAGTCCTGAAAGTTTTCACCAAACTGTTTCTAATATGTTTAACATTTTTCTATTAAATTTAGTTGGAACCATTGTCTTTAAAAGCCCTGTACAAATCAATGTGTACTGAAAGCATTTTCTTGACAATTATTGACTTGATTAAACTTCCTGCAAAATGTAACAAACTGAGGTAATTTGCAGGACTCTGTTGAAAAGTTATTTTTATTTTTTTTCCAAAATGTAGCAAAAATTTAATATTCATGTTACTGTCATTTTTATGACAAGTAATAGTGATGTAAACATAACTAAAGCTGTAATCTGGAAATCAATCCCCTGGCTGCCCGAACAGTCACTGCATGCCTTAGTAATAGTAGAGAGAACCATCTGGGTTTGCACAGGCTTTTCAAAGCATAGATATCAAGGCTAGAAACAGAGATCAGGTAAGTACTTTGCAGTCTAAAGCCCCCTGAAGAAACCAGGAGCAGTTGTGTTCTCTCTTCTATTTGACATGTTTCAGTCTTGATTTGAAAGGTCTGTTTTTCAGGCAAGCAAGGATAGTTCATGCCTACGTACCCTTGGCCTTGCCTGCTGAGAATACCAACAAGGATGTCTCATCTCCATGTGATATTTAATCTAGACTGTAACCCCCTCAGGGGCAGAGATCACATCTACTTGTCTGTAAAACCTAATGTGCACATATGGCAAAGAGCAAATAGTAAAAAGGATCACAGGCAATATGTGATGCTAAGTTTTGTTTACCTTTCCAACATGAGAATATATTTACACCACAATTACTCTCCAGAATACTTAAGCCTGATAAAGCCTGTGCAGCTCCAGTGAAAATGCACACAAGGGTGATGTGACACCGTTCCGTTGTAGTAACGTGAAGCTTTATCGTTAGCCTTTCTGAAGCAAAAGTGTTCCTGTTAAGAGTGGTTGATGTTTAATGACTTGCTAGGAAAACTGAATCCTGTTTTACCCTAAGGTATATCTGATGTGACAGCTGCTACCTGATATAAGAAAAACTGGAGAAACTCCAGAATTTAAACTAAGGAATAATGGACATTTTCTGCATTTCAACTTTGTTTCCCTATTTCTTTTCAGTCAAATAATAGCATATAGTGGCTGCACACTGTCAGCAAGGCACTACTGAGAATTGGTAATCTGCGAATAGGGATCTGGAAAGAGCAATGTTACTCAGCAGTGTGCTAATCACCTGACCACGGCAGTTAAAAATGGCTTCAACACAACAAAAATGTTCATTGCTAACAGGCTATCACAGGGTGGGTTTGACTATTGTGTTTCCAACTGGAGGTTGTGCCAGAAAAAGCTAGTGTTGCATCTTCAAAGTAATTTAAACAAGCAGCCTGCTTCGGCCAACATGACAATAATCTGAAATAATGCAGGTGAAAAGCTAAAAATTGCCTTCCAAAACCGAACACCCTCTGTTGAAATCATAAAGTATGCACAGGAGCATTGGGCTAGAGCAGGGAGCCAGCTTTCTGCCAGAGCTGGCATAGGAGTAGAACATTATTTGGATTCAAAAACTATGTTAGATAGGACAACAACGTTGTCTTTATGACTCATTTTTGTCAGACTGGATTCAAAACTTATACCAACAAATTTGACATTTCATACTGCTCTGCAGAAAGCAAGTAAAATGAGTCCATGTTTTAAAACAGCAGGGAAGCTTCCAGTGCTACAATTAACTGGTAACATATGCCACTGCTGCCAAGAGGATTTTTAATCTCTTTAAACATTAATGTAGCATTTTTGCTTCTGTCGCAATAAGGCAGCCATCTGTGTTTGAACCTGCTGGGAAACTAGGGATATGTTTACAGAGAGAAATAGAGAGAGGCAGAGAGGGAGGTAGGCATCCATGTTTCTAGACCCAGCATCAAAAATAACAATTGAAACCTTTTAAATAGCATTATTAAGGTGTCACATAGCAGTGGGAAGATTGTTAAAATGCTCAGACTGCTCAATTTAAAACTGCACAAAAACGTAACCCCCGACCTAACACATATTCTCCTTATTAAATATACTTGTTCTTCTGCATAAGTGTGAACAGCTAATAAAGGATTTCATTACAAACTTCTTTCCAGGAAAATCCCAGTTCTGTGACTTTGAAACAAACTTCTAATTTAATATTGAGCAGCAGTAAGAAGGTTAACAGCTCCGTAAATCCTTTCAGCACGAGCCTCTGATCCTGCGTTTCTGTAAGCACTGTATTCTAACATCAGGACTTCCTTCAATGGAGTGCATCTTTGCAAGTGAATTCAACTCTTAGAAAATATGGGGCACTAACAACTCTGTACCAAAAAACCCGTATGTCCTGTATTTGCCTCTACAATCTGAGGCTATTCGGATAAAATCTCACATCATCTGTCCATCCTTTCCTGTCCAAAGCTCACCTGACCTTCCTTCTAAGTCTTCCTCACTCTACACCGGTACTAACTAATGCTCTGCTCTAGACCTTAGCCTCATTTCACAGATACCATGTGGTAATCATGTCGGTCTGTCCTGTCTCCTCCCCATCCAGGCCCTGGTAAGGTTGAAGCCACTGGCCAATTTTAACTAAATACAAGCCACTTCTAGAACTGTCATGAAAGGGAGAGAGAGATGGAAAGCAAGCCAAGTTTCTCCACAGCAGGAAGGTCTTCAACCACAAATAACCAGACAATCAAGGCATATAAGAGCTCAGAAACAAGCACAGTCCCACCGAGTCCTGCTCTGCTATTGCGGGAAGGACTGAGGAAGGAGAGAAACTCAAGCGCCAAGGAATAATAATAATAAGGAACACAGCACTGAGACAAAGACAGAGGAACCAAGTTTTCTTACCCATTTTAAAAACATAACTATTTTTTATTAGGAACTGATGTCCAGATAAAAAAATGCAAGGTCACAGCTACATTCTGCAAACATGTAAAAGGCTACAGATTCACCCATCTTGGAAAAAATACCAGACCTGGTTTTTTTTTTAAGTTCTGTCTGCATTATTTGGGGTGACATCCTTCAAAATGTGAACAAGTCTCAGGAAAAGAAAAGGTGTAAGGGATTTGCCTAAGTAGCATGCACTTGACTCAAAATCATGTCATGAGAAACCATAACCATTGACCTCAGATGCTTCTGGGGAAGATCCCCAGGCAGCTCACAGCAGCTCAGATGATGGCTGCTGGCTCTAGAGCCAATGTACCCTCAACAGCACAAGTCAGACAGATCCCACCAAGGCCAGCTACTCCACTGAGCAAGATGGGGGACAAGTAGCCACAAAAATAACTAGTGGCAATGGCATGAAAAACATCCCAACTAAGGATGGGTTCCTGGTACAGCGCCAGCCCTCACACAGATTACTGCAGTCTTTATGAATTCACATGGTTAATATTTTTAATTTGGTGGACTAAATTGTTATGTACTGACACCCAACATCTTTTGATGAAGCTGCAGGTGCTCTGCAGTTTTAAAAAATGTAGCCACACATATTTGGGCCCATTTGTTTTTCCTGGCTACAGCAATTCAGGTGGGAGATTTTAAAGAACTTAAGTATGCTTTTTGCTGCTGGGTTATTGCTGGTTGCTGTGGATATATTGACTAATGGATGGAAAGGGGATACAGGAGTGGTCTATTGTGTTATTAAGAATTGTCAAGCAGATAATAAACCCCCTTTTAAATAGATATGTGCATAGGTTAAAAAACAACAGCATGGATTTAGACACAACTGTATAAACCCTGGAGCGATACTTTTGGCTACAGGTCCCAATTTAGTTTAAATGTAAAATCGCAATAAGTAACAGTTATTTCTTGCACAGACAATTAAGTACCTAATATTTATAAAGTACTATGCAACACACAGACCTCTAAAGTCTGGGAAAAATCTTGTACTGACTTTTTTGTGATTTATTAGATACTATACATTTCCTGTTACATCCCATATATTACCTAATGAAAGAAAACCTATATGAAAAGAATGACTTCCTTTCTCATAATACTTGTTTCAATTTTATCTCTTTTTCTGTAAAACTAACCCATTCTGAGCCTCTTCTTAGGATTCCTGAACTTGGAACTGGCATCTACTAGCCTGTACCATTAGTATTTGTGGAACTCAACCATTAAAAGGGTTGAGCTGCTTGATTCTGAAGCACTAAATATGCATTGAGATATTTAGGAATACACTGCGTTTTTTTGCCATTAAACATTAAAAATTATTTTATTGCAAAAAATCCTCTAAGAACAAACTAAGGTAATCCTGGCAGACACAAATAATAGCAAGACTAGCGAGAGAACTGAAAAGGACAACAGCACAATTTCTGACAATGACACTACTTATGAGCCACCTGCACAGAAGCAATGTCATTTGTCTCGATGACTCATTACTGAGTTTTTTTAATTATTTCGTCTATTTTTTAATACTCAGGGTTTCAGCTAGTTTTTGGCTTTGAAATGTCATACCATGATTGCTTTGGAGTTTGCTTTCTGAAAAATAATCGAGATAAATTTTGTCCTGAAGCAGAATTGCAATTTTTTGTTCTATAAATTCTTGCAGAATTCTAATTTTCCACAGTCTCTACATAAGGAATCTTCCTTCGTTACTGTTCAGTGGCAAAGAAAGGGTGCTGATCCTGCTCATACTTGTGCATGTGTCCACTTGCTAAAAACACAAAGAGTTTGATCAAGCTATTAATACACCTAAATATATGTTCGTGTTTTTCCATAAACTGGAAGTCAGCTAACTTCCAAAAAAAGGCCTTTACTAGGTATTTATTTACAATGTTTAATTTATTTAATAATAGATATTTTATTCAATGAACACCTATAAATGGCAGGGAAGACCAACAGAACATCAAAGTTTTGGGATAGATTAAATAAGGGCCTGATTGCAGGAAGCAAAGGCCTCCCCCATGTGTCAGCGAAGGTTGGCAAATATAAAGCAATGCAACGGGTGGCAGTGCAGTAAACCTGCTTAGGTTATTTTTTTTTCTTTTTGAATTTTTCAGCCCTGATTAAAGTGAATTAATTCCTGATTATTGGGAATGCCAATAGAAATGTTAAATAAATCAGCGTGTCAGCTTTTTAAAGGCGTAGAAATAAATTAAAACTTGAAAATTTGGACTGAACAAGTTTCCGGTAAATAGCTGATTTTTTACAGAATGGAGCATTACAGGTGTTCAGAACTACCATCCCTGAAGGCCAATCTTAATTACAACTAAATCTGAGTTATTTAATGATTTGTCTAATTGAGTGAGTCAATTTTCAACAGTCTACTTTATCAACTGTTAAATATACCTCTGCATAAGTTTGTTCAGTATACCAGCTTTCATATTATTGCTTAGAAGGGTAACAAAGAATATGTCTACTGGCACACATGTTTTCCTGTTTCAGTTCTACTTTTGCCTTGTCCCAATCAACATTTGAGCTTCCTGGATGCAAATCAAGAGAGTTCAAACAGCCCAGACAATCTTTATTGTAATAAACACTCAGAAGCAGAATTAAGATTTTCAGAGACAATTACCTATGGAATTAATAAACACTGGTTAATTTTCTTTAAAATCTTCCTTCCAACTGCTGAGCTAAACCCTGACATACAGTTCTCCCATAACATGGAACAGGGCTCACTACTGAAACAGGCTTCCACACTCAATCAGACAGATGATTTAGAAGGATAGCAATGTTTAACATATCTTGTAATATACAATTGTGAGTATAACTAGCAGTGTGAATTCACTGAAGTGATTAAAGATACGGCTCCTATTAATTTTTTTAATGCCTGAACTCTATCAGACTTGCATGAGTAAAACACAAAACCACTATTCTGCTCCCGATTCCACTACTGGAAAGCTTAAATCCAGGACTATAGCTCTCAGACATATTGTCTTTATATCAGGACACTAGTATGTGTGTGTGTTTGTTTAGTTTTGGTCAATGCTGCTTTCCCATTATTGGCTCCAATATGAATCTCTGATCTTCTGACGGGAAGTTTACTGGTGCCACCTCACAGAACATATAATCTTATCTCATGCAGGACACTTATCAACTGCTACAAGTATCACATTCAAAAGCATGTCATGACCAAATTCAAAGTCTATTTTTTCTGTCATCAGTTCTCTACAATTGTTGGAGCTTTCCTTACACACAAATCAAAGTGATTTTCCCTCTCTCTCTAGATCAATTTCCTTCCACAATAAAAATCAATTCTCAGTCACTTTGTCCTCCACAGTCAAAGTCAATTCCCCTCACGCTGACATACATATTCAAATATCTCCCCCTGTAACTCAACGCTGCTTAGTGTATGCACCATCAGCATCAAATCAAACCACAATCAAGCCTTTATAAATTCATTGAGTTTGCCCACAGCCAAACAAAATTAATCCCCACTCACACTTGCTGGATCAATGTCCTCATCCCAGCCAAAATATGTTTTCTCTCACCAATGATCCTGTTCCTCCTTTGATCACACAGAAATGTGTTTCTGCTCTGACTTCTGCCCTTCAGAAGCTCTGGTCTCCTACTACTGCAGGTCTGTTTCAAGTCTGTATTCCAGCTTTGCCTCACCATGGCTTCTTCATCCCTTGTTAAAACTCCTTTTCAATTATTTACAATTTAGGAAGGTATTTTCAGCTTGAGAAGACCCATGAACATTCCTGAAAACCCCTTTTAATTTGTTATTGGAACATCACAGGACATAGTATGCCTAAGAAGAAAACTTTCAAATTTACATACTGTAAACCTGTGTAAAACAGTCTGAGTCTCTCAGACTTTGGGACCTCTTTCTAAGTAGCATCTTTTAATTTTCACAATATACATTTAGCACAACCCCACTTCACTTTTTTCTGATTCAACTATTAAGAAAATAGACAAACTATGTTCATAATGTTGGTTTTTTAGAAACAATTACTGCTATTTTGGCAAGTAATTCCAAAACTTCAGTGGTGACAGAATAAAAGAGTCCGTTAATGGAGTTACAGTCACATGGAGTTGGAAGCCTATTCATCTACAGGAATTAATTTAGAACTGTAACATGTTCTTAATATCTGGACTATTTTCCTTTCAAAAACCCATCTAGTGGTCCACAAAGTTTAGTTAAATATAAGTTGAAATACTTCATTAGATTAAGTATTTAACTCTATCTGTACCTGTTCTTCCCTCTTACTTATTCACTTATTTTGCTCGAGGTGTTAGGCCTTTCTTACTGATGGTTTGAGATTTCAGTCTATAGTTCTTGGAAACATATCCCAGTTGGTGTAAATTGTCACAATTTGATTAACTATCTTCTTTGAACATCTCAGACCTAATCCTTCCCTCCAACAAATATTTGTGGGATGTCATTTTAAAAAAAAATGTTTTACAGATGGACTCTGAAGAAAACCCACCCACTCATCATATGTCTCTCGTGGTGTTTTTATACCTTTTTGTGGATTTTCTTCCAGTCCTTTCTGATTGTATTTTGAGAATAATTGTTCTATAGCTCACCATAAGTAAATATTTTAAGTAATATCTATCCAGAGTTTCACCATCATTCAGTTTTTGAGTAAGACTTCAGAGGGAGTTAGGTACGATAGAAAAGTGCATGCAGGAAACAAATGAGATCAATATTCAGACTTTGGTGTGAAAATATTAGGTGTCATATCCAGAATATCTAAAATAAATTATATGGTCTGATGACATTCACCTTGAACTTTATTTCAAGGCATAAAAGTGGAAGACCTGAAACTACAGTGGCTAGACTGTATTAATGTGCTAGTGAAATGTGCTTCAGGTTTTTTTTACAAACGCATAATGCTACTGAGCACACAAATATGTTTGTATTTCAGTTACTTCCTCAGTATCATTCTATTTGATACTTACCTTCAGAAGACTTGGCTCTTTTTAGAAGAATAAACACAGGGCTTACACCTTTATTACTCCCCTCTCAATAATATTTACTCTTTTAGGAGAAAGTATTTTTATTTGTTCATGATTGTCTTCACCTACCAGCATTTAAGAACTCTAATACTATTTATGTGTTTGGTTTGTAATTAAGCTCTGTAAAGAAGGGAGAAGCTTTCAACAATCATTTTGAGTGGAATCAACAAAACAAAGCAGGGTGTTTTTTTTGTTGGCGTAGAGCAAGTCATGGCTGACTGCTTTCCTGGAAACATAGTGTATGAGGGTTCCAGTTCCATCTCTTTAGAAATGTATTAGTACCTATTGTTTTAGCACCAGGTGCACATGTTTGTCTACAAATTATTTTCTTTCTGAAGGCCAAAGAACAAAAGCCAAAAAACCCTGAATTGGAAAATAACTTCATCCAAGCTCATACACAGGAAATCCAACACTGTCAGCTATATCATTCCAAAAACCATGAAGAAAGCACAAGGAAACTGCTGCTTGTTTAGACAGAAAAAGGACAGTATTTACTCAAGAAATCTCACACAGTCTCACTGAAAGATTAAGGGAAGAAATGATCTTCCCCTTTGCAGCAAGCCAGTATGAGTGTTACGTGACACACTCCCAAAAATGCAAGGGACAGAAGGGACTCAGCTTTCTGAGAGCAGGTTAACCCAGGAAGACTCCTACAAAGCTTCCTGTGACCCTGCAGCTGCCGGGACATTCTCGTTGCACCGAGAGGCCTCACAAGAGCAGATGCAGCCCCACCACATACTCAGACACTGTCCTTCATGTAATAACCAGTAGTAAGGTATCTTCTGCTTTGCATTGCAACTTTTGAATATGTTACTTCTTTAATTGAAGATACTTCTGGTTACCCATTTTCTTCTCGAGTCCCAAGACTAATGTTGTCTTTGATTTCAATAATAGTTTAATTATCAAGCAGTAAAATAAACACCTGATTTTTTTTTACCAATCATTTTATAATAGGTCTTGATATATATAGTTCAAACCATGAAATTATTGTGTCAAAGGACTGAAAACATGCTCAAAATGCAAATTTATATGATGCTTTGGTTCTGCCGTTTTCTGTTTCCCTCTACAAAAACTTGGTTTAAAGATTACACAGCTGAAGTGTTGTACCCACGTAAAAAAAAGGATCAGATTAATTAGAAGAAATAGATTAAAGGAATGGCACTAAAAAAATGCCTGAAAATCCTATAAATTCTACAGGAATTTTTACAAAGGTCTTGTTCCTGCGATTCAAATTAAATAAATCCTTGCAACTCCTTATTGCAAGGACATTGTAATGACAAAGCAATGGATAAAATCATCTGAAGCAACTTTGGAAAACATCACATACAAAACCTATAACACATCTTCATGTCCTAAGTGTTTAATGCCAGAGCCCATAGAGAGAAGCACACTCCAGTATTGCCGTTTTCTGGGACTCTGGTTTTCCAATTATGAATTATTTTAAAGAAAATACTTAGAATATTTAGATAGGTTTTAACAACTCGCATGGAGTAGAGATTAATCCACTTACACTATGACAGTACAACCAGCAGCTGTTCCACTACTAGTACGAAGCAGGTGTTAGTTGGGGTATAACCAAAGGAAGATTTCAGTTTAAGAGACACTGTTACTTTTGCAACAAAAATCTATGAAGAGATTCAAGGTGAACAAGATGCACCACAAGAATTTGTGGAGGGACTTCCACCAACAGATTAGTCCTGTGACAAATCTACAGAGCAAAGTCACTCCTCTCTAGCAAAGTATTTAATTCAGAAAACCCATTTTAGCCCCACGTGAAGCCAAGGGAATGAATCACTTTCAGCTGTGATCCTTTTTGGTTAAGGTCACATAGGGAACCTCAGCAGCTTAGAACAGGATTTAGCAACATAATTTCCACAAACACAACTCATGGATTTTTATGTTAAACTTTTTATAAGCCCCCTTTCCTGCTGAGCAGCATAGCTATGGGTTTAGTATTCAAGGGTACAGGTACCAGTAACACGGTGCATTTGATTAGTTTTCACTGAAATTTGCTGCCTGGCTTGGTAATGACACAATTTAGAATTGCCTAAGATATAGATATCTAGAGAGTCATTAAAGTTTTAAGCCATATGGACAACATTCACCTCTGAGGCAGTGACAGGGAAGTAAAATGGAACAGAAGTCACAGCAAGAAGGTCTATGGTCAGGCATTCACTCCTGGGTTTAAATGAGTAAGTGAATCTTGGCTGGGAATAACCAGTAGAGCCCTTCTTTGAGTGTACAGAAACCAGAAAATGACACCCAGAAATTGTTGCTGCCTTCTTAAGTAAAATAATTTTGTGAAAAAATGGATTCAGGAAAAGGCAGGTCCAAAAATGACTCATATCTGGGGGTTTTTTGGCTGAAGGAAATAGGGGAGTAGGGGAACACTGCAAGCTCACCTAAAGCTTGTATGAACTGGTGCTAGCATGGAGAATGCAAATCACTTGCTGACATTTTTGACTTTTCAAATTATTAAGGAATGCTGGGAAGGGAAATCACCAGTCTTGGGGGTGAATGGGATCAGTTAAGTATCTAGAATCTCAGGTGGGAGTACAGGAGAGACAAGAACAGTTTTCTGCTTTTAGAGGGGTTTGTATTCCCATAAAAACAGCAGTGGAACTAACAATAGGTGAAAAGAAGATCCTGAGAAATGAGACACAATTCTAAAGTTTGATACAGGAGGAGGTAATTCTTCTTCAGTCCCTGGAACCCCACATGAGAGGAGGACAGTTCTCTGGCAGTTGTGGAAGGCAAAGGAAGGGCCACAGCTGTTTATCATGTGGAACTACCTGTGGTAGAGCTGGTGAGCCGCACTGCTCTGGGGTGCGGAAGCGCACACAGGTCCCTTCCCAGAGGGTTCAGGCCCTACCTGTGCCAGCCTGCTGGCCCAAGCCTGGCCTCTGCTCTTTGCATGGAGCAAGCGTGGGAGAAGAAACAGACGTGCAGTTCCCAATTCTCCTTCAGAGGCCATTTCAGTTTACATTAGGAATTAGCTTCTGTTACAGTCATCATCTCTATGATGACATCAAACTAAAGCAAATAAAGGAAATTAAAGGCAAGAATGTACTACATTCTCATTGTCTTTGTATTCCTGTACTACAATCTGGCTCTTGAATATTCAACCTGGATAAACCACTAAAACAAATCTACTTTTTTTCCTACTTAGGGGCTGTAACCGGGACAATATGTGTTATTTTGAACTGTTTTCAGTCTTACGTTTTCCTCTCTCAATATTTGTTTCCAGGTATCACTGTTGGCTCCATTTTCCAGCGCTCAAAGTAGTGTGGAAATTTCATATTCCATTCAGCACTTTCTCATGAGATACGAAAAGAGTATTCATAGAAAGCAGTTGTATTTGGGTTTAACATTGTTAGCATTTCCTCTCATGAGGGATATTAAATAATTTCATGCACAACTGCTCAAAATATTTTTTAAACTTCTGTAAACATAAGATTGCCAAAATCTAACATATGTTATGTGGTATTTAATCCTCAAGAGGAACTGAAGGAACAAAACACTTCTGCTAAAGTAATTAATAAGCACCAATACAGATACCTAGAAGCTGTTCCATCAAAATGAATCATATCCTCCTGTAAGTCACACCCAATATTTAGCAGTCTAAAAAAGAAAATTCAATACACAAGAATGCAGGCTAAAACGAGTGCTGAAATCTTATGTATCGAGATCAAATCACCAAAGCTGTGCTACCTTCTGGTGCTCCTGAATTAGGAAAAATAGGGAAGTTATTTGTAGAAAATTAATTTTGCCTATGAGAAATCTGCTTTGGCACAGCATATGAATCCTGTGGGGACTGGTGATTAAGGTTAAAGTGTATGCTAATGAATTATCGAAAGTAAATTAAAAACCAGGAGAGTTCCCAAACTCCATTACATTCATAAAGGTATTTTTAGTTGCCACTTACAGAAGTGACAGATAAGTCTTACTTTTTATTTTACTGCAATTCATGGCATGCAAGGTTCTCTATTAAGTGGGCCCCACTGTGATACTTGCTAAGTACTATGGTACTTCACATATTACGCCCTGATATTTATTAGGCAAAAATAGACATGGTTGGCAGTGAAGTCACTGGACTAAGCTCACGTCACGTGTGAATCTTTTTAATCAGCAAAGACTTCCTCTGGATGCAACAAAAAGCTATTGTGGAAAAGTTCCTACCCATAGTTACGGGGCTTTGCTGTTTAGTGGGAGCTACAGAAAATGCTTCCAGTTCAGGATCCAGCACCTCAAACCTTCTACTCCTTTCCCTTCAATGTGCTAATAGGATGTGCTCTATAAAACCTTTCTGAAAATAGAAATGAACTTTTGAGTCTGTGTTACAAACATGATCACCTCCATAGGTGGTGTCACTAGGCCATAAATTTATGCTCCTTTGTTTTCTTGATATTCCCCGTATAATTTTAGTTCTTATTTACCATATGAAAATTTTAAACATAAAGTATTGGTTTATATATATTAGTATTTTTATTGTTAAGGTTCATAATAATTTCAATATATTTTTTTATTAATAGTTTGGATTTTGTTTGGGCTTTCATTTTAAAGTAATGTTTCCAGTAATCTTTATTGAAATGGTAATTAAAAAAAATAATATATTGATTCTTGGCTTTGTTTTTGAGGATGATCTTTGTTACAGAAAACAGAAGTCTGGATGGTTTAAGATATTAATAAAATGCAAGGCCTTAGTAAAATAAAAAGCCTGTATTTTTTCATCTTCATAAGATAAAGAACGGAAACTTCTGTTTACAGCTTTAGATGCTGCCCAGGTCAATTGTCACGGAAAGACATTATCAGAATTAAATAATGAAGTTCTAATGGTTCAAAATCCAAGGAATTATTTCATGCAGTTGCCAGTGTTCAGTCCCCATTTTGGTACACTGAATGTGATAGAAACTGCACAGAATTTGAAACAGCTTTTTCCTTTACAGGAAATTTGAGCCAATTAGTTCAAATGCCTAACTAACTGTTGCGTCTGCTGTGGAAACGTTCTGTGCACTGTCACAAAAATAATACATTAATTTACACTAATGATACAATGACTACATGACTACACAATTCCTCCCAATCCCTACAGACCAAAGTCAGCGCTCCTCTAGCTGGAGTTTCACCGCTTGCTCTAGGGCACCATTTAGCTCACTCAATAGAGATATGTATAATTTATTTATTTGGATTCTTAGTTGAAGAGGCACTTAAATAACTTTACCACAACGTAAAATAAAGTGGCCATGAAATTTTGGCTCATCAGTGGATGAGGTGTACATTAACCTAAGCCGCCTGTGATTAAACAGGCTGGGAGCAAAGCAAGCTTAATTAAATAGCTGGAATAATTTAAGAATCAGATTAAGGAACAGAAGATGAAAACCCCATGATGCTGAACCCTTTATTTAACAGAGTATTTATAAGCCAGGTGTCCAACAAATAGGATTTTTGCATCATCTGTGCAGGATATGTTCTGCAAAGTGTGGGACTGACACTTTTCTATAGAAAAAGATATGGGAACTCCCTTCTAGGGCTCCTTTCAACTACATCACAAATTTCCTCCTTCTCTAAACACAATACATTTTTACAGATGATCTTACTATTTTTTTCTTGTTTTGGAAACCAATCAGCCCTTCCCCCAACACCAGGATTTTTGGATCCACTTCTCTACTTCAATTTGACAGGCAGTAGAAGAATCAAAAGGTACAAAGTCCAAAAACTATGAAAACCAACAGCTTGAAAAGGAAAACCACTGTTCTTACAGAAGGAAAGTCCGAGAGCTCAGCATTATAATTCTGTATTTTAGCTGGCTAGTGACATATGCCTTCTCCAGCCAGCAGCTGGAGACTGTTGGAGACTGTTGGAGCCTGATGACACCACTTCCAGTGCCTGAAGTACCAGGCATGCAGGAAACTCCGCTTTCAATTTTTCTGTTTTATGAATATAATGTGGATGCAGGGGACACACTTGCAAGAAATCAGGCTTCCTTGTTTCACAAAGTATCTTTTCAGGTTTTTGCCACATAGCAGTTCTTCAGTTGTAATGAAGCTGAAGCTGAACCA
This sequence comes from Laterallus jamaicensis coturniculus, assembly GCA_022605575.1. Taxonomy (NCBI): domain Eukaryota; kingdom Metazoa; phylum Chordata; class Aves; order Gruiformes; family Rallidae; genus Laterallus; species Laterallus jamaicensis. The sequence goes on from JAKCOX010000057.1 coordinate 2,299,740, forward strand.
GTAAAAAAATCGGGTCCTGAAAGGAGCTGCAGTGAGAACTTCATTTTTTTCACAGCTCAGCAAGCACTGGCGTGAAAAAGCTTTGTTAACATGGTCCACATATTTGTGCTGAAAATAACATTTAGCTGTAGACATACACATCAAGACAGAGATGCAAAAAAATTCCAAATATTTTTCTACATAAATTCAGAATGACAAAATATCATCTTCTAACACAAAGCAGCAAAATGAGGTTTTGTTCTTTTTATTCTAGGTATTTAAGCTCAGTAACTGTCTAAACGAAAGGGCATTTTCACTCCCTGCTTTTAAGAAACCAAAATTTATAGCAGTATAGTAGGAGTCTTCAAGGTCAAAGGGTATATAGTCTGCTTGCTGCAATATAATCTGACATGATAAATCATGTACAAGCAGCCAGCAGTGCTGCTATCGTGAATTTGTAGAAGGAGACTAGAAAATGATTTTTACAAAATATTCATTAAACTATATAGCAATTTTCATTTTTTATGTGGCCTGTTTTACTGCTTTGTTTTTTCCTTCACAATAAGCAATCTTTAAAAAAGCTTGCTCTCTCTCTTATCTCTTCCCTAACAAACATTATGCCACAGAGAAAAGACTGCTAATAGAACAGTTTTAGAGAGAGTAGGTAGAGGCTTCCTTCTGGACTATACCAGGATCATATAAAAAAGATTTTTCATGAAGTAGGAAAGAAAAGGTGACATACATTCAGGGGGTTTTGGATACTGATATGAAAACCCACAGGCATTACATTCCTGAGGATCAGAGCTTTCAGAAATACCTTAGTCTGCTGCTTGCTCTACTTGTTTTCCACCTGAAGGAATAATTAGAAGACTGAGAAAAAAGTTAATAAATTTGTTTAGTGCTAAATCCTAAAGATATGATAGGGCCATTGAAAACTATAAAGACAGAACCAATAACATAATATTGGAGAACCTCACAAGTGTATTTTACAAGATTCAAAAGATGATTCTAAACCAGCCTATGCCATGGTTGAAGGGTGGGAGTAGGAGTGAATTTCAATCTAACAGGTTAAATGTTTGGACTTTTAAAGCAACCTTTTACAAGCAATCTAGGGTAACACAATTGCAAGAAATGCTGTTGAGATAGAAAAAATACACAGAATCCTGTGTGTGAATGAAAACAAAGCAGCTGAGAATCACGTTACTCGGGATAGGAAGAAATATAGAGATTCAGAGTGAATTCTCTTTCTTGCAATAGTAGCTGCCTTTTAGCTGTAATGCTAGAACTGGCTTTCAGGGTGCTGTAGAGGAAAGACAGTTTTTTCCCCTCTTCTGACACAACATGTGCAGTGACCCTAAGAAGACTGACATTAATCCATTGCTATGTGGGAGGGGATTCGCTCAAATTTTGAAAAAAGTGACAGGGACTTCTCATAATTTAACCATGTTAGGAAAAACTCACATCAGCATGAAGCAGTCTCTAGCAGTTCTTTTTTTTTCTTTTAAAATTATTTTTCAAATTTTCAGATGACAATGTCAGCATGTTATACTGCTGTGCTCACATTCTTGGTCATTTATAAGTCAGTACTTTAAATTTCTCTTTACAATGATCTTTCAGTGGATTTAGATTACGTCTATCCCTATTATTTGTTCTGTGAAATGAGGGTAAATGGAGCTGGAAATAGTTGTTACAAAGCTGGGAAGGGCAATAAATCTCAAGGGATAAGCCCGATCCATTCCCACTGTGTTTATGAAACAGGCTCTGCTGCTGACGTAATGAAGAGCCTCTGAATCTGGGGAAAGGTTTGCCTATCAGTCTTCTGGAACAGTTTCTCCCCATTTAGTTTTTTATTTTCACCTCTTGAGTGTATTTAAAGGGAATTCTATGCATTTAGAAAAGGTAACAAGTAACTGTACTTGTTGCTCATTGCAATTGATTAAAAGTAACTGCTAAAATTTGTCTTTTTTGTTGATATCTGTTAAATTCTGGCATGAAACAAGGTAAATGAAATGTATCTTTTTCTTTCTCCAACAAGAAATCCAAGGAAAACATTTCAATTGTTTTGGGTTTTTTTCCCAGGAATTGAACTCTCTGATTAAAAGGAAGAGACTTTTTTTTTTTCTCTTCAGCATGCTAATGTTTTCAGGGAATGTGCCTGTTATGCCTTTATGATCTGGATGCATATTCTGCCACACCTTTGCATGTCAAATGTGGAATCATAGAATAAGACTATCCCCCAGTGAAACGGTAGGAGCTTGTCGCATAGACTCCTGGACCATCTCAGCAGATTGGATGCAATATTCTCATGCAGCAGATATTATCTGTAAATTATTGGATGGACTATTTACATTTCAGTAATACTTCAATGGAAGTTTTCCCATTTTACACTTCTAAAAATTTGGCACTGTCCACCAAATGTGTTTTTTTATTTACAGGCTAGCAGCTGATAACAGAAGCTGGTTTTGAAGAAGCGATGGCTGGCTAGTTGACTTCAGTGTTTTGTTTATTATTATTATTGTTGTCTTTTAGGTATGATTAATAACTTAAATCCTTTGCTAGCTTGTCAGAAAGAACTAAATTCCATTTCACTATCTTTATTTTGTGATATCCATAGCTCCCATTTTCTGTGGTTTTAATGCTATTTCCAGTGTTAGCTGGTGCCGTAACTAGCAACAGTGAAGATCAGTAAATGTTCCAACCAGGACAACTAAGGATATTCACAATGGCCATTTACTTCTATAGAACAAAACTGCCTGAACGACTCAGAAGTCGGTAATTTAATCAAACTTATGCAAGAAGATATAACTTTGAAGATTTATTTCAGAAACAAACTATTACAGAAAACCCCTGACTCACTTGCAGGAAGTACCTGCCATTTCTATTTGGACTGTCACTAACAGTATCAGCATCAAAAAAAGGAAAGAAATACTTGACTAAACCAACCCTTTTCCTTTATTTCAGGTGTGTCAGGAGGGAATTATTTATTAGCCAAGCGCATATATCTGGCACCATATTGCCCCTAGACACTAACTCAGAACACTGGAGCCATCACCAGCTGCTTTTCAAGTTCCATCATCCGATGCACTGCTGCTCTGCTCCCTGGGCAGTCTCTAGCAGGACATCAGATTATGGATGTTAAAAGCTCTCATTTTCACACGTGAAACCTAGCAGTGGTACTTATTAACTGAGAAACTATTGTGGCTCTTTTTACATGGTGAATCTTGAAGACATTATCCCGGTGAGGGACATATAAATGGAAATTAGACCCTGTTTTTTGCCTGGAAAGCAAGTAACTAAGAGCACCATAAAATGTTTACTTTTATTTTTCTTTTTAATTGTTCAGGGAAAAAAAAAAAAGAGGGTGGGTAAGCCAGCTGGCATTATTTCCATTTCTGTTTATTTTCAAGATTTAAAGAGTAAACTAAACTCACAAATGCTGTACACAGACATGGCAGACAGTGTGTAACAGACAAATCTACCACCGTTGATGATTAGCCTTTAGCTTTTGAGGAGAAATCCTGTTCACATTACACTCATAAATTAAAATTTATCATATGAAAATTAAATGCACTTCTCAAACCTGCTTTATTCTACATTCCACATTTTTTTTCTTCTGGGTGTGATTACACTCATTATAGTAACCATGGGCTTCCATTTATAATTTTCCATGTCTTTTGTGTCCGATGAACTAGAAATAGCTCAGCCCAGTTCATCTGACCTACTGAAGAGATGCCTTTACTATAACTAGAGGCTAACAGAGCATATCAAATATTATTTTGAGGCACTAAACACAGAAGTTCACAGCAAATGCAAGCTGATATACTTCAGGCCAGATTTACTATTCTAGTTTACTATTCTAATCCTGTCTTCAAAGTTTGAATAGTTTGCAAGGAAACGAAGACTCCAGTAGAATTTATAAAATTTGGAGAACGGTACTGCCTTAACCATTCTGATCCATCCTCACAGGTCTAAGGGTCCCGTGCCACGTGAAAGCTATGCAGGGACTGGCAGAGCCACCAGCTCTTACACAGAAACCTCAAATTCCACAGAATGGGAAAAGTAGTCCTAATTTATGCCCCAATTTACAAGCTCCTAACTGCAGACATCCTGTTCTCAAGAACATCAGCTATAGAAGCAACACTTAGAAAATTCAGCAATTGGATCCCATTGCACTTATTTTTTCGTACAGACCAAAATGTATGTTGCTGTGTATATAAATTGAGCTAAATTGCAAGTACAACACAGCAAATATCATTGCAATGCAATTAATAATAACAAAGAGAAATCCCATGAGCATTTCTTATTTTAAATCCCAAAGAGAATTATAACACCAGTGCAGAGGCTTCCAAACCTAGAGCTCAACACATATAAACGGAAAGGGACTTCAAATTCACACACAGACAAATCTACAAAGTGATCTGAGGTTGCATCCCTTCACTTGAAGTAATTAAGGGCAAATCTGGAAACTACTATCTTAATAGAAAAAGACAGAGGGGGAATTTTTTAGCTTTTAAGTATTTTGGTTAGCCATTGACCAAGAGAGTTTTGCAGCTGCTCATTTTCGTTACAGATTGACCACAGTATGTGGAAATTATAACCCTAGATTATAAATATCAAGATTCTTTGTTCAAAAAAATACAATTTCTAAAGAAAAAAAACTTTTTTACAATTGAAACCTGTCTTGTCACCTGGGAAGACTTTTAGTACAGAAGCATTTTAAATGTTAACACCTACATAATAGCCTACAGAACGTGCCTAATAAAGGCTGATTTACCACCGTATTTGATTAAACTGTATCTCCATCCACAGAAGGTAAATGGATTCTTAAATTACTAGGTATAATTATAGCCCACAAACCTTGCAGACCCCTTGCATCAGTCCCTGTGCAATGAATAAGGTGGCAGCTCCACCCCATCTTTCTGTCTGTGTACCCTGAGCTGGATAATGAATGCTGCCAATGTGTCACAAGTACGAAATGAAACCAAATTAATCAGCATAATATCACAAGACAGCCCCTTCCAAAGTACCCCACTACTAGTGCTGACCCTCCACGCAAAGCAAACATCTCTCCTTACTATGAACACTGAACACTCTTTCAAAAAGAGAACAAACCCCAAAATACATCACTAGATACACCTAAATCTGCACCAAAGAGTGTGTCATGACAGTTGTCATGACAGGTGAAAAAATATTATTATATCAATATTGCAATCTTTTAAGCTCCCATATTCCAACTTCTTTGAGAATTACTGGCTCCCATGTTGCAGAAAAAGTTATCAAGACTTTGTTTAATTACTAAAATCAGAAAAAAAAATATCTCTACTCTTTTTCCTTGATTTATCAGATGGTTCTCTGCTTACACATAGTGGTATTGCTGCACTTCAGATCTGACAGATGATTTGTAGCTCACTCTCCTAACTTGTACAGATGTCTTAGAAAATACCCCCCCCAAAGGGATGCAATAGAAACACATAATAGAGGCAGAGCAATCAAAGCACACTATATCTCTGTTTTGCCTCCCCCCTCCTTTTTTTTCTCCTTTAAATGGTAAAAACACTGAACAACCCAAATACCCCAGTGAAGCAGAGCTGAAATTTTAGCAGGCAAATATTTTGAACTCAGCCAAACAAGGTAATTTAAGTAATTTCACTTAAACATCAAAGAAGGTTTAGTAGAGAGAAGGATAATTGTTAGATAATTATTGAAACAATACTTGTACTTAAAACAGACACACCGCCCTAAACTGGATGTTTCTGTTTTAATGATGCACGGAAACCGATTTTTAGACAGAATCAGACTAACATTCAGATTGTGTTTTGATATCACATTTTCCAACTCTACTTAAAAGAAAGAGGGAAGGAAGAGATTTGAGGATTTTTGAATCCCACTCCACATGCTGTAGTCAGTCTTCTAGAAAGGACAAAGTGAGGAAAAAAAAGGGGCAATAAAATGTTTTCTTTTTTGATAATGGGAGAAAATTGTCCAGTTTCCAATTTTGTTGTTGACTTCACTGATAAGAAATCTGCTGTTAATGAAACCTTTGATGATAATTAATTTAACAGGAAAAAAAAAGTGATTCATTGTCTTTTAATTTAATGCCAAAATTTACTCTTTTTGCTGGTATTTTACAAAAGTCTGTTTCCCTTGAAAAGCCCCTAGGCAATAGTTTTAAAGTCTACAGAAAGTAAAGAGAGGAAAAGGAAAAGATTTGGCAGGACACTCATATAAAGAAAAAAAATTAAGAGGATTTAAGCCAAAAGATCATGACAATAAATACCTATAAAATGTTTATTATTTTTAGAAATGCTGTGTTAACACACTACGGGGAAAGTTAAGAGTACTGCAGTGGCACTCAGGCCTAACTTCACTGCTGTTCCAGCAACAGCACAAGTTTGGTTCCACGATGCTGCTGAAACATACCCAAATATTATTCCTGTTCTAAAGACATGTAAAACTAAACCACAAGGAACTGGGTACATCTTACCTACCACTCTTGCACATCTAAACAAAGCAAATATGAATTTCCTGTTCCTTTAAGAACAGTAGAAAAGACAAACACAACTAGACTTCTAATTTTATGATTCGAAGGGTTGCCTGAAGACATTTCTCTTCATTTATTGACTACAGAGATGATGTACAACAGTTAAGCACCTGAATTATACACCCCAGTTCAGTACTTCAAAGTTAATCTGAAGCAAGGAAGAGAAGTGCTTGTCTTTCCAACATGACAACTGCATCAGAATTGGGAACTGGGCCTCCTCAAGAATCTTGTCAGAAATGTTCTTGTACTGATAAACGGAACTAGTTGGAAAAAGAGGAAGATAACGCCCCATTCTCCCCAAACTGCCTTTTATAAGGTCACACCTAAAGAATTAACATGTAACTAGAATGGTGCAAAAGCACCACATGCAGCACAAATGATTCCCTGTGCCCAGTCCTAATTTATTCTCAACTGCTGGGTTGTCCCATACTACACTAGTGCTGGTGCAGAATTGTTTCAGGTACCCCAAAACCCACACCCTGCTTCAATGTCAACCCATGCAGCACTGCCTCTCCCACTCATTCACTGATGACAAGCAAAAAAGGGCTGAGTGATATTGGTCAGAACTACATGAAGTTGCTTACACTGGCACTAAACCAGACCAGACTGATATGTCTCCCGTTATTTAGCTCTGCAGAAGATAAGCTACCCAAAGAGAATTTGGTGCAAGTGTCTAGATGGACAAAATATGTTCCATTTTGTGGTGAAATTTCCACACAGTATGTTTCTTCCAAGTAAATCTGATCAGCAACATTTGCTCTCATCAATATATTTTAGAGAATTCTGAAGAAGATAACTGGCATCTAAGCAAAAATATAAGGAACATGACAAAGGAAGAATGTGTTGGAAATGGGTTAGTTCAGGTCTCAGCATTTCACATCAAGGATGTAGAATAACTGAATTCCTATTTTTAATTATAGTCCTATGTAGCACTATCACTTGACTCAACTCTAGAATGAGAAAATAAATTTAAAAAAAAAACCCAACCAAGACACAAACATAAAATGTAGCTTAGCAGGAAAGAAAAGAAATAACTGCATTGTTTTGTTTTTATTGTTTTCTCTAGGCTGAGTATTCTGGTGTTATGATTGAGGAATCCAATAGGAAATCATGCAAACAGGAGAAAACCCAAATTACAGCAGATTTTAGATTGGAATCAACATTTAACTGTTATCTTCCTTAGCAGTGCATGAATGATATTCTGAGGTGGTGAGTGAAATTAAGACTTGAGGTAAAACATGTAATGTCACTACAATGTACAGTGTGATTCTGGACCTATCACACATAGGAACCACTGCTAGAAGGGAATTCCCAATGCTTAGTTGAAACGTTGAACAGACAATTAAAGACTCGAGAATCTTCACAGATTCCAAAATAATTTAATTAATTTGGAAAATGATCCTCTCATCTAATAATTTTCATATGATACATTTTGTTTAATTAAAAAAATATGGGAGGTCCTATGGCAACTACAACATAACAGGCTTGTTTCTCTCGGGCACATTAAAGGAGAAACTCACTCCTCAAGTCACATATGCTCTATTGTAAACTTCCAATTTTGCTCAAACAGATGGGGTGGCTGAATTACAATGGAATCATTTATGTGTAAGGGAAACTGCAATTTCTTCTTCAGTCCATGTTTTATCTGCCATGCTAATTGATGCTGGGTCTCTTGACAACAAACTTAGCATGTTAAATGAATGACCTCTCCATGCTTCTTGGAAAGTGGGGGAGCAAATCTAAACACACTTTGCCTTGCCATTTTTCAGTAAGAGACAAACCCAGTCATCTTTTGGAAGGAAGCTAAGAACTTGAAATAATAGTGTAACTAAGAGTCCCTGTATTATTGACATTTGCAGTTGGACATCATGTCAGCTTTACTAACCCTGGAACATTTCTGCATATGATGGCTTCAGCTACAGTTAACACTTTCCTGCAACTAAGGGTCCTGAGGAGCTTTTAAAGAAATGCCTCTTAAAAGAGAAATTATTAATTTCAACTGTACATAATTTTGTTACGCTACTTTGCTATTTTTAAGGTCTTTTAATGACAAGCATTCAACTTCCTTACCCTCCCTGAAAATTCAATACACAGGCAACAGAGGAAGATATAGCAAGTAAGAGTTAAGTTGCTATAAACTGGGTATGTATTGAACCATTAAGTTAACTTCTGGATATAAATATAATTATCAGCATGTATTCAAGCCAAGAGAGTCAGGGACATAAGGATGTCCTTTGCTAATGCCAACACAGATTACAGAAAACTACAAGGAAAATTACTACATAACTGAAGAAAGGCCCAAGGACACAGTGGTTTTCCAAGTGAGAATAAAAATGCAGTGGCTCATGAAACCTAGCTCAGAAAAAGAAAAGCAGAAATACATACAAATTTTAAGTAGGAAAAATATACTGAGAATTATTAATCTGGATAAATTACTTCTACCAAAATAATAGAGGAAAAATACAATAGAATTGCAGCCTTGTTCATTCTTTTCTTGTGAATGTATTTTAAATTATTCATTTTTAAGGTTCAAAAATAGTACTTGCACAATTTCATTGTTACACCAGGAACAAAGCCAAGCCTCTTCCTACTCTGATGACTACTACATAGATTCCAATCTTTCCTTTTTAGTGCAACCTACATTGCTTGCAAACTGTTTCAGTGAAAGTGACAAAGATGAATGAATGGATAATTAAGTTAATAATTTATGAAGGACTAGATTCTCTTTGTATTAAAATCAACAGCAAAGTTGTTTTATCAGATCATAAAGAAAGATACACACATCTAAAATTGAAATACAACTCTTATCAATGGTAAACAAGAATATTCTGGAAATCCAGTGATAACACAATGAAAAATTAATGACAAATCCTTAGAATGGATTTTCTAAGCTGATTCAGTGAAGATTAGGATCTCAAGGTTTTCCATTGCCATAGCTAAACTTTAGGATCTAATAACACAGAAATTTATATTTAGATAACTTCTAAAATTGGACTAAAACTATTTCCAATCCTGAGCTACCCATTAGTTAAATACTGTGTAGATGTTACAGCTCCAAGATCACAGATGCCTTGATTGTGCACATAATGATTTACAGAATTCAGATATTCATCAGAAATTTCTATTTAAGGTGAAGAAGTGAAGAAGTGCCTTTCAGGACTAAAAAAAACCCCAAATAAAAACCAAAACAAAAAAAACCCACAGCTTTGAGTTTCCAAAAAAAGACACTCTTGAACTCCAGAACTAAAAACTAGATTGTAGAGCCTCTCCTATGAAAGACCCACACACATGACTGAGGGTGAGTCAGTGACTTTTGGGGGACTGACAGCTAATGTCTTCCAGGGTGTGATAGCTCTGCGGGGGCGGTCTTGGGAGGCCCTTTTACTGGTCTGTGTATCACAGCAAAAAATGCTTGTAGCATAATGCACTCTGAATAACTCAATCTGAAAGTTAAGCTAACAGACTTGTTGGACAGTAGTAAATCACTGTCAAACAATGAGAGACACACTGATGGTTATAACTATTTTCTCTGTTGACACATCAATCTGTCTGTCATCTTATTCAGAAAAGAATCCATTACATTAATATGTTTCCACAGGCAATCTGAGACATTCTGATTTTAATCTAATCAGAGTGGTTATTTTTGTAAATATCAATTTTAGCTTGCTTAAATTTCTTTGTACAAGAAATGAAATTTTAGTAAAAGAAATGAAACATGTAGAGCTGAAAAGAACTAAATATTACTGTGGCTAAATTAGATTTATTTATTTTTTTAAGTAATACTGCTTCTGGAGAAGGCAATACTGTATAAAACAGAAATGAAGCTGCTACAAATGTTACCTTCCTAAAACCCAGAACATTCTCATTCAGGAGAATATAGATGGACCAGATATTTCAGGTACATTAAAAATCCACAGGAGTCTTTCTTTGCTCCTTTATCAAACAGAATTAGCTGATACGTATTTTTTTCAATCAGATACAAACTAATGCTCCATCAAATACCACAACTCAAAAAGACTCCATCCTACTGAATCAATGGAGCTGCCCCATAGGTCTGGATGGAGATGAAAATCATGGAGGGCTGAGAGACAGGCTCCTTGAACTCATTTCTAACACCTAATGCCACACATTTAGCACAGAGGCTCTTTGTTTTTAATTTCACACCGCATTTTGGGGAGGAATTTGATTCAGACAACCATCAGAACACATGACAAATCTGAACAACATCTGCAAGAATTCAACCTTTTGCATCCTCAGAAAAGAGCAAAGTGTTTCACGGTATTTCACCTTTACCGTGGAGGTTTCCTCTGGTACAGACAAAATCAAACCAAACCCACCTGAAATGAGCTTTTTCCTCTGAAGTTTTATTCATGGTCTTTATATTTTCAGCCTAATACTGCTCTCTGAAGATCACTATAGTGTCCAGTCAAGTGTAACTCATTTCCTTTCTAGTCCAGAAATATAAAAGTACTCTTCCCTAATTCAGTCCACGTGGCTAGAACTTGAAAATTGTCTTAATGACATTAATGTAATTGTTTTCAGCTTTTTGAATATTTTCTTTAATGACAAGGAAAGGAGAGGACAGTCACAAGCTAGAAAGAGTATCCTGGGCCAAAGAAGGCAAGCAGAAATTATTGTTTTCAATAGATTGGATCACACAGGTAACTTTTGCCATTATTATGTATGTTCTTCAGCTGTGTCGAGAGAAGACAGCATTAAATTATACAATGCCAGATGTGTAGAAATTATAATTTCCTAATATTATTCTCTAAGTAGCTTCTCTGAAACATTAGAAAGGTTATCTACCTTAAAATAAAATCATGTTTCTCAATATGTCAATACAGTGTTGGCCCCGGCTTAGAATTTTCATAGACTCCTGGAAGGCCATGGTGAAAATCTATGGCAATTGCTTGCAGAATAAAAATGTCTTACTGACTCGTATATCACTTGTTGTGAAACCTGTCTAGATATCAGGAAGCTCAGGAAATCATGAAAGTTGCATATGAATACTGGCAGATGTAATAATGTAAAGTTTAAGGCTCAAGCAGGACAAAGAATTCTTATTTGTCAATAGTCCATGGTCTATAACTTATTTACCTCCACATATACTTTTATCTTTGTGTAAATATGTCTTCTATCAGGGCTGTGTCTTGCTTTATGTTAAAACTCAGTACAAAATGCTTGATGTGAATATTGAGATACCATTGCTTCCATGCTAGGCAGTCGAGACAGAGAATGCATAGTTTTTTCCTTTTTTAACCTAGAGGTGACCTGCCACTGGAATGCAGTTGCCTCTTTCATCATCATTACTCCATAAAAACACTAATAGCACTATGTCATGCAACATTTAAAAAAAGGAAAAAAATAAAAGAAAGAAAAGATGACCGAACACAACCCCCCCTCACAGAGCAGTAATTGGATTATTACTTAGAAAATAAAGGGAATTTTCTTTTATGGCTCGGAGGTGGAAACAAATGTAACAAATAATGAGAAAGATCTGGGAGCATGTTTTTCCAATGAGACAGTGCTACAGACTGCAGCCAAGCAGTACTGGCATGAACCTGGGCACTACAGGGAGAGTCACGCAGAAGGGCAAAGCTCATGTGCAGACACTGCTTTGCCCACTTAGAAGAGGCTGGAGCATACGGCATTTTTCAGAAGCTTAAACTCTGCCCACAAACACTTGCTTTAGGTGAGACACTGAAACAGAACAGAAAGCCTTACACTTGCTTCAGTCCATGCTGAAAATCTTATAAAAAATTTGCTACTTATTTAACATTGCTGAGTAACCAGAACCACTATTATTTTACTTGTACTGGTGCGGCTTGTAGGCACTGGGCGTGGAGGAGGCTCTCTGTGCTGACAAACAGAAAACAGAAGCAGTAAGTGAGCTTTGATTCCAACTGTGACTACACAAAAACACAGACAGTGAGGGACATTTAAGGAAATACCAAGGCACTATTAATCAGCATGACAGGCAACAAGCATAGCACATCGGCAGCTGTTTCCTTGAGACATCTCAAGGAGTTCACCCTGCGAGGTTTCAGGCGCCACGTACCCCGGTGGATGCAGGGTCTTTTGTCCCCGAACGTTAGCCCCGTAGGATGTTGGAGGGAAATGAGCATGGTTCTTCAAAGGGGAACTACTAAAATCCACTAAAAATAACAGAGTGAGCTCAACTGCCATACAGTTCCAGAAATTTATGGCCATGCTAACAAAACTACAGCAGTTAATAGTTGTTAGAGAGAGAGGATATATGACTCTATACACTTTATTAATTGGAATTTCTGCAAACCTGAGACAGAGTGAGTTATTTCTTTTGCAGTATTTCCTCACAGTTATTTGGGATTTTCAAACTCCCCACAGGCTTAAAGAGATCTCAAGAGAAGCATAAAATTATTGAATTAGTTTTTAGATATGGTAAGCCTTTTAGCTCACATTAAAGCAATGGCAAATGAGGTACATCACATCTCTAAAAAGCAGATTACCCATTCAGGATCAAAATAAAACTATATCAGACATAAGAATTTTAAAAATTCAAAATGTATGAATAACTAAATAATTTGGTAAATTCAACGTCTTTTCATCAGCTAAAAAAATTCCACATCACAGATCAATATAAATGCCACTGGAAAAGATAACAATAATTGCATGTCATTTTCAGATGGGGGGGGGGGGTAAATAATACAAACCACCACAGGAACCCAAAATAGACTTAATTTTTCAATTCGTAGGGTTCTTTCCACTGAGGGCAAAATGGACTCTATATGAATTATTCTTTTTGTTCTATTTGTGTTAATCTTACATTTCAATTTAAATTAAGACTTGTTTCAGAACTTGTTCAGTTCTAGTGTAGTGAAAGAAGACAAATTTTTCTGATCCAGTTCTGCAGATAATGATTTAGCATTCAAAAAAGCACCTTTACAGACCAACTCATTCTGCTGCATTTTTTAACTTTTGTAAACAGATTGCAGAGAAGGAGCCAATGCAGATCTGGACATCTTGTATGTCATCAGGCACAGCTTTTGAGTTTTTTATTGCATAAGGGATGGATTTCTGACAACACATTTTAAAAATTGCTTCTTATCCAAAAAACGACAGGCAAGAAAATTACTCATGAAGAATAATCTTTGTTCAGTAAGTGTAGTTCCCCCTGTTCTGTGCAATGGCTAAGTTGGCTATGCGTGTGGAATACCATACGGATCGCAGAGGACAAAATCTACTCAAGACTGTATGTTGGAGTGTGTTTCCACAGCAGTTCATGGCTTCCGCTCCAGCCCTGGGCTGGAAGGAGCAGAGACAACTGAGCCTTCCACACCCAGGGGGCTGTAACTGCCAAACCTCTCTGTATAGGAATGAACTCAGATCTTTTAGATATCTACCACTGAACAACATAGTCTAATGAAAACTTGCATTTTATGGGTTTTTCGGTGGTAGTTATGACAGCTATACAGATTATGATAGCTATATAGGATTTTAAAGAAAGTTGTTAGTTATTCAACAGTAGTTATTAAAGGAAATACTCATGAAAGAGGATTTTTTGATTTTTTTTAAAATATCAACTCTATCTGAGGATCTGGAAATGTTTGGTAGAAGTGGTCAATGATCATAAAAGCAAAGAGTGAACAGTGTATCAAGGTTTGGTATTAAGATATTTATAAATGGAGTGACACTTGTATCAAAAAACCTATGTTTTCATAAGAAAAAGCACATCCTACTCATACATGTTACACAACTTTAAATTAATGTCATCAGCTGCATCAAGGGAATTAAACTTCCACTAGGCAGATCCAAAGCAACTGTATTCAGTGCACAGGTGTAATCAAGAAATAAATATTAATGCAGAGTGATATAGGAGAAAGATGAAGCTATTGTGCTGAGAAATGTATGCTATTTCATAAAAAACTTCGGTTTTTATCTCTAGTAATCGTCTCAAAAAGATGTAAAAATTTTTAGGAGCCTTTAAAAATTCTTATTTGAGAATCTGAAAAGCCTGGGAATTCTACTTCATAAAGCTATGAATAGGATAACTCATATAAAACTCACAGGATACGCAGCCTTTCTTCCTGTGCATACAAGAGCATATCTGAAGAACACCCAAACACCAGGTCGTTCCTCTCCACTAAGTGCGTGGTGTTGCCTACATCACCTGCACTACGTATTCAGTATCTCTCTTCATCTGGATTTCCCAAACAGAAACCCTGTCTCATTTTCCTTCTGCATAATAACATATTATTCAAAGTCCTCAGCAGACAATTTTTGGGAACACTAGTCAGCCACAGTGCAGTGACAGCACCCATTTCTCCCTGTATTTTCCTTTCCTTTTTGTTGTCTTTGAACCTCAAGGGACTCTACAGTCACTGTAATGTGTCAATCTGAGTGTGGCCACTTTCCTTCAGCCTTCACGCACAGTCTCAGACACCCAGCAATCTTTTCCTCTAGCAGCTTTCCTTCTCTCTGAAACAGTAATATCACATACATTGTGACTCCTTTAAGTACTGCTAGTACTACTGATCACACCACCTCAACTATTTGTGTAAAACTTGCTGCCCTTTTCTTGAATGTTAGAGTAGTAGCAAAATGGATTTCCAGAGAACAGTGTTCTAACTTCATCCTACCCATTTGCCTTTCAGCCTTTGCGTTGCCTTTAATCTGTTTAATAAATTAATTCATATCTGATGGTCAAGACCTCTCATCCAGGCAAAACCAGAGGTTCTCTCTGTTCTGATCTTTTGTAAATTCTGTGTCTCTGCTGTTATCTCTTCCCTTCATCTCATATTGCACAACTCTTAGATATTTGTTCTTTATATTACTTGACATTCTTTCTACTATAGATACCATGCAAAAAAAATCTATCTTCTAATTAAAAAATAAACACAGTCTTTGAAATATAGTTAACTAGAAATCATCTAAATAGAACTTGAGTCATACAGTGAAAAAAACACCAAACCAGTTTCAAACCATGCACGGTATCTGTTACATCTATGCCAAAAAGAACTGTTTGCTGAACACAAAATGAACTTGTTTTCCAAAAAATTCTAGTTAGCTTTAGCTCATAACATTAGCTGAGACGATTAGGCCTATGAAATCTCAATTTTCCCAGTCCATTGGGAATAGTAGAAAATAGTACACAACAAAATAAGAAAACCAGCCTTGTTTTACTTAAAAAACCCTAACACTATGTCAACATCCTCTTCCAGTGATTGATGGAGTAATATGGAAGTACACAAAAATACCAGTTTTGCTGTCATTTAGAAAAACAAACACACTGAATTCAAGCAAAGAAACAATTGTACAGATAGAAAATACACTGACTAGGCATGAACACAGTACAGTACGTAAAAGTATGGAGAAGTACAAAGATAGCAATGGTGCTCTGTTAGCTGCCTGACTAATCAGGAACAAAGTGCTGACAGCTCTAGTAATGGAAAAATGCAGAAGTCATAGCTGAAAATCCCACAGGGCTTTTTAGGCCCTCCCTTCTATGATTGTCTTGTTGATAAAGATGTACAAGCTCCCATGAACTGGGGACACATCTCAGGTCACGGCTTTTGCACAGTGCAGATGAATCACAGAGTGCTAGAAGGGCCTTGGCAGGCAGGCTGCAAGAGTTTTAGGGACAAGCATTACGCCCTAGACCACTCCATCTCATATAGGGTGCACATCTAATGCACTGTGAAGTGTCTTCAGGGATTAAGGTGTAGGCTCAAGCAGGATTATTCAGCAAGAGGAGTTTTTAATAAAGTAGCCCTTAGGAAGCATGGAAAAGACTATGATGAACAAACCCCAGAACAGTTTTCAGCCTTTTTAAAGAAACTAAAATTAACTGTTGAAATTCACAACATACATCTGATCTATTACAAAAAAATCTTAGAGAATTTTCAACCTCTTACGAATCTGTCGTCTAAGTTTCACAGCTTGTTTACTAAAATGCATTACTTCAGAACGCCAAAAGCTACGCAAACAGACGCATGAATTCTTAAAAGCTATTACAAATACCTGCATTGGTCACAGCCTGGACAAGCATGAGCAAACCTACACAATGGTCATGGCTAAAGATGGCAATTGCTGATTTGGTAATCACATGGACTCTTCTGTTTTGGAAGCCATCCATATGATTTAATATACTTTCCCCGTATTTTCTATGCTGTCACATTCTTATTTTACTCTTGCCAGGTCAGGAGAGTGTTTGAGCTCTTTCCTGATTAACTTCATGGTTAATGTTTGCTTAAGTTCCAAAATGAGTGTGTAGTTCTGCAGAAGTATGAATCTTCCCCGAGTACCACAACGGTCTTGAATGGTTTTGTTACTGGAGAGAACACATAACCTAGAAGGAATAAGGTCTGTAAAGAACACAGCAGGATTATAAACTCAAAGAAGTCTCTGGAAGAGAACGGGAACAGTCCACGAACTCTATTTGACTTGAATGATAGTATGAGTTAGGGGAGAGTTATGAAGCAAGGCAGGTAAAATCAGAAGGAGATACTATTTTGGACAAAGGCAGGGGAGATATCAACTGTGAGAGGCTGACAGTGAAAAGGATCTTGTGCTGAGGACTCAGGTTGTCAGACTCCCAAGTTAGCTTAAAGGTCACCTCTGAAAGATAGCATTTCAAAGGGCAAATATTATAAGGTTGCCCTCTCTGCTCCTACAGCTGAATTAAACCTCCAAGAGCTCGACTTTGAAGGATAGCACTCTAGAGTTTTTCCTGAACTGGCCCCTTCTCTTGCATCATTTTTCTATGTTAGAAGACAACACTTTATATATTTGCTTCAAGATCAGCAACGCAAAGAGCAAGATTACATACAACTGTAAAGAACATATGCATTTATCATGATGACTATCTACTACAGAATGCCATGTCAAGAAAATTAGGTGGATGAGGCTTTTTGTGAGATACTGGTAGAATCCCTAAAACCAAGTCTGCCAAAACATGGACATTTTACATATTTGGATGATTTGGACAAGAAATAAAATAAAACAAAACACCAATTGGCCTGTAAATTCTGAGAAAGCATCAATGACAGCTTTTGTGACTGAAGGAAACTGCTACAAGAAATGCCCTTATAGTCTGTAGCAAGAGACTTGCTGAGAATGGGAGGGTATGAGGCGAACTGAATGAGACCAAAGAGTTCAGACCCTTAAAAAAAAAGGAAAAAGAAAACCACCAAAATAAAACCTGTGGATTTTAAACAGGCAGCTGAAATGGTGAATTCACTAAATGTGAATTGCTCACTGATCTCACACGGAAAGCAGAAATTAGGTCAGATAGTTAAAGGAATGCATAAAAGGCTAACATGGGATTAATCTCAGAAGGGCACAGACGCAAGCAGCAAGAAACATTAACATTATTAAAGGAAAAATCAAGAAGTCATGCTATAAGCACATCAGCAGTAGGAAAATGTGGTTCAGTAGTTCAATAGCATTATCAACAAATGACAATGTGCAGACTAAAGTTTTCAATGCACGTGTGCCCACCTTCACACACAGGCCATCATGTAGGTGACCATCACTAGGATTAATCTCAGCCTAGAATAGAGAAAAAGCAGGTCGGAAAGCACTCATTGAGCTAGACATTTCCAAATTGCTGGGACACAAACAGCCAGCTGGTTAACTGTTCACAGGGTCTCAGGACAAGTTCTTAGAGGACTGAGAAAGGGCAAGGTACTGAAAACCTGACAATCAACACATATTGCCTAGAAACAAACAGGAAATGGAAAGCAGAGCTGGAAATTGCAGTCAGATTCATTCAGGGGTACTTAATTAAAAACATTACTTGTAAATACTGGTAATAAGGAAATAAGAGTCAACAAACACTGCTTTGCAAAAGCAGTGTGAAGCAAAGCCACTAATTTAATTTCACATAGCATATCTTGACTGCATGTGACTCAAAAAAAGGAAGAAAATTGAAAAATCTCGGAAGGGTTTGACTTCAGAGATTTGTAAACAATTCTTCCATTTCTAAAGAAGCGTCTTCAAAAACCTAAATGCTCTCTTAGGAAGACAAAAGTGCTTTAGCTGAGCATTAGAGACGCATATCTACAGGATGACAGACAACGTGGCAGGGACTTCACGGCAAGCACTCCACATGGGAAAAGAACAGCACTGTGCAGAGACATGTAACGGTCTTGAAAACGGTGTCTTGTCTTTTCAACATTAACTTTTACCATGAGCCGAAACTCCTTTTGCATTCAAGACCATATAATTTTAAACGTTCTTTAGCATAAACTTAAGCACATTTTACATTGTAAAGTGACAAAACAGAAATGACATTTAACTGTCAGGAAGTTGTCCTCCTAGTCCAAAACATTTTTCTAATTGTAAAGTCTCCTTTTGACACTGATATAGTCTCAATATATTTCTAATTTTAGTTTTAATGCTGCTGTAAAAGAAAGCCAGGGAAAGATCCTGGTCCAGCAGAGTGTTTTCTGGTAAGCAAATCTTTACTGAGTGAAACATTTCGTAAGTGATCAGGAGATCATAGATTTTCTCCTCCAAGGTAAAACCCTTCCCTACTCCAAATTTCCTATGAACAGCATGATCACTGCCTATTTCTTCTTCTCACATTTCAATCACAAATTCCATTCTGCACATTTGAAAATACTCCTAATTCTTTTCCTAAGGAAAAGAGTATTTCTCTTAAACAGCTCCTGCCTTGCACTAATCATCTGGCTTCATATCTCTTATCTTTCCACGCTATCTGGAAGGATGTTTAGCCTTTAAAAGCAGCGTGGGGAGATTTTTAATTCTCTTTTGAAATACCTGGCACTCAGCAACATAAGGTGAAAGAAATTGAATTCTGTGGAATATCATTTGGCGTTGATACAATGTACCCTACATTGTTCGCTAACTCTAAATTGAAATCAGTTTTATCTGAGACCCTTTCTCCAAAGAGGATGAACTGTAGAGAAGATATCCTCTTTCTATGTTTTCTCACAAGTTTAGTCACCGATCCCTGAATATTTGTCCTCCCCATCTCAGGATATAAATGGCTTTGTTATCAACCCTCAGAGTTTCTGACCTTGCCATTTTTCTGAAATAATAGCATAAGGTAGTGGAATTTTCTTTCAAATGAAATGTTTACTCTATAAACCTGTAACTGCTATATTGCATTATATTTTTATGTTTATTGTTATGAAATGATGTTATTCGTAAGTATAATTCTGTAATAAAAAGAAAACAAAGATTGATGCTGAAAGAGAATGAAATTTCAGAACATGCTATAAAATTAATCTAATACTGGAAAATCATAAAAAAGTGCAATTACTCTATTTACAGGTGAAAAGGAAAAACAATTGCATGCATAAAAATAAAAGCTTTATTGTTATAGTAAGAAGCTTATGAATATCAAAATGATAGTGAAATCCTCTTACAAAAAAGGGGTTAATCTTAATTGTGCATCAGTTTTGACTATAACAGGGACTTTATGTTAATGCTATAAAACCTCTTTCTTTACTCAAAAATACCTTTGCATAATGAATGTTGCAGCCACTGCAGAAGTTGCCTGAGTCTCTTCACACAAATCCCACTGCAGTCAACTTCAACTCCTTTTGTTCTGCAAAGCTGACACTCATAGTACCCTCCTTGATGCCACTCTGAAAATACCAATTGGTACCACAGGCTCAAATATTGATGAAGGAAGGAGGAATTTTAAAATTTATGTAGTAAATATTTTTATAGCCTTCAGAAGTATCAAAGGAGGATGCAAAAAAAGACACTTCAGTACGGGGATGCCTGAAACCACAGACTATTACATGCCAGGGATGGAAGGTAGAAGGAGCAATTCTGACTACTGATTTATCATAGGATAACTCCTAAGACATCTGGGAAGCTCAGGGGCTAGAGATTATCCAGTGAACAGTTTAAAAGTATTTAAAAAATACAGTACACAAGCAACATTAATGTTCAATGTTCCAGCAATCCTTTCAGGTTTGGGCATTTTCTTGTTAGAGGAGCTACTTTGGGAAAGGTTCAAGTAAACACTGGTTGCAGTTTACTAGACAATGAATAAAATCCACCTGTGATTTTACACCATTATCCTCAAAGACAAAGAAAATGCCTCTGTGTGACACAATATTCAGAATCAAGGAAACAGACAGATTTGGCAAGATGTGAAATCATAGAGGCATGCACGTACAAAGTCAAAGTTGATTTATGAATCACATCCCTCCTCACTGTAGTGTACTTCCACAGCTTAAAATAATGATAAAAAGATAAGGATAAAGACCAGACTACACAAGGCTCCTCAGCTTTACCCTCATGCCCATGTATAGTATAAGGGGAAAAAGACTTCTCTGCTGAACTCATTGAGGTTGGGTACCCACATCCAAATGCCCACCAACCACTACTGAAGTTTGCAACAACAAAGTGGCTGTTGCTATAGCCAAGGAATTAAGTTGTATGGGAAGATCACAGGTCATCCACCAAAGTCAGACACTAAATCCTCCTTTTGGAATTTAATGTGCATAAAGATAAGAAGGCACCATATTAAAAAACGGAAAAAGCCTGGGGAAAGAGCTACTTCCTGAACTATAGTAATTAAAAGCCTTGACATATCTATGAAAGAAAGGAATGGATATTCTTTATTATACTGTAAGCAAGGCAAATGGCAGATTGATATCCCTTGGCACAGGAATACGCTACTAAATATTTGAAGACAAGCTGTGACTTCAAATATCACATCCAACTGCAACTTCAATTTTTTTTTTTTTTTTTGCAGAAAAAGCAACTCATGCTGAGGAAGATACGGCTTATTTGAAACTTATTTACTGTCATAACAGATGGTGAAGACTAGAGAGAATATAAATGAAAAATATGGGGGCCCAATAAATGTCAAGGCTCCCAACTTGGTTTGTAAAATTAAAAGAAAAAAAAAAGAAAGAAGCTATATCTATGCAAGATACAAAAACTTAACAGAATAGATTAGCTTTTTAACATCTTGGAAATAACCATTTTTCTGCCCACACAATGTGAGATTAAAAATTGTACTGATGTTACAGTCATACCCAACCTGAAAAATTATACAGCATTATCTACACAGACTCACCATTATTCAAAGCTTCCTTCCAGGTATTTTTCCCCAAACCTCTAGTGGACCATGAACATTTTATCAGTTACATCTAGGATAGTCAAATAGTTGCCTGTGAACCCATATGGCAGGGTAGAAGGTTTTTGGCTGTGTTTGCAACCTTAGGATCCTCGGCTTCAGGAAGCAGGTCAGAACTAGAGCCAGAGCTACAGACCCTGGGCATTCTCTTGACTGAGACTTTTCAATCCTAAGAGTCTCATTTCTAAGCAAAACAAAACTTGAGAGTAGCAAAATCTTCTGCAAACCAGAATTAATTCTTTATGTTCAGCCCTAACACTCACCTTAACCCCTTAAATTCAGAGAGAACTGAGGATTCTTGGGACACCTGGCATCCTATAAAACTGCACTTTGCTCCTCTTCACAGAGCAGGATGCTTGCATAAGGCATCCTGCCTTATTTTCTGAGGTATGCATATGAAATAGGAACCAACGAAGAATGAACCATATCTATTCACTTATGAAAGGAAAGTGCATTTCCACTGTTACTGAACCATTATTATCTTGGCAATGCTTTTGATACAGAGACCAAACAAAATTAAGGCAAAACTAAAACAAAGTGAAAATTATATTCACAGAAATCTGAAACAAATTTTCAACATAAACTTCTGCAAGTGGAGGCAGAGCAAGTATACCTCCATGGAAAGCAAAGCCTTCACAGTTATGCTGTGCAATGTATTAACACTGTAGTTCATATAAGAGTACAAAGCCAGCAGCAAAATTAAGAGACATTATTCCATATTTAGCTTCTCTGTTACTGTTTTGTATTTTCTAGTCCTCTAGCTGATATATCATGTTAATGCAATAGCTCTTTCACTAAAATCCTTCACAGCTAATTTTGCTTTAAATCTAGTAATGAATTTCAGAACATGGTAAGAAACGGAATATTAAATACCTTATAATGTCACAAAGAAAAAGAAACCCACAAGTATATTTTATTATATAGTTTTTCTTAATGAAAAACAAGGAAACATACATGAAGTATTTAGGTTTTTCGTGCTGCTACCTTTTATGTTTTCTGTGCATTGTATTTGAATGCTGTCCTCTTGATTATATTCTCTGAAATACTTGTTTGAAGTAAGATACTTTATTTTAATAAGTGGAACAAAGCTTTGAATAGCTCGGTTCAAAAAACAGTTTTAAATGAAAGGAGCTGTTGCTAAGCACAGGGATCTTTGCCAAATACTTTTTAAATGGTTTATTGTGCCCTAGCAATCCTGAGATTAAAAACATCTCTTGAATTACAATGACACATCAAAAAATAAAATTAATGTGAGGGTTTTCATTACAAGAATTGAGCCTCTGTGTGTTATTCTTTCCATTAGATAAGAAAGAAACATACTGTGGTACATTGTTTTTGCTGTCAGAGTGAGCTTTTAGGCAAATATACAATATCACACTATATCCCTCATGGATTCAATCACGTACTGTACAAGTTCTTCTATTAATTTAACTTAATGCTGTGGATTTAAGGGATAGACTGTATGTTTTCACATATTTTTTCTGTACTGGGGATGAGTTATTTTTAGACTCCATAAGTCTTCATCAAAATCAGAAGATTGCATTGCCTCAAATGACTACAATATGAATAATAGTATTGCCTCACTCTGCAATAAACATTTAATTTTCCACAGTTCTTGCAACAGTTACAAAACAATTGTTTTGCCAGGCTCTTATGTTGCAACACTGCAGAGCATATAGATCTCACTGTCAATGAGAAAGCTGAATGCAGAGAGCTAGACATTTTAAAGAAAAACAAAATCAATAGCATTTCCTAGCTAATAAAGATGTCTCAACAACGTTAGCCTCATAGTACACAAATTATGATTTAGAATAGGGAAAAAGGAAGTCGCAAAGACAGAGAAAAAAACCTGCTAATTGATTATAAACCAAACGATTTCCACATCCTGAAATCCTATTTTAGTTTCTATCTGGGGGGCAGCAAATATATGATAAAGACATAGCTCCAGATATCTCAAGCTGGATGTGAAAGTAGGGGCACATGGTTTGGTGGGATTGTTCTTGAAATCACTCACTCTTTCATAAGATACCAGTGAAAGACAGCACATGTACCTTGCTAGGTAACAGACGTACATGAGTACTGTACAGCTTTAACTCACAGGGTCTATTTGTCAAAATACACTTTCCTGCTTTATTTTACAAGGACAAATAAAATAATTCGTCAGTGTACATATTAAAACTGAGCAAAACCCAAACGAGGCAAATTGGAAGATAAAAACACACCAGCAATTGGAACAAGTGTGTCAAATGGCATTTGTTTTGCTACTCACATAGACAACACCTCAAGTTACTCAAATAATAAATGCAAACATTTCTAACTCAAAAATCATGGTGAAATCCTGACACTTTCCTATCTTGTATATGTTGATGGATAAGCATTATAAAGATAATCTATTCAGGTATTTATTAACCCTAGAACATGTATCTCAAAGCATTTCTGTATTTTAGCAGTTGTCCCCCAGAGTGACACTTCTTTTAACAGAATTCAAACGTACAGGTAGACAGCTCCACACACCACCCCACACCCCAAACTTAAAAAGGAGCTATATGAATAAAAGTAAGAGCTGTATATCAAAAGGAAAACCGAGGTCACTTTCTCAAGTGGCCCATAGATTCTTTCAGCGACAGCAACAAAAAGGTAAATGCGAGCTCAACATATCTGAACCAAAATACTTGCATTAGCAGATCATGGCTTAAACAACAGACATCACTTCAGGCATGACACCTTTTCTTCACTGCACCTTCTTTGTGCATTGTAAACTACTCAGAATAACCTTCTACCAGAGTTTGCCTACAGTTTAGTACAACAGGTTCTCCTTTCAAAAAAAATGAGGAATTTCATATTAAAACTCCCTCACCTAGCATTGCACAACCTGTGCAACAACTGACATGGGTAAATATCACTCCGGGCCTGCAACTTGCAGAAGGTTGTTTCGCACTCCCAAAGGGCTACTCACAGGAGTGAATTTGATGTGCGTGCCATTTCAAAAGCAGATATTAAAGATGCTGTGTGTTGGTAAAGTTGAGAAATACAAGTACAAAGTTATATTTTTAAGACATTGTATATTCTAACTGGGGACACTCTATAGCTTAACTTTTCTCCTTCAGGACACCCCTGCTGAAGCCACTCATATGCATAACTGGGGTGATGAGGATTCTCACTGCCTTCAGTCACACAGGACTAGGATCCGTTTCTTCAGTTCCTCGAGCCCACTCATGTCAGGGGGAGTCCAAAAGCAATGAATGCCACTGGGAAAAATATTCCTAAACCAGCCCCATTTGATTCCCTGCTCTGATAGGAAATAAGAAATAAAACACTTTAAAAATGAATCAGATCCCTTCAACCTTTGCTGAAAGAAGGCCATCACAGTTTATAGCTCTGAAAAGGTGAAGAAGAAATATAAAAAAAGGTGAAAACAATTACAAAGCTTTACATGCCTCTTCAGGAAATATACTTTTCTGTTTTTCTTTGGTAATAGTACATAACTCCAGAGTTCTACAACACAAGGAAAAGACGCACTGTCACATAAAACATCCATCCACTAGGAAAAGCATTTACTGGTCTCAGAAGCCAGATATCACTGAACCCAAAACGCACCATTATTTGGACGAAGATGAAATGAACTGTGCTGACGTTCTAACCTGCAAAAGACACACTTCTCATTCCCAGTCAGTACGCAGTAACACTCATTAAAAGAAGTAAATTGTGGAGGCTTTTCACATTGGCACTGCAACTCACAGGCTATGGCAACTTCATTTATTCCTATTTAGTTCTGTGTATTCTTTTTATTCAGCATGAGACATATCACATAAAGTAAGTCTGAGCTAACAATGTTTGCTTTTCCTAAAAACCTTAACAATGTTAGTAATTAAGGCGTTTCTTTCATCATACTGATGAAAAAAGGAATTAACACAACTGAATAACCAGCAATTCTCATAATCAAATTTTCAATATTCTCCAAAGCACAATGTTTAATGTTTGAGTTTTCTTATGACAAGGATCAGACTGCAATCCTTCCAGGCATCGATGTATGTCTCAAGCTTACAAATAAAAAAATTACTGTGTTGAAAATAAATATTTTGAACTCATGATGCAAACGTTAAATATATTAGAAAAAAATCAAAGGCAGATTCAAAGAGTGAAGGTGACTCCATGCTGGTAATAGCAAACTGCCCATCCTCCAGTAGTAACCCAAGATGAATACTTCTTTTTAAACCGAAAGGAAAGCTTTTTGGGGAAAACTTATAAAAATGGAAAAAACGTGGAGTAACTGCAGAAATTATTTAATTGTGAGGAAGAGCTTTCTGCATAAATTGTCCTTCTTTCAGACAGCGTTAGTTTTTATTTTATTTCCTCAACTAGCATGATAGTTTCTTATTAGGGCACTTGGCTCAGAGCTTATTTTTAAAATTAAATTTCAGTTGTAATAAACTCTTGCATCAATTAAAGCAAGATATTATAGTGGTAGCTTGTAGATGATGTTATTTCAGTGAAGAAATGTCGTAAGTTTCAAGTTTAATGTTTCTGTAACGATGGCTCTGTTAGTTAATTGAAACAAGTACTGCAGAGACTTTTTCCTCTTTTGGCAGTTGCCGTTTTGGCTAACATTGGAGTGAAAAGTAAACACGCCAGGAGTCCAGGAACCTCCTTAAGCCCTTCTGTAAACCGAACGCTGAAATTTCAAAATTAATAATAAATTGAATTAGTTTTCAGAGCGTGTTTTTATCTTTTTCTTAATAAAACATTTTAACAGAGTAAATGAAGGCCAGATGGAAAGCTCGGGTGCGGGCAGGCGCAGGTGGGCACCTGGGGCACGGGCATCCCGTGCGGGCGGCAAGGAACCCCGCGGCACAGCGTACTGCTCACGTTAAACCGAGACCGCGTCGGGCTTCCCGTTTAAACGCCGAGCAGAGCGCTCTCGGTTCAAACGCCTTGGAGCCGAAGCCAGCTCTCGCGGCCGACACCTCCCGCAGCCCCGCAGGCAGCGGCACAAGCCACCCGCCGGCCAGGGCCGCTCCGCGGGGCTCCGCCGCCCGCTCGCTGCTGACGCTTTCAAAGGGGACGGGCGAGCCGGGGTGCGGAGCGCCCTGCCCCGCGCGGAGGGCCGAGTCCGCGGCGCCACCTGGCGGCGTGGGAAGGAGCCGCCGGGCCGAGTATCACCTATGGCCGGGCCAGGTATCGCCTGTGGATGGTAGTATATGGCTTACGGCCACGCGGGATACCACGTATAGCCTATGGCCAGGTCAAGTATCACCTCTGGCCAGGGTGGTTATTGCTTATGGCCAGCATTATATGGTGTATGGCCTATGGCTGGCTGTGGTCCCCAGGCGTGTTGTGGCAGGGCAGCCTCACACAGACCATACGCACAGCTGTGGCCAGGGAAGCATACCACAGGGCAGTGTGCCACCTGCCCATCTCATCTGAGGACCAGGTCAGGGATGCTTTGGGCTGTTTCACTGGGGAGTTCCTCTGCAGAAAGATGACTCTTACTGACCCTAACTGGATTTTGCTTCATACTAGACCACTTCTATTTTTGTTCTTCATATAATCTCTAGAAATATTTCTTCTTCAGTTAGCCTGGTGCAGTTATCCATATTTCAGTATTTCACGCCACATATGGCCTTTAGAGCCATCCCTTCCTGTCTCTTTTGTAGCATGATTCACTGTCCCACGATTTTGTACCAGACAGCAGTTGACATGACTACTAAGGACCTTCCTTCTAATTATTTCTAAGGCATTACACACAGCTTGTTTAATCTTTTAAAATAAAGTCTATAGTATTAGGTTAGCTCCAGAACATCAAAATACGCTGCTCAGCAAATACACAGGGAATAGACTGAGTATATTTCCTTTGAGTATGACAACTACAAGCACACTAGATACCCTGAGACAGTTAGCAGCCAATAGTTTACAAACAATGCATGTCTGCCTGTAAGTACACAAGTCTGTGTAACCATATATATGGTATTTACTATAAATTGCTCAACAGTATCAAAACTGCAAGTCATTAGTCCCTGATTTGAAGTGAAAATGCCATAATCATCATGGAAGTGACCTGTAAAGCAATTTACATTCTGCAAACAGTTGGCAAGAATTCTCTGGGAGTAAGATCACAAGACCCAGTTAAGTGTCTTCTTGCTTTTGAAGTGAACAATATAGGCTGCTTTTCTTTCTCTCACATGCAATAACAGATCCTTAACTTCCCCCTGCCTGTGCACAACCTTACAAAATAATGCACTGACTTTCTTTATTGTATGGCGTGGAAAATAAAGTCTGCACTGAGGGCATTACCACCGTCAAATAGGCTTGGGCAGGGAAACAATTTTACCATTGTTTGGGCAATTACAAGAAAATACACACTTAACAGCTCAACAAACCCAGAATATCCAGTTGCTTGAACAGTTAGTTCAGCAAAACAGAGCTCAGGCTGTTGTCTTAGTTCTGGCTGATGACTCCAAGCAATGTTAAAATTCCATGAGCCACAAGGCCTGAATCTGTTTATGGATTCCTGACCCTGTTCACAGGCTCTGTCCATGGAAAACCATCTTGAAAGTTTAAGATATTGTATTCTAGGAAAATATTTCAATCTGTTTTTCACATATGCTTTAAAACCCATGGAATTTTAAATAACTTTCTCACTGAACATGGAATTAAAACAAATCATACGTACTAAAAATTGCCAAAATTATCTTAAGTATTTCCCTTAACGCACAAAGCGATACAGCGTCCTTCTGCCAGCCTTTTTGTACACCCTTATTTCTTTGCTTTTCCTTAGATTCTTTCTACACTATTTACATACTCTTAACTAATGTGGTAGTTGCTTATCTGTCTGTACATCTTGTATAAATACTGCTGAATTTGGTTGCATGATCTCGTTTTTCATGGCCTGCCACTCCCCTGCAACACAGAAACCAAAGCGTGTGCTATCCCTTGACTGCATGGTCTTTTCTTCTTTCCAGACCATTGGTTTATAAAATGAACAAAATTGGGCCTAATACTGATCTCCTGTAGCACTCCACTAATCACTTTCCTCTTTCCCAAGCCACTACCCTCTCACAAATACCTCTGTCTTTGATGTCTCAGAAGATAATTTATCTCAGCTACAATAAAGTATCAAAATTACAGACCTTGCAGATTATTCTTTTGTGTTTTGCTCTATCAACAGATTTCCTAAATGCTAGGAAAATTATGTCTGTGGACCCAATTTACCTTGTTACTGCATAGGAATGATTTGTTAAACATAATCAACGTTTTGTGACTGCTTTTAACTGTAATATTCCAGGTGCCTCCACTGGGGCCTGGTGTAAAAATAAATGGAGTAGGAAAAAAAGTTAAACACAAAGATCACTCTGTGCACTCATTTACCAGAGCTCAGGTAGTATCACGTCTTAATGTTTCTCCAATATAGAACCCCTCCTCCCCCAAACCAAAAACCCAAACCAACCAAGGAACAATCAACAACATCTCTTACATCTATACAGAAACATGCAGGCATACAAATCTATGCATACTCATTTTTGTTGAGGAATCCATACCCTGACTCTAATTATAACAACAATATGTATGCCTGTTGTTCTACTGACAATACAGTAAGAGAATCACAGAATCTCCCAAGTCAGAAGGGACTGTTATTGAGTCGAACTCCTTGCTCCACACAGGGACGGCCAAGTCAGAGCATGGGACTGAGTGCATTGTCCAGATGCTTTTTGAACTGAGACAAGTTTTGGTCTACCTCTATTTCTACCCTTATTTTCCTTATTCCTCTAGTAAGTTCAGCAGTTTTTCAGTCCTACATACCCAGCTGTGTTCCCTGCAATCTGTTACTATCCAACACATTAGAAATGGGCCCATTTACAGTCTGGGCTGAAGGAAGGAGCTGAATGGGGTTTGCCCCACCATTATAGCACAGGCTGGTGGAGCAACATTTGTGGATTCTTGCTTCCCCCCCTATTACTGCCCATTCTGCAGGGCCCTTACTCACTCCTTAAATCAGTATGTACATCTGCCTTATTGCATAAACTGTTAAGTGGGTTGTTGTAAACCAACATATTTGAGATGTGCTGTTTCTGATGAGTATAAAAAGCAGATGATCCAGGAGAGAAACTCTGTGTGTTTTCCTTGCATACACAAGGTCTCATTTTCAGAAGCTTGTGCCCACCATGCTCCAACAGAAGACAGGATCTACAGTTCCAGTTCAACTTGTAGCTATGTTTATTTCTCCATCATTCTCCCAATCTTGCTTTCAGTTACTGCGATGTGCTCAGGCCACTTTCCCTTTTATCTAACTGCACATGGGTTTGGAAAAGGAGGAGCAAGTGAAAGTATTCCCTCTGCTCCCAATTCCTTATTTCCCACCTGTGGTGGCAGCATCTCAAGGAGAGCAGAAAGCTTTGTGTGTACTCTCTGAGGTCATCTCAGCTTTTTGCAGCAGAATACAGGACAAGAGAGAGACCACATTGGGAAAGGTTGCCCCAGCCAATACTATGCATTATAAAAGTGCATCAATAACCAAAACACACTTGCTTTCTGTTCCACCTACCCTGCATTTCAGTATTATTATTTCCCATGTCTGTGATCTGGCATAGTTCTTTGGGGAGTAACCAGGCATTATCCATAAGCATTCAACAGGATCATAGTTTCTATATTTTACATGTTGCACTGTCTTAAAGTGCAGTTTCTTCTATACCTCACTTCTTCACACTTAAGTCGTAGAGCAGTAGGTGAGCACACCACCTCATGGAGTAACAACTGTGAATCATGGGTAGAAGTAAAGATTTCAAATAATAAGTGAAGAACATCGATGGCAAGGTGTGCTCTGAGCTGATGACATCCTTTAGCTATAAAGCCAGAATAAAAGCAAAATAAAGTTTGAAGAAAAATAAAGGTTCTGGTTTACGTTTACTTCACGCTCACAAAATTCCTTCTTTCTTTCCTTGACTAGTCAGAGACATAAAGATTCTATTACAACAAAAGAATTTGTTCCAGACCCCATCAAATGTCAGAGGCGTTCTGATAGCTAAGTGCCAACACAAGATAAAGATTAATAATAGTGGCAGCAACCTCCTTTCCCAAGACTTCTATAAAGAAAAGGGACAGAGAATACCAATGCAGCCACATACACACTTGGCTGCTACCTTTTCATTCGTGTTGATTCCAGTGTAAGCCTTATCATGAATCCCTTGAATTGTCATCAAAATTCCTGTGGATTATAATGACACAATATCACCACTTCAACCTCCTTCCTTCAGAAAAGAAAAAAAAAAAAAAAGAAAAAAGAAAGGGGCCATGTCACAATGCAGAAATATTGTTTTGTATTCTGAACCAGTGACAC
The DNA here is from genome assembly GCA_022605575.1 of Laterallus jamaicensis coturniculus. Taxonomy (NCBI): domain Eukaryota; kingdom Metazoa; phylum Chordata; class Aves; order Gruiformes; family Rallidae; genus Laterallus; species Laterallus jamaicensis. The sequence goes on from JAKCOX010000057.1 coordinate 2,330,697, forward strand.
ACATTCCTGCAAACACAGAGACTATATGGACATTCCTCTCATGCATAAAAAGATCCTTAACAGGCTGTCTTTACTCACAGGGCCCTTCAACAGGTATTCCTGCTTATGTCTGGAGTGATATGTATTGTAAACGTGTACACCATCTTATTTTATATTAAAACAGAAACAGATTGTTTCATATAGTTGAAATAACTGATAACAGAAGGCACAGCCATGCTAATTTATGTTGATCAGGATCTCTGCACATTTTCAAATCTTTGAAGGAAGGCAATTCTTAACTTAAGCTGTTAATGTCTAAAGCCATCTCGTAAAGCACAATTGGAGAGCACTGAAAGCATAGATGCACAGGAAAAAGGTACCATAAAAACTAGTTATATTCTCGTCAACTTCAAAATTGAAGCAAGGTTACACTCATTTCTACACTGAGACTGAGAAGCACCCCTGCATTTCAATCATAACCAAGAAATAATGGATTAAGATGCGACGAAAGGAGTGATATCAAGTAAGCCTGAAACTCTTAAGCCAACTATGAATTTAGGAAAGCACAAACATCCTATTTTAATTACATCACTGATGGCAGAAATCTTACTTCTTCTAAGACACTCACAAGGACTCTCCGCCCCCGACCCAGTTTCTACCCTCAGAATTACTAATAAAATAATGAATGCTGTCCCTGGGTGGTAATGGAGTCATACTACCAAGGTGTACATATGAGCACTTCCTGCGCTGTGATAGTATTACCAGTAGTAATTTCAAGCTCCATGAGAAAGACGACAACAAATCAATGTTTATCAAATGGGAAAAAGAAAAAAAAAAGGTAAGAAAAAAAAAAAGTAGAGTTAGTGGGCAGCCCTCTGAAGGGTATTTCAGAGGGAGAGAGTTACAAATGGTTATTTGGCAACACAAAAGAACAGGAAAATGCCCTTGTGAAGAGCAGCGGCTGGTAGTATCAGTGGCAGTGCCTGCTCTATTTCTGACCTCCTTTGACTGTGCTGGTAGGGAATTACCAGGGGTTAATCCTGCCAAAGCAGCGAAAGAGGCAGCTTGAATAGGCACTGAAACTTAGTCCTCCACAAGGCTGGAACAATTAGCACAATTGATAACAGCCCAAACCGGTTCTTATCACTTGAAGAGTAAATTACCACAGGGATCAGAAGTTAACAGGCAATTCAGCAGCAGATGCTTTTTGCTGTGGCTGGACATAGGCACACTGAGATAGGCTTGGAAGACAGCATTTCATTCTTTTGTGCAAAATCATGTTTTTTACATAAATACGTTAAAGCATGTGGGCAGATAACTATACAAAAGAAATATGGAAGCTTGGACTTCTGCTGGATGATTTTTCTCATCACCATCCACCACCTGCTTCACCACCACAACATACTAGCAGAGCGCAAAGTTTTGTTTTCAGATTTCAAATATACTTTCAGAGTACCAGAGATGACATCTGTTTTACAAGTGCAGGGCTGAAGAACTCATGCATTACTAATGACTAAAAATGTCTGAAGATTATTCCTTGCTTAGAAAAAAGATAGTTGGATTTCCCAGCCAAGAAAGTGAGCCATCTTAACTTCAGTAAGTATATTAAAATAAAAACAAGAAGTCCTTGAGTGCTTTTCCATTTTCAAAAAGTATCAGAAAAAGAGAGCATCTTACTGAGTGCTTTAAAATCTGGTTGAAATGACTACCTTCACTTATGAAGAAAACAGAGGGCTTTTTTCCTTGCTGTGTTTGATGAACACAGCCCCATGGCCTAGCTCTGCCCCATCACAGGACACACAGAGAAAAAAGGGATTTTATTACGGGGTATGAAACTCCTGTTTCAGTACTAAGTAACAAATGTGGAGGTGCAGAAACTGCTACGACTGAAGTGTAAGCATCATCATGGTTTAACAAAATCAATGCTTTAGGTTGCAGCGGTTGGATGCAGCCCTGGTCAGATGGGGTTGGAGTTGTGCTGGGGGCACACTTTGCAAATGGCTAGCTGTGCTGACAATGAGACCACTTTTCTCTCCTCAGTACCTTCCTGCTCTTTTATGTTCTCCCAGTAAATCCTGGGCTGATTTGTACAAAGTAACTCAGAGCAGAAAAATAAAAGGGGATACTGTCTATGCTGCACATCACTTGAGAAATCCCCGTCAGACTCAGTACTTACAGGAGACAGAATCGTTAACTTTTAGAATTACAAATAGAGCACCATTCCATATGGTGTCACGTTTCAAGTAAGTTTCCTGTAAAGTCATTAGCAAGGCCACTAACCATGTCTGTGACATGCGCCCAGGCTCCTCACAGACCTGAAGAAGTTAGTAAGTGCTCAGTATGAACTGCAACTCAATTATCCTTCCTTTGTCCCATCCCCTCTCCTTTTGATTTTTGAAGTCCATAGTAATTTCTCAAGCTTGTGCTTTTATTTTATTTTTTTGGAACTCTTTGCTCCACACTGGTTCTTTATCAGGTGAATACAAGATCCAGTAAATATTTAACCTAGACATTTTTCCCCTTAAGTTATATGCGTATGAGAACCTCATCAGCACTAGCGGTATTAGTGTAATGCTATTGTTGTAATCTCAGTTTCTATTGGTCAAGTACTGATTAATTAAGTTACCCTTATTTAAGCCATAAGTCTTCTCTACATCACCCTTGTCACAGGACCCAGGGTCAGGCAGAATCTAGAAGTGAATCTGCTCTCATGTTGCAGCAACATCCACAAACCCTCTGTGTGAGCACTGAACACCTGCTGTACACTCACACCTTTCCAAGCTGCCTACTCCCTTGCCCTGTACTGCACACAGCTTTGCTGCTCTTGGGGAAGGTGCCCTCCTCCATCCCATCTGAGCATCCCACCTCACTGGTGGCATGGCAAACACACCTCCTTGGTGCCGCTGCCTTCATTGAGGCCACATGGAACTGTTTGGACATTTGAAACAAATTAGCTAAGAGGAAATAAAACAGTTAATGCCTATAATCAAGCCTCAGGGAGCTTAATTTCATTATATCTGAATTTCCTCTCTTCCTGGAAACATTGCTTCTTTTCTGGGGCATCCAGACAACAACCTCACATATTTATTGTACACAACTGATGATCCTGAATATCCCTCCCTACTGTCTCCTGATTAGAATAGATCTGCATAAGCTTCAGGCCTACGGCCTTCTAACAACTATCATAAAAAAAAAAAAAAAAAAAAATCGATTTTTCAGCAGCACCAGTAACAAACCCCATTTAATGTAGAGTGACCTACTAACTCAGTCAGTTGTAGGATCCAGACACAAACAGAAAGGGCTTTCCATTCTTTAGCATCTCAGGCTTTTTCCAATACACAGACATGAATTAGATATATTTTACTGAGAAATATTATACCTGGGTTTTTTTCTAGCTTTTGAATTACAAAATCTTTCCACGAATGGCAGAGTAAACCCAACAATTTCAGTAATTCCAAGTGTGAATTAGTTAAAATTTACAGTACAGTAGAAAAGAAGCTTCGAGCAATGCTGTAGCATGCTATTATGTGGTAAACTGTAGGATCCACATAACTCACTTGTGAGGTTATTTCATTGCCAGCTGAAGCATGTATGGAGAGACAGGGCCTGCTCTAATTACAATATTGTAGTTTTGACTGACAGACAATATGTCTACAATCAACTCATTTGAAAGCCATGTGTTGCGACAGTCCCTTGTCCGACTCTGAAGTGTACAAGATTCGAGACGAATCAGTGCCTTGTTACTACACACTAATCCCACAGTCAGAAACCCCACACGTATACAAAGAACAGCAACATGGGCCAAGAGGTACCCCAGGTTTTTTTGTATCTTTTCCTAATTGTTAAAATCTGTTGACTTTTTAAACATGGCCTGATGGTTTTAGAATAACACTCCAGAAAATATATCCCTAAAACAAAGCTACTGTTTCCCAACTTCCTGAAATTCACTTTTGTTATTCTAAAGCAAAATAAATTTGAATATGAAGACTCAGAGCCCTCAATTTCTGTGATCATAAGAAAAAACCTTTGATATTATTACACATATTACTAACACACACAAATATATAGCTGATGCTGAACCAATGTTTTTATTCTGACCCCACACAGGCCTGTATAAGTATAATTATTATGCAGCATAATATGACAGAGATATCTGTCATTAGTAGAATTTCTGGAATTTTGAACATACATTTCAATAGCCTAAGTGGACCTAGCTTGGCAATTTAGCTGACCCTGGAAAAGAGTGCCTTATGTTCATCTTGTGCAATCTGTCCAGTAACAGATGTACACCATTAAGATGTAAAGCGAGGTGGAGGAGGAGTGGAACAGCAGGAGAAGAGTCAGGCCATTTAGCAGGAGAGCCATGAGTTTCAGCAGACCAGCATAAAGGAAGTGCAGTAGCGTACAAATCATTCTAAATAAGTTTGAAGTAGACCTGTGATAAACAAATTACTATTTTTAAAGTATTGCATTTACTTTATGTTAAATGATATGTAAACTTTTTTTTAAAAGTTTATCTGCACTGTGTGTGATGAGAGCATGAGATGGAAGAGAATGCAGAGATTTAGGTGTAGCGGTGGCACCACTACGACTGAAGGAGCACAGTGAATTCAGACAGTTTACAGAGATACACTGGTGTCAGATGGAGCAGCTTTCCTCCAGCACCATGGACCTGGGTCACCAGGAAGCAGGAAGCCTACAGGTGGTAGAGTTCTCCAGATTAACAGTTTCTGTTGATAACATGATCAGATGTTTGAGTTACTTTGCCATAGCAACAGACACAACCTGTCATATTAGCTCATCTTCCTTATTACCGCAGCGATTACACAGGAAGAATTTTAGTGGATTTAAGCAGTGCTGTCTATTGGTTTCTGTGAAATTTTCTCACCTGTGTTTATTCAGTTACTACCAGAAATGCCTAAGATCAGACAAGACTTGAAATTAATTGCTTTTTAAAACGTTCAAAGTGCCACTTTCCAAGATTATCGCAACAAAAATATTCATCATATCTGCCCGCACCAAATGTTGATATAAATTATTAAAGGCAAATGTGACAATTAAGCAGATTTATTAGCCTTAATATATCATGCAATTACTAAATGACTCCTTTTTCAAGCTTGTCTTCTCTTTTTCTCTGCAATCAAAATTACTTTTGTTTTAAGTACTATATTTTATTTATTGATACCCATCATTTCAAGAATGAGCTATCCAAGTTATATTCTGCAGAGACAGCATATAATCAACACACAAACAAAGTATACGCAGATAATTATTAGCATCACAAGAGGAGTCTAAAGGGAAGAAAAAAAGTGTCTTGGATTGAGCTTTCAGTAAATAATTAACAAACAAAACAATCACCAAAACTAGCTAAACTGCACCTTTATTTGCAGTGTTAGTACATGGACCACTAATTGACTGAGGCTGGATTGGTCTTAAAAGCTACATAGCTTAAAGCATTCTCTTTTGACACACAGCTGATACCCACAGACAGGAGAGTAACAGCTAAGTTTGGATGTCCCTTACCTACGGCATGATGTCTACGCTGCAAGTAACAGAACAGTGATTCTCAGGATTGTCCAGGGTTACGCTTTTCATGTTTTCAGAGGTATGAGAGTCCCTAGCTACCAATATATTAGAAATATAGATAGAAAATGTAAAAATCATTCACTTCAATGTAATAAACACATAAAATACAGCTCATTGGACAACTCTGGTGTTCAGCAGAAACACTGCTTATTCACCACACACTGCTTTTGCTGTCCTTTATTTAAAAAAAACCCAAACCACAAACAAAACCGTGGGTGGTTTTTTTTTCCTTTTCCCCTCACACATTACATGTTGCTCTGGGAGTTTAGATATTGTTTTCAGCTGAGCAAAAGGAAATGTCAGGGATAATTTTGATAAATGTGAGCTATCTCATATTTTCTGTTAACAAGTGCTTTGTGTGTCTAATAACATGCACCTGTGAAGCTGATTTTTCTTCTTCATGTGACCTCAAAGAACTAAAAAGCGACTGTACAGTAAAAAGCGACTATGCCTACTGCTAGGTCAATAACATTGATGAAAAGGCTTAATCGATGCAGAGATAAAATAAGGCCTCCTAACCCCCACCCCATTCCCTTGACTATGGGCTTATTCTCAGTAACGTTCTTGGTTGCTTGTCGGGGTTACCTGGTCAGTACAAACTGGGACCCACAGACATGGTGGTGTGAAGAACATCCACAACAGCACTGAAGTGAGCAGTGAGCACATATCAGTAGCAGCCATTAGTGGTAAGTGCAAACCCTTTAAATCAATAGAAGGCCCTTAAGCTGTACCCCCCCCCCAGTTTTCAAAGGAAGTATACTCTCGTTAAATAAACTACTACAACAGCCAATCATTCCTTCTAACAAACCCTGACTAGAAGGTGAAAATGAAAGTAAGAATTTCTAAGACGCTATTAAATATTTTGAGTGATACAGGAATTCTGCAGTTTATTACAGCTTGTAGCTAAATGCTTTTGATAATGGAAACAGAGTTATCAAATTCTAAACTCCAGGAAGATTAACCATGGTTCCAATCTTCTTTGGTGTTCAGTCAGTTACCATAAGCATACTACATAGGTATTTCCATGTAAGACAGCACTCAGACAGCACTGTTCCCCCTAAGGGATGAACAGTGTGGTTTTAAAATTTTATGATATAGATTGACAAATTTTTCTGGATCTACTTTGTTAATGATGATTAGGGAACAGTATATTTTCTTGTTTTGCATAAGTGGTTCTTGTTTGGTTCTGTTGTTTTGGGGATAAAAGATTAGAAAGAATTATAGCCTGATTTGGAGAATTCTAATGACACATAAACTTTACTTAAAAAAATTTGAGTTTCCTGCAGAAGATCTATAGATGCCTTTGTCTCAAGTGAACAGCTTCAGAGTTCTTATTTTGAAAGTTGGTTCATTTTTTTTTTTGTCATGGAAAGGCTCCTGCAACTCCAAGAAAAAAGTAATGAGTTTGGCAGGTACAAAAGAAGTGACTCTCCACTGGTTAATATGAACTAAAAAGAAAACTGTGGTCATGCTGGTTTCCTGTAAAAAGATTTTCCTAAACAGAACCAGTAGAGCTCCAAGCGACAAAATATTTTCGCTTTCAATGAGACATCTTTCTCAGCTTTAAGGCAGTTCTTAAAAAAGTTAAACACGTATTTGATATAAACAGTCTCCCATACAGATCCTACCAGTGAAATATTTTACAGCTAAAAGAAATATGTCCTGTACTATATTAATTTCCACAGATTTAATCTTAGCCTGTAAACCTAGACTCAGATTCAATGTGTCTGCGAAACCTGATTGAAGAGAAATCTGCTTTTTAAATTAAGTTGTCAAAGTTTATTTTTATTCAATCTCTGCTTCTGGAATCCTCTAAGAAAGGTTGTTTTATTTTAGGAATGCTCTTTTAGTGAATTATTTAAATTGTAAAACTGTGCAACAGGATATAGTCTGTGGGGATTTGCTACGTACTGATGGGTCACTTATTTATGAATTTTTTTGTGCTCTGCACCCGCTACAATATTGATGTTCTTCCCCTTTGCTCCTTTTTCTGATTTAAGTAAAGAGGTAGGTATTGAATTGAATTAATTTACAGATTAGCCATTATAATGAAGTCTTACAGAAGCATTAAGACAAGTCAAAAAAGGGGAAACAAATGTGGCTGATAGAGTTTCTGGAGAAGTACAGCTCTTCAGCAGTCAGGAATCCTGGGAGCAGTCCAGAACAAAACTTCTGTAAAGTCTCTGCCACATACTGGTTTAAACATTGCCTACCTAGGTTACTTTTTCTTATGAGGGAAATGTCAGTGTCATCTGCATCACTCACCCTCCATCTCCCCCAAGGAGGTGACGCATAGTTTATAGCCTCCCCTTACAGATGCATTTGATTTAGGTGCTGTAGTAAAGTGGAAGTGTCAAGGTGATTCATCTGTCTGCCACCGCTGACAGCTGTGTTACACAAAGTGCCTGTGTGGAGCGCATTGATTGGGCTAAAGAAGTAGGTATTCCAATATCAAAGGGAAAGGCTTTGTCATTACAAACCCAGCCCTGCCTTTTGACCAGCGAGACAAATACAGCCTGTGTGAGCATCGCAGTGCATATTCTGAACACGCTTCCAGGATTCTCGCCCTACGCCAGAGACCAACAGCAGACTGTCCCCTGGGAAACTTGCTTGAAAAACAAGGTGGTTGCCACCACAAAAATTTTTAAATAGAGAAGTGATTAGAAATACCTTGGTTTCATAAAAAAACAAACGCTTGATCATTATACCATTAATCTGTCACTGCTACAACTAGCAAAAAAAGGCAAATTAATTTAATTTTTCTACAAATCTTGCAAAATACCCAGTTTTCTTTCAGCGTGTTCCTTAAACATCTCAGGATATTTCCATTTATTTATGGAAAATTGCTACCCATTATCTATTTTGTGACTTGTCACTGCTACTTTCACCAGACAGCTACTTTTCCAGGTTCTCATATTAGCAAAACAATTCCTAGATACTACCATTTTGTAATCTAATTCCTGTCCTTTCATCCATACATGAGAAATGAACCTTACTGGTCAAGTTGAATGATAGGCATGTATACATATATGTAGTCTGAGGTGTCATTTGTAAAAGTATGAATTATTAGAAGAGGTAATGGGTGCAACCTTTGATGATACAGTGTCAACTCAAGCAATTTATCCATCATAAATGGATTAAAAATAGTTGTATATTCAAAAGTAATTTGAAATTCAGTGCATCAGTTGTTGATGTGTCAGTCATCTCTCTAAAATAGTCCATATTTTATCATAATATCCCAAAAATATTGCAAATTCATTTAATAGTGTGCTAAGCTTTAGAAAAACACCTCCCTCCCTTTCATGGAACTTTATAACCAAAGGAAGAAATATAAACCTAAAATGTGTAAGTAAAATCTGGGACTGATTGTGAACCATGAAATCCTAATTATTGAGCTATTTACCAGAGACAAAAAGCTGTCTGACCATGCAGTGTTCCAACACAGTTTGATCACTAATTGTAACATATTAAGAGCCATCAAATTACTTCAGAATGCTGTTAGGATTTCTTGTTCTGAAGAAGTCAGAGTTAGAAAATGCTATTAAAAAGATCCATTTCTATTGTGGCCCAAAAATACTTCTTTAAGTCTTTAAAGGAAAACAAGGAACAAATGGCTCAATGGAAAGGCAGACATAGTAGGATGGAAGCTGGAGTGCAAACTCTACCCTTCTATGCTTGGCTTTGGGAGACCATGTAAAGGTTTTCTCTGGATATCAGATAATGTGGTACAGCAGTACTACAGAGGTAAAAGCATCTACAGTATCTCATTAGATCTCCAACACACTTGAGGAATGAGAAGTGGCAAATTAAACATTCCCCCTCGAATAGTTGCTCTACTGATCACCTGCTCCATAGCTTCAGTTCAAAATTTACTATTAAAAACTTATGTAAACAAAGAATGTAAATAATGACTAGAAAGAAATCTTTCCTGTTACTAAATTAATAAATTAAATTCTTTTATAGAAGCTTGAAGCCAAGCAATTTGATTGTGCTTTGGCTCTTTCAATGAACATTAGGTTCAATTTAAGCAATTAGAATACTTATATAATTAATCAGAATTTGCACTTAGCAAATGCAAATAGCAATATATAATATGATGAAAAATTCTAATTCTCCATTAGAAAAATAAGTCTGGCATAGCTTTTTTAAAATAACGCTGATCAGAAATCTGGGCATATGCTATGCTATGAAAACTTGATCTTGGTACAATCAACAGTCAACCCCTGGTGCACATGTTAGAGTGAGTCTAAGTGATGCCATTAGGGACACTGGAGTTCATTGTTGCTTTCTGTATGGGAATGGCCATGGTACTGAGGTATCCACTTTGTAGGTACAAAGGGTATGGCCAATTGGTAAGTTACACTGCTGAAATCTCACCTTTGGAGGGAAACAATTTCACATCATCTGTTGAAGAACCTGAGCAAATTCCTGGATGAGAAATTGGTCAAAGGTTATCAAGAAAGGCCAATCTCTGAGTACCCTTTGGAGGTCATATTGCTGTCAGGTGGGAAAATATTCTGGACAAGTCCAGGCTTTAACCTCGTTATAAGCATTGGCCTAATCTTGAGAAGTACCTTAGAATAACATGATGCTCAACTGCCAATAATAAACCTATCTTGAAATAAGAAAATCTTGAGGGAAATCAGACATTTTAGTGATGAACAGTGATGATGACCAAATTATTTTTAACTAAGAGAATGTGTCTCAAGTTCTCAGAACATTAATTGTGATGGCAGATAAGATATTCCACTGCTAATTTTACTATTTTTACCATGACTTGTAGCCAATGTGCTGAGACTCTTCCCTGTGATATTTAGTTTCTTCCTGAATGAACCAGTGCTCTTACATAAAGGGCCACTTTGTTTTTCTGGTCTTCAGGGAAAACCCCTGGCGTTAGACCTCCAAAGATCAAGTATCTGCATGACTGCTTATAAACCAGCACAAAAATGGTATTTAGTCATATTCTCCTATAAAAATATTTTCCCTGTGCAAAACAGTTCAGCCCTAATATTCCAGATAGTAAGCATTTCATTGCAAAAGTCCCTCTAATTTGGCAAAGAACAACTTTGATCCTAAGGTTTGCACACAAGGCAGCTTTGACTATGTCCTTTGAAGCAGGTCAGTAGTTCTACCTGTTCTTTTATATCAAGTCATATTTGACCATTCTTAAAAATTCTTTTTGCTTTTTTTAAAATGCAGAAATATTCAGCTATCTTGCAAGACTGGCTGATTCTTCAGTTCTCTTTCCTTTTACTATTGGAACTAATAACTTGCATTTTTTTTTTTTTTAAATTTAAAGCAGCTACTTATGTCTCCATAGTTTGGTCAAGACAGTGGTTAAGAAATGAAAAATTCTGATTTTCTCTTTGTCTGATATAAGGAACCAAATCCAACATCTGGCATACAGAAATAACATGCAAGCATATTTTTCATATGATTTTCAATAAAGAAAGCTATTATTCTGACAACCATCCATCACGTAGTAGGACTGTTCAAGGGATTCAGGTTACTAAAAATCAGTAATATATTGAAAATATTTAAAATTCTTTACAAATTACTAACTGACTTCAGCTCAGGCTGATATATTTAGACTGAAAATGCATTAAAATATTTCTGAAAAAGACTTTTCTTTAATCTTTGCTCCATGAATGTTCCATCTATGCAGTGTACATTGAATGAAACTTCCCTCAGAATATTTTTACAAAGTACTTTTAATTTTAAGCCATGGACAACTTCTCATTGGGACTACAGAAAGGAATAGGAGTGGAAAAAAAAAGATTGCTAGAAGTGAAAACTCACTGATACTGTATTCATACAGCATTACTAAAACTCACAACTTATTTAAGGTCTTAAGCACATTTCAATTTGTTCATAAAATTTCAACAAAAATACACTCAAGAATAATTTCTTCACGATCAAAATACATAAAGATTCTGTTTCAATAGGCTGAATGTAAATGTTTGTGCATTCTATAATATTTTTACAGCAATAACATTAGGCTTGTTTTATGGAGGATACACTGTAACTCAGCATCTGAAATGGCGACTGCAGAATACACACACACACAAGCCTGAACTCTGAAGCCTTATTAAAAATATGTCATCACCTCAGATATAACAAAATCCTCTCACCAACAAAAATAATACTAAAAAAAAAGCTGTGCACTGACAATTCGCAAAGAAATTAAGAACTGATCAGAACATTGTGAAAAGCCTTTTTGCAAACTTCATCAGTTTCACAGAGTTAAAATTCTGAAGTTTCGTTCCCAAAGTTAAATGCATATCATATTATCTTATCATAAACACATACATATAAGTCAGAGCCTAAGTTCAGATAAGTGTACTTCGTCTCTATTCTGTGATTACTGTTATATTTTTATTGCTGAAAAGAGAAATCCACCCTACAGATTTAAGGGACATTCATGCAGTTTTTTTCACATTATTATTGGTAGTTAAAATAAGCTAGAGAGAAAATGCTTATTCAAGCTATAGAAACACGAAAAAGAGGGAAAAGAACGCCCTCTTCCATGTCTATTTTCCACATTATAGCTTTGTCTGTTTCAAATTTAAAAATAAGTAACAGCTAATGTATACATTAAGTTCTCTCAGATTCAAAGCAGTGCTGTCTATTGCAGACCATCAATACAGATTACTGGTACTACTACTGCACAGAGTACTTGGGAGCCGAAAGCCCTTAGGTGATTCTGAAAACATTACATATCGTCATCGCAAAGCCAAACCAAACCATGCCAAATCCACATTTCATATTTTGTTTGCACGTATATTAGACCAATGCTTTTGAGGACAGAAATGTGTTTGCCTGGATGTTTGCACTTTGCTATGTAAATTCTCAACACTCAGCAGAGCCAAAAAACCCGTTTCCTTCAGCTGAAGCTGGCATCAGAGGGATAATTTTTGTTTTGATAAAAAAACCTGCAGCTTTTAAACTCCAGCCTTCATTATTTATATAAATACAAGTTCCATTGAAGGCATGGGTATTTTGATTGTATATAGACTGCATTCCCGTCAATACTTTTAATAAATATTAATTCTAATGAGAAAATACAGGTTAAAATGATATCCCATGTTTTCTAGAATTCAAATACAGTAAACCTTCTGAAATTTCCAAACTCAGCTCAGTAACAGTTCAATTAACTGTATAACTAAGATTTAACTGATTTCTTCAAGTCTGAGGGCTAGCATCAGAAAACCAAAATTTCACCTTGATATAAAACAACCTTTGGCAACAGGCAACTGCAGTTTCAGACTACAAGGTTGTCAATGTAGCTTCCAAAAGGAGCTCAGACAATATATATATATTTTAAGATTAAATAAAAACAGCAGCTTAAATCATACTAGAGAAAAAAAAATTCTCAGGAATTGTTAACCATGTTCTACATTTAAATATAGTGTGCAAAAGTGTATTTCATCGTAACTGCTTTTGCATCTGTGTAATAGCACAATTAATATGTTTTCCATGGATTACTTCATGGAAGATAACACTTTCAAGAGAAATTAAATATGGATACAACCTTCTGGCTCAAGATGTCCCTAAACTGCAGATTGCTAGAAGTGTCTCTGGGGAAGAGGCAGGAGTGTCTGTGTGCTTGCTTTGCTTTTTACAATATTCTGAGGCATCCTCCACGGTCCAGTGCTGTAGAGAAAGGCTGGTCTGACACAGCATGGCAGTGGCTATGGACACCAGTCACTTAAGTTCTCAGCAAGGTGACTCTGGAGTATTATACATTTGTTCTTGAGAGAGGGAAGGGACTGAGAACAGCCTTTAATAAAGGGACACAGATGTTTGTGTTTATTGCACCACCTGAGCTAATTAAAATTCTTACTTTCTTAAAAAAGAAAAAGGCTCCCTGTAGAAATGAAAAGTGGCTTTAAAAAAAATTACAGACAGGACAATGAAAAAAGGTTATTTTCAAAGTAAGTTAGTTATTTGGTTAAATTTTTATTTGTGAAAAAAATACTATTGTGACACTGATGCCCAATTTCTAAGCTTGATTTGTTCGGATTAGGACGTAGGGAAGCCAGTTTGTTAGACAAGCTTCTCAACTTTGTCTGAAGTTACATGCTAGCTTTACTGCATCTCATTTTGAGTAAGAGCTTTCTTACTTAGCATGTAAGAGAGAAAATCTGGAAGAGAGAACCCTGTCCATCTTGAACACTTAAAGGCAATAATAACCTTTGGCAGAGTAATACTGTATTACACGATATTACTGTTGTTACATGAATCCTAAAAAAGATGAAAATCTTGTTGCATATTTCCCAGATGTTCCCGAGCTTTGCTGTATCCAGAGGGATTTCTGAGCAAGACCCACAAGAAAATACCAGCCTTCCTTAAGTAACCTATAGTTATCCAAATCCTTATTTCAGTTGGAGGTGCACCCATCCTATGTTTTTTTATTTCATGTTTTATTTTCAAGGTCTAAACTGTTTTTGTAATTGAGTAGTTAATGAATATAAATTGAACAACCCTCCCCCCACATTTCAGTGAACTGCTCTCAAAACCAAAATGTCAGATAAAAGAACCAAAAAAAGCAAAGCACTTTAATCTGAATTAGTTTTAGACTCAAATTCTTTTGTAGAGATAAAAGATATTTGTTCACAGACAGGTTTCTGTGTTTACCTAACAACTAACAAGTATTTTCTAAAGGTCTGAGAATTTTCCATACCATCTTGATACAATTGAATAGAAGACCCATTTAGCCTAATGAGCATTAAGATTAAATCATTTACTCACAGATCAAAGGAGATTTTAATTATGTAAACGAGTTGTTCAGAAACACAAAATGTTCCATTAAGCTTCACAATTAATACATACAATATTTATGAGTTCAGACTTTTTTCCTTGTTAAAAATTGATTGTTACATCAAAAAAGTTTCCCTAGATGCACTGATTGAAGGAAAAATATTTTAAGCCATAAAAGTAGCAGGCATGCAAAAGATTTTATGGCCTTTTGCTTTTCCTTCTCCTCTTCTTCCCCCCCCCCTTCTGTTGTCGCTCTGAGCGTCTTGTCACCAGATGTTCATTATGGGTACAAAAATATTGAGTTCATATGAGTACTCAGAGCCCAGCCATACCATACTGCGTGCGTGTCACTGGGGTCTGTAAATGCAACTGGGGCAAAATAAAGCACTTCTCAAATATTTCCATTTAAGGTCTCAAATATTTCCATTTACGGTCTCAAATGCTTTCTGTTTCTCAGAATGTGAAACAACAGTAACAAATAACATGGTGCAAACAACAATTTTAGCTTTGGCTCACTGGAGTGTATCACAGTGTTTTTTCCCCTTTTTTGTTTGTTTGGTTTTTGTTTTTAAGGGAACAACCTTAGATAAAAGGAAAAATAAACCAACCACTCCAAACAAGGGTCTCATCCTGCCTCCATATTCAGCCAGACATTACCTTGCAGTGGCACAAACAGTACTGCACATGATAGATCATTAAATCACTATATTATTTCTAACTGGCAAGATTAAAATAAATGCAAAGAAAACAAATGATGGAAAGAATGCTGATAAAATATGCAAGCTGGATTAGTTATAGAGTAATTTATTTCTACCAGAAGTTCTACTTAGGAAAGCAAATCAAAAGAATGGAAGTCTGCTGACACTAAGTAATCCTGAAAAACACAGAGAACAGTTGTAAGAAAACTGATGAGTATTAAAGAAGGATGACAAATCTATTCAAATTCTCAAGGCCTGAGGTATGCATTAATAAGTTTTTCTACAAGATTATTTTCTACACTTAAAGAAATTTAGAAACTTCATAAAATAAAAACAGATAATGGAAGAATATTTTTACAAGGTGTGCTGGGGCAAAATTCTACTTTTAGTCACAGACTACAATACATCACTACTACAACAGATCACTACAGTTTATGAAGATGCAGCTGAGAACACAGGCTGCTTTTAGTGTTCAGAGTTAGCAGCATAGTCATTAAGGCTGTTCAGAGGCACTGACAAATGTGTAAATTTGTCCAGAACAGTTACTGATGATTCCATGTTACATTTACAAGGAAGAAGCAGAAAATATTTTAATATTCTATGAAATCTGTACCATTGTGTCAGTGAAAAAATCCAACACCTTCAGCATTCTGTCTTAACAGAGCAGCTGAAGCTTTTTTTTTTTAAAGTTTTCATATATTAGGAACTCATCATACTTTAGCTCTTTCACTCAATATTGTGATCTTATGATTGATCTTATTTTTGGTTTGTGTGCAAGTTGATGTCAGAGTTATTCTAATTATAACACAGTCAACAGAATGACACAAATCTTATGTCCTGGAACTCTATAAATAATTCAAGAGAATTCAATAGTTTATATTCATTGCAATCCTAATAACATCCACAAACTTACAGTCGGCATTCAGGTATTTTTCATTTATTTACCTTTCTATTGAATTATAACTGTATCCCAGAACAGAGTCCTTTGCCGTGCTCCTAATGCTCCTGCTTTTGGATACAGATGGCTAGCGATAAAAAGTTGAATTCACCATCCATCCTTTCACTGTCTATCAAAGTAAGTGTGAATGTAAATGATCCAACTCACTTTCATGCATGGCATATGAAAACGGATAAATTTGAGTGTCTATTTTGCCTTTTGGTAGAGGAAAGAATCAACCAATACTTTCAGTAACTTCTCCTTACTTATTTTTTCATCCATAATACTCATTTTCCACTATGTTCTCCCTTTCCCCAGTCTATATAGAAGGAAACAAACTGTCACAATAGCCAAAGCAGTAACTCTGCAGCACATTCTCTCTTTCCACGTTAGAGCCATGTATACTCCAAGGTGGAAGTAAGTGAGGCAACACACGTTGTACAGTACTCATCACATCGAGCCAAATCTGTGAAATTGTAACTTGTGGGTTCATGTCTGCTGCATACAGCTTTTCTGAAGAAGAAAACTAAGTACACAGCTGTTCAGGCTGAAACTGAAAGGAGCTATACCATTAAGGGAGATGATGCAATGGGCTGGATTCGATCCGGCTGATTAAGATTTTCCCAGTGGGCTTCAGCTGATAGCCTCCAAGCTGTGATCCCTTTCCATACACTCTGTAAGACTGGGTGCACAGTCACTACTACTTCGGTTTCATTTTGGTCAGCAGTGTGTTACTCGGAGACAAAATATGTATCTATATATATCTCTTGCCATATGTTCACCAATTTTAAACATGTTGATTCTAGTTAAGTCAAAGTAGCTAAGCATATAAGCTAGATGGAAAAGGGGATAAAAGTGGAAGATTCTGAATTGCTTTGGAAACATTTAAGTGATCTGAATTTCCTGTTGCTATGACAGACACAAGAAAGAAGAAATGGGAAGGTTAGGTGGATGAGATCCTAACAGGCCTTTCAATTGCCTTAGGGCTGCCTAATGTACCAGAGAGACAGGACAAAATATGCCATCAGTGCTGCCTCATGGACTAGGTACGTCACCTTTGAAGTGCTGATATTCAAAACATGCCTTCTACAGTGTTTTTCCAGTCCACAAAGAATTAAAAGGAACCGACTTCCAAAGTTATCTTAGCATGGGGTTTTTTTTTCTTATATACTTGACAGGAAAAAAATATCTTTCAAAAATACTATTTCGTGTTTTTCTGGGAAGGTAGGTAGTTTTTGAGGTATATTTTAACATTCAGCAATACCCACTGCAAATGTAAATGCATAAAAGGGTAGTGGTTAAATAAATATGTCACTTATTTCTGCAAAGTTATGTCTCAACCCAAGAAGTCACCTGAAGACCTATGGTTTAGAGCATACTAGTATGAACAGTATTATTCAGAAATACAAAGACACAGAAAACCACCTGACAGCAATGTACTTTTCATTGAATTCAAACACCTTGCTCTGCTACACTAGTGTGATGGTGGCTGTGTGCAGGGCACTGCTGTCCTAAGGCACCATTGGTCTTTTTATATCCTCCAGTCCCTACATCTGGACTAAAGAAATCACACACAGCTCAATAGAGTAGCAAGTGTCTCTTAAGCACCACAAAACCTGCCAACAGCCTCAAACAAAACCAAAGACCACAAAGCAACCATCTTTCTCACAGGCCTGAAATTAAATTCCCTATTTTTAATAATTATCATTTACTTGTCCCAGTTAAATGACAGGAGAAGGGAGAGATCAGAACAGAGCTTCTCTTGCTGTCACTACAAGATTATTTTCTGCAATACATCATTTAGATGTTTCCTCAGTCCACTCTGAAATTACTCCAGAAAAGAGCATCCATCCCTTTTATTGGAAACAACTCCATGGTTTAGCATGTCAGCCACACAAAAAAAAAGTTTTAATTATTTTTCATAAATTTTACCCCATTAGTCCAGAAAAAAATGGAGGCTTGCTCTTTTTCTTCGATTTTATACATTACCAGCATGTGTTCAGTCTTTAACCAGAACAAACATCATGACTGCAATATATTTGGTTTTCACGCACCCTCTAACAAATCTCCCTTTTCTTCTTCAGGGTGCAAAGACAAGTAGGGAGGTAGGAATTGAAGGACATATAAAAAGAAGTTTAAAATATTCTAATACCTTAATTCAAGGTGCTTCCATAAGGAAGACACCAGTTAAAAATTAGAAATGTAGTAAAAGAAAAATCTGAGTCAAATTTAGACATTCAGGCCCATCATAAACCCTTTTACAGCAGCTTGAAGATAAAACCCCCAACGTTTTATCCACTGAAAGCCACCTTGTACAGGGGGAACTAAAAAACCAGCATATAAGTAGAAAGAGAAGAAAAGGCTACTATGAAGTTAAAACACAAAAACAAAACCACACCGGTTCAATCAGAAATTGAAAGTGAATGTATTTGATACCTGCCAGTTTACTGAATGAAATGAATCATCCAAGTTCCACACGGTAACTCTCACTTGGAGCCCAGCAACAAGAACATTTTTGTGTCATTTGCTGCTCCCTAGTGGAGGCAAGGCAGCATTTCAAAGGGGAAAATTTTGAAAAGGGGACAAGGGGAAAAACCCAATTCTTTGTAGGTTTTGAGCCACAAATAAAACTCAGTTACCCTGAAGAATGTTTTCATCTCAGTGTCACATGATCCTTGCTTCCGAGGAATAGAAATTAAAATTTATAAAATATAGTTTCACATATTTAATTGCAACAAGAGTTCGGGGCATTTAGACATGATTTTATCTAGAAAAACACTTTTCTACATAATGTAGCAAAACTGTTGAAACTTTACAGGCAGCACTATTTGCCTTCAGAAGAACAGAGACCAATACTTACAATTTTAAAATCCCAGTTATTCCTATTGTAATCTCTCTTTATAAAATACACTTGTGATGAAAACAGATAAGCAGTAAAAGTGTATCCTTTGTACATAATTCTTCGTCTGTCATCCAGTTCCAGGATAACTGGTGGTACAACCTTATTTGCTTTGGATAACTCAGGAATGACATTAGAATTGAATAAACACACTGGCACAGCATCATTTGCATGAAACCAGATGAAGTCAGATCTGTGTCCAACTATCAGCTGCTGCCCTTTTGCCAATTTATTTTCTAAGTCCTCCAGTTGTTTGTTTCTATTTATTTTGTGCTTGTTTGCTAGGTTTTTTTTTAAACTTAAAACTTCAAGCCAACAGGCTCACAGACACAAATGCTATTACTTCTTTTTGCACTCTTGATAGCTACGCTCCAAGATAATTAAAATTTCAAATAACTATTATCTAACCTGTGACAGTGAGTCACCATGGAGGAAACTGTAACAATAAAGGAGATTTACAGAGATGACCACAGAGTGGTTTTTATAATCTATTAATTAAACTGTCCATTTGAAAATCTGAAGTGTTAAAAAATGAAACCAAGTTATTTCCTTAAAATTTTTCTTCAAGATATGCTAATACATTTTCCTCTAGTCTAAGGAAAACCATGAACAAAGAACACAACACTATGATGGAGCACAGAAAAAGCTTACTGCATCCGCAAATGAAAAAAAGACAGGAGGAGCCTAGAAGTAAACCAGAAAGAGAGGCTTGGACTTTAAATTCCTGAAAAACTGGAAAAATTATCTGAACTCTCCCCCACAAATTCAGTAAGTGACTAAGATTTTATACCTGAATAGAATAGGTTATCTAGACAAATACCAGTCTGGGAACGAACAAGTAGCTGTTCCTTTATGGAAACATCCACACATTATAGGAGATCACATCAGGCAAGAGGCCACTCTTCCAAAAAAAGCCAATTGCTGCATCTCACACTGTGTTGTATAAACAGTAACTTGCCCTGAGAAAGCATGGTCATCTTCGTAAATATTGAAGACTTGAGCAGAAATAATAAATCCAGTTTAAGCACTACATTTCAAGATGTGGACAAAGTAAATGAGAATTTACATATAATTTAGGGATTGGCATCACTGGAAGGGTGGAAAGAGATTGGAATAATTAAAACAGATGTCAGATGATGCCCCATCATTCATACTGGTGTCTTCTGCTTCCTTTCCTCCACACTAACAACTTGATTTCATTCAACCTACTATTTTCCCTCTGTTCTATGAAGCTGATGGACACTTCGTAACCGTGTAGAGCATGCTTCAGCACATGCACTGCAAGGTATTCATAGCTGATCCAACAACAGCAGAGGTATGTTTCATTGGCTTGAGAGGTTCGCTTCGAATTCTGCTTTTTCCTCTACGATTTGCAGGTCTCATCTGGAACATGTGGCCTATAGAGGCTTTTGGATCCCTTTTTTGAGGTGTATGGATTACCTTGGTTAGCTACTATCTAATTTTTGTTTACTTAGGGAGGAAGACTTTTTCAGCAACTCTGTGCATTAAAATTATGTTGAAATATTTGGAATAACCACTGGAATTCTATCTTATACAACAGGCCACTGCAGAGTCAAACATTACTTTCTTGAATATAAATGAAAAGTTCATAATGAAATCAATAAGAGTGATGCTTGTGTATCAAAACCCAGAATTTGGCTCCTGTATACGGCTTCAGTTGATGAAATAAGCTTTAAAATCTAGACTTTTAATAACCCTAAAAGCCTGTAGTGCAAAATGAAAAATCATGGTAGGAAAAAACCCCCACCACCCAACTTTTTTGCTTAACCTGCACAACTTCATAAATGTGAATATCCCTGTGTTAGCGTAGAGGCTTTCTGTTTGTTTGTTATTGTTCCTTCCATGAAATTGATTCCCTAATTTCCTTGAGTGCAGAGATGGCCTTGTTTGCTTTCTCTAATCACAGAGGAAAAAGCAATACATTATATACAACCAGAATGCATTTACAGTCTCTTCATGCATTGGTACAGCATGTGCATTTCTAGCTAATTCTTCCATTTAAGTCGTATCAGTGTTGCCAAGTCACCTTATTCTCAAATCATATCATCCATACTGGTTTTGCTTGTGGAGGGGCAACCAAAATGTCTCACTGTACAGTGGCAATTCTCTTAAAGGCCAGTTGTACTGTGAGAAACACCCTAGGTTGTCATAAACCACACACTTTTTCACTACTGCGGTACACTTTCAGGGATGACTTAAGCATACAGAAATTCCCCCATTTAAACATATTTGGGCCATCTGAATTTCAGATGCCTTCTAAAAGTCACAGTGGAAAAACGGACTTGAAAATTTTAGACTTGACACTCAAGACCACACAGACATTTATTTTAGGAGTCTGACACTTAAATACATATTTGGCAGTGGAACTGCCCTCAACTCTGTGAGCAGTTGATGTCTGACTTCTAGTCCTACTCAGTTACATGAAACAAATTCACTATTTCCTTTCTTCAAAGATATATTTAAAGCTTGCTGTACTGATCAGGGAAGTAATTCAGAGGATCTGGTAAGCATTGGTTGAAGTGTGAAATGTATAATTCAGTTTAAGAATTCCTCTACACGCATTTTCACTATAAGGGGCACGGGAGTGGACAAGAATAAACCCACTTTGGATTCTCTATTATTCTTTCCTTGTATTACTCTAAGTATTGTATTTATTAAAGTACTTGCAAGCTTAAAACTTCATCTTATTTCCCATTCATACAAAGCAACTTGTGTGACTTTTTCCCTGCACATCTGTGCAGACACGATACTACCAAGACAGACCATCTACTTGGCTTATTGCAGTCTTTAGTGATTTTTAGAGCTTGTTGCCCTGTGCAGTCACAGAGTATTCAATACCTTACTTAATACAGCATGATTTTATTCATTGTTTTGTCCTTTGTTTTTTACATTGGCAGTTTCAGCTGTTACTATACTGTTGTGTAGAACAAGCGCACATGCAACAAATTAAGCTTACTGCAAGTGTAGATAAAACTTATTCAAGAACTCATATAAAAAACAAGTCTGGTAAATAGTGAGTAGTAAAAACCAGGAAAAATGCTTAAAAAACCAAAAACCTGTACAATAGAAAGACCAGAGTTTGTAAAACTTACTAAACAAAGCCAAGCAGATATTAAGTTTGCCAATATTGAGACTCTAAGCGTTTCCCAGAAAAAAATTTGATTTGAAAGAGTAGTGATTAGCTGATAAGTAACACTGCAAGATTTTTCTTTCACCTCTCTGTAGGCAACCTACCAAATAAATTATATAAATGGCATCAAAATTGTCATCAAAATAATCTGCAGAAACCACAGCCATCACCTATCTTCTGCCATTTCCTCTAATATTACCTATTACTGTTATATTTTTATCAGATTATTAATTGCTACTTTGTTATATACATGTAGTGCTTTCTTGATTTGACTTTCTCAGTATTTAAATGCTTCTTTCAAAATAAAAGAAACCATCACAAAACAACACAACACAATGAACTGTAACCCCGGTTTTACTCTTTCCTGCCAAACTTGGTTTGCAACAGCATCCCTCCCTCCCTTTTCTGTGAGGGTCCACACAACAGCAAGGGAATCCCCAAACCTCATATAATAGTATTTCGTGACCGCCAGTGAAATATCAGTATTAAGCGCAGAACAGTTTCAGAGAAACAACAAACAGTCTTTCCTTCCTGAAAAAACTCTCCAACATCATCCTGTAGTATTTCCTTTAATAACTTTATCTGTTCCATTCAAGGATCTGATAAGAATAAAGCAGAACTTTCATTATCTGCCTTCACCCCCTTTCCGGAGGGCAGAAGAGGTGACTTTTCCTGCCTCCTATATGCCGGAGAACTCACATCAAATTGCCAGTTCCCTGTATTTTAAAGGTCCTATTCAGAGAGCCACTATTTCCTGAAGCAGTAGGTGATTTCACAGTAGTTAGACACATAAAAATGCATCTCAAGGATAATAATCACACTATGGGAAGGACACAAACCAACAAAAGTTCTATGCAGTCTTCATACAGAGGGAAACATTTAGTGTTTTAGGTGCTGTCATTAACTGAATGTTTTAAAAAAACCCCTGACTACCAAAACGAAAAGCAGTTACGCAGTTTCCTGGTTTGCAAGATAGAAGTAAAGTGTACTGAGACTGAACATATGATCTTCCAACATAGATCTCATGTTTGTTGCTTGAGCTACAAGATGAGAATAACAAAGGACTGATTCCTTCCCCAGACTCGATCTAAGCACCAGGCAGAACAAAGAGATGCACTCAGTTGTTGCAGGCAGCACTCTCAGATTCAGAACGGTCATTTGGCTTCGTTCTTTACTCCAGATGGCATTTTCTATTGCACATATTATTCATGTCTTACATACAAACAAACACTTGCTTTAGCTGCTTTGTTCTTGCTTGGACAGTCTTTTTTTTTTTTTCTTTTTTTTTTCAAAAAACCCCACATGTCTTCATGAAAAGTGGATATTAAATTTTGAGCTTTGGAAATAAATTTTTCCCTGTTTGCTATTTGTGATCTCACTGAATTAAAAGTCAACAGGTATGCAGGATTTATATATATATATGCATGTTAGTATTAATGTTATATGCACCACATCATAGTGGAAAATTCAAGACCAGCCTTTACACCCTCCCTGAACAGAACATGGAATTAGATGTGCAGGAAAGTGCAGCATATTTTTAAATTGATTTATTACTAACAATTTCAATAGTTATTCCTAGGTATATGAATTTTAATTCAAAATGTAAATTTATAAAGTGGTATAACTGACTAGAATATGTTGGAATTAGTACTGTTGGCTGTGATTTACCTCATGTCATTAAGACAAAAATAATAAAAATTAACATGACCCAGAAAATTCCTATTAGTTAAAGCTTAGTGGCATAGGAAACAATACCCATTACTAAAGAAAACAGGAGTTGCTATACGTGTGTATATATATATATATATAGAATATATCTTAAAAGAAATGATAAGCAATTAAAAATTGACAAGGCTGCTCTAATGGAATGATAATGGCTATCAAGGGTAATATCCAATTAGATAATAAGCAACAGGATAAATTAAACCTATAAGAAAATTTGTGCACTCTTTGTCAGAGTGGTTTTTCCAAGAGAGAATATTTTAGCGAGAGAGTCTTCCATGGGCAGTGGATCAACCAGGCTTTTAAAATCTCCTGACTCAATGTAAAAGATAATAAAAAGTTAAGAAAAGAAGTATTTAACTATGTAAAGGAGGAGTATTTTGTAGGAAGTATAAAATTTAACTTTGACGTATTGGGATTCATAAGTCACTTTTACAGAGAACAGTTTTGCTGATGTTTGGGGTTGGTTTTTTTTTTTCCTTCTTTTTTCTTCCCCTCCTCTCAGCAAGACTTTTCCTCAGAAAGCCCAAGATGTGTTTGGATTAAAGGGAAAATTTAAATCCTTGGTACCTTCACTAAAGCAACCTACACCTACATGCCAGCACTTGCTGTTAAGTAGCTGAACCAAACAGATCTACTAGTGTTTTATTTATTTTGTGTATTGCAAGCGTATAGGCTGCACTTTATCACAATGACGGCTAAATCTATCATCCTCTACCTGGAGCTATAATAGGAGTGCTCTCAAATCAACAAGTCTTTCCTTCAGAGTAACTGAACTGTAAATTGTCCTTGACCAGTCAGACAAACAAAAACAACCTTCCCTGTTAATCTGCTGAAGACAAACAGTTCACTGTCTTTCATCCTCAGAAGAAGGATGTCAGTGGCAATGGTGTTTTATATGTCACATCCTTCACACAATGCTATTCCGCTTTCAGGTTCAAAAGCTTAGTGAGATATTAAGAAAAAGAACCAATCCGACCTTTGCAAGAGTAAATAATCAGTTTGTTTCTAGGAATATGGATTTTGTTTTAAATGAGAAGGAAGCTTCCCAGAGCATTAAAATATTTTAGGGAAATACAAGTCTTTTTTCTGTGAGTTAGAGATCTTCCAATAACATGGGGCTGACAACTTAACCTTGTATCAAACACAAGGAAATTTTTATTCCTGTGCAGGAGCAGAAAATCAATTTCATAAAAAACAGCTACAGAATTACTTGGGATTATGCACATACTTCACTGTTGTAACTGTATAGATCAGCTCTACAGGTTATGAAATTAACCTAAGTTACAATTATTTCCAGTAATTTCATGTATTCCATGCAGCAAGTAAGCGCAGATATTTTATATCTCCTCAACTCGTTCTGTAACTGATTTTTTTAAAGGTATTTCACCAAAAAGCATTCCTGAAAGGCTCCATTAAAGAAATGCTGACACATTATGTTACAGTATGTTACAGTATCTTGGGTTCTATCAGTCACATTTCATTACTTTTACATAACATGGCTCTATTGATGCAACCTGATGTGACATGTCACACTGCAGTGTCAGCGACAAACTTGGACTAAAAAGTTTTTATCCTCAAATCCTCTATGTCTAGATGAAACACGTAAGAAATTCCTACCCATATTGCTTATCACCACAAATAAATAATTTAAATTAAGGGTTTACCATCACAACTGAATGTTAGCACTGAATAATTCCCTGCCATATTTGTGCATAACACATGCAGTCAAAATAGGTAGTAGTTAGAGTATTTTACAACTGGCGCATCTTTATTCAGAACATCTAGAGGTGCCTGGGTCAATAGCTTCCTATTTATTCAAATTTATATTGACTACCTTCAGAAGGCAAAGCTGACAAAATGATTAATTAGACTTTATAACTCATTGGCAGCCTGCAGTTTAATAGAATTAGTAGAGCTTAAGTTCATCTTTAAATACCATGACGGTTTTAATTTTAAAAATGTCAAATTACATTTTTCAGTCAGTGCAAAATACAAAATGACTTATTCCAAATTTATGGAAAACCAAAGAAGACTAAATAGGCACCATGGTTAATATAGGTTTTTAATGACAATTAAGGCATTTAAGAGAAAAGACTGACTCTCCCCTCCCCTTTAAGAGGCAATTCTCTGTATAGACAGTTGACTGACTACAAAGGTCCTCATGTTTATAGAGCTGGCAAGCATGTATTTTTGTGATCTCAGAAGTTAAATTTAACAGTTTCAGAAAAAAATTCCAACAAACTGTACATAGTGAAAGCGTTACTAAATTAGTAATAACAATAGCATTTTGGCCTTAATTGTAAAAAGATCTCCAAGACATGCAACAAGGTGCAGAAACACATGGAAGTTCTCTTGCGCTTGTTTCATATGTCAATCTTACTATTAATCTGTTAAATTCAAATGCAGGTTCTGATGAGCCATATTTAAATGTATAAAAGATTAACTAAAATTTGTACTGAATAACATGAACCTGTTTTTTCCTCTTTATGCATTTATTTCCACCCCCGATGCCACTGTATGGCCTAACTTATAGGAAGCCAGGAATACTTGCTATTCCCAGAGCTTTGCCAGGTTTTTTAAATGTGTTTTTTAAACAACTTCTAATACACACAAAGAAGTTTCCTCTATCTTTCAATTTTAGTAGTGGATGCTACCTTTTTGCAGAAGTGTGTATCAGCCAGAGAGAAACATAGTCACATAATGCTAGTAACGTATGTTCTTTTTGCAGGTCTCATCTAGTCCATTATTTTTACAATTATAGTATTACAGACAATAGAAAATTTAAACTATGCTTTGCCACAGCCACTGAATATGGGTATTTTTAATCAACCATTGACTTTTTACGTAACGCCTTCAGGCAGTTTCAAAAGTTTTGCATGTATGCAAAGCCCAGCCCTTTGATTAAGGATGTTTTAAAAAATGAGAAAATAAGGAAATAACAGATAATCAACCATTCCGTTTAGATGTCTGACTAGAAGCGTAGTACTTTGAAAGTTCATATATATTTATGTTTGTGTGTATATACACATATATATAAATAAATACACAAATATGAGCTACCACCTACTGAGTTTCTTTAGATTTTAGCACCAGAAGGCCAATAAAACCAATCTCTATGTGATTTTTGCACATCTAAGTTTGATTCCTTTGGTACTGAGTGCACATCTGTGTCATTGCACCTCTTCCCACATACTGTCAGGTAATCATGCAGCTCATTCATTTTTATCATCTAAATTGGTACAAACTGTTCAGTGTAACTAAAACTGTGGCTAAATGTTCAGCTAGGGACACACTTGTTCATTCTTTCTGTAAGCCCCTCTAACATCACAGCAGCTTTTATGGCTCTTACTGAAATGTCTCTCTTCCATCCTGACCTTTACATATTCCTTCAAGAGGGAACATTTCAAGGTATACTGATGTAGAATTAATGCAAACATTAAAACTTGTCATAGATACAATGTTCCTTATGTTCGTGCACTTCCTGAAGAGCTACAATAATGTCACCTGCAGACTTTTATATAACTTCATAGATGCAAATAGGGCTGATCATCCAACTTTCATGCTGGTTCTAAAGCCAGCTATTGAATTTGCTATGAATGTGCTTTCCTTTTCCATTTCCTCTTCTCTGTTTATTTTTGGCTCATGAATGCAGCTTGGCTAAAGAACAGGCATATAATCAATGTCATGAATTGTTTCTCATTCATCTGCTTTACCAGAGCACATACGATAATGCTTGCATACATGACCACCTTGCTAGAAGATTTGATATGAAAAATAAGAATATGAATTTAGTAGTAATCAACTCAGCATTAATTCTAAATTTATTCCCCTGTGCTTTACTATGGTTATATCCTGATTTACTATACACACGTATAGGGTGTCTAAAAAAAAAGAGGGAGTTGATTTTCACCACAGATGGGCTACACAGAGTGACATTATGTACTGGAGCCCACTTAAACAATACCTGATGAAGAAATTAAGTCTTAAAGGGAGGTTCTACTAAGGAAATCACACAGTACATATTTTTGTTTTTCCCCTACATATTCAAGTTATGTTAAAACTGCCTAGAATGCATGGTGACTTAGTTTGCAAGTGATTTTTTTTTCCTTTCTATAAAAAAATAGCCAAACCCTAAGAGAGTAGAAGTACAAAAGTCACTGTCATTCTAAGTAGGGAATAAGAGAATCTGTTCTGGCGGTGAGTCACATGACTACACGTCACCATTCTCCCCACATCCCAAACTGATAACACAGGCAATCCATGGAATTTAAATTTATTGGGATTTCATTTTACCTGCTGCAAAGAGAAACATACACCCAGAAGCATAGATGTATGATGGAATCTTCTGAACCAGGAGTACTGAGAGATGACATTATGTTAATGATGTTACTACAGCATAAGGTATGTTGTAACAAATATGTGAAATAAAGATCTGAAAAATCAAGTTGATCCAGTAGCTTTAACTGGGAAAAAAGGACTTTTCTGGTTTTCATACTGACCCGATAATAAGTAGGCTGCACATGCAGTTGGGAAGGGACACAGCCCTGACCCCTGCTGACCAAAGGGATATTCCATACCATATGATGTCATACTTGGTAATAAAAGTTGGGGTAACAAGTAGGAAGTGGGGAGTAATGATGATTGGAGTGATGGTGTTTGCCTTCCCAAGTAACTGCTACAACTGATGGAGCCCTGCTTTCCTGGGGACGGCTGAACACCTGCCTGCCCATGGGAAGCAGGGAACAAACTCTTAGTCTTGGCATGCACAGCTTTTGCTTTACCTGTTAAACAGTCATTATCTCAACTCCCAAGTTTTCTCTCTTCTACCCTTCCAATTCTCTCCCCCATCCCACTGAGGAGGAATGAGCAAGCAGCTGTCTGGTTCTCAGCTGCCTACGGGGTTTAAGCCACACCATGCTAGAAACACCCCCTACGCTCTCCCCTAACTTTGAGTTGGGTGAAGCAGGTCCCTGGTGACGACAGAAAGGTCAGTTTCAATGGGATGCAGTGGATGATGTGGAAGAAATGCCTAAGGCAAGCTGTAATCGCCGGAGGAACTTAATGCTATGATGCCAGAAGCCCACATCAGAGAGCAAAGGGAAACTACAGAAAAATCTCCAAATGGAAAAAGGGAGGATCAGGATGCCCACACTGTGCTATTTTTTGTACAATTAACAGACATTAGCAAAGTTAGGTTAAGTTATCCAACTCCAAACAGAGACTGAATGAGAGGAGGTGGCAAAAAGCAAGCACAGTCAGTTCATGCTAGTGTGACAAAACACGGTAAGACCACAGGGAAAAACAGAGTGAGAAGCAGGATAAGTAAAAAAAGATACTGGAGTTATTGATATTCAAAAGCCCCATAACAAGCAGTATTAAAATTTGCTTGTATTTATGCATGTAGTGTTATACCTTCAACGACTAGACACACAGTTTATACATTTGACATAATGAATTAATAAATCTGGATTTTTCAGAAACTTAGAGCAGAAGCTTATAAAAAGCTGATTTTTTTCATTCTCTTTGGAGCTCACTAGTGGTCCAGCACTTGGTTGTTTGGGTTTTTTTTGGGTTTTTTTTCCATAAGCTGCTATTAAGTGTAAATTATACATTCACTTTTGGTAGTTATTATGCTGCATTTCAGCAGATTTATATTCCCTTCTCAATTGTGAGAATAAAGCTTCTCTCTAAACACCTAGAATATTTGGAACAAGACTTATTTGAATATACTGACAAACAAAACTGAACACCTACAGAGGTGCAGTTTCGGGGTTTCATTTCCTACAAGGTTAATGGAATTCCCTCCTCATTTCCGGAACTGGAGAGTATATTCTGCACAGACAGGATGGAAATAGGAGAGTGCTTCTGAATGCAGGGCAACAGAAGATAGCCAGGGTATCTAGGCAGCCCTCTGTCTATCTATCAATGGTCAATAAGCAGCAATGACACATGAGGAAACCAGATTCCTGTGAAACAAAATTCAGTCTGGCAGAAATTTGCAGATTGTGTTTTGATAATTAATTTCATAAGTCACGAGGCAGCAGGGAAATAAAGAAGCATAGGTAAGCTTTACCTGTTAGCAGTGAAATATTTGTGCATATATTTTACAGAAAATGCCAACAGACAGGTCTGATGGTTCTGCAGGAAGAGGTAATTTTCCACTTAAATGCATATGCATATTAACTTCTGTAGTACAGTGCAAATGAAGAAGGCAATCTATAAGAAACTTAAAGTAAGCATACTGAATGAGATTCAAAAGAGCCAATTCAGCATATAGGGTATACATGACTGATCATAGAATGATAATGAATAACAATATCCCTTTGATGTTAATTAGTTGCACTTGATAAGGCAATGCTAAGTGGGTTTGCAAGAGTAAAGTAAGAAAAATCAAAACCTCAATGAAGCTTTCAGAATGCTAATACCAATATGGATTTTAAAAAAAGAAAAACTAAATAACACTACCAAGATGTCCCTAATTCATTGGATTATCTAAATTCAATGGTAAGAGAAACGGCAGAGACAGAAGAAATAAAGGTATGAGTTTGCCAGAAATGTCTACACTCTTTTTTATTAAAACCCACCACAACACAAAAAACACACAACCAAAGAAAATCCCCCCAAGCAACAAACACCACAACACACCATGCTGGGCAGTAGTAAAGTCAAAAGATGGAGTCAACAGTACAGAGAGGATGATACCAAACTTATAAGTAGCAACGCAATATATTATTCTGTCCTCCTAATTCAAATTGAGACATTATGCTTGTTGCAAACTATTTCAACTTTGCTCTGCAGATAGTGCTATTAATTTACTTGAAAGCATTCAATCAGAGTTATCACTATGGTACTTGTGTGCTTCACAAGAGCTGCATCTATTTTTTTTCAAAAAACCTTATTACAGAAGAGATATTACTGCTGTTACTAAATAATAAAATGAGATGAAAAAGGATTGGGAGGAAAAATATCACCCAAGTTCAGTCTTCTGGTTGGCATAAGAATTCAAGGTTTTCAGTAATTTGTACTAATAAGGTGCTGTTGTTCAGACAGTTCCCAACGATTTCAGTTGCAAGTACTAGAAAGTTACAAGACTTTAACATATGAAACTGCACACCCAGAATGCAAGGAAAATACAAGTAGTTACTGCTGAAACAGTTTGGAATAAATGGCTGGAACCACATGCTAACTCTGACACACTGGATACTATTTCAGCCTCTACTTCAGTTACCTACTTAATAATTTGAAATATTAAAGATTTATTGGAATGTATGGAAATCATTCATACAGCTAGAAATAATAATGGGTATTACCTGACATTAAAAGAGCCAGTACATGTGAAGCCTAAAATTTTACGTTTAAGGATGCACTGTTTTGGCAAATCTCCTGTTGGGGGAGTTTCTATAATTGTTCTCTCTTTTCCATTTATACACTGAACAGCGTTAATAAAATACATAGAGCTACAGATGTAATATAAGCTTGTACAGATTTGCACTCTCAAACCTAAGGAAGTGCCAAAAGCTTCTGGTCTAAAACTCATACAGACCAGCATCCTGAGGCAGATATAAAACACACACCTATTGACTTTCATGCTTAACTTAATTGAGTAGATTACTATGCGTGCCAGGAAGTCTAAATTTTAGCCACTGAAGTGGGTAACAGTAGGAATAAAATACTGTTAATATATATTTTGAAAAATGAATGTGAGAATACTAAGAAATGACTAAGAATTTTGTTCTTTGTGTTTTTCATAATTCATGTTGTGGTTCCCCAAAACCCAGCCGTTCATGAACAGATTTACCCAGGGGATGCTCATGGTCTAGCAACTCACCATTAAAGTAGTGAACTTGCTTTCTACTCTCAGATCTTGTTCTTTTGCTGTATGTGTAGAGTCATAGCCAGCCAGACATCAAAATATTCAAACCTGAGTATTCCTGCTTTCATATGGGATTTAAAGATCCTGAATCCTTTTGAAATTCAGGATTTCATTCACACTTGAACATTTATTCCTGAGGACAGGGAAAGCAGAGAACTCTGCTGATTTATCCCTAACTTTTGATGCTCACAGAAAATGTCTTGCTGTTGCAGCTATCCTGCATTAGCAATTCACAACTAAGTGTTATAGTATAGGAAGGGAAAAACACACGCATGGAAAATACAAAAGCAATGTAACGGAAGCACAAAGAAATAAAAACATCGTGTAAATACTCCAACTATTGGATGGCCAAAATATTTCAGTGAAGGAGCTCTGAAAAACACACACCCTACTAAAGCACATTTTCAATCTTAATATTATAGAAAATTGCTCTTAAATGTGGTTAGTTTTAAGTATATTAATTTATAAACCAAGTTATAATAGTCTGAAACATCAAGTAAAAATTAAACAGAGAAAAAGCCCACGCTCCTAATGTGTTTAAATTCCTGATAGCTCATCATGTCTGCAATGATTATGCTTGTATCATTAGATTGATTAAAAAAATTCAGAAAGCAATCTTATGCATTTCCTATTAAAAAAGAAAAAGAAAGAAATGGATCATGCTTTGATTTAGGTTCTTATCATCCAATAGCCTTAACTTCATTGCTATGTAAGAAGATGGAGGAAATGATTTATTGTTGACTG
Organism: Laterallus jamaicensis coturniculus; assembly: GCA_022605575.1. Lineage (NCBI taxonomy): Eukaryota > Metazoa > Chordata > Aves > Gruiformes > Rallidae > Laterallus > Laterallus jamaicensis. The sequence continues at coordinate 2,363,049 of JAKCOX010000057.1, forward strand.
TCATTCTTTCTGGTGATGAATAATCTTCTTCCTCAGTATTAAAGTGGCTTTCAGGCAAATCAATCAACCATAGATCATGTCATAAGACTGTCTTCTGATGTTAATAAAGCATTTGGTAATAAGGAGCTTTACATGTTGTATTCATAGACGCAGAAATACTATAATATCCTATTTAAGGGGGACTACCTTGCCTATGATACTGTTTTAAAATAAAGTTTAGCACACATACATAGCTGTAAGTTTCCTAATTCTACAACATATACTGTGTTGAGAGCAACAGCTTGCTAAAATACTTTCTCAAATAAAGGCATCAAGTTAAGATGATAATAGTCAACTGCAGGTGCTGACTGCATGAGTAATGGAAATAGTGTAAACCAATTATGGTATTTCACTTTGAAAATTAGCATTCCTACATATCTTAATATTCCTCTCAAACTAAAAGACTGCCTTTTGGATTTTAAGGACAAAAGAGAGGAGTTAAATGTGGAACAGTATCCATGGTTCAGCCTTCCTTTAATGTGGCTTCTTCTTCCATTATGCATATTCTAATGTGACAACATAATGAAGTGTCAGAACAGAACACCACACAACATTGCCTTGTCTAACTTTGGCCCAAGCAAAAGGTAATTTTCAGGTCAGGTATGCACAGAAGCAGACAATCTAAATTATCTATGAATTCTTTCAAGTTACTGAAACTCATTACTTTCATATCTCCAATAATAAGGAAGAATGACATTTACTGCTGAATTTAAATCACAGAATCACAGAATCTTAGGGGTTGGAAGGGACCTCAAGAGATCTTCGGGTCCAACCCCCCTGCCAAAGCAGGCTCCCTATCTCATATTACATAGATAGGCGTCCAGACGAGACTTGAATATCTCCAGAGAAGGAGACTCCACCACCTCCCTGGGCAGCCAATTTATTTAGAATAACGACTGAATAATGACTTATGGTCAGCAAATTCAGTTTTGTAATCAAACAATGCAAGAACACAGAATTTTAAGTACATCAAGAGGCTTCTGGAAACAGAAAGAATTTACTTTTTAAAAAATAAAATTTTCAGAAAACTAGTTTCATGTGTGTCAAACGTTGAGCCCTGCAACCTGGCATTTGTTAGTGCTGTGGTAATGACACACTATCATTTCTTGATTAGAGATTGGCTACTGAAGAATAGCTGCAAGTATTAAAAGAAATGATACATCAGAACTTCCCAAGTTGCTATCATAATCATGTCTATTCAATATTTGCAATGATAGGGATATTGGGTAGGGGATTACAGATTGTGCCACAAAAGCATAGACATTTTCTTTATTGAACAGAGGCTTCCCATGTAAGAGTGAACAATCCAGAGAATCACAAGGAGAGATGGGTGAGGTAGAGTTAAAGAAGTGAACATATTAGGAAGTTCCTTGTAGTAGTAGCACAAAAAAAGTAATTTTGAACCACGTCTGGTGGAAAATTTTCCACCCCATAGTTGAAAATCAGATGCTTAAGATATTAAAAAAATATTTTTAGGGCAGTGAATTGGGCAAAATGCTGTGGGTTTTATGCTCAAAAGGAAGTAATTTCCTTATTGGTAGTTCAAAGAGACTGGACCAAAAAAGTAGATCATGGACTTGTTAACAATTTGGTTGCATTTGGAACATTTATGGAGAATTCAGCCATATCACATGTAATCTGCTGTGTTGAATTTAACATGGGTGACAGGGGTGAAAGGGTAAGGCTAAAGACTTGAAATATACTTGTCTAAGTAACTCCTTGAATCTTTAGCAATTATTAGGGAAGACCACAGATTTTGAGTTGGGCAACAAGGGTGTTATGAAACACTGTTTTTAATGGCATGTAAGGTTTTGATTTGGGAATAAAGTAACAGTTCCTACAGTATTTCTTTCCTTGCAAAACCAAAAAGTCAAAGTATCATTCAGTCCAACTTCCAGAGGTTTTTAGAACTGTTGATGTGAGAACACTCTGACAGCACAACCAGGCTGCCAAACATTAGAGTTAAATTTTACTTTAAAGTTTTGCTGCACTGTTTTGCATTCTCTGCAAAACCTTACTTGGCTAAAATCATAATTACAATAGTTTTATTGTAATTAAAGCTATATTTTTGTACTAACTTCTGCTATTTTTTCCCATTTCTATTCTACAGATTGTAGTGGATTAGGATTTAGTAGCCTCATATGAGTGAATCTGGGTTGAAGTTAGATTAGTTATCTGGTTATATACTGCCGAGTTATTTGCTATCCTGATGGCACTGAATTAGATTGCTAAAGTACAACCTTTACAATCTGTCATTTTTCCAGATCTTTTAAGTACCGTTGATATCATCCTAGAAATTTCAATCACTAGAGTAGGAATAGCTTTGGAAATTATTGATGTCTATAATAAGGTAATATGTCACAGCAACAATGTCGGTTTTGTATGGATTCCAGACGGTGTAGATATTAAAGGAAATGAAATGGGAGATAAAGCAGTCAAAAAAGCTTTCCAAAATAATTCAGACATCATTGAGAAAAGAGAATTTGGTCAGTCAACAAATGAAAAAGCAAAGCCAAACAACTAATTCTGGCAGCTGAAGGTTGAGGAAGGGTAAGTTAATTTACAGTAGAGGAATATTCTCCTTCTGGGATCTAGATTTTGAAACACACGGAAATGGCAATAAAATTATGCCCAAGAATCAGAGGGTTTTTCTTCCCATATACTGTAAAGCAGACTCATTACACCTATACGCTAGTCAGAATGCTTTTTCTTAGATGCAAGTCCCTTTCATATTCTTCTCCTACAATTAACATTCCCATCCAAGATTTCTTCAGTGTAAACGTATTACAAGACTCAATATTGTTCAGCAGTGTACAAGATTTTATAAGCAATTTAAGAAATCTAATATTTGTAGTGGCAGACGCGTTTTCTTATTTGAATAATTGGTATTAAATGCAAATACAGAAGATGTAAGAGGAATGAAAAAATCTGTACTTTACAGCTTGCAATTACTGAAGCTAAAGCTGTCTATTAAGTCATACTTCTATGTCCTTTCAACTAGAGTTTAAGTAAAATATTAATATCATATAGTTCACAATATATTCTCTCTTTAATTACATTATTATTGAATTTTACTTTGAGTTACTGAAAACCTAGTAAAAAAAAAGCTGACCGAAGCACTGTCAACACAATGTTAGGGCAAAGAATGTCACCACTAAAATCTAAGTCACAGCTGACCATTCTCACTGAATGTCACATTTCAATTACAAAAATATATCCCCCAACCTTATACTGGGGAACACTACCACTCAGAAAGAGTATTTTTAGGTTTCTATCACCAAGAATTTTAATTCCTTTACTTGTCTGAATAGTTGCTTAAGATAAGAAAAAATTCTAAAGGTGGTGAAACAAACATTGAGCATTGTTGAAACAAAATTCAACAATATACTAGTGTAACTTAGTAAGTTGGTATTTACCTTCAAATAAATTGGTAACAAATTATACTTATCTATAAAATGGTATTTTTTGTGTACACAATATGAAGCATCTTTATACACATGTGTGTAAGGTGTACATGTTATACACCAAACACTAGAAAGTCTATTCACAAAAACACACCAAAGTCTTGTATACCATGTATGCTATGAAGTTTGCAATGATGTAACAGTACTGGATGATTTCTTACACATGATTCTACATTCTGTGACTCTTCACATTCACAGAACTTGTCAATGATATTTTTATTCCAATAGTAATATATATGCATTTCTTATAAAGTAATAATTATAGAAAACAACAAAAACTAGGTATCAGTATACTACTTTTCCTGTCCATTCTTGTTCTGTATTATTTTTAACTTCTATGAAATGGTTAAAAGCAAGACATTAAGCTCAGCTGCAGGTGTTTTGGGTAACACTGCAATAATAGCCAGAAACATTGAACATCACTACCCAAAGCTACACTCCCAAATCCTCTGACGCTTAATGAAAATCAGTATGCGTAGACACATAGAGGAACTTAAAATTTAGGTGCAATGGACATTTTTGGAAGACACTCTTGGTCTAATTTTTCAGTGTTTCCTTTTTTTTATGCCCCCCCTTGAGTATCTTAGTTGGGCTTGGTTGAAAACTCTGAATTGATGAGCACCCTGAAGGCTACTGTCCTTTCTGGATTTGGTGCACGACAGGAGCACCACATCCCTATCTGAAAAAGGCCCACTGCTTTATCCAGCCTTTATTAGAATGGGTCATACAGCATACACCTTTCGAGGTGTCTGACAGACAATTTCATATACACAAGAGCAGGAAAGAGAAATCTACTAGCAAAAGTGGAAAAAACCTTATGAATTAAAGTGTATGGAGATAGAGATTATGGTACAGTGCAAATCACCTTTTTAGAAATTGCTATGTTCTAACAGGAGTTCAAACAAAAAAGGAAAATAAAAGGGAAGAGGGGAAGGAAAACTTGAAAATGTTTTACCACCCTCTAGTGGCTATGTGTGAGATGGACAGAAACAGAAAAAGTTTTACAGTGAGTATGTATTCCTTCAGCTACCGAGAAGAAATTTTGGAAAGCCTTTATTTTCTATCTTTCTGAATTGTATTAGGAATTAAGACACCATATGAAGACAAAACGCACACTAATTCTTACAGTTACTAGTGTAGAATGCTTCTTATCATAATTTTGAGCTTCTTAAGAATGTTTGAGGTATCATTGAAAGGCAAGGATGCTGAAGATGGTTTCACTGAATAAAATTAAAGCCTCAAAAGTGTTTATACCCCACTTTATACTTAACTGAACACAATCTTTATATCTTGTTTAAGGAACAACACAGCACTCCATCAAGTTCAAGTAATTTTTTATCAGCTTTACACATTCCACTGATTTCAAAATTTCCCCAAATATTTCAGAGTTTAGAAAATAAAAATTCATCTAAGATTAGAAAACTCATGCCAAGTATATTGTAGAACAAGTATATAGATACACGAACCTCGCCAAATGTCTGCAAATCTTTCTGCCTCTAGTTCAAGCAATGGATTCCTAGCATATCCACTATGATACCAACTTCTAGCATCATCTTGAGATATTAAGATGTTGTAACAGTACGGATCTCAAAAGATATACTGTGCTGCACAAATATCTGCATGGCTCTGCTGCAAATCAACCTAAATCCCAAAAGGTGGACTCCTGCAGAAGCAGGTCAGATGTCTGAAAAAATCAACATATGAAACTAATCAAGCTTTCCAGAGTCCTAAATAGTACAGTGCAGACTAATCCGTCTTTGCAGTGCCATCACAATTTAGTATAAGGCCTAACAGAAAACGTCTGGCTAGAACTGAGCTGTCTTCATGTTACTGGTGCCCAAAAATACAAACAACATGTGGACATTCGAGATAGTCTTGCATAAAACTGGTTTGCCCTGGAGAGGTCATTAATTTGCAGCTCAGCTGTGCAAAAGCATCTGTATCACTTTCAACCCCGGCTGCGAAATGGCCAAGAAAACAAGTCTTCGCTTCTCTGGGAAAGACCATACTTCCTTTCCTCAAAATGCTCCAATGCCCCTGCTTCGGGGGATATTCCACTATCGCTCTCCTTCTGTTGAGACATATGACTACAAACCTGCTCTTCTCACAAACAGAGAAATGTTTCCTCTCAATTACAGTAAACTATGTCAGCTGCTCATTTCCTCACAGTAGTTCACTGTATATTTTGTATTGAATTGTATTTTTTCATGAATTTTTTCCCCCATTTTAAGTAAGAAGCAAAGCCAACAAATAAAAAACACTAAAAAAAAAAAAAAGGAAAAAAAAATCATGGAACTATTTGATTACAATGGTATCTTGTTTCTGTTAGTATCTGCATTTCACAAATAGCAGAGTATCTGCACCAAGGAGCATATCAGGCTTCAGGACATACCTGTAAATAGTTGACAAAGTCAGTTCTTCTGAGCGTGAACTAGTTCTCTGAAGCTCTCTGGGCTTGGTCACTCTGTAAAACAAAGGACAGTTTCTCCTCTTGCATCTTTGTTAAGCTCTACTTTTCTTGCAACAGCTCCTGCACTTCTGTGACTGGGCCACTGCTCACTATCATTCCCAATCATCGCATTTCCTCACTTACAAACTATTCACAACTGATTCACTTCATCACCTGTCACCTACAGTGTTGCCATCTCTTTTGTTCAAGCAGTTTCTGAACCAATTACAGACTTGAAATAGTCTGAACTTTTAAACTGAAATGTACTTTTTGGGGGATCCACCCTCTTTAAAACATTAACCATAAAGTAGCAAATGTTAACATTTATAAAATCCTAGAAATTACTGTAATCCAATGATAACACACACAATATTTTAATGCAAGCTAAGTACTACAGTTTCTAGATACTCTTTTTACAATTTCAGCTATTTGCAAAATACAGGACCACAGTAATCTTCAGACCTCAAAAGTAATTTCATAGTAATCTTATTCCTGTTGTCTAGAAGACAGATACAACTTTAGCTGTGTAAAACCATTTTTTCTGTCACATTTTTTTTCTGCTCAACTTTTCTTGTGGAAATGCCCATCAGTTGTACCTGGCTAATAATGTGCTTGAGAAAAACAAAAATGTCACTACTTTCAATTACAAGAGCAGAAGATAAACATTAACTCATTATAGATTACTTAAAGCTTGAGCCTAAACTTACTACTATGAATTACTTTCTAAATCTAAATGCCAATATTATACTTAGGCATATTGATTCAGACACATAAACCTATTTACTTTTCTGGGTCAAAGTTGGCCTTTCTTTTGTAGGTAACTGGTTACTAAGGCAAGGATAACAGTAGTGGTTTTGGGTAACAGAGGGTTTACCTCATGTCCAGTTTCATTAGTAGGTAACAAAAGCCTGGGTTTTTGGTGGGTTTTTTACAGTTTTTGTGGCATAATGCCCAAGTCTCAAATTAGATACTGAATTTCCAATTCAAAACAACACTCTTACATAGACAAACAGCAAAAGGACTTAAGAATATGCTGGAAGCTAAACAAGTTCTTTGTTGTATTGGGACTACAGAGAGGCCCTCTCTAAATTTAGTTATTTAGACGAGAGTCAGGGCATCAAAGACAAACCCACACAATGGAAATCACATTTCTTAGTTACTCTTTTCCAGTCTTTAATTAATTAACTGTTTTACAAATTCTAATCAGAATCACAAGTCTCTAAAAAGACTTTCTAAAATGAGTTTATATCCCCCCCAACAGTTCTGCTACATAACCTTGGCTACGAAATGATAGTCCACTAATTCCCTTAAAAATTTTCTCAGAAGCCCAAGAAAACTGAATTGCTCTCCTGAAGCTCCACAGACAACACTCAAAACCCCAAGAACTTCAGCAGCACCCTAAAGGATAAGAGAGTAAACTTGAGAAAGCCAAAAATTAAAAAATACTCCCTAAGACAAATACTCACCTCAGGTCTTCCTGGAGCTGCCTGTCCCTAACACCACCCTGCCATGCTCTAGGAGCACAAGTGGGTGCAGCCTGAGGGCTGAACGCCTTCCTGGCCCCCAGCTGAGTGGCTGCTCCGAGCTGCCCCCACACCTAAGAGAGGAAAGCCCTCATGGCTGCCAGAAGGGTGACAAATAACACCCTTCACAGCTGCAGGCAGGAAAGCCTGAGGAGCCATCATCAGGGCCAAATTGGGTGCAGGTGTCAGGCGGGAGATGGGGCTGCAGGGCGGAGTCTGTGACGAGAGGTGGGGCTGCCTGCTGGTTCCAGCCGGTTCCAGCACCGGCCCCAGGTGAGCCAATCAGCTCTGTCAGGTGGCGCTGGGAAACATGGCTGGGGCCTAGCAAACGGGAAGAGTGAGGGATGGCTCTGGAAATGAGGAGGGTGAGGAGGTGCTCCAGGCTCAGATCAGACTCCCTGTGCCGAGAGCCTGGGGCAGCAGGTACTCCTGCTGCAGTGCTGAGAGGTCCCCATGCCAGAGCAGGTGGACTTATTCTCACGGGAACTCTGGTGCAGGGGAGAGGTGTAAGGAGAAAGCAGCAGCAGCAGAGCGGAACCATTATGGACTGACTGCAGCTCCTTGAATTCCCCCTGCACTGCTTGGAGGGTGGAAGGAAGATACAAGATTTGGAAATGAGGGAGTGAAGGTGAGCTGGGAAAAATGGCGTGCATATGTGAGGAAGGCATTGTTTTACGTTGTCTGTGTTTCACATTAAGCAAATCTATTATAATTTCTGATAAATTAAATGAATTTTCCCCAGGTCTGTTTCACCTGTGATGGTCATTAGTAAGTAATCTCCCTGTCTTTAACTCAACCCACAAGCTTTCTCATTATATTCTTTCCCCTACCCCATCCCAGTCCTGCTGAGAAGGGGGAATGTGAGAGCAGCTGGGTGAGTAGCAGCCAGGCAAGTTGACCTCTGACACTCAGCTAGGCTTCCCTCCATGCCTTCAGTGTAACCCTTGTGAGCGTCCCTCCCCCCCCCCGCCTTTCTTCACGGTGCTGTCAGCAGAGAATTCACTTACTGATGCAGCTTCTCTGCACCTGCATTTTTCAAATGCTTCAAAATGCCCACCTTCTTCAACAGCAAGAGGTAATACTCAGTTTCTTACCTCATTTCAAGCATAAGATCCATACTTTCTTCCCTAGAGCAACAAAGTAAGTGGTAGATGATGAAAAGAGCACAACACAGGACTACTTTTTCCCCCCTACACTGCCTTCTTTCTATTCCCATAAATAGCCTAGCCAAAGAGGGCTGAGGAATTAATTTCCAGCCCCGCAGCGCTTGCTGTCATATGCTGGAGGAGCTGTTCCATCAGGCAGGTCTCTGGCAGTACCTACTGTATTTACCAATTTTCCTTAGTCTATGTTTGCATTTTTTCTGGAAACACTAACTGCTGCGCAAAGCAATGTACATCTGGAGATGTTACTCCATAATGTTCCAGGTATTTCCAGGTGTTTCAGTTTAGCCAGCTTTTCCCCCAAAGGACAGCACTATCAAGTGTAACTGAACAGTGCCAAGGAATCTTTGCACATACACTGCATTGCTGTCTTAAAGAACATTTTAAGGAGTGTAAACAAATTTTCATGATCCAACTCTAAATGTAAAGTCACAGGAGACTTAACAGAATGGCATTTGGCTCCTGCTGTACAACCCATTGCTGCTTCCTTCTGACATGTTCCTGTAGTCCCAATAAATTCAGGTACAAACACCTCAAACAGCAGGAACTGAATACTTATGATGGAGAGTAAATAAAGAGAGAGTGGCACTTCCTTCTTCTTCTTCCTTCTGGAAGTTGTGAAGTAAAGTAGGGTTTTTTTACCTAAATGCTTTTGTTTTCCTTTTTCAATCAAGAAGAAAATGTTAGTCTACAAGTGGTAATCAGTGTTTACTCTAGATGTCTACTCTGATTTATTTTTGATGATTAAGTTTACAACTGACTTCAAAGCATCTCTCCTCATTGAAACTGTAACCAATCAAACAGTGAGCAGTAAAAATGCTATGCTTTGGTTCCTATTACATATTTATGATAGCAAATATAATGAGTAATTTCAGAATGGAGATTATCCATGCAAAGTGATATCTTGAAACATATGGTCCACAGTAACCAGCAGATTATTTGCCATTCTATTGTGCAGTATTTCTAGGCTGGGATGCAGACTCTTCTTTTGCTGTCAAGGCAAAATGTCTAAAATAGCAAAAATCTGACCAGTGATCTACACAAAGTGATCAGAATATTGGTAATTCCATCCAACCTGAGCCTCCTTTTGACCTTTAGCTTTATAAGAAAGGACAGAAACATACAGAGGTGATGGTTTTCACCTGGCAGAAAGCTACTGGAGTTGAGGGCAGGGTTGAAAGGGGGTTTGTTTCTGTATCTTCATGCACTCTGACAGGTTATTTACTCTGTGCAATAACATCTAGATAACAGAATCATCCAAACCACTCAAACAGCTCCTGTGATCTGCTGCTGTTAATCCATTTTCACTTTCACCTTTCTTGCAATGTGAAGAGCTAACAGGCTGATTTAAATTTTGGTGCTCTATAGCCAGCATTTTTGTAGAAATAGAATGGGCAAACAACTGACAGCCTAAAACACAACTGCAGTGCAATCTGTAAGCACACAGAACAGTGTGGCGAAGAGCACAATTACTGAAACATTCTATAGCCTATTTCTGTACATCCTACTCTGGATTGGAATCAATAATAGGACAATAAGGTCAGGAAGAATAAAGGACAAGCCTGCATACTGTCTTTGAAAAAAAACGCCAACCCACCCAAATCTTTTTTTGTGTGTGTGGAGTTTTATGTACCAGTCTTTCAGGATGGGGGGAAAATGACTGGAGTTGTGTAAAGCAACTGCACACTTTGATCCTTGGGTCAGGATCCTCACATATCTGGGAAACAAAAATTATGATGAAAAGCAAAATTTATCAATTCTCACATGCACCCTCACATTCTCTGTATTCCAGACAATCTGCAGAAGATAAAGAGTCAACGGAAAAGCAGACAGAAATCTTCCCACCAGAATGATATCTGATACAGATTACCAACAATGTTCTTTAGCAAGATTTGTGACACTTTCTTTTACCCTGAGAGCAGACAAACAGCTGACATCTGGCTCCATGTGGGAGCAATGGGAGCTGTCTGCTCACATGCACACAGATTCCTGTTGAAACTGCTCACAAGAGAGTTGGAAGAGATGAGTGTGTGAATTGATTACGAGTGGGCTGCTCTGGTAACATTCTATCCTCAGCAGATTGCAGTAAACTTTCTTTATTAATTTGGTAATATGATGGTGGAAATACCTTGTGATCATCTCTATGTGGTTATTCAGGAGAATCTCACATACATCGTGGACACGACAAGGTCTGAGCATCCTGATGTGAAAGAACTGCTACTAAAAAACCCTCTGACCGAGCCAATTGCTTGTCTGAAGAGACTCCCAAGCTCTGATGAATGTGTTCACTCTGAGTATTCTCATCAGTGGAGAAGAATATAATTGTATATATCTGACACAGCCCTGATACTCTATGTCAAATCCCCAAAGAAGAGAGTGATAGTGGGGGAGGGATCATTTGCTGGGAAAGTGACAGCCATTCTGACAAGTAAACTGCATAAAGCCACAGCTGCAGGACACGGGGATGAAGCCAGGCACACACAGATCCTTATGGTCTGTCAGAGGCTGGCCGGTTTATAGTGCAATGGGCTGTCATGTTGAATGGAAGGTGATTAGAAGACCTGTTTAGAGGAAGAGAAGTCTTTACAGGATAGCATATGATTGTCCCAATGAACTCTGTGGACTGAGCCAGAACAGGACAGGAGTCTTTAGGCCCAAAAATTATGAGTAATAGCAAATTGTTCAGCTAAATAAAAAAATATTCTTTTGTTTTACTTAACTGCTTACCATACACGGTATGAAATTGCTATGGATTCATTCAAAATTCCATAATCCTATTTTTCAACAGAAGTATTTCTGCAAAGGTAGAAGTTTCCCTAAATAGTTTTTTTTCTCAAATTCTTAAGATAGTGGGAAACTAGAAAACAGTTAAAGTAATAAACAGAAATCCTTATGTCACTGCAGCATCATTTATCTAATTATCTATGCATTTCATGCATTAATATTGGAATATAGATGTTCTTAACAAAAATTCTGATCAAAACCCCCTAAAACTGAACCTATACCTTCAAAATCCCAGCCCACTGCTAATATTCATATTTAGAACAGGCCTTCCATATTCATTAAAATAAATAATATTTATGAACATTAAAATGTAATGTGTTACTGTTTTAAATATCTTTGATAGATTTGTAAGCAATCTAACTCGTAAATGGAATTAGGATCTAAACTAAGTTAGGGGCAATACTCCACTCAGGTAATCTTTTTTAAATCTTTGCATTCTGCTTCCAATACATGTATTTTTTTAAAAGGCCAAAAAGCAAAATTACTTAAAAGAGATATTATTCTTGTTTTCTTAAAATATAAAAATATTAAAAGATATTTAAAAATTAAAAGGTAATTTTTTCTTGCAAATGTCTTTGTAAAAATAATTTCTCACGTCAAGTGGAGAGAGGTGCATTCACCAAGAGATGAGTATTTATTTACACCATTATGAAAATGCTCTGTATTACAAAGGGTGCTCTTCTGTTTCAGTGTGGTGCAGTGAATTAGGGAATGATCCAGCAGAGGGACCCCTTCCGTTAAAAATTAAAAATCATCCATGAATCAACGCTTGAATCAAAACCCACAAGTGTTTTATTTAGGCACCGAGTCCCAGACTGTGCCTATATTAGTAAGATCACACAAAGTGTAGTGTTATTTCTGGTACAAGAGAAATTTAAAACACAATAGTAATTTCTATCTTTGTGTTCACACATTTCCAAGACAAAAAGATATACGTGGTTACTTTGCTCTGTGATGTTTTAAGAATATGATTCAATTCCATATTATTCAGGCTGACTGGTACCACTGTCCCCAGGTTACTAAATAACACTATGTCAGTATTAGAGGTAGGAAAATTAGCTAGGCAGATCATATGCTATTACCTGATGGCAAAAGAGGGAATAGTGCTGTGGCAGGAGCAGAAATTAACATCAAAAATTGTCTCTTCCTTATATAAACCATTGCCTTTCTTAGAACTAAACAGGATGTCCATCAGAATTTGACCACATGAAAACAACCTCAAACTGAAGTAGCACAGAAGAAACATCCGAATTATCTGAATTCCTAAAGCATCCCATAATGTGGGAATTGAAGCATGTTGGTGATTGGTACTGAAATACATATACTTAGAAAGTACGGAAATTTTATCAGGGAATATATCTTTTGCAAGAGTTGCCATGGCAGCTTAGCCAGTCATGCTGGTGTAGAAACGATTAATTTTTCACATTACAGGAACTTGGTATTTCATAACTTTCTGCCTTTTATTCTTAGATTCTGTGAACTCCCAAAATATTATTCCTATCTATTCATAAGTGGTAAAATCTTTGTAACCAATGCTTATTCACACTGCAATATGACAAACCCCCATGCTTCTAGAACACATATTCTAAAAAAAATTGTCAGCTGTGAAATCCTGCTAATGCAAATACAGAAAGGAGCGCTTACTGTGCTGTCCGTTTCACAGTTCTTAGAACATTGTAAAGATATTTATTACATGTAAAATGCTACTTTATACTAGGGGCCATAACATAACTATGGTATTACATCAAGACTGGAAAGTAAGCCACATTCTACCCACTGCAAATTTAACCAGGTTGCATTTCTTTGAGATGTACTAGTAACACTCAGATAAAGTTCTGAGACACAAAATAGCTGAGGGGAAAAGCTTTATTGGTTTATTTAATAATCACTATTGCTTTTCATAAATTAGGTTGTTCACACATAAAGAGGTTTCTGGAATCTGAAACCCCCTGCCCTTTAAGGGTATGCCTCTTTCATTGAGGGATGGCCAGCAGGGACAGGGAGGGGATTGTCCCTCTCTACTCTGCCCTGGTGAGGCCCCATCTGGAGTCCTGTGTCCCGATCTGGGGCCCCCAATACAAGAAAGATGGGGAACTGTTGGAGAGGGGTCAGAGGAGCCACAAAGATGCTCAGAGGGCTGGAGCACCTGCCCTACAAAGAGAGGCTGAGGGAGCTGGGCTTGTTCAGCCTGGAGAAGAGAAGGCTGTGGGGGGATCTCATTGCAGCCTGCCAGTCCCTGAAAGGAGCTTATAAGCAGGCGGGGATTCAACTTTTTAAAAGGGCAGATAATGGCAGGACAAGGGGGAATGGATTAAAACTAAAGAAAGGAAGGGTTAGATTAGATATTAGGGGGAAGTTTTTTACAGAGAGAGTGGTGAGGTGCTGGAACAGGCAGCCCAGAGAAGTAGTGGATGCCCCGTTCCTGGAAGTGTTCAAGGCCAGGTTGGATGGGGCCCTGGGCAACCTTGTGTAGCTCCGGGCCTGAGGTTGGTGACCCTGCCTGTGGCAGGGGGTTGGAGCTCTGTGATCCTTGGGGTCCCTTCCAACCCATGCCATTCTAGGATTCCATGATTAAAAGACAAAATTCACAATCCAGCAACTTACTGCAATTAGACAGGAAACTGATGGCAGACTTACCATTGGACCTATTTATTAATGATGATATAAAGAGAACCATTTTTCTGAATGTAACAGTGATATTATAACTACAGCAAAACACCAGGAAGCCATCTCCCCTTCACACAACATAATACTTTCACTGTGCCCTTTGTCTAAAAATTAATGTTCCTCATCAGGCTGTCTTGAAGCTTCCTTCCTACTCTCACTGCAGTTCTCACCCATTCCCTTATAACTCAAGCCCTCTCATCAAACATTCTTACACTTCCATGGCCTTGCAACATGAAGTGATTGTCAGGATGACACCATAAGGTGATTATTTTTTTTCAAATTTTCATCAATTTTGATGGACATGGAAGAATTTACATAGAATTAAAAAATCAATTGGGGAAAGAATTTTTAAATTAACTATGCCAAGTTGATGGGGAAGTTTATAAATGCATCAGAGTGGTAACATGGAAATAACAGAAAACAATTTGCAGAGAATTATTTTGTGACAGAACAGTATTGATAATTTTTCATGATAAAATTTTCATTTAGCATTTCAAGAACAGAGACAACATTAAAAATAGATGCTCTTCTCTGTTCACAGGTTATCTTGATCTCTAATTTTCACATTCCTAATAATTTTAGGGTTCTCCTTTTCCCAAGCACTGCTAGAAAGAAATAAAATCCATTTGTTTCTACTTATACATACATAAGACTTTTTTCTTCCCATGTAAGCAATGTGATGATAACTATCACACTGAAGACAGATGGCAGATGCTAATTTCTACCCAGTTGACACACAGTGAGTTTTCAATCACCATGTAGGGAAAGAGTACAACAACTCAGAAGTTTGAAAGCTTCATGAGATGACCTGAATTTGCTGGGCAGAAAAGCATATGGTCAGCAAAACTAGAAAGAAATGAAAAGGTATGTTCTTACTTTTCATGTCTTCTCAAACATTTCAGGTCTATTAGAGTATTCTTACAGAACTTTCTTCATTCATACATATACAGAATTAAGTAACTGTAAAAATGAGGAACTCTAAACTGTGTGTGTGTGTATATATATATACCTATCTATGTAGCTATGTATATTAGAATCTCCTCTCATGTTTCTAAATCTTGAAGATTGACAGTGATAGTGGCTACATTCTTCGCATTTTCGGATTACAGAAACTCCTCACGAGTCATTTAAAAAAGTTACGTTTCTGGAGCATGCAGAAAAGAAAGGGAGGTAAGAACTATAGGTCTATAAAAATATTTCTCATTTTTTAAAGGTTATGCTGTGGCTGCACTTCATTGCTGAACACCTCAGATTTGCAGTAGTGCTCAGTATATGCCACATCTTTTATTAAAACCTGGTCGCTCTGCTCATCAGGGTGCTTGAAGACCGTGTCCAACACCATGGCTACTGTAGCACAGGTATAACAAATTTACTTCCAAATGTACTTAAATGTAAAATTTCTTCCTGTACATTATATCTCTACTAAAAAGCTGTCCCTACTAGAAAGAATTTATACCAGAACACTACTTTGTATCTCTCCTCAGCAGGTGGCTTGCTTTCTCCTGTGTTAAAAGCTCAAGAGCTCAGTCCTCCAAGACACTAATAGTTTAAACAAAGAAACTTTAAGACTGACTGAAATTTGCTTTATCTAGCAAATAAAAAAAAATATGTTAAAATAAATTATTAATTCTGGGACAAAATCTGGGTAGAGGTAGTATCAGAGCTCAGTTTGTTTCTTAAGGATGACAATTGCAATGCATTATGCTCTCATGTCTCAAGAATCTGAAATACAGTTCCAACTCTTGTCGTGTAGGTTTATCTAAAAGATTTTTAGCATGTTACTGTAAGATAATTAAGCAGTATATTCAGGTAGATAGGCAGCAGTACAGAATCAAGATATAATGCAATTCCCCAGCTTACTTGGTAAAGCTTCTGCAGGAATGATTGGGAGTATTGCATTTTGAGAAAAACATGGAGAGAATGGAGAGGACAACCCTGAGGGTGTTTTAGGTCTGCAGTCTCATCTCACACATGCAAATACAAGACTACAGGTTAAAAAAAAAAAAAAAAAAAGAAGCTATCTTTAAGTCTGAAACACTTTCATGAAGAAAAAGGGAATCAGTTACAAGTACATAGAGGATGAGTAATAAATGATGGGCATAAATCACAACAAAGAGGATGTATTTAGCCTTTGTGGAAAAAAAAAAAGTTAGTCAAACTGAATGGAAGAGCCTGTGAAGTGTCCATTAGATGAAGATTTTGAGACAAATCAGTCATCACCCACCTGTAACTACAGTATTTGATCCTTTCTTGGTATTCAAGCTTGGTAACCATTCAAGGTGCCCTTTAATTATACTTTGTAAAATCAGTAAATAGGTCCTTTAGGTAAACAAGACATCACTGCATTCCCAGCTCAATACGAATTTAAATGTATTTAGAATTTAAATGTATATAGACACTTATGTTTGCTCAGCAAACCTAAGGTTTTTTTAAGTTCTCCTGATATCACGTTTCTCATAACTTATCTCAGTTAATAATACATACCCAAGCAACTACAATAAGTAAACAGATAGAAAGAAACACGGAAATAGGAGACTCAAGGGAAACGGGAAGTGATAAATATTTAATTATGTGCTTTCAAATCAAAATCATGAAATCCAATAGTCTGATGAGCTATATGGAAATCATATTGATTTTTTTATTACCCTTCCCCATATTCTTCAGCTCTGGATATTGATATTTTCTTACAATCTAGCTATAAGCTCCTGTCTCCATACTAGGTCTTTCATTGGTTGGACTGGCAGCTTTGGTCATTGATAGAAATTTTCTTAGTTAAACAAGCCAGAGGCTAGTGGAAACATCATCACATTATAGCAAAATTTCTTGCCCTTTTCAGGATCAAAAGTATTCTGAAGACTGTAAAAGAAATAAAGCTATTGGTAGCACAGATAACAAAAGACAGACAATTAACAATATTAGACAATCAATTAGGGAAGCAAAGATGAACAGTGATGAACTTGTAGCTGGTATACTGTTAAAAAGAGGGAACACGAGCCTCTGTTTTTACTTGTAATCTCTAAGCTGGTGGCTATCTCCAAACTCAATACCCAAAAGAAACAAGTCATCAAAAGCATTAAAAAGCCCCAAAAGATGGTGAAACACCAAAATACAGAACTGTACTATTCTTTTTTAGTGTCAACCTGTACTGAAATGCAAGTTTGTGCAGTATTATCTATAGCACATTACTTTGAATCTAATAACAAAAGATTTTTTAAAACCACAGGTGGAGAGATGAACTTGCTATAAATTATCTTCAATGGTACTGCTTGACTTTTTTTATTTCAATGGCATTTATCTTTCCCCAAAGCAATTTCAACTATTGCTTTACATAACATCTATTTAATTTAAAATCAATAAAACAATGGGCACATACCCTTGGTATTCAAAAATGACATTTCTCCTTTGTTTTTACAGCACACAAACCAATCAAAAATCAATACTGTATCTTTCTACACTTGAATAAAAAAGCTAATAAAGCAGCAGGCTCACAGAGCTATATAATATTGATTATGGAGTATTTCAAGATAAATTACTAAGATTTAAAAATAATTCTTGGTAAGCCAGCACTACATGGTGTTTTATCAGCTGCCACAACAGTTTGGCAGTTTGCATCAGTGTATGAGCTAAAACACACTGCATAAGGTGCACTTCTTTGTACAACTCTTCAACTGCAATGTACTCCTAGACCATATTAAAAAGTGGATGTGTTTTGTATTTTTTTCTGTAGGGGGGAAAAAAAAGAAAGTTTCATGATAAAATCCATTGATGACAAGCCAATACTTATGCAATATGTGGAGAATCCTATTGAACAGCACAGATTAGTATTCATCTGGAATCAAATCATGATTATTAGCAGAAATTTAGAAAAAAAAAAAAAAAGGCTTTTGGAATGCATTACTTCTTTTTTTCTAAATAAGAACTCTTCAAGACTGACCTTTTTGGTGAATATTACAGCACAGCCAAGATCTACCATAGCATTATTTATGAAGTATGTTTTGGAGAGAAATTTAAGCTAACAAACTTTTGTGTGTTGGCTTAAAGGGCAACCTTTTCTATGTTGTCTTGAAAAGATTGCTTTAACAGATTCTAAATTTCGTGTTCATTCCAATATGAATGTAGCTCACTTAGCACTTTTATTTTCACAGTAAAACTCTAATGAATCATTAGCTGCTATAGAAATGTGCAGATAAAAAACCCTAAATTTTTAAATGTTGTAAATGCAAATGCAAAGTTATTAAACAGTGTGATGCAGAGTACAATGAGCCTAAACAGAAAATGCTTTTAGCAGACTGGAGGTATATTGGTCAATATTATTCTGTACATTAAATGAAAGCTGTTATCAAGCAACCTCACTATAATTCATCTTAATGAATGGTTCTGCTGGTCTCCTAAAATACTAACTGCCTAACAATACCACAGCATGAACATGTAACATTACACCACGTGCTTTACCTTGATCCTCAAAGGATTTTTTTTGCAAACTAAGAATGCCAGTCCAGCTCTAACTCCCAAGAATTGATATTTCTTTGCTTTGCAAATATCTTGTACAAAATCTTTCTATCATTTCAAGAAGGTGTAAGATTTTTGGAGAGATTTGCTACGAAATTTAGCAATGTAACTTGAAAACTTTGATATATGCTTCACAAAAAGCAGCAATGAAATTCGAGTCTCTATTTATCTTTCTCATCTGGCTATGTTAATACAGAAGATATTTAAGAAGACAGATAAAAAAAGGTCAGAGGTACCCACAGTATTCCATCCCATTTCTATTAAAATCACCTCAGCTTCTCAACACTACCCCTGCCCCCCCCACACCCTGTGCTTACTACAGGTTACCACTATTACAGCCTTCATGTAATTAGTAAGGGAAAAGCGCCATCATATTCTCATGGAGAAATTTAGTCATTAGTGGTAATGCTAAAATCTATACATATATATCTATATGTAGGATCAAAACTGTTGGATGAATTTTGACTTAACTGTATTCAGTTGGAACATGCTTCCAACCAAACTGGAAGCATGCAATAAAAATTAAGTGGAATTTTCTTTCTGACATCATCCTGTTCCAACATTTTCCACTGTAAGTACCTCCAGTGTTAGTTTCAAAATTGCCACTGCTTTTTCATTCAGTCTTACAGGATTAGTTAAAAGATTAAATTAAAATTGAAATAAAATTAAATTAGAGTTGAGATTAGTTAGCATAGTAAAGGTAACTATTTCTGTTTCTTGAAATAAAATTTAATTAAAGATCAGTTTAGCACCCACAGAATAGTAAGGTAACTATTTCTGTTTCTAATTATATTTAGAGACTGGAAAATTTCCTGCAATCTTAAGTAACACACAGTGGTAGTAGGCAGGGGAGACACAATCTTGAAGCTCCATGTTGTGCAGAAAGTAGGGACCTCAGGAAATGATCCTTGGCAAAGGAGTTGTTTAATGTAGATACTGAAGGAAGTTAAAGGGAAAGCATTTATCAGAAATTTCCGCCCACAGAGGAGATATGCTGTTTTAGGGAAAAATGCAAATATTACTCAGCAGATCAAGGGCAAAGGAAATAGGAAATGGGCTAGAGAGTTCTCTGAAATAATCTGTCACCAAATGGGAGAAAACAGACCTGTGTGTTGGCAAGTCTTTTATTTTAAAGCCTTCCACAACTCAAGACCCTTTTGCCGCATTGTGCCATTATCTGAAAGTTGGCTACTTCCAATTCAAACTTCTTAAAGGTAGGATAAAAAGTTTAATTTGGTTCCTATCTTGAGATATCATTTGCATGCTTATTATTTGAGCCTTTGGAATAACTCATAGGAAAACCACAAGCTTATCACGGAAACAATCCATCTTAGAAAGGGTGTACCGGTTGACTTAGCTGCTTTTTTTACAGCCTGCAGAGAAACATCAATGATTCAGTCAAAATTTTTTAGGAGTCTCTCTAGAAAAAAGGCTGGAGTACACCCCTGTGAAGGCTGTCACCTCTGAGCCTGCCAATGTTTGGACCAGGGGTGGAGCAGACCTTTAGGTAGCTGATGTAGAGAAGAGGAAACATATTCTGTATATGCAACACTAAGCTTGTATGTGGGGAGACAAAACCACCATGCTTTGAACTCTGCATTTCTAACCTCAAAGTACTTTACCATACAGGCACTAAATATCAAGAATGCCTTCATTATAATTCTAGATTTCAGAAAATGTAGATTATGGTCAACTTCAAAGAAATTCAACATAATTAATGATTTAAATTTCAGGTAATAAAGCTGCTCATATGAGTAAAGACTAAATATATGTTTATTAGCATTTAACCATTTTTATCATAATATTGGTCAAATTAACAGAACAGAAAGTCCTTATATGGAGGCATATACCAACAACCCTTCCTTCAGCCATAGCTTTTCTCTGCTTTAATTTAAAAACAAACCCCAAAACAAACAACCCCCTCCCCCTCCAAAACTTTCCAAAGGCAAAAATGAATATTAGCAATCATAGCTGCCACAATTAGAGCTGCATTATGTGTCCTTGAGTTCTTGTAATATACAAAATATTACTGGAATTGTAGTAATGCTCTCAATCTGACAGATGCTTTCCAGGATTATGTGAAATCACAGCGGGAAGGAGAGAGAAGTACATTATATGGAATATTCACACTGTTTAATTCCAGATACCAATAATATGAATCAAAATTCTCTAGATGCCTCAGCAGAAAAAGAGGCTCCTCCAGAGGGTTATTTAGGGCAATTAAATTAGGCCCGTTGTTCTGAATTGCACTCAAAAGGCTCATAAAGCCAGGAAAGTGAATATGTCCTATAATGTCTGGTATCAAGAATACACAAAAAACTGCAAGCCAGGAAGAAGCAATATGCTAGGAAAATAATTAGCATGATTGTAATCTTGCACTGAACTGGGTGCTTGTCTCTGTATACCTGCTCTCCTGGCTCCATTGTTCACTGTTCATATCTTTTCCCTCACATTATTCTCTGGTTTAAACTACTGTACCATGTGTTCCTCACCATTTCCTTAATTTATAGCACAGATAAATAAATGACTTCATCAAGAGGAATTCAACTAGATAGTGTACTCACATGCCTAAATGCTTCCAACATTTCTGGAGTAGGCTTTAATTTATTGTACACGAACAGAGGAAGTGGATCTTTATAAAGCAGCTCCTCAGTGAGGAAAAAACAGTTTAAAAGTATCTCATTCATAAACCTCGATAACATCATGAATGCTAAAATGACCACAGTTGATGCAGATAAATGTGACTAAACCAGTGAGAATGCAAGAGAATTAAGGGCAGGCTGTAAGTAGAGAACCCACTTGAGCTTGGTTTTGTTCAAAGAGAAAAGGACAAAGAAATTACACAGATTAGTTGGGAGATACGATCACATCAGAAAGCATTAAAGATGTTCTCAGGAGCTTTGTGTTTATTTCTGAAATTCCTTATGCTTCACTTGACAACACTGGGACGACTGTGAGTGGTTCCCAGTGTTGTATGGCCAATCTCTGGGTATGCACTGATTCTGCAGGGTGTGGATGCTCCATGGCCCTGGCCCAAGACACACATCCTGGCAGCCTCAAAAGCAGCACTACGAGCCCCGCAGCCCCGAATCTGACCACTGCACACTCTGGGGGCTGACTGGGGTATTCTAGTACTGGCTTGTTTACCAGTTGTCCCTTTGAAAGGAAACCTGAGTTCACAATAGAGCAGGGCACTGTGCGATTTCCTCCCATGTGGAAGCCGGATGCAGCAGAGTGTGCCTGGAGAGCAGTGTGCCTGAAGAACTGCTCTAAAGCATAGACTCACTCTGTATTTCCAGCGCGTATGTTAGCTCTGACACATCAATAAATGAAAAGAATGATGAAGTAATCTGTATCCTGTGCTTTTAGTTTTTAGTAATAGCTAAATCAAATGGCTTGACATGGATGAAGGAGTTAAAAAAGGCAGAAGCTATATATATATAAAGAGAATAATCCAGCTACTTCCAAGTTTCATGACATTTATATATAATTAGAGAGTTCTATCTTTTTTAAACACTGGTTATCTTAAAGCTATGTAGGTAGTGATGACAGCTATCTATTCATATGCCTGTGTAAAGTGAGAGATCAGATTCAGATACGCTTCTCTAGGAGAATGCATTTGGAAAAAACCCACCACTTCGCTGTTGGTTCAGTAACAAGCACTAATCTTGCCTAATTCTGTTCTGTGGTAGAGTTGACCCTACTCTGGATCAGGTTTGGAGAGTAAGTTTGAGAATATTGAGGGGATGAGGAAGTTTGTAATCCTCTTACTTTTCCTCTAAATGCTGCATAGATAACTATAAGGTTTAGGTTCAGTTATAAGAACCACCAGCCTGGTTATTTTTTAAGTTTGTAATTTCTACTAATAATTGTTGATGGATATATTGTGTCACCTACAGAAAAAACAGCCAATATATTTATTGGTTTTTTAGTCCTACAATTAAAAAAAGGGATTTAACTGTTTTCATGAAAATCTGAACAATTTCAGACTGTAGCAAGAACATACTGCCTTTACTCACACTTTTTTTTTTACTGTCAAAAAACTAACAAGCATCATTTTAAGTATCAATTTCTGCAAATACCCTTTTGAATAAATCTTCTGTATTCATCTGAGAACAGTCTGAGGCAGGAAAACAAGAACTGAGTAACTATGAGTCTAACTCCTGGGGAACTGACCATTTTTCATTTGCAAACTGCTTGTTGACACCATTACACCCGTGAAAAGCAAGGTTCTGATGAGACATGAGTGATTTAAATCTGTATGGAGTCAAGTATACTCTGTAAATACAGAAGGTCAAAATAGGCAGTGATGCCAGGATACGTGAAGCAACCAAATCCACAGATGTCTGGTTTAGAGAACAAGTTACTCCCGGGGCACAGAAGACATGAGTAATCTCTATATAAAATACCCATACATGATATAGAGCTACTATATAAAATACCCATACATGATATACAGCTACTATAAAATTAACTATAAAAAGTTAAACCCCTTTTACAATATGGTGCTGCACTATATTGATACTAAATAAACTACCTTAGAAAACATCATCCTATAGCTGTGCTATAATGATACATCTAAAATACTTTAAAAAACATTAAGTCATGGCATCCTGCTACTTTCTGTTGGACCACACTCTGCAACAACTGTTTTGCATAAGTTATGTCCCAAATTATAGGAGGATAAATGAATCCTTAGGGTTACTATCTCCTCAGAACTTTACACTCAAAAGTTTGACTCACTGAGTCTTTAAAACTCCAGATGAAACAGGATTTAAATATGTGACTTTATATAAAACCTTGTTTACTAAATGCTGCAAAATTATCTTGTCAAATAATAAGACAGTGTCAGTTTTGTTCCATTAGCAGAAGATACTATAAATTACATGGATAATGTCCAGTGAATAATAATATCTGGTAACACCGTCCCTTGGAGGAGTTTTGGGGTTTTTTTCCTCTTGTTCTACACTGTATATTCAATGTAGAGAATTTTTAGACAGAAAGGCCCCCAAATTTAGCCCACAGACTGAAGTGTAAATACCCAGAAGGGGAAATCAGCTCCATCAAAGTCTGTTTGTCATATTGCATTTACAACCAGATCCAAGTGTATGATGATTGGTATAACATAATCTAGATCAGGCTCACTGAACAAGGTCAATGGGATGGAAGAATTGGCATTCCTCTCACTTTCCCTTACCAAAGAATATATATGTGAGCATCTGTTACAGCAGCAGATAGTCTGGCCAATGCTCTCATTTTTCCCTGTATGCAAATGCAACATCACACCTTCTCTCAAACACTCTGGAGTGTACACTACAAATAACTCTGTATTATAAATAACTTGCAAAAATATGCACCCAGAAGATTTCAGTATCTTAAGGCAGCAGGCTGCTTAGTTTTGATGAAACTGGAAGAATTTTTAACTATATGACTTATTGTCTGGGCCAGTACTGGATCTGTACAAGTAAAATATGCAGTTAAAGGTTGATTAAAAATGATGGTATTTTTAAGGCTCTTTGTAAACTTTACTGTTAAACAATAACAATATTCATATATGAGTGGAATGAAACGTCACTGAGAAAGGGATAAACCCTATTACCTTCAGCAGCCCTGCAGATCCTGGTTCTCAGGGCAATCCTGGGTTGCCACAGTGTATTTCATGGATACACTTGCTCGTGTGCCAATTTAGAATCACAGAATAATTGAGGCTAGAAGGGTTCTGTGGAGGTCCTAGCCCACACCTAGCCCAACCTGCTTGTCAAAGCAGGGTCAGCTATGAAATAGTAGCTAAAACTACATTTTATTAAAACAAGAGATAGAATGATATAAAAATAATGGCATAAACATGACTTTGCTGTAGATACTTACATGTCAGGTTTTCGTTAGAGACCTTTAATAATCTCTGGCACACATCTGCCAAAATTAGAGACAAGAGTATTTTCTCTAAAACGACTGAGGTCAATTTTGTTTCTATTCATTTATACTTCTATGAGCATAAGAATTATAAAAGAGAACCAGCAGTGTCCCTGGTTTGCAGTCCTGCAGAGGAAAGCAATGTAGTATCACACGTCAGACTGAGGTACGGTCACTTCTCTTCATCGTGTATCTGACACCAGCAGTCTGGTTTGTCAATACTGTAGAAAATAACAGCACATTTTAGATGTGGGATGAACAGATTGATCCATCAGACTGAAATGTTCTCCCTGTTCTCTGAACTACTCCAGGTCATATGTTTAGGAGAAAAAACTCTCTTGCTTCTCAGCGGTGATCTGGTGCAGCAGGATTTGCTGTGGCTTGACTGTTAGATACAATGGAATGTCAATCCCTCCCAACCACTGGCAAAATCCAGAGGAAAACAAACTGCAGCGTAAGTAACACTGCAGGTTGTAGTGTCAGGGATTTGAGTATCTGAGTTTTGTAAAAGAGTTTTTAAGAAACAGATGCTAGAACCTTATGGATGCTAATCCCATACTCTCTTGCAGTTCTAATTTTTTTCTTCTCTCCTTTAACTATCACTTATGTTGTCAACATTTCTTTGGTTCATTTTGGATTTATCAGTATCCTCAGGATTACAAAATAATTGTACTGTATCAAAAAGCCTGAGACACAGAAACCTGTATAACAGCTTGTATTACACTATGTCAAAACGGAACAGAACAGGCGACACCGTTACCAACTTGCGATAGCTGATACAACACACGTCAGGTCTCTGGAGACACCGGGAGCATATTGAAGCTACTCGTGTAATACAAGCAGAAAATTGTAGGCTATTGTTCACAAAACAGGGAGCTAGTGGTGTTGAAGTAAATGCTTTAGAGCATCCCAGATAACTCATAGCAGATAAATAATCTACAAACGTGAAGAACTTTTGTACTTGTGAGGATACCCTGTTCAAGTAATTTTAAATACAGTTAGAGCCTGTTTTTATTTCCTGCTTTAATTTCCATTCCTGTTTTGGAAAGCTTAATGAAAAAATTATCTTTTAGAAAATAAGAAATCTGGCCATGTTCCACTTGTGAATGTTGACTTAATCCACATATCACTAAGACACCCGAGTGCTTTTTCATTTTATGTCTATAATTATTTGGTGGGACAGTAGACACCTGTATAGGTCCCGCCTCTACCAGAACCTTGCCATGCAAACCCAATACATGGTTACATGCATTTGAATGCTTTCTGAGGGGAAAATCATGATGATACATCAATTCAATGCCTTTTCTTTAACTATTTACTTAAACAAGTTCATTTTCTCAGCATTCCACTAACTGCTTTTCATTTGGACTTTACAAAAATCCTTCTAACCACACTGGTTCAAACACTTGTCGTTTCTAATCACCCAAGACACAACATCCTTTAACCTGCCTGGCTGTAGTACCCTAATGTCTTTCAATTTACTCTATCAATCTGGCAGAATCTTTCCTCCTTTCTAGCCACTCCTCGATGGGAAGCTGCAGAGAAGAGAAAGAAGAGTACAGAGCTGGCACAGAAACCTAACATTTTCTGCACACTTCAGTTACACAAACTCCTGACCATACCATTTGGTATGACTGAAGCAAATGGAGATGATGAGAGCGATTGGAAATGGGTATCTAGCTATGTGACAGCGTTAGGAAATGCTATAAAGTGGAGCAGAGGTAGAAAACATGTAAGAAGCAATTCCACATAACCCTAGAAATTGTCTGGAGGCTTTTTTTGAAAGGTGGTTTTCAGTACTTCTCCTGAAATTTCTTTCTTTGCTGACAGCAATATGTTTTACTGTTTAGAGCCCAGCATTTATTAATAATGTTCTACTCGGTTATTCTAAGTTATTCATATTTGGTTGTTTATTCATCTTGTAAGGATTACAGTCTTGCAGTGAATGTTAAGTATGAATCTGAATACATCACTTAGTTTCCTAAGTACGAAGCCAGTACAAAACCTCAACTAAAGAAAGAAAAAGCTGCATGGTTTTAGAGAAGAGCAGATCAAAGCTGCCTAATAAGAGAACTGGGATTGCTTTCCAAAGGCCAGTCTTAATCCTTTCATATAAAATTCATATATGGAAGTAAACTCAGGTCATACTTCAAATAAGTTATTTCAGCAATTAAGTTATGAAATCTAACTCCAGTATTTGTCTAAAAATACTAAGCATGTGACCAGAAAAAGCTTAAAGCTGAGTTCCTTTAAGTCCTAATGCATTATGGAGTATTATTTGACATAGGCAGAAAAAAAGGATGATTAAAATGAATGCAGTATTGCTGAGATGGTTTGATGACAGATGTTTCTTATTTAATACACTGAATTTAAATATTTAATGCTTGAACTCAGACTTTACTATACTAGAAAGCTGTACACAAATTGAGATGTCTAACCATGCATAATGCAAGATCATTTATTTGGTCACAAACATTTTCAAGATGTATAGACAAAGACATTATGGTAGAACTAGAAAGCATAAGAAATTAAACTACTATCTGCTTTCACTTCTATTTCTAGTAGTATAAAATCTGCAAGAAGTAAGGTCAAATACAAAAGGTGTGGCATGATGTAACTTCTTAAAGATGGTAAATGCTTTAACAGCTACTTACCAACAATTATCCTTGGCTCTTGGATACTTATTCTCATCCCAAAATATAGTTATTTAAAGCCATTAAGATAATGACTTGGGCAATTTGTAGTATAAAATGTATTTAACAGGCCTCTAGTACTAATGTCATTCTTAGACACAGTATTTTGGTAAATAGCATCGAGTACATAACGCTAAAAATCAAACCTAAAGTATGGAAAAGAAGCTCCTAATCTATCCATTAAATAAAAGATTTCACTTTAAGTACTTCATGAGTTTCTGACTTAGTTATCTGGCTCTATACATCCAAAGTCAGATAGAAATGATAGTAAAGGAAAAAGGAGAAAAATGTAATCATTTTCTTATTCAACAAAATACAGAGGCAGAAGGAATCTATTTTATATGAAATTTATTTCCTCATTCCATTTTAGTTTGGAAACATCTCCATGAAGAAAGGAGATATGTAAGTTCTGTATTGCTTTAAAAGATGCTGAAAATGACTGTGCTGGTATCTGTTACAATTGCTAACAGAGAACTAGCTTCCAAGGGGAATGTAACAGCTTAAGGCCTTATTTGAAATAATAATAATAAAAAAAAGCCAGTCATTGAAGGAATTTCCTTAAATATCCCCTCTATGTAAACCTCTCAGTGATACTCCTTTTAAATATATTTTGTTTGAAGCAGTATTTCCTAGATGAGAAATAATAATTACACATCTTTCATCTGCTTGGTTCATATGCTCCTACAGTTAAATTTCTCCTTCAGCATTTTAATTGACTATTAGTGCTCTTCATGCTGTGAGAAGCGTTAAGTCGCAATAGATTTATAAATGTTACAACTGTACTTTAAGAGGGACCAATAGGGTTGTTGTTACGATGATGTTGTAATGGGAAAAGAGCTAGCCTATCTTTAAATGGATTTGTTCAGTTTTAGAAAATCCATTGTTTGGAAACAACCTCTTTCAATGACTTTCTGAATCATCATGCAGACCCAGGAAATGGCAGCACGCTTATGAAACCGTTACTGTGTGTCCCATGGTTCCCCTTCTCTTGTTCATACCCTGCTCTGAGGGTTCATTATCACACAGAATTAATGTGCTCTGTTCTGCTGAACTCACAACACAATATGCTGAACACAAAGCTCTGTGAACAGCTCATGGCTGAGCTAATAAATCCAGCCTTTCAGCTGTTCCAGTGTTTACAGTGTAAACACAGCCCAACTGTCCCCTTGTCCTTGCTTTGACAAAGGATGTTAAACATCGATGCAACTTCGAAATCTCATCTCACTCCTTGGAGATCTTTTTCCCTAAAACAGGATCCTGATTTCTCCTGATTTTCTATAAGCTGTCAGGGTTTCTGTATCTCTTCCAACTTGGTGTTGGAAGTCTCATGTTCTAACAGACCTTTTGTGGTTTTTAGTGTCATTGCTGCACATTGTTTTATCTCTAGAAGGCTGTACAACAGCTTCCTGACAGCTTGTTTGGAAGAATTTTCTACTTCCTCCCATTTTTTCTCAGCATCTTGGTGATTTACTTCTTTGCCAATTACATTGCTACGTAGCATAGACAATTCAAACCAAAAAAGTTTAATTAGAAAGACTTATTTTCCACCAAATCTTATACTGAGCTGAAGGAAAGCACAAACCTGGCAACTACTGACCTATAACTGATTATCCATCTGGCACTATACACCTTTGAACCTTGAACCTCCAGGTCCAGAATCCTTAAGCAAAGAGGCCTTCAGCAACAGTAAAAGACTCAGAGACAGTTTCAGTGTTTCTAGATTTGTTAGTGCATTTGGTGCTATCAGGATTAGCAGTGCTTCCACCTGTTTGCCTTTGCACTCTCAGGATTGAAGGAATGGTAGTAAAGGCAAAATTAATTTGATTAAACCAGGAATATCACAAGAATAATCTCGGAAAATAACGTGTTCCAGAACTGAAAATCCAACATTTTCTGCTGATTCCTCACTTAAAGCCAGGAAGGAATATTTCAGCCTGGGAACAGGCATGGCAGCAGACCCATCAAAACCTCCCCTCACCATTAGGAATGTCAGACCAGAAGCCTACTAAATGAATGCCTACAGAAAGCCATAGTGGCTGATTTTAAATTGTTTGTCAGAGAGCAAAAGAACGGTTTCCTGGGCTGTGTTTCTGTCATCTGTCCATCTTCATATGGAAAAAAAGAGATATGGGTGTATCCTGAATGGGAAAGGGTGTGACAAGGGAGACTGAGTCTGGTGAGTACAGCACCCCTAAAGCCTGAAAGCAAGAACAGGAATGGGGTGGAAGATCTGAGTATTTCTGAATGAAGTCTGTATGAAAATTTGTAAAGATGAGTCTGGCAAATTAGGAGATACAAACCTAATTCCCTTCTGAAGGAGCTGGTAATGATGCTAGCAACTAGGATGATCATCGTGAAATCAGTTGAAATTGGATCTCTTTATACCATGGAACAGATTAATGGTTCACAGCAGTTAAGTTACTTCTAAACCCCTTCTCTAATTTGCATAAAGCAATTAATATTCTGAAAGAATGTTGTCTGGTAGATCAGCAGAAATATAATTAACAAAATCAACACAGCATTTACATCAGTATTTGTTTTGATAAACAGCAAAATGTGCTGAAGATAATGTTTTTGGAATAAATTGGTATTTGTTTTTTTTATGGATGGCAAGAGTTGGCCTAAAAGCTTGATTATAATTCAGGATTTTAATTACAGCCATATAAATGAATGCTTGCAAATTCCAACAATAGCTGTCAACTTTTTCAGTCTTAATCACTCTTCCCTCACTTTAGGGAATATATTTTTAAAAGTATTTATTGTTTAAACAGCAATTCACTCTATAGTGCAGGAACTCCCTCAGGAAGATCAATAAAATCTTAACCCTAAGAGCCTTGACCAAGGCTGACTAGCGGATAAACTGCAGATGGTGTTCAGAACCAGTTCAGCATGCAAAACTAAATTTGAATTTAAAAAGTCTTATGGTAAAAATACTGTCTCTAAAATACTGTCTGCTTTGCACTCTACAGGGGATTAATGACTTTCTAGTCCTGAAAAGCAAGGAAAGTGTCTTTCATTATCCTAGGCAAACCCACAGAACCTCTTTTTGGGTCCTTTAAATATCTTTGTTTTGTTGGCATCCTTAATGATATTAATTTTCAATACTCTTTGTTCTATATTAAAAAGTGCTGAAGCTTATATATTCTCCACTAAAAGAACATTCATAATTCTTTTTCTACCGGTTGATACATTGTAATAGTGCTTACAGCACCCAGCCTTGGACTCAGCTCAAAGTCATAAACAATAACAGGAATTCTTTCATTAGTACTCCAGGCTATTTTCTTTGCCATCCTTCTATTTAATTTGGTTTTCTTGACTTGAACAATGTCAGTGTAACTAGAAAACAAATTATAAAGAATACTTTTGAAGTCCTGAGGGGAAGCATTTAAAATCATGAAGAAACCTCTCATATTTCTTTTGCTACTTCTTTTAAAACTTAAATATGACACATTTGTTGCTTTAGTATGTATTATCCAGCCTATGAATAGATCTTTATGCTTGACCTAATTATTTTTTGCCAGTGTATGCATTTATAAAACATACATAGCTTCTACCCAGGGATGTCAGAAGAACTGACACAGTTCCTATTTTTATACAAAAATTCAGCACATGTTTTTGTTTTTCTTTTGTTTGTTATACAAATAACTCTGCAGAGTGAAATCTGCCTTGAGTTTTTCTTTTCAACTCATACATTTCAGTCTAAAATTAGACAGAAATGCAAGACTGACTTCTGCTCTTGCACTACGTTTGGTTTGCCTCATGGTGGCCTGCTTTAGAGTTCTTGTTTTATTCATCTCTATCTTCAAACCTGGGATGAACTCCATAGCAGGCTCTGCCACTGTGAGAACATGAGGATGGTCATCTGGGCTGAGACAAGAAGTTTCCTCTTGCAGTGACCAAAAGCTTTCCTGATACGAGGAAAGCATGCAACAGCAGAGCAAGCATACAGCTGAGTGTCCCTACAGCCAGACTGGTTTCTTGTATTTATTAATCCTAATGATTCTCTCTGTAAACTTTTACAGACTTCAAGTATGTGTTGTTAGTGTCCCTTTTGCAGGAGCACTACTACTGTTTAATTCCTTCTCATATAACCCCCGCTCTTCCCTAGTTCTGAATCAGAGCAGCATGTAGCATATAAGAAGCAAGTGAATCATGAATTCACTCATTGGCATAATATTTTCTTCTCTAGTTCTTTTGAAATAATTCATGATTATGTAGACATTAATATTATTATTAATAAATGTTACAGATTTTACCTTTTTTTGTAATTTTGGTATTTTCCTGGGACTATAATCACAGCCCAGAATCCTGTTCCTGGGTAGTAACACACAACTCAGTGCCCATCATGTCCTCGGTGTATAGTTTGACATTTCTCTGTATTTTTCTCACCTGCCATTTTATTGACCAGTTACTGAGCTTTGCTGACTTGTTCAAATCTGTATTAATTCACTAGGAGTGATTTTTGAGAATGTCTTAAAATAACCAAACACACAAATCCAACTAGTAGTGGTCTTGTTCTTGACTCTTAGAAAGCCACACTACCCTTCAGACCCCAGCTACCAGGTTAGTATTTATTATTTCTTTTCCAGCTTTGTCCCTTACCCTCTAATGATGCTACTATAAGCAGCCAACAGAAAGATTTTGTTTTCTTTGTTAAGCATCTGACTAAATATCAATGAATGTAAATTTAAATCAATGCCATTTGCATTTTACTCCCAACCATACTATTGTTTTTAAAAATGCTGAAACTTCTACAAGGAATCACTTCTCTATAAATGGATAAATAATAATAATCTGTAAATGAATGGCTTCTACAATGCCAGTACTCATCCATGTTTTGGCAAATACGAACTGGTACAACTGTCACAGTTCTAAGTGCCAATGCTTTTGCTGGTATTAGATTTTTTTAAAAAAAAAAGTTTTAGAAACTAATAATCTAGAAAAGCATTTAGAAAGCATCTCACATTAATATCCTGTGGCTTGGAGGCATTTGAGCATACTTGCTCAAATCAAATATGTAAAGAAGGAGGGTTGGGTTCTAACAGCTGAATTTTAAAGAAAAAAGCTTTATACTACTGAAATGGAAGACTTACTGCTTCTAGATATAGCAAGTGTTTAACTTTTGTACCTTTTAGCCAGTGCTCACTTTGTCATGTATAAATGAAATACAGCTTACACACGTAATTAACATGAAATTCTCATCAAATGAAAAATTTGAGAGCCTTTGGTAGAAATGCAAAGATAGGATGTCAAATATTTGCTCTGAAGTACTTGAGGTTCTCAGTCAAGGGCTATTTTCTCACCTATCTGAAACTCAGGATACTCTATCACAAAGAAAGATGCCTGAACATGTATCTACCTAAATCCTACTATACCACAGTGAACCCCATTTATAATCTCTTCATTTTAATTTAAAACATGCTTCTGGAGAAAAAAACCCCTCCCTTTTATCACGCCAGTTTTGCTAAGACTGTGATGTTTCTTTCACCATTTATTATTGAAATTGAAATTGAATAGCCTACAGATGCATCATAATGAAGAGTAGCTATATACAATCTATCTCCAGGCTGTCCAAGAAGGTGACACTGAAAGACTTTAATTTTAAGTTGTATAAAATTGTCTTTCTTACTGAGCTCTAAGGTATGAAACAGTTCATGTTTTGACAGCTTATTTAACAGGCTTTGCTAACTTCATAGGCAGCTTTATCTTTGGCCATAAAGCAACGTAACTGAAGTCGACCAGTTCCAGAAGGAAGAAAATGACTGAAAAATTATATAAGATGCAGTAAAAATGCACACAATATGAAAAGAAAGAAAAAAAATTTTCCAAAATAAATCATTTCAAGTTTATGCTTCGCTTTTCCTTCTGCAACAGCTCTAACGTTCAGTGTAATTTGCTGAAAACACTTGTTATTCTAAGGCAGGTACCATGACTGTGTCACAATTTTCCTGTCTAATTAAATAGAAACAGCATTCTGAGTCATATCCAAAGAGGCACTGGAGTCTTGCTAATACGCTCGCACGTGCACATGTGGGAAAGGCTTTCACTCTAAAATAGCCTTTTATCTATCCTCACGTGGCTAAACATCTCACATTCCAGTCTGCATTTCTTTTTTGAGAATTCCCCTTTAACCCTTAGTTCAATATTTCATATAGCCTTGAAGAGTAACCTTGAACAGTTTCTTTCACAGAAAGTTTTGCATTTGGTATAAGACTGAAACAGGAGATTTAAGATTTTGAAAGAAAAAAAATATGATCAGAAAAACTAATCTATAGCTAAATTTATCCAAAATATCTATTTCCATTGTACAAGAAGCAAAATTAAAGAAAATTAACTGCAAAATTATCACCAAAAGAACAGTGGGGTGGGAGGCAAGAAAAGTATAGCTATCTAAATAATTGGGAGGGGATTAATTTCAATTTTATTACCGTAGAGAGTTCATTTCATGCAGTGATTATTTAGGAAGAACTAGGAAAAAATATGTGTAGTCCACTTATTTTTTTAAAATAGAAGCTCCCTACAAATTCTAGACCTATTCTATGCTGTTCTTAGCCTGATGCAAAGCCATCATCCTGAGAAAGGGCTGTATGTACTCATCAGATGTTATCATCACCAGGTTCTAAACTGCTCTGGGGTACGCCTCACCAACTAGCCAGGAGCTAGATCAATACATGATCAAATGCATTAAATGGACAAAGAAAGAAGCAAGGCTTACAGCAGTCATGGTCTTGGAGACGTGATGGACCTTTTCCACATTTGCCTTGTGATTACTTAGTAAAATACACATTCCTGGAACCTTCATAACACTCCCAAGACAAGTGTTCATGCAAGTATCACTTAAAAAAAAAAATCTCAGTTTCATCAAACAGAGTAAAACGTACTCATTAAGTTCCTTCAGGTACGAGAAACTTGGGAAATAACTGAGACTATTATGAAAAACTGCAAAGAAATAATATGGAATCTTTCATATTGCTAAGCATCAGTGTTCAACTCCCTCTACATCCATTGTCATACATTATGCAAGGGTTGTAATGAACTTGTGTACAAATGTTAATTAGATATTTCTTGGAAGTTTTAAGAACAGGAAGTGTTTGATGAGCCCTGCCAAAGCTCTGCTAAGCCACATGTCTTTTCCCTAGCATGACTTACTGACAGTATTTATTCAAATGCAACCACAGGAGGATCCCTGATACAAACCAAATTTGTGTCACCCTGCTTGTGCACTGAAGTTCAGATGTGACTTAACCTGTTCACACAGTTGTATCAGGCTGTATATGTGGCTGATACTCCTCAAATTCAGATTTCCAAAATATCCATGTCAATCTGTTGGGAAATACCTTCAGCAGCACCACGGTTCCATTTCTCATTTCATTTCCATTTCACTTTCAGAAAACATCACCACCTGACTAATGAGGTCATTTACAACAAAGTGAGCTCAGTAACTTCACTGTCACCACAGAGAAACACAGCTAACTAAGCAATGAATTGGGCATAGCACTACTAATGCTATGCTAACTCCAACAGGGACAAAACAAAGTTAAATATCAACATTCTTTCAACTGCCATTTTCAAACAATGTGTCACTTGACCGATGCCTTGCCAAAACTTTGCATACACCAGCACTTTACAGAACCTTGTATAACCTGCCCCTTTTAACATTTGCCTTGATATCATCCAATTTCTTTATCCTGCAAGAGAAAGACATTCATCTTGAGTAGTCCCGTGAGTATTAATTACTCACTTCACTAATTTCAGTAAAGATAGAAGTCAGATATCTAAAGTCTTGTCTACAATTAATTAAGCCTGTGGAAGAGATGTTAAACGCTGCTCTACAGGCTAAATGCTCTCAGCAGCTTATATCCATGTATGCTCACTGTGCCCACTAATAATTGTGTAGCAGCCACTATCCCTGTGAAAGGAAAGAGCTTCAGATTACAAAAAAAAAAAAAGTGTTTTATTTCCTAGGCTCTTTTTTTTTATAGTCTTTTAAAACAAAAACTAAAACTAATTAAAGGGCAAGACAATATTTGATATTTACTGTAAGACAAAAATGTGCATTAAAATGTCCAACAGGAGTTGGAGTAGATGATCCTTATGGGTCTCTTCCAACTCAGGATATTCTGCAGTTCTATGAAGCTGAATATAAATCCCAGGAGTCAGTTCATGTATTACATCATCTGTTCACTAAAGGGTAGGTTTTGGTCTATGAGACAGGAAGCAACTGAGGAAGAAGAAAGCTACACGTATTTACAGTGCCTCCCAGTCACTGTGTTCCAACCCTCTCTGTCATGGTAGTATCCATAGGAAAACTGGTGTCTGCCCACTGTGTAACCTGGCCTATAGTGATGGGAAAGCTTTGCAGGTAACACTTCCTTACATTCTGGGAAGGAAAAAATCAAAGACAACTATTTTGAGGCTATAAAGAATCATCATTCCAATTCTAACCATAGAAATGTATAGATCCCACCCACATTTGAATGTAAAGCTATTAAAAGGAAAGCAATGAACACAAAGAATAACATAGGTTTCCATGAGATTTCAAAGCATCGTTAGCCAAAGGTTTTAACATGAACTCTGCTTTTAAACATATTTTCTCATACAGAGAAGCAGCACTTTGAGCCATGTCATTTAGAGAAATCTAAATTAACAAGTCAAAGGACACATCATTAATGCCTGCCATGTTAAAACACAACCTCTGGTCCAACCAAAACCCATGGACATCTTAAGACTGCACGGAAAGAAGAAAGAACACATTTTGTAATTTGTGATTTTAAACAATGGCTGCATATGTCTGAAGAACTTGAAAATCCTGCTGCATATTTTCCCTCCTCTTACTTACTGTATATATTCCTTCACAGACGCACTTAATTGGCTGGAACAATTCTACTTGGCTTCAGTGATTTTATAATTTGTCATAACCATCTCACTAGCTGTTGAGGAGACAGACTTCTTCCTCATACTGCCAAAACAATCCTATGAAATATGGTTTGGTTTAATTAAAGTATAATTAATGCCTTGAATTTTAATTACTTCTGCTGTGATCTCGAGATGAAAATATTCTTCTGCCAGAATAATACGTTTAATACGAAATGGACACGCTTAGTATTAATACCCTCTCTTTATCAACTTCAGTAATGAGTTCCTTTGATTGAATGGCAGCATTTGGAAAAAAGCCCCCCCCAAACCTAGAGCTTTTCTGCCTGTCAGAATGTAAATGCAGTTGCTGAAAATGGAACTTATTCATTTTACATGGCTTGCAAAAATAAAACTGAAATCTGGTTTTTCGAATGCTAAAGGCTATCTATTAGATTTTCCTTTTTATCTAGTGATGGGACTTGGAAAAAATATTTTCATGGTTAACAGGCAAGGAATGTTGAGTGACATGTTGACATCAAAATATTTTTGCTAAATGTACATGTTTTAAATTTTAATTCTGTTCTGGAAGGATGTGAGAAGGGAGAATTCCCTAATGAATTCAATAGGGAACACTTTCCCTTCAGGATAGTGAACCCATGACAGGTTCCTTGAAAAACATGGTGGAAATATTTATTACACAAATTGCTAAGTGTACTCCTAATTTGGCTGTAAGATATAATCATTGTCAAATATGACATGGTTAACATATGGTTTACTACTGCTGACCGGAATTTAACAGCTGACACAATCTTGGAGCCGGGGAGAAATCCCCAGTTCAGTCAGTGCTTACCAGTTCCCCATCAGGGCAGCATATTTGCTTTTGCTCTCTGAGCTTTTTGAATATTGTACATTTAGGAAGAAAAAATCCAAACCTTTCAAACACACCAAGAGAAGATTTTAATGGGAAGTCACAGACATGGAAAATAATGGAAGCTAATTTGAAAAAATCAAAGATCTCTGAAAAGCACCACCAGCTTTCTGATGGAGCAGAAAGCTTGTTTTTGAGGGTTTATGGGGTTGATATATGCTCAATCCTTTAACATTATAACAACATGAGGTACAATTTTATCTGGAGTAGTTAATTCCGGGTTTTTTTAATTGGCTAAATTTCATGCTTCAAAATTCGCTTTCTGAATAGGAAAATATAGTATTCTACCACTTTAAATGAGTACAGAGTATATAAAGCATTTACAACACAGTCTCCTCTGCACTAAATCAATTATCTAAAAAAAGGTGTGCTATTGCTGCTACCACCTTCCTTTCTTCTCATGCCTTTGTTTCCATTTATACTTCTTTGGGATTCCTTCAGCTACTCCCAGAGGAGAAGGCTTAACAGTCAGAGCTAAAATGAGTTCAAACAGTGACTATAAACATTAATCCTCCCCAGGTTCAAGATGAAATGCCAATGTATGCAAAAACCCCTTACACATTCAGAAAAACAGAACTACAAACATATGTGGTAGCATATGCCTTAAAATGAACAGTACAGCTATTTTAAATATTGAAATGTTTTTAATTTTTGCAGATAGGAAAACACCTTAAGTCGTAGTAGCATCATTAAAAAGTTAGGTATCAAATGCTGACTATTAAAATCTATTACACATGTAAGAAATAGAGAACTAATGTAAACCCAGCAGTAACCTACACGAAACCCGGATCACCTCCTGTCATCAGCAGGAGCTTTCCTTGTAGGTACTGGATAAATGTGAGAATTTCAAAGATGATAGATATATTTCTGGGTCTGAAACATGAATTTATTCTAACAATAAAAGGTAAATATTACACCAAATCACATTCCTTCTGCTTTAGTGAGCAAGAGGGAAGGTTTTCTCAGCCTTGCTCTCCTCCAAACGCTGCTACTGCACCTGAAAACCTTCACTGTGTCAGAGCTGGCTCAGTCCCCCAGCAGTGAGATAACAAAAATCTGATTTGGTGCTCTGAAGATGAGGATCAGGGGTCTGTATAGTGAGGGATGAGAACAGGCTGAGTTTGAAGCCAAAAATGAGACCTGGATAGTCCCAGTGCAAAGTAAGAAGCTGTTGCTGCCTTTCAGTAAGCTTCCATAGCTCTTAGAGTCACCATGACTGCATGCTGAGATAGTGCCTATAGCAATCCCAGCTTTACAGAGCTTTCAAAGCCCACATCTCACATATTTTGCTGTCCCAAGCAATCTCAGCTTCTGTGCAGCTGAGGACTTTTCCTTCATCTAAATCTGTCCGTGCCCACAGAACACCAGAGCTCAGCACTGCTCTCATGATTACATGGAAATAGGGAGTTACTGCATGGAGGGCACCATCTCACACAGGAGATGACATCTGAAAGCTGGTTTGTTCATCCCCGATGAGGAGAGAAAGATCTTTGCTCTTTGTCCACAGCTGTACAGCTCTGAATCTCCCAGGCAGAACAACACGTGCTGTGCACTGGGTATGGGCTGAGAGCTACTGAAACTGCTATAAAAGCTTAAATAGCAATCTTTAAAGGATAAAATAGCTGATATGTTTTATACTATATTGCATCAGAGATACATTCAATTTATTATGAAAGCTCCCAAGTTTGGGGGCTTGCTTTGGCTCCCATGGGACAGTAAGCCCCTTTAGTTTTCCACATATTATTCTGTATGATGATCCTCAGTAATTCAAAAGTCCTCTCTGTTAAGAGAGACTAAGAGACGATAAGCTTACTGAGGATTGTCCCTCTCCCTCAGCTGCCCAACAGAACAATGAAGATCCATACAGCCTGTTTCCTAAGAAACACATCAAAATTTATGATAGGGTCCCTTGTAGGTGGTGGGCGAATCACTTCAGCTATGTAGTGAACAGCCAATATTTAAAATTGTGTGAAAAAGAAAAAAGGGAAAAACCTGAAAGAACAGTTGATCTAAGCAACGTGATTTATAACATGCCAGGCCTTGGCTTCTATTTTAGCTGCATTATTTAGTGTAAGAAGCCTTACTGGGTCAAGCTGGAGATTCCCTTGATATTGGGTAAGCAGCTCTGAAGCAGCTGCTATTGAGCCTCTCACTTTCAGCATAAATGTTGCAGCATGGTAGCCCTGTTCCTCAGACCACAGGGACCCCAGGGTGGGTTGCCAAATCCAGAGCAGCTTTCAGGCTACTTTAGCTTTCAGCTAGCTCAAAATCCTGGAGCGACAAAACAGACTTAACTCCTCTGCTTAGCACCATTTAAGTAGAGCTGAGGTACAGCTCTATACCTTAGAGGTATATAAAATTCTGTTTTCATGATATCTTCCAGAGCATGACTTCAGAAGGAAAAGAAAAAAAAAACCCACAACTTTTTTTCAGATTATGTGTCTCCTGCAGAGTGAAGGATGTTAACACTGGAACGACATTAAACACTCCTGCTCTCCAGCAACTCTGGGAAAATATTCTAATTGTGACCACAAGCACTCATCACACCAAGCCTTTGAGCTTCCATGAGGCAGAAGTAAATTGAGAATGAAATTCAGGTGGAATTCATGTTTCATTTGTTTAAAAGCATTTGAAAGTCTGAAATCCAATGAAATTCCCTGTCCCTCCTACTACTGCAGTACCTGCACATCAAAAGCCCACCTTTCAATTTCATTAAAGAGCACCTGTAATCAAGCAGAAATCCTGCCAGCAATCCCCAGGTTCAGCATCTCTTCTGCTTCAATCTCAAACACATCATATATAGCACACTCTCAGCCTTAAGCAGTAATCTTGTACTAGGCTTGAAACATACACTCTGAAAGCTACTCCTCCACACACACATCACCCACAAAATTATTTTAAAATATTGAATTTTTAGAGATATATAAATGTAGCTATGTTATGTAATAGATACATTGATGTATATGGAAATTATATAAAATACATTATAGATATTTCAGCTTGTTAGGTGTAGAAAATTCAAACAATTGAGGAAAAAAAGTAGAATCTTACTGAAAACCCAAGTAACTCCTTTAATCTTGTATTACGGATGAACCATAGAAAGGTTAATGCCATGAGAGGTGTGGTATTTTATTAAATGGTGCCAATATTAACTAGGTCATGAAATAAATAACAAAAGAACTTGTGTAAATATGAATCAAACCCTGTTCATTTTGTACCACTGAGTGGGGAAAAACCCTCCATCCAAGCTAAAAAGAAATTGTTTTTCTTGCTGCCAGCAAGAAAATGTTACTGGAAGCTTTGATGCTTGTGGCAAATCGTATCAGTCATCATTAATTTGACTGAAACTGTCAGTTTTGTATTATTTGACACGCATTTCTAGTTGGGGCTTATTTTCTGTGCACATTTTGACAAGTGTATCACAGTACAAGTATTTCAAAACAACGAAACAGTTTAGGAAGCAATTGTAGAGAGGTGCAGAGCAGTAAGGTATTTAGGCTAACTACCACTTCACGTACAAGACTGGAAAGCAGAATGCCAAAATAGATACAAAGATTTCCAGACCAATTTCAAACATACAGAAAACCATCCTTGATATTTGGAAACCTGAGCATATGAG
The DNA here is from genome assembly GCA_022605575.1 of Laterallus jamaicensis coturniculus. Taxonomy (NCBI): domain Eukaryota; kingdom Metazoa; phylum Chordata; class Aves; order Gruiformes; family Rallidae; genus Laterallus; species Laterallus jamaicensis. The sequence continues at coordinate 2,403,656 of JAKCOX010000057.1, forward strand.
CACAAGCCAATGCCACTAGGTTTATACATTTTAGGGATTTTTTGGTGACCCACACTGTTGTTCTTAGTGAAAAAATGTAAGAAAGAACAAATGATACTGAGGACTGTAGATGTTAAAAACTGTCTGGACTGAGGATGCTTTGCTGAAACCAGCCAGCCAGGTTTTATAACATAACTCAGAAACAGTAGTAAATGTGTGGCCAACATGCAGCCCTTAAGGCACACGTAACTCACACCATGTCTTCCATCACAGCTGGGCACCCCAAGAGATGGGCACAGTTCTGAGGCTGCTCTGCTGGGCAATGTACATCTCTCCTGCTGTGAGAGAGAGTCAGCTAACACAGGTTGCTGAGGCCAGTACTGCTGTGCTACCCTGGAGTCTCTGCTAGTTTCAGACTGCAGTGGGACTACTTCTGCAACTGGTTCTCAGAGATGAACAAATACTCATCGCCATTTGACTAATAAGATGGTGATGGTCTAAGCCACCAGAAGACTTGGAAGGCAGACTGTAGGTTAGCCTGTTTTCTCTGAAGCTAAGCTAAAGAACTCCTTTTACTCAGAACTGAAGATCTGCAGTACCTGGTGTGACAACTGTACTGTGAGTAGATTCCAGTCTTGTCTGTGCTTCCTTAAGGACAGCACCTCCCAGACTCAGCCAGACCACTCCTCCCAGTGCAGCAGAAAGGAAGATGACAGCATCCTCAATTTGGAAGCTATTCTAGAACAAAATGCATAATCATCCTTCTAACTTTAAACGTCTGTGAACCGCCTCCGCTCACTATAAAACATCCAATAGTTTAACTGAGATGATGAAAACTCATTATCAAGACAGAAAGCATTCATTCACCTTCCTAAAAGGAAAACTTTTTCCCCCTTTTTTCCCCTCCCATATAGCTGTTCGTATGCTCAAGTCACAATCTATTTTGGGAAGGGCCTGCTGAACTGTTTCAGGACAGAACATACAATACCCTCTAAGGTTGCCTTCAGCATTCAACTGGATGAACTGGCAGGAGGTTCAGTAATACGGTGTTAGATAATGGGTTACCATGGCAACATTTCTGCCTCTGCCAAATTTTGGAGCTCAAGTTTAAAAGCTGATCTCAAACCAAGGTCTTTTCCAGAAAATCTCTAAGCTCTTATTAAAAAAAAAAGTAAACACACAGCCATATTCCTCTCCAAAAAATCCATCCCATATAAAAGAAGGCAGCATTTTCTTGGTCGTTGACTTTCAGGGGTATTACTCCAGCTCTTCTGACCATAGTATTGCCTTCTCTTATATTAAAATGCTGTATTTCCACTATGAATCTGCCTGACTTAAAATCATGCATGCAATATTTATATACTCCTGTTGAAGCTCATAAAAGATATGAATGCCATTTCCTAGGCAAATAGCAGAGTAAAAGGCAGTGCTTTTCAAAGCACCTTTATTCACTGCCCTGCACAGTCACTGGCAAACCTTAGCACCAGTCAAAGGAGAAGTCCCCAAATAACTAATTTTTCAGTTTCCAGGAAGTTCTGAAAAGCAGTAGAAATGGTTGCCTTAATTTTATGGACTTCAGGGGAGCATGAAAATAACCCCACACCTATCAAATAGGTTTTATTAATAACTAGATGGTGAGGCAGCAATAAATTAAATTCATAATAGGGATTGAATGTCATTCACAAACTGCAGCACTGGCTAATTCTAGCGTTATATTCCAACTGTTAAGGCATTTGAATTTGGGTTTCCATTTCCCAGCTCTAAGTGCTGAAACACAATGTATTTTTAAACTGCATCACAGTGAAAAAAGCCCCAACAATCTGCAACAACTCAAAACCCCTAAACAGAGTAAGAATGACAGGAGATACTGTACATAAAGGGTTTGATTTTTTTTTTTTCCTTAAGAATGTCAATCTCTTTCCACTTGGTCTTCAAAAAGGGCCCACACTTGGAATCAGCTAAAAATAAGAGATGCAGCTTAACAAACACTGGCACTTCAGATAAGATACATCTTCATCATCTCCAAAATCCCTCTCAGTGATGGATATGCCTATGGATTTTCTCAAACTTTTCACTGTCAAGGAAATGTAATAATCCCTGCATCAAATGCAAGGCATCAGCAGACCAGAAATTCAATACACACGGTTTGCCTTGCACATCTGGCTTTTCCATGCTAGAAATGAAATGCCTGTGTAGCACCTCTGCACTGTTCAGCACTTAGAGAATCCTGCAGCCTAGCCCAGCATCGCCTCTTAGTTGTGATAAGTAAAGGAGGCAGTTTATGTACTCTGAACAGAGGAGCACAAATCAAAAGGAATGTGATGACAAGCCTTCAAATCGTGTGCTCTACTTTATTCAGAAGGTTTCTCCAAAGCAAAAATATACAGATTCTGAGTTCAGCATTTCCTCTTGCCTGTTTTTCTTTCAGAACATGATGGTTCTGTATCACCAGAATGTTTCTCTGTAGATGACATCACAATATCAAACATATATAATGGAATACAAATAAATTCAATTTAGTCACTACAGGAATGGTGAAATCCTACAAGATATGAGACGGTTGCCTGTAACAAATTCATCTTGTGGCATATAAAGCCTTCTCCAGAGGTTTTAGATCATTGAGATCTGTTTGCTGCCAAGAATCGTAGAATCACAGAATGGCATGGGTTGGAAGGGACCCCAAGGATCATAAAGCTCCAATCCCCCTGCCACAGGACGGCCACCAACCTCAGGCTTGGAGCTACACAAGGTTGCCCAGGGCCCCATCCAACCTGGCCTTGAACACTTCCAGGGACGGGGCATCCACCAGGCAGCCTTTTCCAGCACCTAACCACTCTCTCTGTAAAAAACTTCCCCCTAATATCCAATCTAAACCTTCCTTCCTTTAACTTTAATCCATTCCCCCTTGTCCTGCCATTATCTGCCCTTTTAAAAAGTTGATTCCCCTCCTGTTTATAATCTGGCAGGCTGCAATGAGGTCCCCCCGCAGCCTTCTCTTCTGCAGGCTGAACCAGCCCAGCTCCCTCAGCTTCTCTTTGTAAGGCAGGTGCTCCAGCCCTCTGAGCATCTTTGTGGCTCCTCTGACCCCTCTCCAACAGTTCCACTTGGATACAAATAACTAAGGGCAGAATAATTGCTTTGTTTCATCCCTTTCCGCACTAAGTGCACACATGATTATTGTATGTACTTTCCTAAAGCAAACTGCATCTCCTTCACAAGCTAAAAAATAAAATAAAATGTAACTACTTAAATCATAACCCTCCCTGACTCTCTGCTGCCACTTTACACTGGGGTCTTCTTTGTATTTCCTCTCATTATACATCAGCACATCTGCTAATGTGTTTATTGTTTAGAGATTATCACAACATGCTTGGATCTTTGGAGGAAAGTTCAAAGATAATGTTACACACACACAATGAGAAATAAGACTTTTCAAGAGTCATGTTATTTCCTCTGCAGTCATCTTAAGATATTATCCTGTCTTTAAAGTCTTAGTAAAAATGTCATAATCCTAATGACATAGTGGTGTCCACAAGTTTCACTGCTTCCAACAAGTTTTTGACTATGTCAGGGCTTTATAGATTCAGATCAAAGAAATGACTTCAAGCCTCCCAAAATATATTCTAGAGTTCAAGCAAAGAAGGCCCACAGTGCCATTTTAAAAAAATAATTCCAGAAAAGAGATCAGTAGAAATTTTAGTAGCTTCATTCACAGCATTTCAAAGCAAAATAAACTCCATCCTATCCCATAATGGAACTAAAATTGTGGCATTTTAGAAAATTCTCTCATTACTGTTGAGAGCTGCCAATGTCTCACTGACATTCTGTACCAATGACTTTTTTTTTACAAATACACATAAATTATACACAGTATATCAGTACACACATACATTACACAGTACTGCAGAGGGGCACACTTCCCAAATGAAACCAGTATCCTCTAACTTTGGAGATGTCATGTTACAATTTTAGAAAGGAAGTAGGTTTCTGTTTTTTTATTTTAAATACAAGCATGAAATAATACCTACTTTACTGTCATAGTCCCACTATATAGCTGTCCTTAATGTAGTCAGTTATCTACAAGAATAATTTGGATAGTTGATGGAAACACACAAAACTTTTCAGCTTCTGCTCACTCACAGCTCAGCCTGACTTTAAATGAGGTTGTTTACAGAACTGTGTTCCCTGTTGGCATCAGGCTTCTATGAAAGCACGTACACAGCCTGACAGACTTGCATGACATTATTCCATTTGACTAAAAAATGATTGAACATGTGGGTTTTTAAAATAGGAGCTATTTATCCAGATTAATTTACTGGCAACAAGTTTTTCTGAAAAAAAAAATTGTACAAGGCAAATATACACTAGTTCTTCTGTGGAGAAGGACCTGGGGGTCCTGGTTGATGACAGGTTGGCTATGAGCCAGCAGTGTGCCCTGGGGGCTAAGAGAGCCAATGGGATCCTGGGGGGCATCAGGAGGAGTGTGGCCAGCAGGTCACAGGAGGGGATCCTCCTCCTCTACTCTGCCCTGGTCAGGCCCCACCTGGAGTATTGTGTCCAGTTCTGGGCTTCCTGGTATAAAAAGGACAGGGATCTCCTGGAGAGAGTCCAGAGAAGGGCTACGAAGATGATGAAGGGCCTGGAACATCTATCCTATGAGGAGAGGCTGAGAGAGCTGGGGCTGTTCAGCCTGGAGAAAAGAAGACTGAGGGGGGACCTAATCAGTGTTTATAAATATCTTAAGTATGGGGTGCAGGGGGAATTGGCCAGCCCCTTTTCAGTGTCTGTGGAGACAGGACAAGGGGCAATGGCTGCAAATTGGAGCACAGGAAGTTCCACACCAACATGGGGAAAAGCTTTTTCACAGTGAGGGTGCCAGAGCCCTGGGACAGGCTGCCCAGGGAGGTGGTGGAGTCTCCTTCTCTGGAGAGATTCAAGACCCATCTGGATGCCTATCTGTGTAATATGAGCTGGGGAGCTGCTTTGGCAGGGGGGTTGGACCCGATGATCTCTCGAGGTCCCTTCCAACCCCTACAACTCTGTGATTCTGTGATAGTCAAAGAAAAGCTATCCAGAAGTGAGTCCCTTACTTTACCAGTAAAGTCTAAGTAGCTCAACAATTGCACTAATCTATTCTGGTCCATTACATTATTTTCTAGTGAATCAAATATCCTCTGCCCAAAAAGCCTTCCACTGAAATCACCCTACCCCATGCCCCAGTCAAAGTGTACTGATGAGACAGAAACATTACATTACTTTGTCTTGAGACTTGTTGGAGAACGATTGGCTTGAGCATGTAAAGAAGTCTATAGTTGCTGAATATATAGGAAGCTTATTTCTTTCCACCCAAAATTTCTTTCACAACTGTAATGAAAGCTGTACCACAAACTAGCCAAGAAACCAAGTGTGAGACATACAGTTTTGCAGCACAGCTTCAGTAACACAAATAATCATGGGAAACTGTGTATCCCTGACATAATAAATTACTGCACAACATCTACAAACTGACAGTCCATGCTACGTAATTAAGAAATAAGAGATTACTGGAAAGATTTATGGCTTGGGGAGAACCCACTAAAACCTAATAGATTTCTGACAAGACTGAAAAAGAATGGACCAAACCTAATAACTGTGCTGGTGGACCAGATAATTTCCTGACTAAGGATTTTTTTTAAAATTTGAATTTTATATTACTTTTATTTGCTTTATAAATCAAGACATTCAGGTGGCTGCCTCAAGCTCAAAATGTATCTATTTCTATTAGTTAGGCTATTAATGGAACTACATGGATTACATACCATGAGAATTTCCACATACATGTCTTCATTTTCTGCCAAATTGAGAGATGGGAAACATGCATTCAGCTTAGGGGCAAATGATACAGGGAAAAAATGGCTTTGAGGAAAATCAAGAAGCCAGAGAAAATAAAGAATAAAACAAAACAGCTTTAAGTTAAAAAATACAAAGTAAGAAAAGGCTTTAACCATGCTATGGAATTCAGCACTGAATTCTTGATAAGAATGACAGGATAACTGTGCATTTTAAAGAAAAGTTTAGTTTGCAGTTAAAAAAAGAAAACATAACTTCAATGTGATCTCTTTTACATGGAAAGCAATGATCTATTTCAATTATTTGAAAGCTTACTGAAGAGAACATAATGCAAGGACAATTTTGCACTGACCTGGACTAGGTGCCTGAGATCTTTCCATTTTGGATTATCTCATTAAACATTGTGATTGCAGCTCTGATCCATTCTGTATCTTTTTACACTGCTGTCAGAGTATTTTGAACAGCCTTCAACAAAGAATATTTCTTTTCCAAGCATGCTTTTTAATCCTAGGCTGAAATGGTTTCACATCTGTGTCTCACAGCCCTCCCAGGAACACCTATGCAGCATTTCTAATGTGTCTTGCATGGTGACAGCTCCAGGTGCCACAAAAACTGTGTCCGATGGTTTGAAAAGCCTCTAAATTCCCTTGATCAAACTCACATCTCTTTCTGAGAGATTCACCTGGGCTGTCCCTGCACTGCAGAGCTCTCCATGGCTATTCAGTGCTAATTCACAAAACCTGGGCTGAGTATCAGCAGCAGCTGATGAACACTAATTAAAAATTGTAAAGACTAGGACAAACCTAATAAGTTTCCCTGATTCCTTCTTCACTTACAGATTTTTCTGCCATATATCAGTATCACAAGTGACTAATGTCTCCAAACAGCTCTGTGAAAAAGCTCTAATTATGGTGACACTAAGTAAAATCTATCCTTGGGCATCACTGTACCACAAAGTAAAACCAAAGTTTCTACATACTGAGAGTTCAAGTACTGTATTTGTACTAAACATAAACTTCTATGTCCCACCCAAATACAGCCAGGCAACAAGCTTGCAGCTTGTTTTACAAGGGACCATCTCCTTCAATTAAGTATTCACAGAGTTTCTACTAACATGTATAGCTCACGATGCAGCTCTTTTGCAGCCTAGCTCTCAGTCTTACAAAAGCTGACTGATGCAATCTAACTTAATGAGTTAATGACATGCTGGCAAGGCATGATGCTTGCTATAGGTAAGTGTTTTTGCAGGACTGGAGAAGCCTCTTTTCCTTGCTCCCAGTGGTGGAGGAGTGAGGCTGTTATACACCTGCTGCAAAGGGCAAGGAACAGGGCTGCTGTGTTTCTACTATTTGGACTCTGATAGGGAATGGTCTCAATGATGAAGAGCCTAAAATAATTTTCAACTGTGTTGTAGTTTTGTGTGGCTGGGTTCTGGTGGAGAAGGGGGGCGCAGGGGTGGCTTCCACAAAAAGCAGCTAGAATCTCTCTGCAGGCCCCACAGAGTAAACACCAGCTGGCTCAAAGCCAGTGTCATTGTTGCCCAAGGCCAAGACAATCAGGGCTGGTCCCACCACCTCCGTGAATCACATTTAAGAAAGAAAATCCACTAGCAGCTGCTTTTTGCCACCACAGAAGAGAGTGAGAAGATGCAAGAAACTGTGCAGACACCAAGGTCAGTGAAGGGAAGAGGAAGAGTTGCCCCAGGTGCCAGTGAAAAAGATGTCCCTGCAGCCTGTGGAGAAACCCGTGGTGTAGAGGGTGTCCCCCCACAGCCCATGGAAAAGAATGAGACCCCCACCTGCAGCCTGCAGAGAGGCCCCACGCTGGAGCAGGTGGAGACATACAGAAGATGCTGTGACCCACGTTGGAGCAAGCCTCTGCCAGCACTTGCAGCCTGTGGAGAGAGATAGAGGATCTTCTGAATGAAGCAATAATATGCAACACTTTACATCAAATCATTGAGTACCCAAGAGACTTCACAAGAGGCTTTTGTCATAAAAGATACAGTGTTTTCTAAACAGGATCTCTTCTTTTCTGGCTTTCTGTACAAATACTTGGGGTTAGTGCAGTAGATACATTAATGTAAGTTAACCAATTCAGACTGTATACATTCATAGCCTTAAATTTAAATGAGAAGTCTCTCTGGGCAAGTGATTTTATTTGTCTCCATTTTCAGATGTAAACTTTTGTAAGGATGATACTTACATGAGTTGAACTTTACTTCCAGAAACACTGAAAATCTTGGAACCACTCTAGTTCAGTATTGGAATAATATTGTCCAAGAATTTAAAATGTTCTCTGGTCACCAATTTCATTATCAGTTGGACATTTTATTTTGCTTTTTAAACCAGGTTTTTTTCACAAGGCCTTAGTTGATAATCCTGGAATAAAAAAGCCAAAAGAAAGAGGGTAGAATTAACAGGCTCATTCAACTTTTAATTCTTCATACTCATGTATTATAACCATGTAATTATAAAACCTAAAAACTGAAAAAAAAATAGTGGTTATATAAAGGTTTTGTGTACTGTTAATCAAAATATTGACAAAAAATAAGATCCTTAAAGAATTCTTCACTTCAGAACTAGGTGAAAAAGCAACTGTGATTTTTGCAGGTGGTTGCAGAAAGAAAATAATTCTTATAATGATGTTAAAATATAGACAGAGCAATCTTCATCTATTTATTAAAGCCTCTTGGACTCTAACAAGTCTGTTGAGAAGACTGTGATTAAAGATCCTAATATATATAGATAATAGGAATCTCATGACAGATTTTTATAATTTCTGTATTGTTTCCTTCAGAGGATAAAATATGTGTTATTTTGAAGAGGACTATATGTCCTAGTAATGCCTTTTCAGTGGCAAGTACTTGTTATTATCTAAGTAAGAGGTCTGCAAGCCAGAATGATTAGGCTGTGTCAGGCAGAAAAACAATGAGGTGTGTTCCAGCATGCAGAATGCAGTTTCAGAGGGGAAAAAAAACAACCCTAAATGGATCAGCATGGAGGAGTTATTAAGTAAGGAGAGCCAAATAGCTTTTCTTTTCATTAACATGAAACATAAAGTTATCAAATAAAGCATTAAAAAAAAATAATAATCCACCACTAACAGTGATTAACTGGCAATCATGTCAAAGCCTTTTCTACATGTTCCAATGGTGAGCTGAATCTTGTATTTTGTAACAGTGGAATTTTTAATGTGTTTATTAATTCCACATTACCACCACCCCCCAATTACAGACTTTGCCCTTTAAAGTCAGTAGTATTTTACATTAAAATGGTGATAGCATCAAGCATTCCTAAATATTCACTGCATCAAGAAAGTATGAAGGCATCAGCTGCTCCCTAACAAGAAGTATTACTAAGATTCCTAAATTAATTTACTGGTAAGCCAAAGTACCAATCACTGTCACTCCAGCTGTATCAAGCATTTAAAGTGTGCTCTAAAGCACAGTACCTTATGACCCTGATGTTAAAATTTCAGACCTCAAAATGATTTGATATAAACAGCCTTTTAAATTGATATAATCAACTAAGAGCCTTTCTCTTGTTTGTGACATATGCTAAACTATACTAGTTAGAGATTAGCAATTTATTTCAACAGAATTTTAATTTCAGGAGACTTGCTAAGCTTAAGTTTTTCTAGAACAGTTCTCTGGTTGTGTATTTTCAATATGACCTAATTTATTACAGAAGTGCACTCTCTGCTGTCTCAAGAATTTCCAGTTAACATGCATTAACATACAGTTAATGTATGCAGCTGCAAGGATTTTCATTACCAATGCTATCCAATCATTACCAACTGCTATCTTCCGTTGCCAAATCTCATTGAGATATATATATATATTTGTCCATCAGTGATGAGTATTTCTGTTCTGCATCTCTTCACATAGTTCAGCGATGGACCATGCAGGAAATGGAGCTACCTGATGTTAACACAGAAGTACCAGAATTTTCTGCTCACCAGTATAGTACTGTAGAGTTGCTGTATGCAGGACAGACTACATGTACCTCACTCAAACACCCAAAACTGCACTGGAAACTTAAAATGGAATTGAAGTTTTTTGACTTAAGGACTGCTTGTCTACAGCCTTTAACACAGAGACTCTGATTATTAACAGAACATCCTCTCACTTCATTGATGTTTGGGATGGCACAAGTCACAGTGAAATGCCTGCTCACGATTGAGAGATGTGCCTGGATCAAAGACGACTATTGATGGAGTTCTGAAAAAAAATTGAAGACAGCATAATCTACTCTAAAGCCAAAGAAGCTATTCACCATCACACCCTTGGATTTTTCAACCATTTCATGCTAAATAAGCAGATTTAATATGTTGGATTGTGTTCTGTTTCTCTTTCAGCAGGCTGTACTTCTCTCTTCCTTTGGGAATCTGTCATGAATCGGCTTTGCCTCAGAATACTGTGTCTTATATTCAGTAACCTGTGCTTTCCTGGAGGTTTCATGTTATTCCTCTCTCCCTGAAATTTGCTAGCACTTGCAGATTTCATTGCTGTGTTGGTTAGTAGCTTTTTATTATTAATGAATCTACATGAAGATAAAACATACTATATTTTACTATCAGCTCATCTTATGATACAGTACTCATATATATGACATCTATGGTTTTTCCCTAGGAAATATGAAAGCATTGACTAAAAATATTTTACACACCAAAAAATAGATGCTGAGCCCATACATTCTAAAAATTGCAAACATGACAGATTTATATTTTTTTCCCATGAGAAGGATGGGACTTGGATGTTTTAAATGTGGGTCTGTGTTTTTATATTCTGGGCTGACATCAGAGAGTAAAGTGCAGCCTCAAGGCGCCTTAGAAGCTGACAGCAGCTAAAGCCAGGCTGAACAACAATAATATTGTGATGTGTATCTGTATGGCTTTTTGTCAAAGTAAAAATTGAGTTATTGTGTGCTTTTACAGGTGACATGACCAAAAGGATGGTGTTAGGATGCTGGGAAAGAGTTTGCTGACAAGAATATTGGTCTATAGCACTTTTTCAGATGAGCTTTGACCGTGATGCTTGTGATCATAAGATTTTAAAAAGTATTCTGTCCCTTGTATTCTTCCAGCATCACAAAGGAGACATCAAGCATCAGGAAAAATTGTTTGAAAACTGATGACAACTGGGAGGGAAACTAAAGGCAGGTAGATTATTATGCTCTAAAAACCCAACAGTAACAAGTCTCAAACTTGTAAAAAATTGCATGCTTCCCTGTCTTAATCTAAAGGTAAACCAGATGGTATACCAGAATGCCTGTTTCCACACCTGTAGGCAGAACAAGCCAGCTTGTGTGAACTTGAGTATGTGTCTGTGTTAGAATCAATATGTGTACTGGGAGCTAGATAAGTCATTAAGGAGAAAGACTTGAAGTGACTGGCTCAGACCTCTCAAACAACTGCCCCAAGGCAGGTCATTTTGCCATGAATAATCAAAGAGCTCTGTAACCTCTGGTGTCAGTGATCCAGAGGACACGCAGGGCCATATGTTTAGAGGAGATTTTATTGACATATAGTGCCTTTCATGAGCCTCAGAAAACATTTGTAGGATAAAAACCTAAATGCATCTAAGAATCATTACATTCTACAATGCACAAATTACAACTCCCTCAAGGGCCTCCCTCTCTTGAAATTAAAGGCAGCACTTAACGACTTTTTAAGAGACACTGAAGAAGAGTCACATTCAAAAACTTACCAGACAAGACTGACCTTGGGCATAAGTCCTTATTCTGTCAAGGCTTTGAGATGGCATATGATACAGACCTATACTGACAAGTGTCAAATCTAAATACTAGGTTTCGTTGAGGGTATGCCAGATCCTTTCCATACTCTTTAATGTCCAATGATAATAATTGGTGGGTAAACAAGGGTTGCTATTATCAGTGAATAAGCAGAAAATTCAAGTATTTTCTACATGAACATACCTATCACAATCCTTTTAGTGTTATGGAATATATGTCATCATATGCTAAGAACCTTTATTTTTTGATCCAGTTACATGTAATAAGTGAAATGAAGGAAATTAATTTAATGAAATTAAAAGTTGCATCAACCAATCCATTTACTAGGTAGAGCAGCAGCCATCTTTTACCCACCACTCATTAGACCACATAAGGAATACTGCCAAATTTGCACCCACTCCCCCCCGCCCCAGCACCAGAAAGATACTGAGAAACCTCAGTGAGTTCAGCAGGGGGTCATCAAGATGGTTGGGGGCTGAAGCACTTGCCCAAAGAGTAAAGGCTGAGGAAACGGGGCTTGTTCATCCTGGAGAAGAGACAGTTTCAGCAGCCTCCCAGTGCCTACAGGAAGGTCATCAAGAAGACTGGGCTAAGCTTTGTGAAAAGAGAAAGGTTGGAGGAGGGAAGATATCAGGCAGGGGGCATAAATTAAAACAAGGGAGGTTGAGACCCGTTATAAGGAAAACGTTTTTGCTATTAGGACAGTCAAGCACTGAAGCAGGTTTTCCAGAAGCGTTCTGACATCTCCATCCCAAAGATTTTCATGACAAAAGTAGATAAAACCTTGGGTAACCTGCTCTGACCGCATATCTGGCCCTGTGTTGATGAGGCGTTTGGGATAGAGAGCTCCTGAGGTCCCTTTCAACCAGAATTATTCTCTGACAGCACAGCAGAAAAAGGTAAGGATATGCTTTTCTGTGAGCCTGTTACAGACTTGCAATAACACTGTAAATAGCATTGTTGAGAATATCCCCATAGCTCTAAACATCACAATTTCACTATCATGTTGTGTAGGTAATTGTTTCCCCTTTTGATAGAAGATTATTAGGAAATGAAAAAGTTCCATGCCAATTCATGTAGGAAGCAGTGTAGAGATAAGTTGATGGCATCTAATAAAGAAACAGTGCACTTATACTTGCATTTACTTCAGTTTCTACTGGTAATAACTGCTTTTGTAAATTGGAAATGCTGCTATCAAAAAGAATTTAATCTCTCAGCTAAATGGAATTAAAACATGTAACAGTTTGCATGTCACAGTGTAGAGTTAGATTTCCAAGTGCTTGGTTAGCATGTATTTTTTTTACCTGAACAGTACTGATGAACTATATTTAGAGCATAGTTGCCTACCCAGTGTTCAAGGTTACTGCAATATGGGACTCACAACTTAATTCATGCATCCTGCTAATGACCTGTTCAGATCTCTTTCTTACAATAGAAAGGCTTACCTTACTTCAAACTCTTTCTTGCAGAGGATAATTAAAGACTAGTGAGAGAAGAATTAAAATAATAGTAGTGGAACTGGTAGGATACTTGAAGAATAAACAAACAACACTCCCACTTAAAAAAAACCACAAAAAACCAAACAAGCCTGACAGAGCCTTTCTGACTTGACTGCACAGTATGATTCAACTTTGCACTTATTTCTAGGAGGTGTGACATTTGTGTGCTACTTGGAGTGAATCAGGGAAAAGGGATGTTTCCTGCATTTCCAAAACACATCTTTCTGCAAATCTGCTTTGTGCAGTTCCCAGAAAACAACATATCAAATACTAAATCAGTTATACTCAAAACAAAAGCTTGCACACAGTAAAGAACCTGCTTCTGAGACATGGAACAAAACCTTTCCTAGAAATTGAATTTTATCTCTCAAAAGAAACACAATATTGTTTGAAATTTCTGAAGGATTTTTTAATCTTGAGTATATTTAAATTTATTTTAAGACAAAAGTTTCTTTAATCCACTTGGAAAAATGTTTTTAGAAATGGGCTCTTAGAAAGTCCAACACACCTATTAGCTTTCTAATCTGCATATAATTGTTTGCAAAGCACCACTGGTCCATGCAAAACTACAAATTGCCTTTTTCTGGCTCTGCTAATCCTTCTTGATGGTTGGGAATGTTACTCTTCATAAGGGGCAGATTTTCTAGAAGAGTAGTAGCTCTTTGTAATTTCTCTTCAGATAAATTCCATGAGCTTTATCAAGAAAGTCTGTGTTTTCCTAAGTACCAGGGAAGGAGCTGAGGAAAACCGCCCCCAGCACAGCTCATTCCAAACTCCCATACCAGCTGGCAGAGATTTAGAACAGCCACTGTTTCAGCAGAAGGGAAATGAGTTTGCAGAAAGGCTGTGACAGCTGTACCGAATACCTGCAGCCTGGAAAGATGGATGCTGCAACCTGGCAGTGTGTTTACAGGACCATTTTCCTTGTTAGTACTGGACGGGGTAAGAATCACAGAATTAGGGGATGGATGGAGCTGGAAGGGACCTCTGCAGGTCATCTGGTTTGTAGTAAACCTTAAGGGAAGATGAAGAGTTAGACAAGATTTTGAATGAACAAGATTTCCTAAACTGAACAGTATATTTAATTGTTCAACACATTACCACTAAAATAACAGGGCTTTGGGAAGCACTATGTTTCTGGTGCTCAGATCTGTAAAAGAAGGCATCTGGAGTAAGCAATAATTTTGGAAAGTCATGGCTTTAACCCTTTGCCATCTTTCTTCATTATTCAAATCTATTGAAAGAAGATGATCTTCTTTCTCTCATCTGCTTCAGTCCCTGGTAGCAAATAACAGGTATATTTTGATGGGTTGGAAAAGCTTGTTAGTTTGGGCAACTGATTCAATACTTCTGTATGCAGCAGAACAAGTGTGATGAACAGCTACATTCCAGACTCAATAAATTAATAATTGTTACAAAGTTCTTGTACCTCTTCCATTTTGAGAGATGGTATCATGGTGTTTGATTTTACCAGTATGTAATAAAATAATTAATGTAACAATTGGCTTTTCTTGAGCACAACAGAAAAAAAAACCAACCAAGAAAAATATCTCAAATTGTACAATATATGATAAAAATCAGTATGAAATACCTTTATACTTCTTTGCCTCTTTCCACATGTTTTCCACTCTTTTGTTTCTTGTTCTTGACCCCCCAGTTTTGTTTTGTGTCATGTCTCTGAGCTTACTTTTGCTGTAAAGTAGATATTTGCTATTTCTCATTTCATTCTGATATTTTGGCTTCATTTTGAGGGTGACAATGTTCTTCCTGTTTAGCAAGATCCCAATCAGACTCACAGCAGGCTTACTTCTCACGTTTAGAAATCTTGTGATGTCTCCCAGTTTTGGCATACAGCTTTGTAGGTGGGTTGCAATCTGCAGTAGAGTTTCCAGTTATTTGAGGAAGCAATTGCATGTAAATGTGTCAACACTTTTCCTTGAGGGGATCATCTCTCCTGCCTCCTTTAGCAGGAAGTAGCTAAAGGAACCGAATGTCTTGAGCTGCTGTGTGTTTGCTGTGATTCAGAGTTTGCTTTCAAACAAGAGTTGAACTTTCCTGCAGGTTTTATATATAGCTGTTTGTTTTTGTCATGTCCCTTTCCATTTAACTTTGACTTCAGTTAACTCTGGTGCTGTGCTATGCAGATGTTTCCTGGAATATCTCTTTTACAACGGATGGAATAATGGGAGTTCTCTGGAAGCACTATTTTCAAAACAGCATAATAAAAATATTCAAGTTCTTGTTCTCTTTATCTGGGCACATGTGCAGTGCAAATACACAGCCTGAGTACACAAACTGAGGACCCTGTAGAATACAGTGTTTGGGGAGGGAGGGTACAGCTTTTTTACACAGGACCTTATTTAGTTATCAACAATCTGCACATATATAGATTTTATTATGTTTTCCCCAAATGCAAGCACTGCAGAGTATACAGCATCAATGCAGGCTTGCAATTACCTTGACCTTCTAAAAAATGTAATATCAGAATAGGCACCAAATACCTCAAAAAATACAAGAAACCATTCTTAATTTTCTGTGTGCAGCTTGCTTTTTTGATTGTCTCATTCAGTGTGTGCAGGGTTTTTCCTATTTGGGTCAGTAATTTTGGCATCAAAGACCTCTGGTCCAAAGCTATCCTTGACTTTTATCTAATAAAAACTCTTCATTTTTTTTCTGGTCTGCCTCACATCCAGCAAAGATGTACTTCATTAGCTCTTGCCAGTAATCTAACTTTGCAATACTCCTGACTTCAGAGTCCGTAGATGGTATCTATCTTGAATCATTCTACAAGAAAGTCAGACGATTGCTTTTTATTATTCTTTGCTAGGCTTAGGAAGATACTTTTCTAATAGGCTTTTCATAGAATCCCAGATTGGTTTGGGTCAGAAGGGACCCCAAAGCCCATCTAGTTCCAACCCCTTGCCATGGGAGGGATATTCTCCACTGGCCCAGGGTGCCCAAAGCCCCATCCAACCTGGCCTTGAACCCTGCCAGGGATCCAGCTTCTCTGGGCACCCTGTGCCAGGGCCTCACCACCCTCACAGAAGTATGTCGTCCTTTAATCTAAACCTACATGCCTTCAGCTGGAGTGAGAGGATAAGGGGTAATGGTCTTAAGCTGCATGAATATATTCCACTTGTTTAAATTCTCATAAAGAAACGTGCTAAGTTATTAACTAGAAAATCCAGACATTTTGAAATGCATTAGAAACCCCCTTTCTATAAAGTATTTTGGTGGCAGATGAACACAGGAGGCAGCTGTAGCTCAAAGCAAATTTTAGATGCCTATTTAAATCATGGGTTGTGACAATGAAAATTGTTCATTTTCTATTTAGTAGTTTATGACAAAATTAATTTTATAATTTGTTAATTCATATGTATCAGGTATTTAAATTTGTAATTGTAAAATTATTATAACCACCTAGTTAGGTTCGTACTATTAATGCAATTCTTTCAAATTATCTGGAAGTTCAGCATGTTTATACAAACCTTTTAAAATGATGCCAAATTTCCTGCTAGATGCCAGTCTACCATCATGTTTAGTGTCATTTCCTAGCCTGATCTTCCCCCCAAGCTTATACCCATTGACTTGAACAGAGGTTTTTCAGAGAATAAGGACTTTTTTCCCCTCAAACCACTAGCAAGTGTCCTATGGGATGAACAATCAGAAACACTGCCCCTCTGCAGGCAGTGACACTTGGCTGTTTCACTACCCAACTGGAGTTGAGATTTCTAGAACCATTTCTAGAACCATTTCTAGAACCTCTCATAGGTCACCACCACGTTACTTTTCCTTGGCTCTACTCTAAACATTAAATAATGACCTCAAATGCTCCCTGGCATGTCACATGCATGGAATAAGAGGCTGGAAGGAACCTCTGCAGCTCATGCACAGGGACTGCTTCCTCAAATGAATTCCAGTTAGAGCAGTTACACAGGACAAAGTCCATTTGGGATCTGGTATTTTCGATGGAAAGAGATGTCACAGCCTCTCTTGGCAACTTCTTCCTACCTGCTTGATCACCTCCATAGGGAGAAATTTTTTCTTAAATCTAACCAGATATTCCCATGTTCCAACATAGAATCATAGGGGTTGGAAGGGACCTCGAGAGATCATTGGGTCCAACCCCCCCCAAACACTCAGTCCAACATGTGTCTGATGCCTTCAGTCCTGTCACTGGGAACCTCTAAAATGCCCTGGCTCTGTCTTCTCTGTACTCTCCCATTAGGTACTGGGAAGCAGCAACTAGATGTCCCCTTTTCTTCATAGGGTTGTACAAAGCATATTCTAGCAGCCTCCCCTCATCCATCATATGCTCCAGCTGCCTGACCCTTTTGATGGCCCCGACTAGACTTGCTACAGCCCTAGAAAATCCTGTTTGGAGGTTTCTGACTGTGAGGGGGAAAATAATGCTATTATGGTGGATATTCATCTAAGTGAGACCAGACCTATTAAATTAGGAATAGCAGTAAGAGGAGAATCTTATATCTTTTTTCACATTTAAAAGATTGAACCCTGTCACGAGATACACCTAAAATACATTAAGAGATTTATAACGAAATCATCAAGAACTAAATGCTCACATCATACTCAGTTCCAAGGGAAAATATTTTTCTCACCAGAAGATAGATCAAAATGATTAAAAGCAGTTATATGGTATATATATATGTATAAACATGATGCAGCTTTATGCCACATACCCACTTCTAATCATTCCAGGCCTAAAGTTTTGCATTATCAAATCACTTATGTTGTCCTAGCACAGCAAATAGAAATTTTATTCAGAATGGTAACAAGCTGTGTGAAAAATAATCTACTTATGCCTTACCTGAAACATATTCCGTGCTGACTCACGCTGACTTTTTGAGGAAGACAGTCTCTTCAGCAAATGTCCAGTTTTACTGTTTTAATTTTAGCTAGATACACTTTACATCTGCCACAACATGCGCTGAGTTAGTAGGAAAGTGAGTAGTTCACAAACAGAATACTCTTTGTATATTCTCAGGTAAAATTCAAGGAAGATGCTTTTGATGATATGTTGGGAGTAAAAGATGATTCCTGCAAAAGCAATTTAAGGAAAGGAAATCAACAGAAGCTTTGTGACACGGTGAAAAAATGTGGCTGAAATGTTTCAGAGCTGTTGCTAAGAGGAACTGACAGAGCTGCTGAGATAACTCAATGACCTGATTAAGACAGTAACGAGAAACCATGTTCTCTGCCCACCTCTTCAAGATTTTACCATAATTTATTTTATTAACTTGTTATATAGAGATGTCCACCTTAAAATAGATCTCAGATTGCCATGTAGGCAATTCTGAGGAATATACATAGATACAACTAAGTCTCGGTAGTTAAATGAAATTAAAAAGAATAACATCCATAGGTGTGTAGGCTGAAATTGAAAAGTAGAGAAACATTAAATATTACATAGTTGTAACATAAGGAAAGATACCTCAAAACATCAGCCTCAATATTCTCTATAGCAACAAAGATGCATCACCCAAGTATGGCAAATATCCTCTTTCCTCAATTCCCCCTTCCTGCTTCTTATGGGCAGCTCTTTCTCATAGGTTTTCATTTGTACAAACTCCCTTCTGTCTGTGTATCGAAACAGTACAACATCCTTCAACTATTTTCCTGCTTTACACTTGTCCTGTACTTGCTCCCACATGAAGCGAGCCCATGACACTGTGTATCATTTGCTTGAATACCAGGAATAGGACAGGAGCTTGACAGCCCAGAGTAAAAGCTGATGATTCCTTAGTCCTACCCGCTCATTTTGCTTTTTCTTTCCAAAACTGTACTTCATATTTCTCTGCTTGCATTACATGCAGCCAAAAAAGAAAGGAAAGCAGATTTTAATGTTCAAACACCCATTGATTGAGCTTAGGAAAATAAAGAAGGAAAACTCCCTACACAAACAGAGGAAGTTAATATGGGAAGGTCTGAAGAGGAGGTATAGGAATATGTATTGGGGGGGAATACCCTCCTTTAGTTCTGAATTATTTTTTACTGTTGCTGTGCTATGGATTTTTTTATTTCTGTTTACACTATTTACAGTTGTAAAGATCACCACAGCAACCTGGGGAGACTATAACAATAAAATTGGTCCATTTAATTATTTCCAATTTGCATGTGAAATCATTCTGTGTAAATTATTTTAAAACACACAGGGATCAGTTCTCACAGTCCTGCCTATTATGGATGAGAATTAATATACATGGTCTCTTAAATTTCATGGAAGCATACTACAGCGTATACTAGCAAGAGAAAGGTATTTTCTGAAGAAAAATTGAAATATATCACACTTGTTTCACCGTCCGTGAGAAATTAAGAGCAGGATGGCAGAGGGTTTACACAGGCACTTAGCCAGGAAACAGTGTGTTTTCCACAGATACAGTCATTCAGGGAGCACATCTCTGATTTTCATGAGCTCCCTCCCTCTTGTTCTCATACCTCTGTAATTATATCGAGAAATCCATCTGTAGGTGAGGAAATACACACGATGTACTCGAATGCTGCCTCTTTCCTTTAGGTAAGTGCTACCACACTGAGGCCATTTGTAGGAATTTTACACAGCAAGATAAACAAATGCAAACCCCCTTAAGGAAACACATGAGCTGCAGGAGAGTTTCACAGTGAATCATTACCAACAATCTGCGTAAGAAGACTATAAAAGAATTCTCTATAAATCTGTGAAACGTGGTGTTGCTTGTTAGCAGGCTTGATAGAAAGTCTTTGTCACTTTATTTGTATGTGCTTTCCTGCATCTTAAGTTGCAGCTCAGGATCCCTCAGGATCATGTGAGGCTAGGTTATATATGAGAGCGCTGTGCTATAGTGCTGTGAGTGTGTAAGCCTAGCAGCTGGGTAGTGTTATGGTTGCTGCTTTCCTGTGCTAAGCTGATTTACTTGTTTAAGGTCTGACCTCATCATCCTGTCAGTATGGATTCCCACCTATACAGTTAGCAGCAGCTTAGCATCGGCTTGAAGAGCTTGCAGTATATTAATCAGAAGAGAGAGAGAGAGAGCTACCGGTATTTGTTCTTTTGTTGTCTTTTCTTAAGAAGAGGAGTTGAAACACAAGAGATAACAAAGAATCTGTTTCCTTTCTAAAAGAATAGGCTTCTGCCTTTTTTTTTTTTTTTTTTCCTGAAAAAAATGTCAGTATCTGGAAAGAAAGAGTTTGATGTGAAGCAGATCCTGAGGCTCCGCTGGAGGTGGTTCAGTCACCCCTCTCAAGGCTCCACAGGCACGGGGGGCTGCCATCAGCAGGAAGGATATGAGCACAGAGGGACACCGGTTCAGAACAGGTTGAAGAACCACTCTCGGGACAGAAATGGGCTGAAGAAAAACAGCAGTCCTGTCCACCACAATATACTGGCACCCGTGCCAGGTCCAACGCCGGTGCACCACCGATCTATTCAAACCTGGCATCAACAAAATCTCATAGAACAGCTTCGATCAAATGAGGATATTCCCAAACCAAGCACAGAGGAAAACCGTGTCAAAGAAGATTCAAATAAAACCACACAGGAGTTGCAGATGATCACAGAAGAAAATTCAGATGAATCTGCAGAGAGGTAGGACTTTTAAAGTCTGTGCTTAGAAAGCCATACTTCTAGCCAAGTTATTCCCTAAACTGTCTTTGTTGTAACCCGAGTTCCTTAATGCATTAGTTTCACTTTATGTATGTGCACACCCACACGTTAGAGAAATGAACAGGAACACTGTCATGAAATTCTGATTTTTGCTTGAGATACAGCATTTCATAACTATTCCATAAAAAATAAAAAAAAATCCTGCCAGTTTGTCAATTTTTCTCTATTACAGTTTAAAGCATATGAATTTTTTTGGTCTTGATTTATTATGTTTAAGTGCAACGAAACAATGAGCCTTCTGAAATGCTGTCCTCATTCTGACTTTATCAATGGGTCCAACTTTGACAAATGGGAGCTGCTGGAGGTGCAGTCTGTGTGGTTGCCATCGGGCTGTCAAATTTCTCAGTGCTATTTTTTTTGCTGCCTTCTT
Source organism: Laterallus jamaicensis coturniculus (assembly GCA_022605575.1). Classification (NCBI taxonomy): domain Eukaryota; kingdom Metazoa; phylum Chordata; class Aves; order Gruiformes; family Rallidae; genus Laterallus; species Laterallus jamaicensis. The sequence continues at coordinate 2,424,749 of JAKCOX010000057.1, forward strand.
GACAAGTATAATTAACCTTGAACTAAGTGGAAAGGAAGCATCATTACTTGCCTTTTTTTTAAAGGTTTATATGAAATCACATTACTTACACAGCCTGTCTAGTACACTGAAATACAAATACTTTCTGCAAGGTCAGGTGAAAAAACATTACAGCTATGAGACCTTAAAGGTACAAGCACAAAGGAAAAGCTATTTTTAAGATGTTAACACAGAGAAGATGACATCAATACCAGCCAATTGATTAAGCATGCCTTTTCTTTTTCCTCCAAAACTGATGTCAATATTATAAGCTTACACAGCAACAATTCACCTCCTCCTTTACCCCACCTTGGAGTGAAATTGTGCATTTATAATGTGATTATATGCACCATTTGATAAGATTGCCATCAGTCTTTGGGAATAATTTAGGTTTCTTACACTGTACTGAGATGCAAATCTATCTTACTGGAAGTTATAGTTTCTCTCAGTAAAAACAAAGCTGACAGTTGGTGTATTTTTAGCAGTTACTATTTTTCAAGTTGTACATCTGGTATAGGGAACATCTGCAGACTGAACAGAAAAAAAGGCACTCCAAAATGTCATTTTGAATACAGTGCTAGCAGTCAGCATATAGTACATATACCATTACAGAATAAAACCCATGAGGTAGGTATGTGGTAGGTCTGTATGTTTACTAGTGTACTAGTTTGTAATGTCTGAGAATCATACTCTCAGTACAACTTGTTTAAAATGATCATACACATTTCCTGAAAAGCCACAGTAATATTAGGCACTGCTTAAAAAGAAAGTCATGTTAATTTGAAGAAAAATAAGGAACAATAATCATTTGTATCATTCTGTATCAAATGAATAATCAATGTATGATTCTATATCAGGTGAAGAAGGTTAAAAAAAAAAGCATGATGAGTTCACTTTGGAAGGCAATAAGGCACTGTCTTCTAAAATAAGATATGATGTTTCTCCAGCTATATATAAACTTTCTAAGACCTCATGAAGTTTAGTGCCTTCATATTCATTCAAGTTTTAGTTCTTCTCTTTAGTAGTTTAAACATGCAGCTTTTGGAGAACTTCTGACAATATATTTATAAAGCATTGTAATATTCAAATAAGTAGTTATTAGTAAAAGCTTTTCATGCGTCTTATAGATTAAAACCTATCTTAACATAGACCTCAAAAGGCTGAATTTGTAAAAAAATGTTTAGACAGTGATTCATGATTATGTTTTTCTCTATAATTAAAATTTTAAGGAAAAAAAAGGATCATTAATGACATCTTAATGTAGCTTCAATATCTTAAATATGTACCATCAGAAATCATTAAGTAAATTATCATTCTCTTCTACAGCACCCAACACGGACCACACACAAACAGATATGCTAATTGACTGGGTAGAAATGAAATACTGAGAAGGAGAAATAAAGTGAAGCAGCCTTTTATCTATATACCTATATCTAGTTGCTGGGTATATTTTCATCTCTTTAGAACAATATTTCATCTTACGCCTTTGAAATCACCCTTTTATATCCTTTTGGACCTCATTCTTTAGAAGTTTCAAACAGTCACAATCAATTGTAATCAATGGGGTCTGCTAGTAATTAAGACTTCTGAGCAACCAGGCATTTGCAGGATCCCCTGATGCCATCTCCTTCCACTATTAAAGCTACCACATAATCAACTATACAATGGTTGCAGCCATATGCTCTTTCACATTCATACCTGAGGACACCAGAGACAATCTCACACAAATCTGCTTTTATCCCATAGAAGGAATCCTATCTTCACAGTGGCTGTCCCTAAATCCAACAGTTTTTAAATGGACTGTAAAGCAGGACACTGCTCTATGTCACTTGGACATTGAAAATGGTAGAAAAAACCACAAAATCAGACCCCTACCTCAATATTGAGCAGACCATGAAAGCAATTTCAACTAGCAGTTAATGCTTCCTACTAGAAAAAAATCTGGAAATGTGAAAACAACATTCTCAGTTTCTTCAGAAAAATCTGAAGTGTTTGTCTCTAGAAACCTTAGGATTCAATGCTTTCAGCAATAGAGACCTAGCACCCTGGGGTTTGATGAAATAAGGCTTGTTTCTTGAGGAGGAAAGGTAAATAAGAAAGTCTCAAAGAACAGTTCCATTTGAATATGCTATAGTCAATGTACTTGTTTCTGCTTTCTTCAATCTTTTTTTGGTACTTCTGTACCCAAACTAAATAAAGCCCTTCTGACCTACAGGCTTGTTGTGGAATGATATTCCTTGACAAAGGACAGACTACGTAAATGAGAGCTTAAGTGACCAAAACTCATTAGTGTTGTAGTAATGACAGCTGGTTGAGATGTAACCAACCAATAAATTCTAGGTGTATAACAGATAAATAAACTGTTTATCAGCACAAGGTTAAGTAACATCTCCCAGCCTGCCTGGGACTGTCTCATTCAGTCTGGCTAAGGAAAGAGATTCAAAAGGTATCAAAAGGTCTTCTGGAAGCATCTGAAATGATGGGCATTAACTTGTTACCAGATCTTTATGGAAGCTATATCCTTGGTTCTGAAAAAAGCCTGTTAGTGGAAGATACACATTTCATTGACCTAGTCTGACTCTCACCAATCTGCTCTTTGAGTGTGGACTGGAATCTTTTCACAGGTGAAACCCAGAGAAACGAGCTAAAACCTGATACCAAGTTATTTTGTCATTGGTACACTGTATTTCCCACCATAAAATCATATTACTTGGGATGATCATAAGGCTTAGCCCATGGAATATGGCCGTGCAAATGAAAAGCAAAGCCTTCAAAGATTTTAGGCTTGGTTTACAGTAAGTAGGAGTTTAAATGAGCTCTGAAACAATGTAGAGTAAATAAGCTGTAATTTGCTTGGTGTTCAGAAGACACAATTATGGAATTTTGTGCAATCTAACTAGTTGATGATCTCCTCTAACTGTCTGGAATCTTATCAAGGTCCAGGATCCTCTTTCAGGGAATCAGTTCCATTTCTTTCAAGGCAAGTGATCAGGCAGTGGTCCAGAGAAATCAACAAAAACTCAAAGAATTTGATTGCTAAATTTTGTTCAATGGTTGACAAAATCTTTGCTCTTGCGTGCAACACACAAACACACACTTGTGCACACACAAACTGCAAAAGCACTGGTACCTCCTAAAAGAAGACTCCATGATACTGAATTGCCTTGATGACTTCCCTGGATAATGTTGGGACTCACAGACCCAGTGTATTGACCTTTCAGTAGGAGTGTTATGCATAGTATTTGTTAACATTATGCTACATTGCCACATCAATTTATGTGTGCTTGCTTGCTGGGAGAAGTATTATGATGCTATATGTAAGCTGTTGAAGACCACGTGTGCTGGCAAAGCATGAGTGTACCTCTCTTCCTAGTTGCCCAGAGGCAGCTACATTTCAATAATGAATGTAGCATTCATTCATCATTTTCCTCTTATGCATTTTTTCTAATTATGCAGCTGAAAAATTGCTGACAAACCCCAGTTTAGTTGACAAACCCTAGATTTGCTAAAGATACATGCTTTCTAATTTCCCATATGAGGGAAAATATACTTCTAATTAATTTTAATAGAATCTTTTGATATCATAATCCAAGCAGTCAGTACTGACGTACATTCGAAAAGAGTATCCTCTTAACTGAGGCAATGCATTTACTGTAGTGACTATTTGTGATGTTCAGTTATTTTAATAGTTCATCTTAAGACATGATAACTCATCTAATTCTCTTTTTCGTTTTCTCATCAGCCATAAGGAATTAACTAACAGACCATTTCCCTTACTGGCTGACATACACATATATACATACATACATACGACTATTTTGGGTACTATCCACTTTATAAGAGTTGTCTCTAGATTTCTGTTTTTATTTCCAGTAGCAGATAATCACCTTGGCTCATATTGCAGTATGAAATAAAGGTACCACAAGGAAAACATACCCCTTGAATTATTGCAGTATCCCAAAAGATATTGACGGGGTGGAAATGAATAAATCTGTGCAGGGCCAAACCCCAAATTATTGCACATGTGATGCTGTTGGTTTTGGCTACTTCAGTGTCACATATCAAGGACACCTGTCATGTTTGCTTCTGCTGATCCCTTTTCTGGGGAGAGCTATTAAACATGCAGTGTAATGCCACCATGTCCTCTAAAGTTTGTAAGAGATACTCACTGAAATGATGCCTGCTGAAGTTTTCAATCAAAAAAATAATTTAAAAAAAAAACGTAAACAGGTGACAATTTTCCTGGTGAAAATGAAACCTGTAAATTATTCTGTGAAGCCACTGGCCAGACCAGATCATGAGGTTTTTTTGCATTGAGTGGTATCCAAGTAAGTAGAGTCCTACCACTGACATAAGAACTGCTGATAATGAATGACCATACATACGCAGGAACACTGTGCTGCCATCCTGCTGGAGAGCTGGGCAGGGAGAGACCAGATGAAATTCAACAAAAGCAAGTGTAAAGTCTTGCACCTGGGGAGGAACAATCGCATGTATCAGTACAGGCTGGGGATTGACCTCCTGGAGAAGAGCTCTGTGGAGAAGGACCTGGGGGTCCTGGTTGATGACAGGTTGGCCATGAGCCAGCAGTGTGCCCTGGGGGCTAAAAGTGCCAATGGGATCCTGGGGGGCATCAGGAGGAGTGTGGCCAGCAGGTCGAAGGAGGTGATCCTCCCCCTCTACACTGCCCTGGTCAGGCCCCACCTGGAGTATTGTGTCCAGTTCTGGGCTCCCTGGTGTAAAAAGAACAGGGATCTCCTGGAGAGAGTCCAGAGAAGGGCTACGAAGATGATGAAGGGCCTGGAATATCTCCCCTATGAGGAGAGGCTGAGAGAGCTGGGGCTGTTCAGCCTGGAGAAAAGAAGACTGAGGGGGGACCTAATCAATGTTTATAAATATCTTAAGTATGGGGTGCAGGGGGAATTAGCCAGCCCCTTTTCTTTGGTCAGTGGAGACAGGACAAGGGGCAATGGCTGCAAGTTGGAGCACAGGAAGTTCCACACCAACATGAGGAAAAGCTTTTTCCCAGTGAGGGTGAGGGAGCCCTGGGACAGGCTGCCCAGGGAGGTGGTGGAGTCTCCTTCCCTGGAGATATTCAAGACCCATCTGGATGCCTATCTGTGTAATATGAGCTGGGGAGCTGCTTTGGCAGGGGGGTTGGACCTGATGATCTCTCGAGGTCCCTTCCAACCCCTACGACTCTGTGATTCTGGGATACATGCAGTAAATGGAAGGGCTACTAAGTGTCCTTTGCAGAGAAGGTGATAAAGTCCTTCATTCACAGGAGGACATCGTGACACTATTTTCCCCTCATGAGTAAGAGTTTAGTTTCATGAGCTGTCTCTGATGCCTAAGGCAAAGTTTACAAATGATTATTCCTAATCTTACACAGCAGAAACCTTTGTTAAATGAAACCGTAACTGCTCCAATTTTCTTTTCACTGAACCTACAGCATTTTGAAAAAAAGCTTTAAAAAAATCTTAACTTTAACAAATAGAAAGTTTGCAAAAATAGTAAAGAATACTGGACATCTAGTCAAAGGGCATGTCAATCCTTCTATGGCAAAGTTGGATCAACTATATTTAGATGCTCATTATTTCCTTGCTCTTTCCCCCATAGACACTGATATCATATTGTACCTCTTGTTCTTACCCCTGCACTATTTCTCTTTACATTGTTTGTTTGTATATTTGAAAATTGCTTTAAGGCTAAAGAGCTGCAATTCTTGTAATACTATGATAATTTTTGTTTCTCTCCTGACTTTCTCCAGCATGCCTGTCTGTCCCAGCAGTGCTTTGGTCAGATCTGCATATGTTCTGGTTAAAGCCTGATGATTCCAGTGTAGATATCAGGATTACACATGGATCATTCTGACTAAAAAACTTTTTGAATATCCTTCTCAGTGGGGTTTTTTGTCAACAACATGGTACTATTGTTCATGCCTCACTTGTCATTCATGTGAGTCTCCTGACCCTGGACCAAAGACCTGTTCCCTAACCATCTGTATTTTTGTAGTTGTTTGTTCAAATACAGTACTTTGCACAAATAAATTCTGTTATGTTTATCAGGGAATGTCTCCAGTTTGCTGAACTAATAATGAGTTCTGATCCTGTTTACTGCTGCAAATTTACTGATTTAATATTCAGTTCTGATCCTATGCTCCAACATACTCTCAGCTCTTCTCAGCTTGACATGATCTTCAGTTGCAATAAAGTTCCTATCAAAGCTTTCTCTTTATTTCTTCCTCCCTCTAAGACATTTAGAAAATTTATGAAAAGTCATAGTGGAATTTCATTGGAAAGCTCCTTAGGAACCCATTTTGATTTAGCTTCCTATTTATCAGGGACCCACAGATAACTACTATAAAACTATGACTGTACTAAAAGTGTGACAGTTTCGCATTCATTCCACAGTGGTTTACTCCAAACAGTACTTCAGGTTGAACTCAGTACTATCCCATATGAGAGAGTGCCAAAAAACATGCTCATGTCCAAGATATGGCAACACTTTTCTGTTCTCCCTAGTGACTACTACAACCTGTTAATAAAGGCCTTTAATTTATTTTGATGTTATACTTGCCAACTTCTTGCTCTTAGTCTTCTAAGTGCTTAGAAATAATAAGTATATTACTTTTATATGGCAGAATTTGACAAGAAGAGCTAGGAAAAGAAATTATGTTTCTATCTGGTGGAGAATTTTGCAATTTCTTTCATACCTATCACAACTTAATATATATTCAGCAGTGTATATTATAAAGATGATTTTATGCCCATCTGGGTTATGGATAGTCAAAATGCGTCATTGCTACCTCAGGGACAAGCGAAAATTAATTGTCTTCTGAAGCTGACCTTTATCTAAAGGCCAAAAAATGAATTGGAAACTGGAGACATTTGAAATAGGTTATTTAAGATATTGCAGCTGATCTCCCAGAAAGGGTGCTTGAATAGCTCACATGGCCTGTCAGTGCTCTAGCGCAGTGGAAGAGCAGATTGCAGCAGGGGAGTGAGGGTGACAGTCCAGGCAATGATGGGTGATGAACACCCTGTTGGCATCAGAGATGCTGTATCTACTGGTTCCAGAGATTAGATCTACTTATGTGCAAGGGCACATGTAGCACATGAGATAATTAAGGACATTAAGCTGCACTTAAGAGCATTTTACTGAAATTCATTCACAACTAATTGGGAAAAAAAAAAAGTAAGTGAAAGTAACCAAGAAAGCCTAGAACATGTGTGAAGTTGTGGTGAGTGGAATCTGATGGAGGACTGAAATCTAGGGGCAGCTTTAACTTTTTCCCAAAAGTCACTAATTTACAAGGAGGGACATGACTTTTTAGGCAATGTGTGAATGTAATGAACAGTGACCAATGAAGTCATTCTGACTAAACAAATGCTGTTGCCTCATAAAAGAGCTTTTGGTACAGTAATTAGAATCAATATGTCTCAAAGGCATCATCATTTTATTCCAACTTTCTTCCTCTACTATAACATCTGAAGAGAAACTTGAAGAGGCCAAAAGTACGTAAAATTAAAGTGGATTGAAACAGTTCTTAAAGAGTAAATGAAGAAGTAGGGGTGTATTTTGAAATGAATTTTATATTTATCCTCTCTGGAAGGAGTGAATATTTATTCCAAAAGGCTTTTTTCATAGCTACATAAATAGAGTAATAGAATAATTTAAGCTTAAAAGGATCTCTCTGTGTCATTGATTCTAACACCATCCACCTCACCAAGAAGGCTAGAATAAGAAATAATATGACTCACTAAAACACAGAGTATTTCACTGGTTTACATTTAACATGCAGGACTTTCTAAGATGAATTATTATAGGCAAGGGGAAAAATATACCATTTAATAGTAATTTAAGAAACTAGGAAAATTCTATGCATTTCAAAACAATTTCTTTATGATTCAATTATCTTCTCATTTCCACTCCACTGAGATTGCTCTCAGCAAAGACAGCTGTTAAATTACTTTTTAAAGAGTTACTGTTGGTCCTAAAATCACTTCTTAATGTCTCCAGAAAAGTTAAGGAGATGATTAAACACACACGACCAATGCAGAGCAGTTTTTACAGACAGGCTGAGCATATGCAATTGTAAAATCAATAGGAAACTACTGGGCTGTTGAAGCATTCTTAGGAAAGGGGAAGAGAGTTTGGTTGATTTGAAAGTTATAGCTAGACAGCAGTCTGAAAGAAACAACCTATTTATTTTCACTGTTGTTTCGTGGCTGAATTGTTTACTTTGAACTATTTACAATAGTGTAGTGAGGAACATTACTTGAATCTTTCATGCTTAGAGAAATAAAGGGATTTTTTTGTTATAGTGAAACAGCTAAGGTAGCCCAATATATAGAAATTTGATTCAGCTTCTTTCATTCTGCTGGAATAAAATAAGCTATATTTAGAGAATGACTGCATCAGGGGATAATATAAAGGATTTGGCTTGCGTATGGCATACCTGTAGGCATGCTGGCTAAATGAATACAAGAATGAAGCTGAAATACTGTTGGGATTCACAGGAAGAGCTTAAGGTAAGAGTAGGAAATAAACTTAAGGGAGAATCTGTGAAACAAAGCTATATCAAAATTTCCTCCTCCATGAAATCAGACTCCACCTCGATGATTCTATCATCAGATACTGGCAAGAGAACTTCCCACACCGCTCTCACTATGAGTCTCCCAGTCCACCCCCTTCCCTTCTTTTCCAACCAACTGCTTAATAGTCAAAACACAATTCAAAGCTAATTAAATAGATAGAACAAGACGTTAGAGCCTGGCTCTTTCCAACAGTTCTGCCCATCCACTAATTACCAGCATAAACCATCTTTCACTTAATTCCAGTAACTGTTTCCATTCCATACAGTAAGTCAGGATATTTCAGTAAAAGTCTATCTGCTGCTCACAGGTGCCAAGGATAACTAAAACTACTTCAAGGAACACCCTACCTTGAAGCCAGTACCATCATCTGAGACTGCAATATATGATATGGGATCTACATTACTACAGTTTTTAAAAGTTTAGTCAGGAAATAGGTACTGTATTCCTATACTGTGTTCTACAGTTGCACAAGGCTGCCTTATTTAGAAAGGAAACAGCACAAGAATAATACACAATTAAAACTTTGCCTCATTGCTTTCTCAACTAAACCCCTTTATGCTAAACATTTTATTGGAAAAGAAAACAATGGCTGATACCTAGTTCTTTCTTTGGTTTTGCTATGAATATTCTGAAAATCCTTGGAGAAGAATCTAGATCTCTTACCTGTATGTTAACATTTGATTTAATCACATTCAAGTGTTCTCAACCAGCTTCTAACTTTTTAAGTGTATGACTTCATGACTAGTTGCATTAGGATCTGAAAATCCTTACCCATGGGTTCTGTCTCAGATTTGTTGCTTGCTTCTTACACAGACTCAGAAAAATCACTTAGGCTCTTGGTATCACAGTTTTCTCATGAAAAAAACAGCATTTGATACCTATTTTTCTAGGGAAACAATAAGAACTGATCAGTGTTTTCCAGCACCAGTATTTGCCCACAAACTGCTACTAAAATGCAGAAAGGCATGAAGGCACATTATGATTGATGTAAGTGGTACAGCTCATCAAAAAGTCAAAATCTACTATATTAGCTAGAAGTGTTCTGTTACAATAAGCAGTAGAGACCACCAATATACTTATAATAAAATGTTTTGAACAGCAAACATAAAGGGAATATATTGGATAAAGTGAACAGCCATTGTTACCATTTGCTATGCTTCAGTTTACCTGATAAATTGGAAGCGAAGAGGAAGGGAAGCATTCTTGCAAGAAATGAGCATTTTCAAAGCTTGTTCATTTTAATAGAAGTTGTGAAAATGAAGAACCTTCTTCAAATGGACAAATACACCTTGATTTAAATGGAAATTTTGAGCAAATAACTAAGAAATCCAAGGAGTTAGAGAAAAGCTATTTTAAGCTATTACATATGGTTTGCGTTGCTAGGGAAACCTCTTTTGCAGTGTTCATTTAGCACAGATGCTCAGGAAAGCTCTGTGTCTCCATGTGATACCATTTCAGAATGTGAAGAAATAGAGATGCACATATACACACAATGCAGACAAAAATACCTCTGATTTTATCTTAGTCATGTTCTGTGTCTTTGGTGGAAGATCTTTCCATTTCTGCTATGACCACAGTGATAAACCAAGAGCTTAGTTATTAAACCCCTCTGTTTCCAGACTGAGGGCATTTGTTTTGATTCACTTGGGTTCACATTTTCAACAATCATACATTTTGAGTAAAAGATTTGCCATATACATGGTGAAAATGCAAAACAAAGACCATCTCTGGTGACACCATTTCTGGCCCACCCTGCTGACCTAGGGGAGATGTGACTTGCCAAGATGTATCATACAACCTGCTCCGTGAAGTCTTCACTGCTACCGTGTCCTGTGTTCTCCCTTTACCCTTTCAGTTCCCAGGCAGGTAAGAGCCTGGAAGGCAGTTGCATTGGACCATGATTACAGTTACCTGCTGCTGTTAAGGAGGCAGGAGGACTCAGACCCTGAGCATGGAAATGTATGCTGCCTTTTCTTTTCTATAATTAGAAAACATGGGATTTGAATGATCGAAAAGTCATTACTATTTTGGAACATTCCAGTCACAGTTTTAAAATACATTGTTTACAGATTTGGGGAAAACATATTATTACTGTATACCATTATCCACTCTGGGTGCACCCCTGGATCCCACTACAAAGAGGACAGACTGTTAGGATACACCTAAGCAAGGTACTTCAAAACTGCACCAATACTACGTATGGATGCAGCTGTGTAAATGGTAACGTCTGTGCAGGATGGATCTCTGAATACACACAGAATCACATTTGGGGCTGTGTCCATGCAGTCACATAACAGGTATATAGTGAGTCAAATATGCTGCAAGGCCAGGAAACAGCTTTTGGGAGTTTTATTATTGGCCCATATGGTATGCCAGCAACCAGTATTTTGAGTACTGAACCTTTAAGGCCCTGAAAGTTTTGCTTACAATTTAACGTTGATTTGTAGTTTGAATTCTCCTCAACTAAATAAAAAAAGCCTTTTTCTTTAAGAAAAAAAAATATGTAGAGAGCTAAAAATTAAGCCCATTTATGGATGCTCTATTGAAGGCACAACACCCCGTAACGTGCTATTAAAGGAACTTGATTTTGGTTTCTTCAATCCAAACTACAAAGAATACCAAAGAGACACTTGCTGATGAAGAAGGAATAAAGACAATCTGAACAGAAAATGTGATGTCCTACAGTTTGAAATTATGTTTGTAATAGATAAATATTGATCTAACCAAACATTAATAACTGCAGAAGGCAAACTTGCCAGTGTTTATGAACTATTACATTTGTAAAGCTATTTACATTTTGGGGGGTAATGCCAGAAAATAGACTAACTAAGCAAGGCAGAGATTTGTAAGGTCTTACCATCAACAAAAAAGGCTGATGCTTGGTATGAAAGAGGCAAAATTGATTTGTGCTACAAATGTAATTTGGAGTAATGAAAACTATCCATTATTCTGGGCATCCCAGTTACAGCTTTCTGTAGAAGTTCTCTATTTTGTCCAATGCACTGGAAAATATTGTGCTTCTTTTCTGTGTCATGCAGTGTAATTCAAAATGGATGTAAGCACCACAGTATGATTGTATCAAGAGTTTAAAACTAAACATACTTAAGTATCTTTTAGGATAATACTTGTAAAACATTTGAAGTTTGAAATGCTTGCTCCGAGTCATGATTTTCATGACGGTCTCTCAGAGGACATTCACAGAAAGTTGCCTCCAGCCTATCCAGCTGGTCATTCAGTTTACAGAAGACTATGTGTAAAGCCAGAAATTGCCTCTTATGCCCTTCCTTACACCCACCCCCACCCCTACTAAGTGCTGGTGGCACAGTGGCTTAGGATGGACTTTAGATCATTCTGTCTGAGATGTCTGACCTAGTAAGATCATCCAGCAGTACAGTCAACTCAGTCTCTAGATATCTCTTGTCATAGTGAATTTACAAGCAGTGTAAGACAGCTTCCTGGGAAGTTACAGCGTTGTGATCATGCTGGAGCCAGACTGTTCAATCAGAACGCAGTGAAGCGGTAAGAAAAGCACAGAAAGGAACTAGGCTGTAAGTCAGACCTGATTTTTTATCTTAATTTGGGTTTTTTTCCATTCACTTAAATGTTTCCAAATTCATCTATAAAAGAAGTTTAGAGTGGCTTTGTGTTACAACACACGAATAAAGTTGCTCAGCGTGAAGCTCCCACGGGACACCACAAAGCAGGAGAGTTCATGTGTGCCTCTTACTTCCTCATTCAATATGCAGCTCAATTACTAGTTAGCTGTTTAAAGTTTCCTTCTACTTATTTCACTTGGTGTTACAGCAAATTTGAACCTGAACTTAACACATCTAGTGAAAGAACAGGACTGGAAGGACATTTCGGCTGGTTCAGTGGAGCAGTAAAGCTGTGATATGTTTACTAGCAAGCTACTGAGCTTTTATTTTTCATCTGGAATCTGGAATTATTTCCTTATATATCTTAAGCAATACATCAAGTTGATACATCATCGAATTTTCACAAGTTGTTTTCTTTTAAGTCCCTGCAGTTTCTAAAACATCCTTTGTTGTTCCCTATATGTCAAGCCACTAAGTGAACAGGCTGGTATTTCACTTTTACTGGCTGCTGCTGTGACATTTAATGAATCAGCTGATGGTAAATCCCCCAAATTCTTACTTTTTCTACTAAGTAGCTTTCAACCATATTTTTAAATAATTTTGGAGAATAGCATCACTGAAATGTGAAATTGCTGATTTCTACATTTCTTACTTTTTTATTCTATAAACTGTTGCTGAGGTCTTTCTGGTTTTCCTATATCACAGATACTCTCTCTCACATACAAGACTAATTTCTAATATGGATTATTTGGAGGAAAGGTTTTCTGTACGCTCACGGCAAGTTAGAAAGGTCAGACCCCAGCAATAAGAGGTCCTGACCCAGAAGCAACATAAAGAGTTTCAGCTTTACTTAGTTCAATTTAATACATAAATATTTCATATTGAATTTGGAGGGAACATCAATTTATTCAATGAAGAGCTGTTCAGCAGACAGTATCTAGCAAAAGGTGAGCAGGACAGGCTGATCAAGCCTTTAGCATTTGATTAGCCTGATCTACTCGCTGGTGGAAACATGGTCAGTAGGAACACAGTAGAATATATGTTATGGTATTGCAGAAAGATTAAATAACTAATAGTAAATTTTTACAGTCATAACAGGAAACTCAGTGAGAACCTGTGCAGCTGTCCCAAAGGAGAAGCTTAGATCATCATGATTTCCAGAGAGGGGAGCTTCAATGCTCTCAGGACAACTTTAAAGCATTTAGATGGTAACAGATAAATGCCTGCATGAATCTAACTTTTTTAGTCTCCAGTAGAAATCCCCATTAAATATATTACTTCCCCTTCCCAGTTTTTCAAATTACCTAGAGTCATAGGATCATAAGATCATGGATAGTTTGTGTTGGAAGGGATCTCAGGAAGCCTCGAGCCCAGCCTCTGCTCAAAGCAAGAGCAGCTGTGAGATCAGCCCAGGTTGCTCTAGGCTTTATCCAGTTGGGTCTTGAAAAATCTAAGGTTGGAGACTACATGACCCAGTGAATAGTCTTCAGACATACATTGTAGCATCTTTTCACTGAAACAGCACAGATTGCAAGCAACCTCAGTAATCAATTCCTTCTTCAGGAAGCAGAAAACAAATCTAAGGAAAGAAATGGGGTTTCTATCAAGATTAGCTGTGATAGCGTATTATTACATGCCTCATTTAGTTATTGTTCTATTACCACCTTAGCAAATGTTGTAATACATATTTTATTGAATAAATAGGATAAAATAGTCCTATTATATTTTGTAAGATCACGTTATAGTGTGATTTGGCTTCCTCATCCTAGAGCAGGAAAACAGGCACTCCAGGAAAAATCTGTCATAATAATACTATAAGCCATATTTTCTGCAGTGTATATTGGTTCTACCTGTACTTCTCAGCCTTTAAAAAAATTAATTATTTCATATAATACTTTTATTTAATGGCATAATTTTATTCCAATTCGGTTCCTGTTGAGCTGATGTTGAGACAGACCCTGGCTTGTTGGAGCAGTTATCAGGATTACCTGCCAGGATAAATGCCAAGTCACCCACAGTATCAAGAGTACAGGTTTTCTTAAGACATGTCAGAAATAGTCTTAAATACACATGATACTGTCTAATAAAAGTAGACCTAATAGCTTATCTGTAAAGATTATAAAGACAATTCTCTTTCAGTCGTACAAATATGCTATAGACTCACGAATAGATGTCTCCTCAGTAAGCAATTATTGTAAGCTGCTGTCTCAAAACCCTACTTTCTGAGGAAGCATGCCAGATGTTCAGTGCAAAATGCACATAACAGTGGCAAAAGTGCATGTAATAATGAATACTAAAATATTTCTCAGCCACTATAAAAGTGAAAGTCAGTGAGCAAGGAGCAGGAGATAAAGCACAATAGTCTATGTAATTTATAACATTAACAGTTCCTTACAGCATATATGGGAGGGTATTGAGCATCTGTGGGTTTTATTGCACTGACTTCAAAGAAAATCCACTCAATTGAGCCACACATGAATACAGCAGGATAAGTTATCTTAATAGTTCTCTAGACCTAGGTTTAAGGTAAGTTTTTTGACACAAAATACCAGAGGATAACTAGCTGGAGAATACTTTGGAATTGGGATATCTGTACCTTACGAACACAAAGAATTATTTGCTATAACAGGAGGAAACACTCTCTGTGTATAATTACACAGTTATGAAGAGTGAGGAATTGGCCACAGATTAAACTGTGTAGCTAACAAACCCTTGCAGAATAAACAGCTTCAGTCTCCCTCACAAGCATGCTTTCTAACTGTGAGGCTGACCACACCATTATACACATTCCATGTATATGTTAGTGCATATACACTGATTGTATTATGGGTGAAACACAGTTACAGAGCAAGATCCAGTTACTGTGATTTCCTTATCCTCACAGGGCATTTGCTTAACTTTTCATAGTGATTGAGGTAGTTATAAGGGAACGGCCACATGGACTTAACATCTGATTAGTGTTAAATTTTTAGCAGTTATTTGTACTATAAAGATATCTTCCTGGTGATCAAAGATGATAGCTTTTACAGACACATAAAGAGTGAAAAATGAACTGAAGTGTTTCTGGTTAGAGAAAAAAAAAGACACGTGGGTATTTGAGATAAGAAGCCCCCACTATGTTTGGCATTATCAGAACACATGTTGACTGTAAGATGGTAATAGACACATTTCTATCTTTTTACCTGAAATGATTAACTTAGTTATTATTCACTGTTACATAATGTAAATGAACAGAGTTGTAACTCTCCTGGAGGGTGATGTTCCTGAATGGTGTTTTAAGATGGCATTGATTTAAATTATTTGTCTGTGAGACTCATTTCATCATTGAATATAGGCATATATCTATTATAATAAAACACTCATGGCAGCACAGCAGTATCCACACTGATTAGATATTGCTAGAGCTCCAATTTTAAGGAAGTATCTCATGATGGAAATCAGCTTTCTTAAGCAATGCCATTATAACGTTCATAGCAAAGTTTCATATTCAGATGAGCCAGAATCAGGAAAAGAATCATTATTCTAAATGAAAACTTCTACAATATTACAAATTACAACACTGACAGGGCGCTGCAATAATGTCCTAGTTATACTGTGCAATCCAGTGGCCAAGACATCTCAGAAAAAAAGATTTGCTGATTTTTGCCTCTCCAGCCCTTTCAGCAAATTCAACAATTTACACTGGCTCACAAGACACTTTGCACTCTGGGCATCTGTTGCAGACTTTACTCTCTGTGGAGCTCCACTACCACCCTGAGTCCCTTTCAGGAAGGCAGTCTGGGGCACTACATGCAAAGCCACAGAGCCAACAGGACCCATTCCACGGCCTTTCCTGAACTATCCTTCCAATTTATGAGAACTGGAGACCTGTTGACTCCTTATTTTAATGTCTCTTGAAATTTATGAATGGATCTGTAATAAACTGCTAAACAATTTTCAAAATGCAGCCCTAAAACTGAAGAACAAAATCCTATAGTGACTCCTGAAAAGGATTAATATAATAGTGAAGTTTTAAAATGTTTGTCTTGAATAGTTGAGTAGAAACGATTCACATAATACTACAGTGCAACTACAGAAGGATCTGGACCAGATGCTACTGTGCTTTTACACAGTAATAAACTACAAAATCTATTTATTACATGCACAGGAATATCCCATATCTTAATTATCTGTGTACAGCAAATTGTGTGCCTAAGACTCTACTGTAGATGCTGGATGCCAATAAAGGAGTGTATGAACCTTCCAACAACCTGTCTTCCCAGTAGCAAAAGATCGATGTCTAAGGGAATACACATGCTAATAACAATTTGCACTGAAGTGAGACTGGAAAATAATTTCATAATTAACCTCCTCTATTAAAATAAAAACACAATTTCAAAAGGAAAACAACTGGCTGGGGAGGATGTTTGGATCAACCCCTCATGTACCATGAAGCCATGATATGGCCACAGCTGACACCACCATAAATAACAGTACAGAGCTCAAGGGCTCTGCAGTTCAGTTGGAATCTCTTTTCCAGTGGAATTACCGCACCAAATACATACTTTCTGTTCATAGGAGAATTCAAAATATCCTAACCCAAATTCATCCTGATATGAATCATAGCAAATTCATCTGTATGCTAACAGGTCTGAGGGGAAGAGCAAAACTCAAAACAGCTACAGTACTTTCAGTGGGATGCTGAGTCTCCTGTGCTTAATGATATGCACACGCATACAAGTAATCCCAAATGGGAAAATTTATTTTAACTAATGCCAACTGAGAAAAATGGCAGATTTATGTTCATACTAGCAGTAAAAATATACTAAACCCAGGCATTTTCAAGAGTTTCAAGTTTTAAAGGAATTACCAGTATCAACTTTTGATTTAGATACGTAAAGAGTCAGCAGTTTCTCTGTAAACTTAAATAATGATATATTTCAATTGCTTATTTCTTCGTTTTCTACTTCACTTTCTGTCATTGTTACTACCTCATGTTAATGTTACTACCTCGGCAGTGATCAACACACATCACAAGCTTCCCTACTCTTTTGTATTAGTTTTTTACCCCCACTCTAAAAACTTTTGCTGCAATACTTATGAAGAAAAAAATAATGAGAGAGGCAACTGCAGTAGAAATTTCAAGGCAAAGGTTGGGACAGTCACTGATGTGGCATAATTATGTCAGCAAGCAATTACTACAGCTGCATGGACTTTATCATTATCATAGAATCACAGAATCGTAGGGGTTGGAAGGGACCTCGAGATATCATCGGGTCCAACCCCCTGCCAAAGCAGCTCCCCAGCTCATACTGCACAGATATGCATCCAGATGGGTCTTGAATATCTCCAGGGAAGGAGACTCCACCACCTCCCTGGGCAGCCTGTCCCAGGGCTGTGAAAAAGCTTTTCCTCATGTTGGTGCGGAACTTCCTGTCTTCTAACTTGCAGCCATTGCCCCTTGTCCTGTCTCCACAGACCACTGAAAAGGGGCTGGCTAATTCCCCCTGCATCCCATGCTTAAGATAATTGTAAACACCAATTAGGTCTCCCCTTAATCTTCTTTTCTCTAGACTGAACAGTCACAGCTTATTCAGCCTCTCCTCATAGGGGAGATGCTCCAGGCCCTTCATCATCTTCATAGCCCTTCTCTGGACTCCAGGAGATCCCTGTCCTTTTTATCCCAGGGAGCCCAGCACTGGACACAATACTCCAGGTGGGGCCTGACCAGGGCAGTGTAGAGGGGGAGGATCACCTCCTTCGACCTGCTGGCCACACTCCTCCTGATGCCCCCCCAGGATCCCATTGGCACTCTTAGCCCCCAGGGCACACTGCTGTCTCATGGCCACCCTGTCACCCACCAGGACCCCCAGGTCCTTCTCCATAGTGCTCTTCTCCAGCAGGACATCCCTCCAACAGGGCATTTTCTCTGTCTTCAGAAATTGTTTCCTAACTGAAATAGTTTCTTATTTCTCAGCCAGCTGACATGGTTTATCTCTAACAGATGCTGCAGTCCTGTGTTTTGACCTAGGAAAACCACACATCTCAATCTCCAACCCGATGACACTGCCCGAGAGGCAGAGGGTCAGAGCTCAAGCAGCTGCACAGGAGAAAGTCGGCCTGCAGGGCTTAGACTGCACTTCTCTTGAATAAGCAGAAACAAAGGAGAGGAGGGGGGGAAAAAAGAGATGAGTTGCACTGTAAATATTGCTGCACAAACAATCTGAATTGATGAGGCTGCAGTTTTGTCTCATGCCTGGCCACCGCTCAAGCACATCCAGTGCACCACAAAGCTGAAGTCACGTAGGTATCATAAAGTCCTTAGGGTGTCGAACATCCCTAACTGGTATCCAGTTTGCTGCTGGTATGATTTACACTGCCAAGGCAACCTGGTGCAGAAATCAAAATCTGTAAATGAAACTGATAACTGAACTGTTACCTGATTAAATGGAATTTCACAAATATTATAGCAGGTTAATTAGGTACATTCAAAACTATCTGAATGAGAAATGGCCACTATAAAAATAAAAACAGCAGCCTTATCGAGATCAATAAAATCAAAATACTGCATCCCATTGTCAGCTTTTCATCCAATATTATTCTTCTAAGCTTCCTTATCATCAGGTTTACCCTGGTTTCTGGCCATAGGCACACTTAATGAGGCACTTTAAGAACACAGTGGATTTTAAAAAGAATGTGGCAAATAAATGGCATTTATGTTTTATCATGTTCTAATTAAGTAATGAGGAAAATTGAATTTATCCTTTATATACTGATTAATGAAGAGTGCTGTGCTGATTAATGAAGAATACTTAATGAAGACAGAAAATAATTTTAACATAATTATGAAATTTAAAGAATTATAGGTCTGGAATGAACCACGGACTCGTCAGCAAAGAAAATATCAAGTTTTACCTCCAAAAGACCAATTTTTAGACCCAACTTGTCTGGGGTCCAGTATAATATAGCTGTGACCTCATTTCTAATTTCTGAGCCTGCGTTTCATTCAAACGCTCAACAACCAAGAGTGAGCAGGTCTGTGAACAGTAAAAAAATGCCTAAAGTTGAAAAAGGACAAAGGCAAAGATGGCCCTCAATTTAAATTCTGTTCCAAAAAAAGTTTGTCACTTGCTATCATATAATAATGTGACAATTAAACCTTATTTCTATCTTATACTTGGGTGTAATAAAACCATGGAGCATGATCAGAAGCAGAATTTGCCTGGATTGTAAAGTGAATCTCTGATAAATTTTCGAGAGTAGCTATGCAAGTTGTTGCTATCTCTTATATATATTGCACTTAAGCCATGCCATTGTAGCTCAATTCTGAAAATGTCATGCAAAATAGTGTCAGAAGTCATCCAAAAGTCAAATGACTTTGGACAACTATAGTAAATTTTGTTATCTTGTAAAAAAACCACCAACAAAAATGTTATGACATGATTCATTCTGAACAGCCACGCTGGCTAGTATTTATCCCCTTCTTATCATCCAGACACTTAATACTTTTTGATTGTTACTTGAAGTTTTCAGTTTATATTGTCGATTTCAAAATGTCATGTTGCTTCTTTTTTAAAATGGTACCATATTTTCACCCTCCTTCACGAGTCCTTGCAGGAAAACTCTGAAATTATTGTACTTGGCTCTCCACCTTAGATGAAATTCATAGAGCTCATAGCTGAGATGAAATTCATAGAGCTCATAGCTGAGCTCTATGAACATTTATTTAATTGGTTAACTATAGACTTCTCTCTGCACTCCCTAGGCTAACCCATGTTCTTAAGCTATTACTACTAATTACACCATCCTAGTGAACACTAACGCTAACATGACATTAAGGAATTTGGGTTTCTGATTCTTCAGAACAGTTTGTTGATAATTTTCCCTCCTGACTGAGTGCAAAACTACTTCCTTGGTCATCACAAGACAACTGCACTTTTGGAAACTTTTATTACTCAATATTTAGATTTTGTTTGGCCAAACTTGCACACATTTTATAGAAAACAAGTATATTTCCATCTTCTCCATGCTTCCTTTCTGTGCAGGTTCACATCCACCTTGATTTCTCTCCATGTGTTTCTCTCAACACATGAACAAATACCACATAGCACAAGATGTGACAGGAAGGTATATTCGTACATTTGTAGCCAGCTTGTTTGTCTTGGTACTACAGTCCACAGCATTCCCTATTAAAACTCAACATAAAGGTGCCAGTCTCAAAGATATTTTTACTGACTTTTTCTTAAGGGTACTTTAACCTCTGCCTTTAGTTCACTGATCCCCAGTACTATATTCTGAAGGCTAGTATTGCAGTTCCCTGTAGTAACAGGAAAATATATAAATATTTATCTTTGAATTTAACTTTTCCCTTCCATAATATACTATATCTACCATTTTGAATCAGCTGCCGTAGATAAATCAGGAATTATAATATTAACAAAGATAACAGGGCAATATTTTACTTCCAGCATTTTCCAGTTTCTGAAGACCTTTGTCTTTAAAATAATTAATTATGTTGGCAGTATTTCTACTTTGGTTAAAGGTCACTCCACAAAACATGCAAAAAAAGTACTGAGGGCTGAAGGAAATGATTAGACTTTAAATTGCCTTGTAAATATTTGCTCTAGCCACAAATATATACACACTGTGAGAAACTACTAATTTCAAGAAACTTGTATTGTGCACGTGCAGTAGGGACAGCTGAATATTATTTCAGTTGATTTCTCCTCACATCAAGAATAAGGGGAATGCAAACCACATTTAGATACAATACTTAGAATGGAAATAATGAATCTGAAAAAGAGAACGAAAGCTTAAGAGGTAAATAGTAAAACATGGATGTTACAGAGTATGAATTTGGCATCAAGTAGCTGATGCAAAACTAATGAGCATATAATCCAATTTTGCAGCTTCTTCCTTTTCAATGAAGCACTGAAGGAAAATAAATAAAAACGTATCATCATTCAACTCACTGAGACAAATTAATTTTTTTAAGCTGTAAACTACAAAGGAGATGGACTATAGGTGAACTTGACTTGCCCCTTTTTCTTTAAAAAATACAGAAGAAAATGCATTTCAAACTGTAATAAAGAGCTTCAAAAGAAAGCCAGAGATTACTACACTGATTTGCTCTATCTTAATGTGTTTGCAATTAGTGAGGTTGCCTGGACAGAGAGACATGTGCATGTACTGTGCACACACACACAGTATGCCTGAGGATTTCAGGTGCACCAGGTCTGCTGTTTCTCCGGTGATGTCTACATACTTCTCAGGGCTGACATACCCCAGCTAAACCAGAAACAATGTGTCACTGCAGACTGTAAATGATCTTATAAATCCAGCGACTCTGGCAGGGCCAGGCCTGAATGGATACGTTTAAGTCCAGTGCATCTGAAAAGCATCGAACGCACGGGGGATCTGAAGGCTTTTGACATACCAGTGCCCAAAAGATGCCCTGTTCCAAACAGGCTGGAGGATGTCTATAAATGTCAGGCAGAAATTCAGAAAAGTTCAGCTTGAGAGATTTTCAGATGGAAAAAGAGATGTGTCTGGAAAACCCCAAACACACAATAACCATAGTAACTCTGATTTTGTTCTGTAGCGTTCTGAAAAGTGCAGATATACAGTAACTTGTATTGCAGCAGGGATATAAAACTCTCCTCTTTCTCAATTCAATATTACATAATAATTTGATTACTAATTACTCTCATTTAATTCTGATTAGCTATTTAATGAGGTACAATCTTTGAAAAAGTATGCTCTAACTTAGCTCAATTTTCTGATAACATTACCGAGCCAACCTGATTCACTCCTTTTTATTTCTCTCTTTTCTGAACTAGATGTTCAATTGTGAATATAATCCAATATTCTGCTAAATTTAATATGTTAATTTTCACAAGGAGATTTTATCTTTCCTAATCACTTATGAATATGCATTAACAGAATCAAAGACAAACAGTAAATTTAGCTAGTCAGCTATTATTTCCTAGCTGGGCTTAGAAATTAAAAACACCCCAAACAAACAGGTGCTTTAAATTGGATATTAAACTGAGAAATCTAAAAAAAACCCCTTTAACTGCAGTTGCTGCAGGGTATAGTGTTGAAGATTGCTGCATGTTCAAGATGTGGTGTACATTTACAACAACAAAGGCATTACTGTTTTACTGAAAACAGATGAATATAAAATAAATATTTTTCTGAGAAGACCTTGAAAAGGCATTTCAATCTGCAACATAATTCATATTCAAAGGCAGTAAGGAAGGATGCCTTAAAAAACAGGGAAATAAGAGAAATTGTGTATATAGTTTTCATGGGTGTTTATAAGTGGGACATCTAAAAGGATTCTCAAGTGGGAGGAATATATTTACAGTGTACTTTTTCATGAAAAGGCAGAAAAATTGGCTCATCTTTATTATTTGTATTCAGGTTCTAATGGCTATATAATGTACTGATTTCATCAGCTTTTAGTTTGGTAATTTGTCTAGAATTACATGGTCCTTATCAAATTGTCTTCTGATTCATTCCCATTTAGTAATGTAATTTTAAGTATAAAGTATGAAGAGAAAAAGATGTGCAATATCCAAAATTTCATAACAAGATATTTTAGCTATTAGTATCATAGGAAAAAATATTCTGTTTTTTAGTGTATTTTGTTTGTGAATGATCAGGAGGCTGCCTTTATCACATCAATGATGTGTAAACACTGCACCATTGACACAGAAGAGATAGGAAGCACAAAACTCAGTAGCACCACCTACTACACTAACTGTAGTTAACTACAGTTTACATGCAGATACCAAACAGAAGAATAAAATGGAAGAAGGTGTGGTAAGACCAGCATCATAAGAGCTTTTTCATTGTAAACAATCCTGTGATGCCATTTGAATGTAGTCAGTATTTCTGATGCTACACTCCTCACACTACCTCTTTCCTTGCAGGCTCTCAACAACCAGCAGCTCACTGCTTGGAATGAACACCAATGGCTCAGATGAGTATTTCCAGTCTACAAACCACGCAGAGCAAACATTCCGCAAAATGGAAAATTACCTGCAGCAGAAGCAGTTGTGTGATGTTCTTCTTATAGTTGGAGACCAAAAGATTCCAGCTCACAGGTACATTTCCCAGTATTGTTGACATGGCTTCAAAGCCAGGAACTTCCAAATGCTGGGTCAACTTATGCCTACCCTGTTCAGTTGTGAATGAACAGTTATTACAATTAGGAGATCAACTAACCATGGAAGAAAATGATGTGATTAATATTTCATATTCATTATTTCAAATAGAATGAAATTCAAATACGAACCATTGATCCTGTCCATCTTCCTTTCTACTGCTGTCAAACTAGAGTGAGATCAGAGGAGAAAATCTGCCCAAACAAGCACTGCAGGAGAAAATTAGATTATTAATTGCCCGTTTAACTTTATTGCTCACTGCTGTAAGGTTTGAATCTATGTTAAAGATAATATTTCTATTTCACACACAATTTATTATGTAATAATACTTAATTTCATGTTTGGTTTGAGATGATGAAGTAATTTGAAGTCATTCTAAAATGCTTCTCTTTCAAGGTTGGTTCTCAGTGCAGTGTCTGATTATTTTGCTGCGATGTTTACTAATGATGTGCGTGAAGCCAAACAAGAGGAGATCAAGATGGAGGGAGTAGACCCGGATGCGCTGAAAGCTTTGGTGCGCTATGCCTACACAGGTAATTCTTCCTCCAACACCCACACTGTTCTTGTAAAGGAAGGTAAAATCTGTTCAATATATAGATAATTGCCCCTCCTTTCATTTTGTACTAGTACATATGCATATGCAACGCAAAACTTTCTCTAGAGAGGATGAATAAATATTTCTGGTTTATATAAAAACTTCTTCTAGAATGAAATGCAGAAAAATGAACATATAAATTCATATTGGACATATTTCTCTGACTAGATGCAAATTATTTTGGGAATTTGGAGGAGAGAACATATTTTGCCTGTTGCCCACCTCATGTAGTGACAGAAGAGTGTGAGATGAATCTTCCTGTCAGGGGTAGCTACAGAAAAGGTCTGTCTGGGTGGCAGCTATTTGGCTCACTCAAGGCTCCTGAGCAGGAATAATCAGAGAAAAACAGGAATATGATCACATCCACAAGTAGAGCAACTTTTACCATGAGAAAGTGCCACCACATTCTGAAAAAGGTTTAGTTATGGTGTCTTGAAAAATTAGAGATTTTTTGATCCAACTGAAATTTTATTTTTTTTTTTAATACCAGAATGGTGTATATACATTTTCCCCCTAATTTATTTTCTCCCATTTTCAACATTTATCCATGTATTGCTGAATCTCAACTGTTGAACCAAATAGCCAAAAAAGACCAGGTCAGAGAACTGTGAAATTGTGTTAATCTGCTCCAGAGTGAACAGAGAAAAATGCTGTAGAACATGATCTCTATATTAGTATATATTACAATTAGAAATGTCCAGATCATTCAAAGCTATGCAGATTCTGGAAGCCTGCACTTTCTAGTACTTGGCAAGCCTCTCGACACAGATGGCAGCTACTGCAGCCAGAAAGGTAAGAGGGAAACCCTTTTTCCCCTGCCAAGTTGCGTGGTTCTGTGACACAAAATAAATGCCCAAATCTCAAAAAGGAGAAAAAAATTACTCCTTCAAGAAGTAACAACCCTTAACCACCCAGAATAACAACTTTCTGAATTTATGATCAACTGCTCATAAACCAATCCATCCCCTCAATAACATTCACTAAATCCTTGTCACCTGCTGTCCCACCCCAGACATTGTTGCTTGCTTTTCAATGAAATAACACAATTTTGATACTGAGATAGGAAAGCTGGAAGATGTTATCACAGGTATCTATGGATATCTTTATAGCATTTTAAAAGTGTTTAGAATTATTATTTTTTTTAAATCAAACTAAACCAAAGACCCCATTATAATCACCATACTGGCATTTACATAAATGTTAAAAATAGGAGAGATTTCATTTGTGAGGTCAAGCACTTCTTAAATCCAGACTGTTGCACAAAGAGAGAGCCCTTGAGGAGAATAAGCAATCTGCAACCCAGATCAGAAGCATAAGTTTCTATACACAAAGTAGACCCCATTAGAGGGTAAAAACAAGCAGATAAATACAGAGGGCCAGAGGGAATGCTGCATAACATGTATAATGCAGTGATATGGTGGCAATGAATTAGCATACATTACCCAAGGAAATAGATTAGTACAAATGCCTAGAAGCTGGGCAGTGGGCTGCTTAGAATCCACATGTATCTCAAAATCATCCCACTTGAATAAATTTCATCTCTTTCAGTTTACTTAATGCAAAACCATATGAGAGAACATATCTAAGACTACAAAAGCAAACATCAGACTATGAAATAGAATAAGTTTGCTTACAGGATTCCCTCTTTGCTCTGAGGTGTTATATTGCAACCTTTACTTACAAGAACATGTACTGGTTTTGCTACATACCCTCATTCAGAAACTGTTCTGAGTTGTATGGTAAAACCTAAACCCAAACATTGCCCTATTGTGCACCCTGCCACCCCTTCCTCATTTCTTGCTGAAGTTGGATGGTATTATTTAGTCACAAAGCAAGAAGCATCAGGAAGAGATGGATTGTGCCAATTTAAGACCGCTGAAGACTGCAGTGGAAAACTGAATTTTCCTCCTGCCTCTGACATAGGTTTTCATGTGATAATAACCAAACCTCTAAAGCAAGTGCTACTTTCCTAAGTAGTGAAATACAAATGTGACTTTCAGAGAGGAGAGCTGTATTTTTCAGAATTTTTTACATATTCTACTGAAATAAATCAGAAGAGAACTTTGGGCAAGAAACCTCTTAGTTCTACTGGGATGATACTTGTGACTGTAATCTCTCAATACCACCTTTCTCCATCTGTTGAATAAAGATGGTGTGTATCATCCTTCCATAGAAGCAGCAGGAAAAGAAACTAATGTTTCAGAGGCAATTGGATGTTGTAATTGTAAATGAAAACACAGTCATAAACCACCCTCCACAGCTCTTTTTTCAGAATAGGATTTAGTGCTGGCTATCAACTAGGGAATCAAGGCATCCACTGAGCAACAAGAATGGAAGAATTTATTACAATAGCACCTTCCAGTCTATCTATGAACATAAAAAAATTCTCATGTCATGTAACAACTTCATTAAAAATTTAAATGCACAAGTGGATGATGGAAGAAACCAGGTTTCCTGCACAGACTGCTGGCATTTCCTAGGTTTTGATACTGAAGTTCTCATGTGTAATAGAAACTTCTGATATATGTTTTAATTAATGTATGAATTTTAAGACAGGTTTTTCACTAGATATGGCTTTCTTTTTATTTTATCAAAGCTAATGCTGCTAAATTCCAATAAAAATGTTCCAGTCACATTCAAATCCACCAAATCCTTTCAGTCTGTTAAAACATCTGTTTAAAAAACCCTTCAGATGGAAGGAAGGAAAATGCATTTGTGAATCATAAGACACTTTTCAAAACTTTTCAGAGGGGAAAAAGTGGGGAGTGGGAAGCTTTCAAGTAAATAAAAATGCAAAGGAAATGACTGAAACCTTTTTTTCCCCATATGCAAACTGCGCAGGTATTCTGGAGTTAAAGGAAGACACGATAGAAAGTTTGCTAGCTGCAGCTTGTCTCCTCCAGCTATCCCAGGTCATTGAGGTATGCTGCAACTTCCTCATGAAGCAGCTCCATCCTTCCAACTGTCTGGGGATTCGCTCTTTTGGAGATGCCCAGGGCTGCACAGAGCTCCTGAAAGTGGCCCACACATACACGATGGTAAGACAAGCAATCTAACCACTTTGCAGTTTTAATGTTACCAGCAAGTCCTGCAAAACATGAGGGCTTTGGTGAAGCAGAGCTGCTATCTCCAAGAGGGATGCAGTGGCTCTGCTCTTCCTACGCTGGCAGGGTCAGTGCTTTGAAGTCCTTATTAGGGACATCTCTGCTCAGCTCAGCTCAGGAATTTAAGACCTGTGACTGTTACAGAGGTACTGGAAGGAAAGAAAAGCATGCTCAGAAAAATAAATAGTGAGTTTCATTGTTTCCTGTTTCAGAGTTTTGCCTTGTAGGAGGACATACTAATTGAACATTTGCAGTATGATTTGGATGCATTTCTTAAAAAGAAAAGCAATAGGGGCTCAACATGGCTAATGTCAGGCAGCAAACAGCAATGTTTGCCTTTTGATTTGGCACAAATAAAATTCTGAAGCTGATTTTAAGGTGACACACACATAAAAGAGACAAAATAACAAATGTACCAGAAGATTTGGAATGCTAAAAAGCAACATATCCCTGACTGGAGCATAATCCTCCTCTGGCTCAAAGCAAGAAATGAATATTCAGAGTGTGAGAAAGAGAGAACCAAGATAGCTTGCTGTGAAACCAAATCAAGGGATAAATATTCAGGGCAACAAGATGTGCTATAGCAACTTTAAACACAAAAAGAAAAGCAACTGCTACAGCTAAATAGATATAAAAAGAACTACTTGTTAGGAGACACATGGCAGCTTTATGCTTGAAATATTAGCGTAGTATGTCAAAACCAGTTTAGAGGCTTCATAATGCTGACAGCATTCCAACAAGTGATTGTACACTTCCACATGCTGAAATAAATGAGAGTGGCATGTGCAGATTGAGAGCACTGGTTGTGGTCCTTTCTGTCATACAAATGGTTTGTTTAGCAGCAACAATTTTCCTTCAAAATTTTGAAGTTTGAAAAAGGGCATTTAAGACAGAGGTTCACTCAGCTTCTATTCAATAGTGTTGTCCTTGCTGCTCCACATGATCTTACGCTACACCAAAATCCAACACTTCTCTCTCTCCAGTTGGCCCTTTTCTCCCACCAGCCCCACCACACAGGCACCAACTTTAAGAATTTAAAATTCACAGCCCAGACTTCTGCAAAATTGAACTCAAATCCTATGATTAGATGTACAATTTTGTGATGTCAGAGAATAGGGAGCCTTTTCTGGTTAGATTTTTTTTTAAGCCATTTTAACTCACGAGCTGTCCCCAGCAGTTAAAATCTTAGTGTCTTTTGAAACTGGGTGTCACAGAAATGAGAGTCAGGTCTTTAAGAAGACTGATGAATACAAAGGCTCATGGTGAATCTATGAGACTCAGCAGTGCTGTGCATATATAGGTCTTGCAGCGTTTTCCTCAAAGCATTTTCATCCTTAAAACTGCCTCCTCTACCTTGCTTGAAACAGAGAGTGAGGACGCTGCCACGCAAGGGGACCTCGCATGTCATAAAACCACCTACCAGGTTGGCAGCTACTGACAATTTTAGAGACAGCAGAGGAAGTCTCCACCTCTTTGAAAAACCTTCAAGAAAGAATTTTTTTAAACCCTTGAAGTGATGTAAAAAAAACCCCAATTTGGAGCATAAGGGATCACAACAATGCATACACCCATGAGTGTTGTAGAAGAGGATAAATAAAACATTCTGTTTTGTTTCATGCCAACCTCAAACACTACACAATATGTACCTTAGGGGAAAGTCTAAAGTTGTACTGTAAATATACAGGTGATTTTAATGAACTAGTAGTATTTAAATGTTTTCAGATGATAATGAGCTGTGAACATACCACATCCATTCAACAAAAACAGACACAATGGAGACCTTCCCCTTCAATTACTTTAGTCATTGATTCAAAGTATTAACAGTTTCCTGCCTGGTATCTTGGTAGATTCGTGCGGATAGAGCTCATTCTGATAAACATCTTGTGCTATATTTGTATCTAAATGTGGACTGGTCTTCCTGTTCCTATTCTCTGAATGTCACAAAACATTAGCAGGATACATAGAACAGAGCAAAGTTAACATCTCCTTTAATCACTGACAGTACTATATTTACATCCTCAGTACCCCTGAAAAGTTACAGAAAGCTAAGAAACTACTGAAAACAAATAATGCAGTTATCATTTACTTAAATTTCTTCATTTGCCCCATTTCAATCTGGTTCCCAAATAAGATGTACTACTTCTAGGTACATAACTGGAAAATTAGTATTTCAAATACAGACATTTATTTCTTTGCAAGTAGCATAAAAAACTGCCTCTGTTAACAAAATCTCTTTTCTTTCTTTTGGAATTAGCACAAGCAAGCATATTTAATATATTTTACTATCAGTTTTAATACTTTTGTAACTCAACTGTACAATATATTGTTTTCATGAAAAGTAATTCTTCGAAACATTCTAGGGATTTAATGTTTGTGGCCTCTTCTGGAGCTGGTGAGTTTTATCATAGCAATAGCTTAAATACTGAGACCCCCTTAGTTGGGACTCACAGAATTTTCTATTGCCCAAAAGGCCCTGTTATAATTGTGAGTTTCATTTCCCTTGCTGTGTTTTCTGCTACCGAGTGGGAACAGGCAGTCAACACCTGGCACAGCTCATTGCAAAAGGATTGGAATGTTTCAATGTCATTTGCTTAAATCTTTTGAATCCAACTGTAACAGAAATTAGACTGTTTATTTGAATGCCTACTGGGCATAATTAAGATACACATTGTATCTGCAATTTAACTGTAGTGTTAGGTTCACACTGATGGACCTAAGCTGTCCGTGGGAAATGCCTAAGACAGGTCATACTGACAAGAAGCCTGTAAGGATGCTAGTGTGAGGATGATTATTCTTCAGCCCTGCAAAGAGTAAGGCAAAGCAGCAAAAAGCCAACAGAATCTCCCTGGTAGAAGAATCAGTGATCTGTAGAATATATATGGCATTTCCTTATAGCGTGGAGCAGAACAGGAATGAAATATATCCAAAGCCTACATTATCCTGGAAAATGTTATTTCAGAGTGTGAATATTGTAAGTGCACTGAAATCTCATTGTCTTTTTAGGAACACTTCACAGAAGTGATAAAAAACCAGGAATTTCTTTTACTGCCTGCTAATGAAATTGCAAAGCTCCTGTCCAGTGATGACATCAATGTCCCAGATGAAGAAGCCATATTCCAGGCGTTAATGATGTGGGTGAGGCATGACTTGCAAAACCGGCAACGAGACCTCGGAATGCTTCTCTCTTATATTAGACTGCCTCTACTTCCACCTCAGGTATGAAGGTGAAGGGCTGGCAGGGATCTCAGCTCCCAGCTGGAATGCTTGCCCCAAGCATCACTGAGACAGAGAATCCTGAGACAGGGTCTCCTTTGAGCTGGGGTTTTTTGATGTAAAGACACACAGGGCCTCAGAATTGCCTAAATAAAAATGTCAGTCTAAGGGTATCTCACAAGTACAGTGCTTCTTTGATGGATGGCAATGGTAGTTTTCCTCTATTAACACAGCGACTTCAGTACCATGCAAAAGATAGTTATATTTCCCAAACTGCAGGACAGATAGGGCCAATGCTGACTTCTTTATTGCCACAAAGGCAATCAATTCCAAAAGAGTCTGCATTATCACTGATTAGTCTGAGCATTGACTTTACTTGTCCTTTACGAGGCACATCACTGAGTAAGTTCCAGAGATGGACACACTGGTTTGTAATAAGCTGACACTTCTATCTGTGTCGTAGAAGAATCTGTACATCTCATCAGAAAAGCTTATAGGAATATTGAGACCTTCAAGACACTACAGCTACTTTATGGATCTCCATGAGTGAAGCAGCAAGTATTGAGCTTTGGATTAAATATGAAAATACTGTCTATATTTAATTTTAAATATATGCCTCATTTAATATATTCTAATATTCAGGGAGATGTCCTGTATTTTCCATTTATAGGGTGCAGTACAACATTTTACCTATTTTTAAACGTTAAAAGAAAGTTTTTTTATAAAAATGAAGACATACTTAAAGACTTTTC
Organism: Laterallus jamaicensis coturniculus; assembly: GCA_022605575.1. Lineage (NCBI taxonomy): Eukaryota > Metazoa > Chordata > Aves > Gruiformes > Rallidae > Laterallus > Laterallus jamaicensis. The sequence goes on from JAKCOX010000057.1 coordinate 2,455,777, forward strand.
CCCCTACCTTTATATTGGTTTTCTTCATTAAAGAAGAGTTTCTAGCAAAGCTCAAGTGAATGATGAACTGAAAATGAGAGTTTGTAGTTAGAAATACTTAGATTACTAAATTACATACAATTTTAATGGTTTAGATATACATAAGATCCTCACTTTTCATTCCTTAGTTACTAGCCGATCTAGAAAACAGTCCGATGTTTGCAGATGACCTGGAGTGTCAGAAACTTCTTATGGAGGCTATGAAGTACCATCTGCTACCAGAAAGACGGTCCATGATGCAGAGCCCTCGAACTAAGCCTAGAAAATCTACAGTGGGTGCACTCTATGCTGTAGGAGGTATGGATGCCACCAAAGGTAAGCTCCAAAATTAGTTTAATTGTACTAACTTACTCTACTACAGACACTCAGACAATATATGATAATCCTTTAAAGATTTCTGTTAGGAAAATGGCAATTTAGAGTTGAAAAATGGAAGAAAAAAAATCACAGAACATAATCCTATATGTTAGATGGTTTTTCTTCTTGCAAGAATCATGTTTGTAAGTAATACACGTGAACCCTGTAGTGCAGACTAAAGAAGCTTGATTCAGATGGTAATTTAAAAATTAATTTAAAGAATTTAAATTTAAAGAATTAATTTAAAGAATTTTGTGCATATAGTTTGGCTTTACAAGTCATAAGAAAAAATATTATGAAAATAATGCAAGATTCATTCAATGTTGGTTTAGAAAGTTAGGTTAGAAAAAAAAAAAAAAGAGGAAAATAAAACCAAGAAGCGTTACTGAACTATTAAGAACTCTTATCTAAAGCTTATCAAACCTTATTATAACATTTCAATGGAAAGATTTCTACTTTTTCATGAGTACAACAGCATGTGCAGCTGCTTTTTTCAGGACTCCATACACAGGGTTTCTGAGGTTTGTAGTTCAAAGTTAAATGTTATAAATGTATTCCAGTTTTATTATTTGATTTTCACAACTGCAGTCAGCTTACAGCCTTACCCATTACACTATTCTATTTAGTAGGCAGTATATTAAATCATTTTCTACAGGAGCCTTAACTTCAAACCCACAGCTTGGAGCCAAAGAACTATAATTAGTTTAAAGTCTAGCAACTCCCTGAACAGTGTTACTTTTAACTGTGTGAGTTCCCTTTTAATAGAATCACAAGGAAGCTAATCCATTTCATGTTTTGCAAAAAGTTGCTGATGACAGATTTTCCTTACATGAGAGATCTTGCCAGTGCTACCTTACTGTCTCTGTGCAATCAAAGCCAGTGCAAAATGCACATCCATCTCCATCACGATATGAGAACACTCATTCCTAGCACTGTTTAGCAAAATGATGTTCAACTGAAGCCATTAGCATAGTTACATTAGCAACACTGATTATTTATGAATTATGTAAAACAATCACGAATTCAATCTTTAAGTTCTGTCAAAATAAGACTAAAATTTCCTACCAGGTTTTTCTCCACGAAGGTTATGCAAAGAAAAGGCTATTTCAGTCAACATTTGCACTTCCTGTTGGTGCCTCTTTTACTTATTACCTTGGAATAAAGCCAATTATTTGAACTTTTGCCTTTTGATGGTTAAGAAGAACAGCACTTCCTCTCCTCCCTGTTGTCCTCTACAGCTCTGACTCATACTTCGAGCTTGTGATGGATAGTAAGGTAAAGGAAACAGCACCTAAGAGACTACAATGGACTGGAAGAACAGCTCTGAGAAGGGAGTAACTAGTACCTCTGGCAATAATACGTTTTCTGTGATAAAGAAAACTCTGAGGGAATGCCAGGTGTGACTTTGTACTTATCTCAGGTGGTATACAAAGTCAAATCTCAACTTCAAATGATCAAAAGAAGATCAAAGAGCCACTTTGGGGCTGGCATTTTGAAAAATGTGATTGTGCCTAACACATTAATGTTCAAAACCTACCTTCAAGCACCTGTAAAAATTACAGCCTACAGGGTGTGTATGAACACACTCTATACCTTAATGTGTTTTTCCTGTTTCAGTTGGCATGCAAGATACATCTTCTGAAGCTGAGAACTTTGGGGCACTCACATATTAGCATACAGTAAATGAAAAGGAATCAAAGCAAAGCAGAGAAAACACACTAACAAAATTGAAAGAACAGTCAAAGAAATAGTTTTTCAGAATGAAAGAGGATAGGAAAGGAGAAAAAGTAGCATTTCTTTCTTTTATCACAGATATTTCTGGTAGTTTCTTTCCATGCATCTGGAAAAGCATGCAGAGGAGAGAATAGATATCATGAGATAAGCTCTTACGTCACTAACTTTATTGAGTATAGCAGATGATCTCTAGCAGATCTCTAAAACAAGTGTTACCTTCATTTTCTGCTTTACTGCAAACTTGCTTTGCTGTTGTAAATCATTCCTCAGCTTCTGCCTATTGTAATTCTCCAAATACTACTTTTCCAGTCCCAAATCCCAGCCAAGGAGCAGGCAGGAAATCAGCTCTTTCTCACATCTGGTTGCCTTCAGTTGAGCTGAAGCTGAGCTCCAGGGTGCTCTGTCTGTGCAACTGCCAATTGCCTCTTCTACCTGGGCTATTACTCAACCATCTCTCTCTGCTAAATCAGCTCTCAAAGGAGCAATTATGGCTGCTGGGTGACTGACATGAGCCAGTGCATGGAAAAGTGTCAGTTTTGAATGGCAGAGACTTAGAGCCCTATGAACAGTCACAGTAAAAGCATTGCTAGAAGTTCAGTGGCCTGAAAAAATTGAAAATACAGTTTATATATATCAGCAGACAAGCAAAAGGTGCTTAGGGAAGCTACCTGTGGGAGGCAAATGGGTATTCACATGCAACTCAGCCTTCTACCTGTCATCAAAAGGAAAATATCCAAGCTATTCATGAAGATGCATGCCAAAGTCCTGCCAAGAGAGGCAGACACGTGGATTCATTGTTAGTTTTTCATATCATGAATGGTTTAAGCACAGACATGGTTAGAGAGCACATAGCTGTGAGATATTATACTCCTAATGAATTGAAAAACTCAACCAAAACCCACAAAAAAAAAATCTATCTAAATGCATAACAGATTCAACTTATCCCCAAAATTTTCAGTTTTAAATAATTGGCTTGTATGTAATTCTGCATCTACTTGTCCCCAGTTTAGTCTCAGAAATGGGACAGTCTTATCCACATGCAATTAATGCAGCTTTCTCATTAGGTTCACATTTTGTAACTGAAATTCTCAGGGAGCCACAGTAAAAATCCACACCCAGAATTTCAATGCTTTACAGTTTAATCCTGCTTTGAGTTGTAATGACTACTGACTGCTGGGTAATGAGCAGGGTTCATGGCTATCTCATAATAGTTATGCTTTTAACAGGTACCACTACAATTGAAAAGTATGACCTTAGGACCAACAGCTGGGTACAAATTGGTACCATGAACGGGAGACGGTTACAGTTTGGAGTTGCAGTAATTGACAACAAGCTCTACATTGTGGGAGGAAGAGATGGTCTGAAAACTTCTAACATTGTTGAATGTTTCAACCCTATCACCAAAGTTTGGACTATAATGCCTCCTATGTCAACACACAGACATGGCCTAGGTAAGAGGTGCTCTTAATTTCTAAATACCTTGGATCACTTAGAGATGAAGTTTTGATTGACATGTTACATTTTAAAGCATTTAATAACATGTGACATGATTTGCAGAAGATATTTTTCAGAGTGGCTTATGGACATGATTTTATGATAGCAATATTAATTAGTATTCACCTAACATGCACTGGTCTTTAAAAGTTCATCAGGATTTCAGAAAAATCAAAGTATAAGCAGCAGTGAAACTAGTCAAGCCTTCATCCAATTTAGTAATCGAGAGATGTGTTTGCAATGTAACAATCTGATTTCCTTTTTTTTTTAATTATGACTTAAATTTTGTCCATAAGTACCTAACATCTCTAAACATCAGATTAGTGTTACACTGAAGAAAGCCCTGTGGTAAGGAAATATGCAAAATTTCACTAATTTTAATATTGTTACAAGTTTTACAGAACTTTGCCATCACCTTGTATCTGTGGGTTTTTGCTGCCCAGTAATCCTTAATATTATTCACAGTGAATGAACGATATGAATAGGAAATCTAGAATTTATTTCTGGATCTATAAAACAAAAAACCAAGGAAAACTGTATAGTTGAGGAGACTCTAAGGGAGGGAATATGATGTTTTCTGAATGATTTATGTAATATGGTTCTAATGTAAAAACTGGCTTCTCTTAAGCTTACAGAAGGATGGATGGGGCCCTGGGCAACCTTGTGTAGATCCAGGCCTGAGGTTGGTGGCCCTGCCTGTGGCAGGGGGGTTGGAGCTTTATGATCCTTGGGGTCCCTTCCAACCCTTGCCATTCTATGATTCTATGAAACAGGTATTGTTTGAAATCATTGGTAATTTCAAATGACAGAGAATTTCTATTTTAATGAACAATAGAAAAAGATTGATCTAGAATTATTTGATAAACCTTTGGGGCCCTCCATCACTTGGTGGAGGAAATACAGTGTAGAACCCTTACCAGCTCAACTCTCACATGTATAAAAACAAATACTAGTAGATAGCAAAGGGCAAGACAACAAAATCGATTAAATAATTCTCATTGAAGTCTTTATAACTGCACTCCACCCAACAAGTAGGTCATAGCAGTACATTTGAGTCCCTGAAGTTAGGCTTCTATCTGTGCATCAGCCTGGTTTGCAAAGCTGCCTTACCCTTACAGCTCTTATTTGCTTCAGTGTGATTTTTCTGGAGAGTTAGCACTTCTGAAAAAAAAAAAATCAGGCCATGTATATTTAGGCCTGAAAAGACAGATTTAGAAAACTTTTTAAGCAGCCAGATTCAAACATTTTGCCTTATTTAACAAAGGAAGCAAAGTGCTGCAGCAGCAGCAGCTCCCCAAAGGGGAGGAGGCACCAAAGCCCTTCTCTCTGGAGAAGGGCAATGACACAGGCTATGTCCAAGCAGAGCTTTGTGGAATCAGCCAAGTTGACTCTCCTGTGCCTCAAGGACAAGAGATATCAGCCAACTCTTATTCAAAAGCATTTTCCCCTTACAGGCATTAAAATGTTATGGTACTTTAGCTATTAAGGTCAGCCAGCTACCCACCCACTCAGGTTGCAACTGGCTCAGAATGAGGGATAGGTGGTTGGCTTGGGTGTAGTTTTCATTGCCTGCCTCTCAACCTTTGCATTTCTTTAGAAGAATAGCACTGCTTCTCCTTTAGGGACTCAAATTTAACTCTGAACGATGTCAACAGAAGTGGAAGAGGCAGAACTCCAAGAAGAGAGCACTAGAACTAAGCATCTTTCCTCTCACCTTTTTGCAGAAGATAATGCTTATTCAGAACCCCCCCTGCACGTGAGGTATTTTGTTTATTCTGCCAAATGACAAGGTCTCTTTTAGATAGATCAACACCAGCTGAAACTGCTTATCTGCATACAGAGAATTCAAGTATGAAGTCGCTACAGTTATTTGATACTGTAATCTGTCCCTAATTCTATCATTTCAGGAGTAGCAATGCTTGAAGGACCAATGTATGCTGTTGGTGGCCATGATGGGTGGAGTTACCTTAATACCGTAGAAAGATGGGACCCACAGGCACGGCAATGGAATTATGTTGCTAGCATGTCAACCCCCAGAAGTACTGTAGGGGTTGCAGCATTAAACAGCAAGTATGTCAACAGGAAAAACTCTCTTTGGTGTTCCATATGCTTCCTTCCTTGAAAAGATAGTTTCTTAAATTTTCTTTTCAGTCTTACAATAATTAATCACCTCCAGAAAACAAAAAGAAAATGCAATGCAGAAAAATAAGAAAGAAAAGAGTTTCCTCTGTTCTGTGGCACATTGTTTTCAAAGCTGCAGTCATGTTTTAAACACATTTAAGCTCTCCTAAGTTACAGCAACCCGACAGTGTTACTTCCTGCATCTTAGAATTTTATCCAGAATATATCTTCTGAGGGTATAAGATCAGCTATTTAAAAAAAAAATATAATTCCAGGTTTATATTGACATTTTAAAATCAATTTGTCTAAGGAAGCACCCTTTAGGAGAACTTGCACAGAAATTGATTCCTCCATTATTTACACCTCCTGCATCTACAACTTCACAGAATCACAGAATCACAGAATCACAGAATCTTAGGGGTTGGAAGGGACCTCAAGAGATCTTCGGGTCCAACCCCCCTGCCAAAGCAGGCTCCCTATCTCATATTACATAGATAGGCATCCAGACGAGACTTGAATATCTCCAGAGAAGGAGACTCCACCACCTCCCTGGGCAGCCTATTCCACTGCTCTGTCACCCAACTTCAACATACAAGTTCACAGTGAAAAATACTTTTTAAAAGTTAAAGGTATATAGTGCGTTCAATGAAAGGAAGACAAGTTTATAATTAGGTATGGTATAAACAACCTTCTGTAAGTCTTATCCTAATTAGATTTATTCTGCCCTTCATCTGTTGATTAAATACTCTGAGGTCATGTGTTCACTACACTTAGGTTATCCCAATAGTTTTTAAAAATTTGTTTAAACATCCCCCTAAGACACTAAAGCCACTCAAGCACTTCCCCATAGGAACAGGCACATCTATGAATTCAGTGTGTAAGCTGTATTAAATAGCATGCTACACCTTGCTGAATGTTCCTGTTTGAAAGCAGTTGTGTTTCAGCATGAGGACCGACTCATAAATTAATGCTTAACAGTATTCTGTTTTCCTACTTCACCCACCTAATCTGGTGTTGGAAATACAAAGGCTTTGTAAAAGATCCAGGTGGGGTTGAAGAGCATGGCTTGAGCCAAGCTTCCTTCTCATATAGAATAGTTCAGTTAGAAAGGACTTAAAATGATCATTGAGTCCAACTGGCTGACCTGTTCAGGGCTGACCAAGTAAAAGCATGTTATTATGGGCATTATCCAAATGCCTTGTAAACACTGACATGCCAGGGGCATTGACCATGTCTTTGGGAAGGCTGTGATAAATGTGTGGAAAGCTCTTAGCACTGACAATTTGTAGAGCCTGGGAATATTGCAGTTGCAGGCAGACACCTGCACAAGTATTCTGAAACTTTATCACTGACTTCCTGTTCACTTCTTAAATTCCAGAGAAAGAATGAGAGTAGAAGCAAAGATGCTAGCAGGCAGGTATCTGCAAATAGGTTTTCACATTCAAACATGACATGATTTTAATTATTAATTCAACAGTCCAAGAGAGGTAGAAGTGCCTTTTCAAGTCCCTGTTGTATCTCAGAGGAAACGTTCTCAACATAAACTTCACCAGAAACTCCTGTTGGTACCTTCCACAGCAACGTGCAGGAAACCACTTTGTGAAAAAGGAAATCCAGCCTGATCCTGACTCTGTTTCTCAATCACCCCTGATACAAGCTGTCTCCAGGCTGGCTTAAATCATGTCTGTTAGTCTAGTGATGTAATTTCTGGCATGCCAGAGGAAGCCAAGATCAAATGTCTGTCATTCAGTGCTACTGCTGCAGTCTAACCAAGCAGACTACTTCTTCTTTTCCTGTTTCCCTAAGTCACACCATATTTTTTATGTTCAACCCCACCAGAAAAGACGTTTCTGTGCAACAACCAATAAACAGTCTATTGAAAACATTAGTCAATAATAATATATTTGTTATTCTCCTTAGAGAATGGGAAACACTACCATGTTACTAGAGGCATTACAGAAAACATAATATTCCAACCAATCTGTTTGTATACACAGCAATTTCCTCTCTCCTTAAAAGCTGTGTAAACAAGGAGACTGTATCTAATGGCATGATGTAAAGGGAAAACAAACCAAATCCTCAAGATTTTTATGGGACAAGCATTAACTGCATAATCGAACTCAAGCCTGTCTTCAATTCACAAACATTGAGTAGTCAAGAATTTCCTATTTAAATTATGCATCACAGCAAAGAAAAACAGACACTTCTCAAGCAAAATTAAACTGGTTTGTTTTAGATGACTTACCCTGGACAAGTCCATGTCTTTCCTACATCTCTAAGTAGTTACAGAAAGTAAATTCAATGCCATGGCAGGAAAGAATAGCCAGGATTTGAAAGGGGCCTGAACGATTAGCATGCTCAACATCTAAACATGCCTGTTACATCTAGTATGCATACTGTTACAGCCTAGCAGCATCTAAGCTAGCTTGAAACACAAAAGAAATTCAGGCTTTGTAAAATTCATTGACCAAGAGCCAAACCTCACCCCCATCCCTCACTCCCTCCACTTCATAATGTAGGTTTCTTCCATTTATTCTTACATATTGTCCCAACATCAGCCTGTTTATATCTCCAGTTCTTTGCTAAGTGCTTTTAGGCTGAACAGACATAATGACATACCTGTCCAGTAACTTGTCTAGCAGATTTTCTTAAATACAAACATAGATAAAATTTTAATATATTTTGACATGTGTTTTTAATATATAACGTTGTTATTAAATTTATTTCATATAATATAATATATTAATGGAACATTAAGATGCCAAATACTCCATCAGCCTGTCATAGAGAACACTACTCATGTTTCAAACACATGTAATGCTCACCTATAGCTCACATTTAAAGCAACTGATATACATTTCTAAGCTCAATTTTCATATGTGACTGCTTGAAATTTTACACTGCAAAGGAAGATGTAACTTCCTTCATAAAGCATGCAAATCCCTTTGTACAGAGACACTTCTGGAGTGCAGCTGTCGGATAGCAAATAATGGGCATAGTGATAATATTAAAGCAAATTTAAATTGAATGAAGCAAACCAAATAAAATTCCTATTAAAATAAGAGACTAAAGACTGAAATGATTTTTCTTCCTGTGGGTAATGATCCCAGGCTGTATGCTGTTGGTGGACGAGATGGGAGCTCCTGCTTAAAATCAATGGAATGTTTCGATCCGCACACAAACAAGTGGAGTATATGTGCTTCCATGTCCAAGAGAAGAGGTGGTGTTGGTGTTGCAACGTACAATGGGTTTTTATATGCTGTGGGAGGTCATGATGCACCTGCTTCCAACCACTGTTCTCGACTTTCTGACTGTGTAGAAAGGTAAGAATTTATTTTTGTTGTTCTTGTAGGTTGTTTTTTTCAGTCCAAGAAAGAAATAGAAAATAATTTCTGGAAGCAAGGGAAATCTCTTCATGATTGGAATGCTACTATGTTTATAAAACTTATTGTGCTTTCTATAATAATATTTTGAGCAGAATGTTTCCAATGCTCCTCTGATAACAAAACAATTAACCCACAGAGGCATATTCCTCCCAGCTCCCACTTCTATTTGAGCTGCCCAGGAGCCAGGGAAAGACAAGAAGGCAAATTCCATGTGTGATATATTTCTGAAGAAAAAAAAAAAAGAACCTAAACCCCAGGTTTGGGCTACCTGTATCACATATTGTAGGAACTAAATACTTTTCAGTTTTGTCTTCCTCTAATACTTTGGTTAACATTGACCAAAAGGTTAAAAATATATTAACTATCACATAAACAAACAGGCAGTAGTCACTATTTTCTGACAGAGTAGACTTTTAGAAAGAGCCTTGTTTCTGTAAGAAACTACGTTTCCATAAGAACTCAGGCTAAAACATATGAGAATCTGATCTAACAAGCAAAAAAACACCCCAAACATGCACAAAGCAAACCACTTGACCTCAAGTTCACACTTCAAAAATATAGAGAGCATTAATACTTTGGCCTAATGATTTTGGTAGCACAGAACAACTGTAAGCAGTGCAATCCTGTCTTTATATCAATTTCTGAAAGTAATTACCTTTAAAAATAAAAATATTGTTCAGCTTGTTTAATCCCATTTTTGTATTCTACACTGATGCCCACAGTTCTTGAGAAAATGTGAATGCTGGACGTTTATTTCCTCAGAAACAGAAGTATTGTGTGTCAAATGTTGCTTTGCCACTGCGGTGGCATGTGGCAGAATATGGGAGGACAAGAAAAAACTTGAGTCCTGGGTGAGAAGGGAGCATAATGACAGGGGACAACTCCTCTGGCTGTTTAAGGGACACTCCTGTGGTTTTGGTGACAAGAAAGTAAAACTGAGCAAGTTTTCAACTCCCTGTTGTGAATAACAATGGCTAAGTTTCATTGTCAGTTATACGGTGTAAAGATGGAAAGACCCAGGAATTCACTTGAATTTATATTGGAAATTGACAGAGTACATAGCAGAAATAAAAGCATTCTGAAGTATATATACTGCCTCTCATTTTGTCTTACAAAGTTTTAGCAACTGTCTGAGATATTTAACTACTTTGACAGTGAAATTTTCTGACGTTAGCTCTGACAATAAAGAGTAAACCAAAATCCTTGTGGGAAAAAAACCCCAAAACATATTGAAACCAGCTTTGCTGAGTCAACTGATGCCTATACTACCATTCCCTCAGGCCTCATTTATGTTCAATATGTATTGATTGTCTCATCTGACCCAAAGAGAGAGACTGGAATAAAAAGTCAAGATACGGGCATGTTTCATGTGCTTGAAGGCCCCTCTAGTGGCTAAATTAAGTATTAAATCACAACACATAATTTTCTATAGCAGCTCATGGTATAAACTGAACTCCAATACAGGAGGAAATAAGCAACTGTCAATAATTACATTTTCTTTGTGCTTCTACACTGTATTTTTCTAATTTTGATTCTAGGTATGATCCTAAAACAGACACTTGGACAACGGTGGCCCCTTTGAGTGTTCCTCGGGATGCTGTTGGAATTTGTCCTCTGGGTGACAGATTATATGCTGTTGGAGGCTATGATGGCCATACGTACCTGGATACCGTGGAGTCTTATGATGCTCAAAATAATGAGTGGACAGAGGTAACATGAACAGTTACCTAATAAACAATAATAATTCTTCCCACAAATAGGAAGGATTCTGTCCAAATAGTGGACAAAATAAAAGGTTACTGTTGCAAAATTATAAATGGTTTTGTGGAAAAAAAAAAAAGATGCAGTGATACTGCAAATGGGCTTGTATAAAATATTAGCTGCTTCTCCTTGGAAATAAGTGTAAAATATTTCAGACTACAGAGTGGAGGCAGTGCATGCCCAAGTGAGGCAGTGCATGCCCAAGTGAAGCAGGCTGCACAAATCATCTTGTGCTTGAAATGCTTCAATTTGCCGGTGCCAGCGTGCCTTTGTCAGCTGTGCCCTCTACTGCCAGCACATTCAAGCTTCCAGATTTACAACCATCATCACTGAGCCCAAGAGGATATATTTTAAACTGTCCAGATCATTTTGTTTTATTTTACATCTTCTGAAGAACAGAAACAGGCCACATTTTTGGTAGGCAGGATTTGAAGGTCTTCTACAAAATTTAAGAGCAATAGCACGAGCCTACACTCCCATGACTCTACACAGCTGCTAAAGCCTTTTCCCCAAAAGCCAAAACTGTGCTGCCAGTGTCCCAGTTCAATCTAGTTCCTTTAGCAGCACAATAGTTTCTATTAACAAAAAGCTTTCTTTTTAATCAGCAAGTCATTTTTTTTCTAGTCCTATCCTTAAGAGTCTACTAAAAATGTTTCCTCTTATATATTTTCCTTTCTTTTTGTTTTCTTTTTTTAGGAAGTTCCTGTGAATATTGGAAGGGCTGGAGCATGTGTTGTTGTTGTGAAGTTGCCATGATGACTATAAATATTGTGGAAATAATCTGAGTGGACTTCCATGAAGACTGTGTCAGGAAAATAAGAAACCTTTCCAGAAAGCAGTACAGACTACACACATCTTAGCAGCCCTCCACTATAGAGAACACTAATTTCTGAGCCATCATGCTATTAGAGCATAAAAGTGTCTTCCTGAATTACAAAAATCAGAGAATTTTACATAAGAGAATTATTTTAATTATGCCTATTACATAAAAATTCAATAATAGGTTTAAATGGCTCAGGTTTGTTAGGAAGTTTATCTGTAATTTACAAAATACAGTAGTGAAGTGATAAAAGGGTGCATAAGATTTCATATACTCTTTTCTATGTTGGCAGTAATGCTAATGTTTTTAAAAATCTTTTATGCTTCAAGTCAATGAAATGAATAAGGAAGAGACTTCCAAGAGAACCTGCTTTGGCAGGGAGGCTGGACCCGATGATCTCTCAAGGTCCCTTCCAACCCCTACAATTCTGTAATTCTATGATTCTATCACTGCAGAGAAGGAAATATGTGCTAGTAAATATCACTGGTAACTGAATATTCTTTACAGATGCAACTTCAGTTCTGTATTCAGAAATTACATCCCTAAACTAACTTTACAATCGAATCAAAGCAGCATGCAGTTTGGTTGCTGTTCAACCTCTGACATTGCTAGAACTGTGACAGAATCCCCATTTTAGCAGTATGGTCAACTCAGTAAGCAGTGCAAGTTAAGAAATAGTAAGGCTAAGGTATCCTGATGTAATTAAGTATATGCCAATAGAAAGAAATCTCTTTTGTCAAAACACAATGCTAGTAAATTTGGAGCCATTTTGGCAGCTCACACATACATGACATTTTAATGCTGATCAGTGTCAGGTTATGAATGGATTTGGTTTTGCCCACTAACCATCTGTGAGTATGTGTTAAAATCATTTGACTATCCTTGGGATAATCACCATGCACTAAATTGTAAAACAACCACACAATTACATTCCTTGAATACCACTTACAAATGAAATTTTTATATCATATTGATATGACAATCTTTGACCTCAGCTGAAGATTACCAGCTTTCTCTCATGTACAGTAGAAATACGGTAAGAAAAAAAAGCCACATTCACTGTGTAACATTATATGCCATTTATGTAAGCATGATTAGGCTTTATTTGAAATTAAGAGAATGCTAAGAGTCAAGAATCAACAGGAAAAGAATAATCCAAAAACAACACACCATATTCCACATGCATGATATTTTCTTTTTGTGTGCCAATTCTAATGAATGTTTTGATTTGTTTCTCATTAATTTGATTTTTTTAAAAAATAATTTCAAATGCTGAAAGTGTATCTTAGAGAAAGAATGTATTGAAAATATTCTATGCTGTAAAGCACAATATTTGGACAGTATCTACTTTAGTGTTTGTTACGTTGTTGTTTTGTCAGTATATGAAAATTCAGGACAGAAATTAAGACTCTCTGAACTTGTAGACTAACTTTCCTGATAGAATACTGTGTTTTCAGAACTCAGCAATATGCTATTTAAAAAAAAAAAAGAAGAGTATTAATCCTAATGAAAGCTTCTAAAGATGAAATCTCCTAAGTGTATTTATAAAATTAAGAAAGTTTTTAACTTTAAAAATCAATTATGTTTCTATATAGCATGCTACATTCAAATAAACTTTACTTTCTCTGCTAAGAACATTTAGAGTATCCTTTAATAACTCTGTGAGTTTAAGTTTATATCTTTTCAGGAACACAAGGCCAGGAGTATAATTTCTCATTTTTATACTCTAAACCAACAGAAGATCTTGTGTAGTGTCCTTACTGCATCTGGCCCACAGAAACTAACATTTACCTTCCTTCCAGCACTTCTTTTTAGACAAAGTTCATCTTTTTTCTTTCTTTGAGTCTAAAATAGTTACCAATGCTGTCATGTAAGGATGCCCTTTCTGTGATCAGGCCTCACACAGCCCAGCCCTTGGCAACCTGGGTTGACTCCCTGCAGAGAGCTGGAAGTACAGTATATTTTAGGAGGATTTCTTGTGGGGCTGTTATGTGAGCTTGTCCTACAACAGAAACTTAAAAGTTTATCAACATGGAAATACCCTCATTCAGTTGTGAATTTCTAGAATAATGTGTAAATGTCTTGCTAGTTTTGTGGGCTAGGAAACAAATTTTATTTCATTACTATTTTCATTTTATATCTCTAAAAACCACAGAAAAACTCTAGCAAATAAAAGGGGCTAGCCATAAAGATTGACAGTGAACCTGCACAGTAAAACACTTGTGCATGTGAAGTAGATGGTAACTTAGTCTCCCTGTCCCCCTTGTCCTATAGAAAACCTCTCAGACCACCTACTTGGGACAAATTTAAAACATTAATTCACCCCTGCTTCAGTCATGCAACAGCCACGTGCAGTGTTTTATATAAAGATGTGTGTCCATCAGAGGGAGAGGCACACTATGGCTTATCATTTAGGCACTAAACCACGCTTTTCTCATACTCTCCTATAGCAGCACATCACTGTTCCCAGTAACCAGGCTAACCTCATTTATTCTACTCCTGTATGGAAAGCACTAATACTGCATGGTCATTTTTAAAGCTTTAAAATATAAATGATACAATGTGCAACTAATGTCAAGATATGTGCAAGAGGCGCATCAGAACAGGCACTGATAAACCAGCAGTACCAAGGGGCCCTGAACCTTTAAAATCTGCCTGGGCTAAAAGAAGGCACGGAGCCTCCAGTGAGAGAAAGCAGGCACAGGGCCTTGGATAGCAGAGTGCTTTACAAAATATAGAGCTGTATCTAAAAACATAATCAAATCTACAGTAAGGAAAGAAACTGAAGACTCAAGCATAGAAGAGGCCAGGTTTGAAGAACAGAAGCTGTGGGTGAGTACGTTAGCATGAACACACAGGACCAGCAAAGTTGCAAATGTCATGACTGTGGAGATGACAGACATAATTCCCTTGCCTTTGTCCCCTCCTTCAGTGTAGAGATTTTATTAAAGGCTTTAAAAGAAAACAAGGAATGAGACAGGAAAAACACTTAGATATAAACAATCCTTTTAAACATGTCTTTAAATATGCCACCATTTCTGTAATTTAATGAAGTCTCAAAAGAGTATTGGAAGGCAATCACACATTTCTTCACTGTTCTCTAAAGAAATCAAGTCATGAGATCTGCTTAATTAAAAAAAAAAGCTTAAGAAAAAATTGTAGCATTCTTTTAGCTTGCAGAGGCATGCAGCTACATTTATCACTGACAAATTCTGTAGCTCTTCCTTCCATGAACCACAACCACTGAGACAGAGTACGTGAACATTTGCATATGCATGTTAATGTGACGAGATGAGTACCATACTTTACACAGAACGACAGAACATTAGGAGTTGGAACTCGAAAGATCATCTAGTCCAACCCCCGTGCCAGAGCAGGATCACCTAGTCTAAGGATCACCTAGTCATAGGATCACCTGGAGCACACTGCCCAGGACAGCCCAAAACCCAACACTATACCAGCTACTTTAAAGAAAATGAACTCCATCCCAGGCAACACCAGGGCAGGGCAAAACAAGACACAGGCATACTTACTGGTTTGTTGCTGCTGCGTACCAAAAGCCTCCAAAACCTAGCCCAGTTCCCAACCCACTACCCAAGCCAGTTCCAGTTCCTGTGCCAAAACTAGTACCAAATCCAAAGCCTTTATTCTGGGTAGCACCAAAGAGTCTGCCGGTTGCCTTTAAGCTTAAGACCATATCTTATTATAGAAAGAACAAAAGGATAAATACAGGTAAGGGGAAAGGGGAAGAGATGGGAAAAGCGGAGAAAAATCAGGGAGCAATCTGAATGAGACCACATAAATTAGAGCTGTCAGCTTGGGGAACAATGGATTTAAAACCTGGCTGTGAAGAACTAATTCTGCATCTCCCTCTCCTGGAGTGACAACTCAAACTTCAACCTGTATCTGAGGAGGAGGTATTGAAAAGTCTGCCATGGAAAACTGAAGTGATGAACTGTCTGTATCTTTACACCAAGTCCTTTCACGTATAACCGGGAATCAGGCTGTGTACAGGCTCTGTACAGCTCCGTTAGAAGCTGCTGATAGAAAAGTTCATTTCAACATGCAAAGAATAAGTGCAATGTTACACACATCTTGAATTCATTTAATCTAAACCAGATTGTTTTGAAACGAAATAATTTGAAACTAGGTATTATTTTGAAACAAGAATTAGCGAGAGAATAAAATTTTAAGTGCTAGAAACAGGTAAGTAAAATTTGGGCAGATCCTTGAATGTAAGCAATAAATAGGCATAACTGACTTTTCTAGAGGAAATGATTCCTCAGTGGCTTTAATACTAAAGTTTGCTTTGCTTTTTAATTCTGTATTATTTGTATAGCAGTGAAAATCCATGTGAAAGGAAACTAGTGATTTCAAAAGGAAATTGGACACCTAAGAGGAAGTTAGAATAAAAGCAAACAGGAGAGAATTTGTAGATGTGTAGACCTTATTAGGCATGAGGAAATACTAGAGATATTCTCTGAGGATGTGCCATCCTCTGCTTCTCCAGACATGGCAAGGTGCAGCAGTTATGTAGCATCTTTGCTTATGAGGTGCCCACACAGCTGGCTCACTTGCAAAGTGTGGGAGGGAGCCATCCACTCTTACCTCTGCCCCCGTACTGCTCTGAGCTATTCAGCAGGATAATTTTGGGCAAGACTCTGTGAGATTGGATACAAACCCAAAATATCACCTAAGTGACTAAATTTTGGCTTTTCAAGACAGGATTTCTCCATCTTACATTTACTCTTTGTTATCCCTGTGTCTGTAATTTAGACGGCATTCCCTGATCCATTGGAACAACAGCTTCCACATTCTCATCTTCACTAGATGTAGGCAGAAAAAAAAATATAGAAAAGAAAAAAAACCCCAAACTAAACAACCTTGGTTCATAGACAAAATAATAAATCAGAGCTTTTGAGTTTTCAGGTGACACACTGATGTTCTGTTAGAAGATTATTGCTTTATCTTCTGCTCCATAAACAAACTTGGTTAAAAGAGACTGAACCTTTCCCAGAATAAATTGAGTAAATGTCAGGAAATTCCAACAACTAGTAAAAGTCACAACAATCATCTGAACATCATCTGACTTTAACAGCAGTCACCCGAAACTGAAATGTGCTCTGGTCACCTTCCATTGAAAGCAAAGCATCCTTCAGAACAATTACATGACAACTATTTTTTACAAACATATATTTTCAATAACATAGCATGCTTGCAAGGCTTTAGTCTCTAAGTAGGTGGTCTTTTTTTCTTTGAGAAACTTACCTTTCTTCTGAACTTTTTTGGTATGCATTTTTTTCCCCTCAGTTTTTATATATATGAGGCCACCTGAAGTAATTTCCTTGTATCAGTTTTCTGTTTGTGGGTTTTATTGTAGTTGTTGCTTTTGCCCCCATCTTATTTTTCTACAACACCTTCAATTTGTGCACACTCATAAAACTGCTACCCTTTGATCACATCATTTGCAACCTTTAAAGCATCATAAGCATCTCTCTAATTTTAATGATCAGCTATTTTGCATATTACAATAACCCTGTAATGTATTGCCAACTATAAAGTTCAGAAAAAAGTTTGCAATACTAAGAGAAACACAGAAAATAAGAAAACAATAGGTGAAAATAAAATACTTTTCCTAAACCACCATCCCTATTGACCCATTACAGAAATCAGGGACTCAGTAGCCTACATTCCCTCGATCTGTGCAGTAGCAGAAGATCTTTATATCAGCAGGGTCGCACTTACTTCCTCTTCTACACAGGTATTTCTCACTGTGAATTTCTGCAGAGTTATCTGATGCCTCCCAGTGAAGTTTTCAGTCAGGAAAGACGTGAACCTGTTAAACACAGACCCACTACTTAACAATCTGAGTCCTCTTCCTCAGCAAATTGGATCCAGGTTTACTCCTAACCCAGTGCTGGAAAAGTCAGGTATCCAATAACGGTGGTTTCCTCACACTGCTCGAGTGTGTAGTGAGACATCACAGCTCATGGATTCAGGTCAAGCCTAACAGTTTGCAATCCAGGGTTTGCTCAGAAGATGGTGCTATGCGATAACTTTTAGAGAGCCCTGGCTTTACCAGGAGCCTTATGAAGCCACTTTGTAGCAATATTTACCCCTTAAATGTAAGTACATGTTTGTCTATGCCATAATCTCAAGAGTTTACTACATTTTTATTGAAACTGCCTTTCATTCCCCCACTTTCACCTCATGCTCAAACACCTGCTGCTGACCTCTTAAGAGCAATTTTAGAATCAAAAAGTTACAAAACTACAGCAAAACCCTTTTCGTAAATACTTCCAATTCACCAGTTGGTATCTCTGGGCCTGGGCCCATCCTGGGGTTTTAGTGCATTAAAAAAGTCTCTTTCTTTCACTGAGCAAAAATAATGAAAACCATTTCTTTACTTGCAAAGGTCCAACATAAAAAGCCAATGACATACAAAGAGAAGCCAGTATTTTCCAATCAGCCGTTAGCCCCCATCAACTAATCCTACTAGCCCACATCACCTTTCCCTGACTTAATGCAGACACATTTAAGATGCAGTCCCTTAGTGGGGTATAGTCTATACATTTCTGCCTTTTCTAAATGGGACTAAGCTAGATGAGTCCATAGATTAAGACCATAAATATAACATAACATGCTTTTTCTTTTATACCTCCATTTTCTGGATCACAAGAGTCATGTAAAGGAGACTGGGTTAAATGCAGCCTGCTTTACATGAAAGATAAGGAAACTTCACATAATGCTAACACTTCTTTCTATCAGGTATTTTCATGGTTTAACTCCAGCAGGCAAGTTAGCACCACACAGCTGCTTGCTCACTGCCCTCGCCGGTAGGTCAGAGATGAGAATCAGAAAGGTGAGAAAACTTGTGGCTTGAGACAAAGACAGTTTAATCGGGAAAGCAAAAGCCACTCACACAAGCAAAGCAAGACAAGGAATTCATTCCTCGCTTCCCATGGGCAGGCAGGTGTTCAGCAATCCCCAGGAAAGCAGGGTTTCATCACGCCTAACAGGGACTTAGGAAAACAAATGCCACCACTCCATACGCTCCCCCCAGCTTTATGCGGTGAGCATGACATGATATGGTATAGAATATTCCTTTGGTTAGTTGGGGTTAGCTGTCCCAGCTGCATCCCCTCCCAAATCTTTGTGCACCCCCAGCCTACATTCCAAGTTCCAAGATTTTTGCCAATACTCCATCTAGGTAAGTTAAAACTCCATAAACATATGAATAATCTGTTAGGAACCACCAGTACTATATGGCAAAGTTTACTTTTGTGTTTTTAGGACATCCCACCCCGTCAAAGACAATGCCTCAATATTAATAACTGTGATGCAAAAGAAAGCCCTGAAGGTCTATTTCTGGGGCACAAGCAGTAGAGATAGAAAGATCCAAAAATTCGAAGGGACTCAATGCCTTAACTTCCCAAACACTGCAGGCTCCACCTGGTCCATTTTAAAAGCTAGAGCTAATATATATATATATATATATATATATATATATATGCCACTGTTTACGTGAACAGCTTCTATCTTTCCCTCCCTCTCATCACCAACCAGGGGTTTTATACCAATTCTTTCCAAGTTTTGGAAGCTGCATTTCCCTAAAGAATAGCTAGCCTATGCATTACCTGCTTTTCCAGTTTCACAGACTCCTTGAGAACATATACCCTGCCCTCAGATTTCCCAAACCTCTATGTGTCAGTTGCTCAGACTTTCTTACCATTGACTTTTTCCTTTGAACAATTTAGTTCAACACTTACGTGACAGTGCTTACATGTAAAATCATGCAAGACAAAATAATGCCAGTTGTCAAGCAAGCAGTCCAAGTAGGAACAGTTTTAATTTCAAGCATTCAAATGTAAGTTAATCTTTCTTAAAATAAAGATAAAATCAGCACTTCTAGATGAAAAAAAAAGTCTGTGCGTACAGCGACTGAACAACTGATGATAATTGAAAAACCACATTCTGCCCAAGGCATTTCTGATAAGAATTGATTATCAAAGACCTCATTAGTTTCTTTCTCTCTACCCTGTTTGTATTGAACAATAGTAAATAAAAAGTCTTATGATGACTGTGTCTTTACGACTTTAAGCATTACACTGATACTCAGAAAAACATATGCTTGTCAGATTCACAGTTGGGAAAAACAGTTCGCCATATAAAGAAAAATTCATTTTAATCACACTCAGTAATCAGATTCTTTTGTGATAAAAGGGGCCTGCAGCTGCTAGATGGAAGCAAATGCACTTTAAAAATAAAGAAAAATCACTGTGGCGTGTTTTTCCCAAGCAACATTGTACATACTTCATTAACAATATTCTATAAAAATGAGAAAGATTGGAGAGAATAGGTCAGGAGTCAAAACAGACAGTAAGGAGAAGGAAAAAACCAAAAATGAAACTAGAGGGAATAGATAAGGACCCCAAGGAACCTCTCAAACTACATTTCAGCTTTTAAATACAATAAAACACAATATAGAAATCTCATTTGATGCTTTACTAAACTGAAGTAAAAAGATCATGAAGCAAAGCAGAAGCAATGAACCTATAAGAGTATTCAAGAGTATTCATTACAGACTTTTTTCCTGCTTTCTTCCTGCCAAATAAACAATTTTGTCAGATCAGAAAGCAATGTGGTGTTTGGAATCTGATTCACTCTATACTTAGTATCTTACAGATGAAAATTGTGTGTGTGTGTATATATATATACTCGTATTTCAATTATCTGGCATGCAGACACAGAAATGGGATTAAAATTCATGGTGATTAAATACCAAGAGGTTTTTATTTCATTTAGCAAGGGAGCCCAGAAAGCCAGCCGTATGCTGGGCTGCATCCCCAGCAGTGTGACCAGCAGGGTGAGGGAAGGGATCCTTCTACTCCACTCTGCTGAGACCCCCACCTGCAAGCGCTGCGTCCAGCTTTGGGCCCCCCAGGACAAGACTGAGGTGGAGCTGTTGGAGCGAGCCCAGAGGAGGCTATGCAGATGGGGCAACCTTACTGCAGCCTTCAAGTACCTAAAAGGGGCTCATTAGAACAATGAGGACAAATTTCTTAGTAGAGCCCGCTGCAACAGGACAAGGGGTAATGGTTTTAAACTAAAAGAGGGTAGTTTTTGACTAGATACAAGGAAGACATTTTATAAGGAAAGTGGTGAAACTCTGGAACAGGTTGCCAAGAGAGGCTGTAGGTGTCCCATCACTGGAAATATTCAAGGTCACATAGGACAGAACTCTGAGCAACCTGATCTAGTTGAAGAAGTCCCTGCTCATAGCAAGGCAGGACTGGACTAGATGAGTTATGGAGGTCCCTTCCAACCCAAACTATGCAATGAGTCTATGGCTTTATGATTTACAGGTCTTAACTGATCTCCATTAAAACCCAAGAAAATTCAAAATACAACAGAAATTCCTTAGGTGTTAAACATCAGCCTCTATGAATTTCACTTTACATATACTTAGTATTTGTCTGTGAGCTCCTTGTATTTGTTCTCTTTTGTTCACAGTCAAGTCTGTTGGTTAGTTGGGCTTTTTTTCCCTTTACTAGGTTGTCATCATAAAGCCCTGATAATTCTCTCAGGACTGTCAAGTTTGTTCAGCCCTCGAGAGACAAATATAATGCAAGTTCCACTACATATGTTGGCATCTTGTCATAAACGTACTGTAGCTAGAGATGAAAGTAAACTTTTGCTACAGTTATTTCAGGAATATTGTTTGGAAACTGATTCAATAATTGTCACTATCTTGAAAGGTTTATAGTCCCATAATTTATTTATATAACTTTTTTATCATTATTATTTAAAACAAACTCTTCCCAGGGAAACAACCTTGAAATGTCTTTATGTAGTTTGATTGCTTATTTTCCCTCACAGTAACTACTGAGGCAACCCACTTTTTTCCATGTAGCACATGTCCATATTTTTTCAAAATGGCTGGCAAAATGGCATTAAAGTAAACAGATATACAAGAGAGTAATTTGTTATGAGCCCCACAGTATCTCACATCCAGCCTTAACCAATGGAGCATGCTAGAAGGAAAAAAAAAAAAAACAAACAAACTAGGAATCAAACTATTGTCTATTTGTTTCTATATGTACACATTTTATTTAGGCAGATGCACAATATATGTGCTGGAAAAACCTCAGCAGAAATTCTCATTTGAGACCAGACACTTGTGAGAGTAGAGAACAGGATTTTGTAGAATTGTGCTTCAATACTGGTTGATAATTACAAGTAACAAGCTGGTGACTGGAGCTTGAAACGAACTTGTTTTTCAGGTGCTAGATTTATAGGCTTCCAGAGGAAACCATTGAGTACATCATCATCATTGTCAAAAACACCAACAAACACACCAACACCTCCTCAACCAGTCTGTAATAAAATACTGCATTCAAAATCTTTCCTGGTTATTCCCCAGGTGCACATTTTGGACATGCAACACCACCTACATCAAATACTGCACTCGAGCACAATGAACGAGCAGCGTTGCAATGTGATAGATGTAATGCCTCCAAAGGGAAATAGAAAACAACTTCTTAAAAGCAACAGTGAAAAGCACTTTTTATGCCTTAGATACTGCTAGAATCAGGATTTAAAGGATCTAGAAGTATTTTGCAAATTAAAATCTACCTCCTGTGCAGTGTACTAAAAGTTTCCCTTTTCCACTGTTAAAAGTTCATTTGCTTTTCTGTTATAAACTGCTGTTAAGTAAATCAATTCAAGCTTTACAGTTGATAGAGAAATAAATTGCTATTATAGACACGATACCATGCCTCACCCTCTGGTAAACAGATTTTATTTTCTAAGTTTCAGGTACTATGCAGTTTATAAAACTGTAACCTAAAATACAGTGCCTGGCAGACATGTAATCTAACATGGAGACTTGTTCTTTTTTTTTTGGTCTATACATGACTGTAATAAAATGATTGGAATTTGTTACAGACCAAAACTCTGCTCCCATGTCTAGAGTAGATATGTGGTTCGTGTTCCCAGGTCTGAGATATGGAAAGATTGTGTTAACTATAACTAATATAAAATGTGTCACCTTCTGTAAGAATATTATCTATTTCTGTATAGATTAGCTGATAAGAATAGGAGATAGTGGTTTGTGCTGCTGGCCAAGGGCAAGCCCATCATTCATGGTGGTAGCACCTCTAGTATAACATAGGTAAGAAGGGGGGAAAAAAAAGTATGAGACAAAACTGCAGAGGAGAGAAGAGTGAGATATGAGAGGAACAACTCTGAAGGCACCAAGGATAGTGCAGAAGGAGGGGCAGGAGGTAATCCAGGGACCAGAGCAGAGGCTCCCCTGCAGACTGTGAAGACTATGGTGAATCAGGTTGTCCCCTTGCAGCCCATGGAGGGTGATGGGGTGCAGAGATTCCACCTTCAGCCCATGGAGGATGATGGGGTACAGAGATTCCACCTTCAGCCCATGGAGGATCCCACTCCAGACCAGGTGGATACCTGAAGGATTCTGTGACCCCACAGGAAGCCCATGCTGGAGCAAGCTCCTGGTAGGACCTGTGGACCCATGGAAAGAGGAGCCCATGTAGGAGCAGGTTTGCTGGCAGGACTCATGACCCCATGGGGGACCTACGCTGGTGCAGTCTGGTCCTGAGGGTCCTACACCCCATGGAAGGGACTCAGGCTGGAGCAGTTTGTGAAGAACTGTGGCTTGTGGGAAGGAGTCCCACACACTGGAGAAATCTGTGGAGGACTGTCTCCCCATGCTGGAACAGGGGAGGAGTGTAAGGAATCCTACCCCTAAGGAGAAGGAGCAGTCAAGACCTGTGATGAACTGACCACAACATCCATTATCCATCCCCTTGTGCTGCTGCCGGGGAAAGAGGTAGAGAAATCATGAGTGAAGTTAAGCCAGAGAAGAAGGGAGGTGGGGGGAGAGAGGCTTTAAGATTTGCTATTATTTCTCATAACCCTACTCTGACTTGATTGGTAATAAATTAATTTTTCCACAAGTCAAGTCTGTTTTTCCTGTGACAGTAATTGGTGAACGACCTCCCCCTGCCTTACCTTGACCCACAGCCTTTCATTATATTTTCTCTCCCCTGTGCAGCTAAGGAAGGCAGTGACAGAGTGGCTTTGGTGGCCATCTGGCTTCCAGTCTGCGTCAACCCACCACAGAAACTAAGTCAACCAAACCACTATTCCAACAGCAGTGTTAAAAGACCTGCTATTTTTACCAGAGCCCGACCAGCAATGACACTGTAGGAAATACTGATGTGTATATGGGATGAGGCTGAACAAAAGAAAAAGGGAAGAACCAATAAAGCAAAATTAGTGAACTGAAAGTAATACACCCCAGGGGATAAATTACCTGTGTAACACGCATATACACACCTAGACATATTACAGTATATGCCAGTGACTACATGGCACATTTTACACTCTACCATGAATGTTTGCTTTTTGTTCTGTTTACTACTCCAGCACTTCATACCCTCAACATTTCTATTTCTCTACTATAATTTCCTCCTCCTCAATTGAATTTTTAACGCTCCTTTGAGCTAAATATATAGTGTCATAGTTTCCATGTGGATATGGAAGGGAAATAAATACATTTTTGGATCTAGAAAAATTACTAATTAGGTACTATAGTTCAGTGTCATGAGCGTTTGTGTATTCTGAGTATGATATTTTCTTTGATTTTATGACCTTCTCCTCTTCTGCATATTTTATAGGCAGCGAATGGACATTACAAGATGTTAAAAGTAGTATATTGCTTCTCACAGTCAGTCATCAACCTTTTAAACAGTATCAAGAAACACACACAGTGGGGAGAATAAAACCTGTTTAAAAATAATTTAAAAAATAAAGGCAACCAGTTTGGTGAAAATTTCATTTATGTGTAAACTCCTCAAGATTACTTTCCTTTGAAACAGTGAGCACAAATGGAACTGAAAAGTGAAACCAGCTCTTGCTGTGGAGAACTAAGAAAGATCAAACAAGAACACAAGCAAACAAATTATGTGAGAAGGATCAAACACAAAAACATGATGTGCCTTTTGACTTCTCATCTTTTATGAGCCAATACTAAAATAACCAATCATTCAAGCTGCACTAACGAACTCTATGGCTGTAACCATTCAATAAAAGCAAGGAAACACTCGATATATGCTGCATCCCTCCTGAATGGTTGACCTTGGGATTTACTTGCATTTCAGTCTTAGGAAAAATTTGTGTTGTATTAAACACTGTATCTTTAAAACCCCCTACAACTTGAAACTCCTAGCATTTCCTCTCTGCCTAGCAGCATGCACAATAGGGTCCTAATTCAGCACAGACAAATCTTATTTTTAGTCTCCCACAGGTGATATGTCAAAAAGTCCCAGAGTCTAGCCAGTATATCTGTAATGGCACTCCAAGCTATTTTTACAAGGCAAATCGATTTTTAAATATGGTATTGAATTACAATATCAGTAATTTCATTTTGACTTGAAAAAAATACCACAAACAGCAGACTGGTTGACAAAGGAAGAGAGAAGAACAAACTGCATTTGAACTCAAGAGAAACTGAGGTTTGGGTTATATAGAAAATTCAAAATAGCTCTGAAGTAGCATTTTAAATGAAAGAAACAAATATACACCATATCCCTGACTGCATATCCATTACTTTCATGCTTTTTAAAAGTTTGAAAGCTTGTTATGTGTCTCAGTTGTAACAGATTTAACAGCAGGAATTGATATTACTGGAAAAAAAATAGCTGCATACAGCTCTTAGAAAAGGGGAACACTGTCTGTGTATGATAATCTTACAGCGGACTCCTACTACTTGGGAGGGGAGAAAGGGTGACCATTGATTCAAAATGTTAACAAGGAAAGGGATTTGCTTAGAAAGATAACTCCAATTAAAACCTGATATGCTAATTAGGATACTGAAATACATAACACATTAAAGAAAAAGTGCTTCTTTTGCCTGCATGTTTGTTTATTCAGACTGACTTCCAGTAACTGCATAATGATGATAGAACCCTTATAAAATCTTTGTCATGTTTACTAAAAGAAATTACTTTTCAGTTACCTTTTAATTGGAAAGGTATTACTCATGACATCAGGCTATGATTCTAAGCATGCTTGCTATTTATTCCTATTTTTTTATATCTGTTAAGAGCTGCAATAGACTCCAGTTGCCTGTTGTTTTGTAAAGAGAAAAGAATCAAGATTAGTGCCACAAGACAGTAGGAACTTTAAGACCTTGAAAAACTCAAATCCTTATAGGGAAATTCTTTAGCTGTCTTCATCACCACCAGTTGTACAGTTCAGGCACACAGTCTCTATGGTCTTAAGCTAAAGAAAGGGACAAAAGGAGATGTTTCATGACTTCTAAATAAAAGGGGGAAAAAACACACAATGAATCAAAGGGGAAATGAGCCATGGTGGTGTTCTGCACTATTTACCAACAATTGAGGTAAGGGTTCTGCACCATTCATCTTCAATGTTCAGACTGCATCTTAAGATAGATAGCTACCAAGGAAAGCTAAAATCTCTATTATAACCTGGCTAACTGCTTTAAACTGTTAAATATACATACAATTTTTAAAGTTTAAAATAATAAATTGTTTCTAGCACAACCCTGTATTACAGACATCCTCAGAAAGAATTCCTCCATCAAATGACTTCATAAATCAGCATACCAGTCGACTGGGAAAAAGCAAATAAATCAATGGTCTCATTGTAAAACACTTCTGCAAGGTAAAAATTTGGAAAGGTCAGAAACTGCTAAAGATTATCTTTACAGTCACAATTAGGGACTTTTGCAGCACTGTTGGTTATTCAGGCTGAGCGTAGCTACTTCAGCTCATGAACACTGGTGCAATGAGCCTCTGCAGAACAGAGACTACATGCCACGTGCGACCAGCAAACCACTGCTCTGAAAGAGTTAAGTGAGCGTCAGTATACAGATGTATGCAGTGCTTTAAAACTGCTTGTCTTTTTAAATTCTGTGAATAATTTGGGGAGGCTGTAATCCATAGCCTTTAATTACTGATAGTGAAGATCAGGATGGAGAGCTGGATGTGGATGATCAGTCCTTAGAGGCTCTTGGGAAAAATTGAGAAAGTTCAAGAAAGGCCACATTGGTCTTTACATTTGTTTTACTGTATCTGCAGGGCCAAGAGGCCCATAAGGAAGGCACTTGGGGACTGCATTTACCTCTGCTGCAATCTAATGACATCAGTGGGAATGCAGGAGAACAGGAACCACAAAGGCATGTCAAAGCTGGACTGAGGCACACCGAAACCTGTTTGTTAGCTAGCACCAATTAGTGGAAGATACAAGGTTGTATAATCCACAAAACAAAGGTTAAAAAAGGGAGAAATATGTCTTGTGGGCTGTCCAGGATTTAGGGGAGGGAATCTGAAGCACTGAGGTTGAGAGAGACCCTTTGAGTTAGCTGTCCTGCTCGAACAGGGGGTCAACTAGAGCTGGCTTCAGTGTCCAGTCAGGTTTTGACCAGCTGCAAGGATGGACACGACACAGCCACTCTGGGAAATCTGTTCCAGTGTTTGAAAATTCTCTCAAAAATACTTACAAAAAACCTTCTGTGTTTTATGGCCATGTCCCTGAGCAACCTGATCTAATTTCAAAGTTACAAAGTTACGTCTACTTTCAGAGTCTCTGATGTGAAGTATCCCATTATTGCATTATTGGTTTTTTAGAACAGCTCTTGGAGCAACTCTTGCATTGGAAATGAAAGCTTTTTCTTTTATTTTTTTTCTTTTCTCTGTGCATACTTGGAAAGCATAGGAAGTTCTGGACTTTAAAGACCAACACAATTACCTGGAAATTTCATTAGGCCTGCAAGGAGCTGTAGCTCCTGGCTCAAAGGGAAAAGCGAACTGCTCTAATCTTACTCTTTCAGTGTCTTTACTTAGAAAAGCAGCAAAGGATCTAAGTTTCAGATGGAACTACTTCAAGACATTTCTAAAAAAATAATACTATTTTGAAGAATTTTCATATTCCACTGAATATTCCTTGGTCAGCATTACAAATGTTACAGGCTACAAGGAAAGGAACTCCCAGAGTTCAGCAATATCACATCATGAAGTCATGCTGTGATGCATGCAGGTTTTAATTCAAGAGCCAGAAAGTACCAACAAGCTGTAACATCAGTTACAGTGAAATCAGTAGGATCTGACCTCTGATGTACTAACCTCACAGGTAGCCATACAAAACTGGACAGAAAGATTAGAGCAAGTTTAGTAATTACTGTCACTGAATTCTTCAGTGTTAGGACTGCTCCTTTGGCATACAACACTAACAAAATCACAACAGCTTTTAATTAAACCTATTATTTATTCTTCAGGACATGAAATTCTGTAGGTTTTCAAGTTTGTCTTCACAAGGAAGGGCAAAAGTTTTTCTGAAAACCCACGAAATAGAAAAGGTATTAGCACAGGAAGCCTTAAAGGGAGCTTACTGAAGCATAAAGTGTGTTATTATATTTGTATCAGTTCTTTCTCTTACTCTATGCCTATTACAAAGAAATATAATTGCAGTTTAACAGAGCTTTTATGAATAGTACAATTTATACAATGTATAATTTTTAATGTAGACTGAGGTTACTTTTTAAAAAAAAAGGTAAATTAAACATTTTAAGGAGTAAAGATTGTAAGCAAATGGAAACATAATTCAAAGCTGGAGAAGAGTTATTCTACTAGTCGGAAACTGGAAAGTACTAATTTGCATTTCTGTAATCATTAATAGGGGTTATGAGGTGTCCATTATGTTCCACGTGTGACCTTTTTAGTTTCTAGGTAATGTACCTCAATTAATTGTCTGTGGCATCATAAAGCACCTTTTTCACTGCACCATGACTATGAAAAGCAATAAAATTCTTCCTCTGCAGCTGAAGTATGAAATGCACAACTGACCTTAGCACTTAGCAGTAGCTCACTGATGCTAATGCAGACCTTCTATTGGCATAAATTACAATGCAGTCAAAATTTGAGTGCTCGGCTAATGCTTTCCTAGTTCATGGTAGATTTTTGTAAAGTCTCAGAAATGAACATGCTTTGAAATTTCTATTCCAGCCCTCTGTTGAGCTACACATTGAGAATTCGGCTTTAATGAAACTCAATAAGCTGAAACTATGATTCAGTTATGCTGTTCCTTTCGTAGGAATATAAATCCACCAAAAATCTTGGTATTGACATGCATTATGAACACTGATAAACAAAATCAGATGGGTGTCATGCAGTATTTTCTATTCAAGAGCCTTATACTGTATATATATGTGTAAATGGAATTAGTGAATTAAAATCTGTAATTCATTCAGTATTTTGTATTCCATACAAATTTTTATATGCACTTTTTAATTTAAACAACCCAAACCCATCAACCTTAATTAAAATTATTGAAGCAAGAAAAAGAATAAACTTTTCAGCTTTCAGAGTTATTAATTTTCAAACAAGAGGCAAGAGGAGGAAAAAAAAAGGAGCAGATTGAGAAAATACAAGCAAAAGTTGACGGGATGGACGAAGCCTCCACAGTAGATCTGTGTCTGTGGCATGTCTGCTGGTTACTAGAGGGATGATCTGGACAGAGAGAGGACCTAAAGACAATTCTGGTGTCTAAACATTTAAAGCATTTTGTAGTGATTTAAATTCTAGATAGTGATATATTCACATACTGTCATCATTAAATGGTAAGGCAATGCATTAATTTATTATTTTTCTAAAAAAATATTTCATTATTTTTGAGAAGCCTAAATTGTAGGTACACTATCATTTTTAGGACAATAGTGTGAGGAAATTAGTAACTATAAAAAAAACAAACCCTTTAACTTTTCTCCTTCTGCTCCCCAAACACGTAGTACAGAAATGAAAAATCTAATCACAAACAGAAAGTAAACTAAACCCAACATAATGTTTTATCTTTCTCAGCTTTACTAAAGCTTCAATAAATGTTATATGCAAATATATTTTCCAACCTGACAAAGCCAAGGTGTAAGAAACTCTCTAGGGCTTCATGCAAATGTTTTTTGATGCTAATAAAGACTCTATGAATCAATGGTGAGATACCTACTGAAGTTTATATTTATCTCAAAGATTACTTTTCAAAGCCCACCTGTCAGTAGTAGTTTTATTTTGTTTTCATTAATTATTGACCCAGATGCCTCTACACAAAGACAGATGCAGCAGAGGATTTATCTCAAGTTCAGAATCACAAGGCTGCTCAACAGTTTCATAAAGTATGTACTGACATGCATATAAAGCTGACATTGCTGAAACTTTTGAAAGGATAAAATTATATTAAGTGAGTTGAAGTACAAACATCAAAATTTCCACAAAGTTTCAAGCAGGTCTATGAAAAATAACATGCTCAAGTACACAATAAATGTGACCAGTATCTATCCAGACTAAAACAAGATTTTGCCAAAACACTTTGTGGTTTTGGTTTTTTTTTTTCCCCCCTGAAATTTTGACAGTAAGAAATAAAAACAGTGAAAAGGTAATGGAATGTAAGTCACATTGGGCACAAGTTCTCTCTCACAAGAACATCTTGATATAGCAGATAAAGTTAAGTTTATTTACTGAATTACTTTATGAAACAAGAAGTTTCTATGTGTGTCTGGTAGTAAATGGTATGGTTGAAACTAAATTATATCAGTTCACATGGTAAAAGATTATAACTGTAGTGAAGAAATAGCCTATTGATTTAGTGGGCCTTGTATTGACCATGTGGCTCACTCTGAACAGTTTCAACAACTTACAGATGAACTTTTCCTCCAAAATACTGCCTGTGACATTGGAAAATGCCCATTTTTGAATGTAAATCAGCACAGGTACAGTAAATGATGCATTAAATTGAGTAGAAAGATCTTCACTTTTTCTCCATATTTATTGTTGCCAACTATTCTCAGAATGGCATGGGATTGACAGAGCATTCAGTAGAAGCTTCCATCCATCTGTAGCTTGTTTTCATTAAACAGTATAATTTTATGTCAAAGGAATT
Source organism: Laterallus jamaicensis coturniculus (assembly GCA_022605575.1). Taxonomy (NCBI): domain Eukaryota; kingdom Metazoa; phylum Chordata; class Aves; order Gruiformes; family Rallidae; genus Laterallus; species Laterallus jamaicensis. The sequence continues at coordinate 2,486,470 of JAKCOX010000057.1, forward strand.
TATGTTCTACTCTGACATGCATTATACTATATATGTCTTAGATACAATGAAATGGTTTCTGATCACTGATGTTTGAGAGAGATGAATTCATTCCACTTACCTCCTTCGGAATATGCCCTTCGTTTCCTTCATAAAGAAGCTTTACTTTTGGGGAATGAATCTCAGTGGTGATTCTCCAACTCCTGGTGATGAAGTAGAAAAGTTTGTATTAGTGTTGAAAACTAAACATTTGATTACTTAAATCCTGAATGTTTTATTAGATTGTAATATCTCTAGTGAAAATACATATGTATAAAAGATGGTTTTGCTGCAGTCAATTCATAACTATGCATAAAGGCACATATGTATAAAAATGTACTTAAGACAGTTGTAAAAATAAAATCATTTTATAAAACAATTTGCCTTTTTATTTTTACAATAATTATTCTAAATACATAAAACTTTACATTTCTAATAAGAGTGCACCTGAAGATGTAATAATTCTGGTCAGCCTTCCCCAAACCCCCTCCAATTTAGGAAGGAAAAGTATGCTTGTTCCAGAGAAAAGACCTTGACTGTGGAGAAATCCAACAACCAGTCTCTGAGATCAAGGGGAGCTGATAGGTGACAGCCATTATAAATGAGGATACTGATTCACAGGAAATTGTTAAAGGTAGGTCATGGCTACTGAGCAATTGCTCTGGAAGTTCAAAAAATATTTAAGAAAATAATTCTGGTGAAACAGCAGTACTACATTTTGAACTGTGTGATGATACCTCAAGTGTCAAATACAACATGAAGAAAAAAAAACAAAACAAAAACAAGTTTCCTGCAGAGATCACTTAACTACTTCATTTGTCTACAGCAAGTTGCCTGGGCTCATTATTAACATGCTTTTAGAAGTTTCCAACATTAAAATCAATCTCCCCAGGAGAACTGTTCCCAGAGTTACATTGTTAGGAAACTTTCCCTTATGTCTGAATACATAGTGTTAAAACTCAAGGTAAACTCAGAGCACTGGAACAGGCTGCCCAGGGAGGTGGTGGAGTCTCCTTCTCTGGAGATATTCAAGACCCATCTGGACACCTGTCTGTGCAGTATGAGCTGGGGAGCTGCTTTGGCAGGGGGGTTGGACCCGATGATCTCTTTAGGTCCCTTCCAACCCCTACAACTCTGTGATTCTGTGAAAATTTAGCTTATCTGGGCACAATGGACAGATCCTCTTGTTTTTACATTAGCTGTTGTTTAAGAGTCTGCAACCTCTTGCACCTTTATTTGAGGCTGCTCCCTTTTATTTGCCAAATTACTTAAAATTTATAGTGTAGATCATATTTTCCAGATAGTTAAGCACCTTCCAAATGTAAGATACCTTTCTGGGAAACAAAAGATACATAAGGGCTTATACTCCAGCTCTGAAATGCTCCATCTTGCATGTCAGCTACAAGTCCAGTTAGAAAATATGAATTTTCCCAGTACAGAGAAATTACAGACTCACGTTCAGCCTGTGAAACAAAATGATATCTATATCATACTGGGGGTGATGGGGAGGACACAGAAAGGATGACACTATTGGCTAATTGTTCCTCAATTCTCTGTCACTCATGAATTCTGTTGAAGTGTGGTATTGCAGAGTTAATGTATTTATCTTACAAGAACGGCTGAACCGTTCCACCTATGTCCATGTCAGGGTATCCAGGTTGGTTTCCCCTCTCCAATGTTGGCAAAACAAATTTCTAGAGGGAAACATGACATAGGTATGAGATTACAGTATGTTTCATAGTGTTTTATTCCATTATGCACACTGCTAATGAAAAATAACAGAGTGGGCACAAGCCAGATGCTATTATTGTATCTCTTTCTATTTTGACAGTGAACAACAGACTAGGTAATAGCATCAATCACTTTTGCATCTGCTCTGCATTATCCTCTCCTAGGCCATACTTATTTTACAAAGCTGTATTTAACAATCTATTTACTGATGCCATTTATGTGCCAATTAAAGCATAACACACATTCAAGGCCATGTTACCACTGGAATGATATAAATTTAAATATGTTGAATATAAAAATATTTTTATTTCCCATTTTAATAAAATCCTTTAACAGTAATAGAACCAGCTCATTTCATAAACCACTTCAAAACTCCCTTTGGGCAGCTGGGGAAGGAATGACTGCCTAGTTCTGACAGCAAAATGTACGTCATTTAGACCTAGGGCTTCTTTCAGGTACATTTTGCTGTAAGCACAAGTTCTGGAAATTAATAGATGATTAAAGCAGCACACTAGTTATGTATAAGACTTTATTTTGTGCTATCTTTTTGGGGCAGCTAGCTGTATAATGTGCATTCGATGCCTGAGATCCATTTACCTGTGTTCCACACTCCCTATAGTTTCAGGCACACTTAATAAAATCAAGGTGTCATTAGGTAAAATACATACATATGCTGGGTAATGGTTTTTTGTTCTCATTAATGTTTAAAATGATTGGCTACTTCAGTCACCACTAATGTATTGCAGTACTTTTAAAATATTATTACTAAAAGTTTAATTCCAAGTCTTTAAGTAAACTAGATTAGGAGATAAGGATATTCTCAGCATGTAGAAATTTTCCATTTCTCTTTCATAAAATGTTGAAGGCTTCACTAAGCAAATAGAATTATGAATATGTTTCTTTTTTACAAAGCATATTCTGAGATAATTAGCAAGGTACCCTTAACATTTCTTAAGGGAAAGCAAGCTTTTAAAAAAAAAAAAAAAAGGGAATTTTTGGCGACCCTTTCCATGACACCACATGTCATGGTATCCATGATCATGTAGAGGAGAGAAAGGACACCTCTCAAAATAAAAATGTCAATATTTACGTTCTCATCTTTGATCTTTGTATAATACTAAAGTATTCAGTACAATGGTATAACTATGAAGTTCTATCAATGTATTTCTGAACACTTATCAAACAGAAGGGGAAAAAAACCCCAAAATGCAAAATTCCCTTCCTAGAACCCGGATGTGTGAAGCAAGTCTTGTGCTGGACATGGAAGTCAAAGACTTCGTAGAAGACAGGGAAGGACCTGACTCCTTCCTGGGTTCTGGAGGAAAGGGGAAGGAAGCTTTTGTAGTTGGTAAGAGGGACAGGTGCATGCCTAGTCAGGGAAGCTTGAAAGAGGAATCATTACTTTTGCTCCATACACATCTCCCTGTTTTTCTACGCAAGAAGGAGGCAGCAGCTGCTTTGAACACTAGAAATCTGAGAGATTAAAGTTTAACCTGCAGTAAGGTGAGTGCAAAGAGACTGAGATGCAAAAGCAGCCACAGAGAATCTTTAAGTACAGCCTATTAATGCATTTTATCTTCTGTAACGTTATTTTGTTACTGCAAATTCCTATTTTAAATAAATCTACACCTTCAACCTTAAAACTTGCCAGGTGATAGAGAGGAGTATGAATTATTCTAGCATGCAGCAAAGCACTCAACTCTTACAGAGGGGGCCAACCTTAACACCTGCTTATAAAACTGCCTAAAAGGTTTCTAGGCTTATGGTTTTAAAAAAAAATGCAACTAGGGTGAAATAAGACATGCTTCCATAAGATTTCTAAAGGCCATTTGGGCAACATGTATGAAAGGGCTCCAAAGAAGACTAGGAACCTTCAGGAAACACCCCATCACCTTTTGGCTTGTTGCAATGGAGCTGGGGAGCATGCCTGAACTCTGAGGCTCCCAACAGAGGGATGACACATGACAACAACTGAACAAATACTGGTTCTGCTCTGCTAAGCAATCTATTCTTACATGCTGTGAGCCTCTCTGAGGATTCTGAGGGTTTTGTGCTTTCCTTCTGTCTAGAGTTTACCCAGGAGCAAAAATGCAGCATAAAAGACAAAACCAAAGTCTTCATGGAATGTTTATTTATATTTATAGTGCAGTTTTGATCATTCTTTATGTGTTTAGAAATTCATTAGCAGCATTTCAAGGATGTTTGCCTAACTTGTTTGGTAAATCATGTCAGTGACAGTCAATGAAAGAAAACAAAATTTAAAAAAGCCAGCTGTGGACACCAAAAAAGTAGAATTTGCTACTTGTATCTCCAAAGAATTAGTCTGAATTTAATCACTCTCAGTACAAGCTGTTGGTTCATAAATAAAAAAAGTTTTAATTCACAACCTATACTATGATCTGAGAAGGCAAAAGGAAACAGAAAAGGAGTTTTCTGCAAGCATTTAAACTTGCTGTCTGTGTTGATGCCCAGCCCTGTGAGAAGTGGCAGGCCAGTGAATTTCTGCTTCATTGACTTTCCCATGAATAAGCAGGATCAGATGATGCTTCTGCATGGAATGTAAATAGTAGCCGCTTTTAGGTCTGTATTGTTTAACTGCAGGATGCCCTGTCTTCCCCCAGGGCTGAAGGCCAATTACTGAAGTTTTACAAGAGTCACATGTATTTACCCAAGGCTTCATTGAGATTAAGGCCAAGATGACAGCAAATGAAGGTATCACATAAATAAAGCCAGCATACCTGGCCATGCAATAGGCAAGGCAATGTTTGAAGAGCTTCTATCAGCCTTTAGAACTCTCGTACCTTTCACTGCTTCTTATAACTGTGCAAATTTCAGTCAACTGCGCTGCTGTTCCAAATAATCCACCTAAGCATTTGATGAAAGACTTCATTCTTCAACTGTGAGCCTTTAAAACAGGGGGGCTTTGCAGACTGATCCTCCTTAATCAACTGCATACTTACAATTTAATTGTGTGAAAACTACTAATTTAATTCCAAAATTTCTAGCAAGTAATTATCTTATTTTTGACTGTCACTGATATGCAAATCTCCTACACATCCTGACCAACTTGCCAGTGCAGTTTCCTGTCAAGGGTCATTAGCACTATTTTCCTATACTCTGTGATATCTATTTTATTGGAGCTGTAATGAATGCTTAAATCCATGGTACTGAAGCAAGATTTCCCCCCACCCAGTATATCTTGATGACTTTTTCAGAAGATATCCTTGGACTTAAGCTAGTGATTTAAAAAAAAAAATCACAACCTTCTACACGCTATATTTTGTTTTCTTAAAATGGAGGGTTAAAAAAAAGGGACATTATTTTCAATCCATGAACTGGCTTTTTTTTTTCCTTTCTTTTAAACAAATCCCACTATACACGGGGCTGGCAGCTCTGTGCCTTTGAAAATGCCGTATCATAATCCACACCAGTAGATCAATGAACTGTTGGACAGAACCACTCAAAATCACCTCCTTTCCCATTATCATGCTTTCTGGTCTTCCAAGCACAAATTACCCATCAACCTCCTTGACCTAGTTCCAGAAACGCTGCCGTAAAGAGCACCTGTCAGAGTGATGCATGTGCAAGCCCAGTGCAATGACAAATAGGAAGCAATAGCAGTTATCACAAGGAATAACAATTTAGGTACAAATCTGGCTCAACATCAGACTGGTTTGATTTCCCACTGAAAAAAAAAAATCTCAAAATTGCTACTGGATAGGACATTATCATGCCAAATCTTCATGATTCACCATAGGACAAATTGCTAGTGAGGTGTGTGACTGCAGAAATACCCTCCAGTCCTTTAAATACCTGACACCAGACTATTTTCTCCCCCAGCAAAGTCTGCAAAAGGCAGCGCAGAGGAAATACTCCCCCTCACCCCTCTTATCAGATCAACTTTTAGTGTGAAATTCACAGCCTGACATCCTAAGGGTAGTCACCACTGCAGCCCCTCGTATTTTCTGTCTAATAAAAAATATAATGGTTAATTAAAAGCATATGTGCTTCCAAATTGTAATTAGTCATATGTGAAATCTCCGGAGATAAGATGTTTGGCTTAGATTTTATGCTTATCTACTGTTTCTAGGCTAGAGGGACAAAACAGAAGATTTTCCTACTTGACATTTAGTTTGGCATTAGTAAAGCTATGCAAGGAAAAAGGATAGACAGGAAATTAATTGGCTGTGTCCATTACCATGAGGCCCTGAAGTTATCACTATAGAAACTATTAGGGGGAGTCTGCCACAGTGATAACAGGCTTGTGCACTGCCATCACTTTATAAATTGCCAGGGCACAGGCCAGGGGATGAAGCTGAGAGAGGTGAATGAGCTACTCATGCATAGTAGTGAATGGACTCTCACATACTCATTTGTGGTTTTAGCAATATGGAAATTAAAGCCTGTAATAAAGGCTTCCATTTCCTTTAATGAATTACTGACTTAAGTTCAAGGGGGTCTTCTGAAGTCAGAGTGGTTCTGTCTGTGGTGACAATTTAACCCACTCTTGAACTGAAATGAGTGCTGTAAAATGGCTTGCATGCTCCCACGTGAAAAGGAGGATTTGTTTCCAACTCCAGCCCGGTGTTTAAACTCTGAGCCTTTGGGGATATCAGAGCCTGCTGTAGAAATGCCCCAAGCTGTGCTCAGAGAGAAAAAGCCCCAAGGCCTGGTGCCCCTGATCAGCCTCTGATCTTGCTGAACCCATGAAAAGGGAGCGCAGGATGGCATTTTTATGGAGAAATTCCTGCCACAATTCCTACCTTATTCTGGCCAATGTTTTAAAATGGCAAGCTGCCTTGGTGGAGGCAGATTTTCCAGAAGGCTGAATACTGGTCTCATTCTGCATCTCCTTCTCAAAAGGCAGGTCGGTCTCTGGAAAGAGGAGGAAAAGGGAAGGCAGTAGCACCTGGAGCTGGGGAAGTCTCTTTAGGTAACAGATTGAAACAATGAAGTGACATCACATCACAGGTTCTTCTATTTGCTTGGTGGGAGAAGGAAGTGTGAAGCTGCTTGCACATAAGCTTTAAGGCTCACAAGAAACGCATCATACGTCAGCAGAATTGCCTAATTCTCTCCCCAGTCATGCAGAACTCAGTCCTGTATCACCCGATTTCTCATAGGCCATCAGTGAGAATGCTTGCCAAAACCACAAATTCATAGTAAGTGGTTGTAAATTCTGCAGAAATTTGTCTAAAGGCTTAGTGTTTAAAGGCATGTGTTTTGTCACTTCTCTATTTCAATTTACTGAAAAAACAGAAGGGTAAAATAGATTGTTAACACTAGAACACTGCTCGTTAGATGTGGCACAGGCAGTATGCAGATTCATGCCAAGGAATAAATACTTCTATGAAATACCAACCAAGTAATTGCCCCAGGGAACCTGCAATACATGCTTTGGACGTTAATTAAAGCTTCTAACATTTCCATCAGAGATCCTAACTATGATCGCCAGCTTCCAAAGTGCAAACAGAAATATCAGTGGGTGAAGTTTTCAAAAGTATCTGCCAGATTGAGGAACAATTGTTACCATGATAATTGATTATCACATTGATACCATTGCAAAATGACATTTTAAAAATCTATTCTTAAAGCACAGGTCAAGAGCAGACATCTACAGGAAAACATTACGGTCATTGCAGCATTTCTGAATAGATTAAAAAGTTTCAGTACTGAATTTGCAGGAGTGAGCCAAACACTTTGAACTAGTAGCCAGTAGATGGTGGCATAAGCTAAACTTAAAGGATATTGGGTAAAAAGATGGCAACCGTGATAAAATGACAGCTTTTATTTTTAATAAGACTTCAGATTTTTTTTATCTGATACCGAGATTCTTTCTACTTTGTTCTCCTTACTTCAATTCCTGTCTCTAAGTCTTTTTAAAGTTGGAGCGAAAGGTGTATTTTATTGTCTTCATTAAAAAACTTAATTTTCATATTCTTTGATGACATATTTTATGTTGCAGTTCTACTGAATCAAAAGGCCTTCACTTTTGCCGCTCCTGATCATGCTGTCTGTCACTTTAAAAAAGTATTTAATGCAGAAATAACAATTAAAAAAGAGCCATCCCACTATTAGCTTAATTCACCTAGAGCTAAGCATTAGCAGGACCGAGCACGATAGACCCTCAGACTATAGCTGCATCACTGTTGCCTTACACAGCCCAAAGAAGCAACAACAAAGGACTTCAGGTATTTTCTCCATAGTGTTACACACTGTGGTTCATAAATCATTCCTGTTCCAATACCAAGAAATGGCGAGAGAAACAAAAGCAATTTACTGTTCTTCGTTTCAGACTATTAGCGGTTGGGAAGCAACTGATAGATTTGGTGAGACCGGAGCAACAGCAGTGCTCAGTCAACACCCAGCCCAGCAGCTCTCTATTAGGTAAAGAGCACATGTAATCCTTTAAGTTTGTCCCAATATTAAGCCAAAATTGGCTCCTGAATTAAATAACTGCTGCCTTGGTGGATCAAGGCGAGATGAAAGCAGAGATAAAATGAGCTTTCAGAACTTACCTCCGTTACTCAGAATATCTATCAGAAAGCAACAGAATGAGCTGATAACCAGAGGGTCCCTTTGTGCTCTCTCCTATTACTTGGTGGCCAAATAGGAATGGTAACAAAACCCATCCATTTTCTCTCTCACTCGGAGTGACGATCATACTAAAGCTTAACTATAGAGAGCACCGTGGAAAAAAGGTACTATGAACAGGCACTAAAAATCTTGGCCCTTTCAGCAAGGCAAGGCACTGTGTAACTACACAAGAAGTGCTTACTCTAACAGTATTTAGTCCAAGATTTCTTAATAGCCAATATCTCCAAAGTTTCAAGCAGCTCCAGCTCTTCTTTCAGTACAATTACCTACAAAAATCAGTTATAACCATGAAGGTTCACAGAGGCAGACTCACAGTACAGAATTCCCTTCCATGAGGAAGGTGATGACTGCAGAATTATTCAAATTCTGATTCAAAACCCTTTACTCAGTGATGTCTGAGATACAATACATATGGTCACAAACATAAGTAAGTACCCCTAAAGGCAAGACTGCTTTACAGTCCCACAAAATAATCTTATAGGAGAATTTATAATGATCTTCAGGTAAAAAATCTGAACATGAACCATTATTGGATTTGTTCTCAGACACACGAAGCTGAAGCACACACACGTTTCACGTTTGCCCTTGTGATGCACTCCCCCTTTCATTGTCTCTAAACAGATACTTGAATAATGGAGAATCTGACTTTGAATGGTGTGATGTTCCTTAAGAAATTAAGAGTGCAAGTCAGCACTGATTAACAGCTTTGAGAGAAATAATTATTACATTGATGCTAGAGAGAAGGATGACAGTGGATAGCTATTCAAATACATAAAACTGGGGAAAAAATAAGTGTCATACAGAGGAAAAGAAACATGCACCGGGAAGAGCTGCAAAAACTTTTGTGAGGGAACAGCAAAGTCCACAAAAGAAAATAGTAAACTCATTTTAAATACTCAGCTAATAATGAACAGAGAGTGAAGTAACAACAGAGGAAGTGCTTTAAAGTCTTACAAGCTGGGAAATAATTGTAGCCCATAGTTCCTATATTCAATGACAAAAAGGGTATGTTAGACTTTCTATAGTTTAGAATTCTTCCTCAAAAGTCCATGAGGGAAAATGAGCCATTCCGTTATTTAAAGTTAGGTCTAACAAAACTCTAGCGAGCTTCTGATGAAATACTTGAGTGTTGACAGGGAACTAGACATGGTTATTTTCAGTAATCATCTTTTTCCATCCCCAAAGGTTGACTACTTTTATGACTCTAATAAAAATCACAGGTAATCACTCTGTATAACTTTAGGGAGTGCAATTTCCTTAAAGCAAGTTACTGAATAATAGCATAATTAAAGGAATTAGCCTATATTTAAATAATTCTAAAAGTAGTGATGGAACGGATTGGCTTAGGCCATTCTTACAAGAGTTCAAATCTGCAAGGTTTTTTCCTGTAATAGGGTTTTTGAAGAAACGTTTACCTTCAACTCCCTGCCTTTGTTTCTCTGATAAAGCTATGCTAGAGAGGTTAATTTAAACCAGCACGTTACCATTAACCATGCGTATTTTTTCAAAACGGGTATCCTTGTAACGAACAGGGTAATGGAATGATTCCCCCAGTCACAACATCTGCTGCATAACAGGTTGTTTCTAAGTGGGACACACGTGGCTGTGTGTTAATGTGCACACACACACAAAGGAACAGCTATAGTTCATTTTACTACTTTGTCACTGTAAAAAAAAAAAAAAAAACCAAAAGCTTTCCCTCTCCCCTTTTCCAAGACAGTTCCACATTACAGAAACATGGCTCCCAAAATGAAATGGTGTGAATATCTGGTATCTATAAGACCTTCACAGGTTAGTCCCAAAACACTGAAGTTACCAAAAAGATTTCAGAAATGAAACATTATTTGTCAGCTCTGCATTAGCTGGACTTATTTGTGCTTCTCCTGAAATCAGGAGTTTTTGCCTAGTTATGTTTTGAGCAAGTAAGCCTTGCTATTTTACACTTAAAACAACTTGATTCCTATCTTCAGTAAGTGACCGATCTCATACTTCTACTTTGACATCTAATATTTCTCCAAGTTGAAAAAATATCATCTTTGTCTTTTCTGATGCTGTAGCTATTAAACCCTGGTCTTCCCATTTAATTTTGCAGTGGATGCTCTTCCCAACCCCCAGCTGGATGGTACTCTTCTCCCAGATCTACCCGTGTGCTCTGCAGCACCTCTGAGTGCCAACAAAAGCGAGTAATCTGTCGACTTTACTGAAAGGCTGATAGTTTATTATCCCTTAATGTTTTGACACAAGGGCTACAGTAAAATAAAAGGTGGCTATATCTCTCTGTATATTCTAATGATCCTCTCCTCCTGCGTGAGTAACTGCTGCAATTTTCTTTCTCTTTTCTATCTTTTGTTAGTCATAGGATAATCACAGCAACCACTTTTCACCATGAATTGAAGTGGTGCGACAGTTTCTGGACAGAGAATGCACAATTCATTTTAAAAGGCAATATTTCCATTTGACTACTTTAGAGTGAAAAAACCATTTCTAATCTTTTGAAGCTACCTACCAGAAAGGATTACAAAAATTGCTAATACAGAGGAACAGAGAGACAAGAGGTGACGGCCATTGGAAATGAGGTAGTATGAAGCTAGTGCTCCTCAGTCATCCAGTGAACTCCTTTTAATACACGAGTGCTTTTTTATATTACATATAAAACATATAAAATTATATACTGAATATATAGAGAATGCTGTGTTAAAAGCAATGTAAATTTGAAACCACTAAAGCAAGAGAGAACTGCCAATGAGAAAAACAACTAGGAGAACTAGTTACTCAAAATGCCATAGACAGTCCAGTATCCCTTTTCTTAATCAGAAAAAAATTGATTATTTAAATGCTATTCAAGTTTTTACTTAAGTCTCCATTTCAATTTTGAATACGTTTTATGTTCATTAAATGCTTATTTAGTTCATAATTATAGATTTTACTGAATCCTTGACAGCAAAGCCTACAATGGAAGTAAGAGTCATCTTCAATTAAGAGCCAGGAGTTAATTGGTGTATGCTATCAGAAAGGAGGAGGCAGCAGCACAAACCTTCGTGGGGTTTTGACTCATCAGAACAGACTGTGAGGGTGTAGAGATGACTAATCCTTGGGACTAGACAGACAATTCTTAGGACAGAAGGGGTTCATTACCATCTGAGAGTCAAGCCACTGCATTTTGGGTAACATAACTCACCACACAATCTGGTTAGGTTAATGCCTCCATGATGCAAGTCAGAGATGGCCTTTGACTGTATCTGCAGCCTGGATCACCACCAAAACTCCATCTGTTTCTGCCTGTATTACAATAGTCTTGATCAGAATGAAAATGCAATTTAGGATGGTGTAAAAGCTACAAAATAATTAAAACTTGCTTCCTGAGTAGTTTTTATTTGTTTTTTGAAAGCGAGTACTTTGTTTCTGTGGCCCATTTTATCCTACAGCAGCATGGTTGTAACAAGCTTAAACATAATCAGCATGCATTTAGGTGCTGGCCTTGAACTTCAGAGCCATTGCCCAGAGTACCATTTGTGAAGCTGTAGGGTGCTAATCAGGATGAGTAACCAGAATGAAAATGAAGGTCCAGAGTCACTGCCACAATGCACATAGTTATGTGGGACTTCGTGATAAAACATGAGCCAGAAAAACAGATCAGAGCTGAGAATCCTTCTCTTGAGCAGTAGGGAGCGAGGCGAAGCAGCCAGCGCATCATCCGTTCATGGTACAACTCAGTCTGCTTCCCTGATCCTTGTATTTATTGTGCCAGCAGGTAAGAACACACCTGCGCTCCTGTAACCTGCAGCTGCAGGGTGGAAACAAGCATCTGTATGCAATGCTGTCAAATTTTACAGACTTCCTAGCTGGCCTCCTTCATTTAGGAACCTTGAACATTCCAGTGCCAGCAGTACATTTCGCTAAATCATTATGAAATATTAGAGACATATCAAAATTAATATAGATACAGGCTGGGTATGAATTGTTTTTCTGTGGTGATTTAACTCTGAATCTCATCTAACTCCCGTATCGCAGACATACAACAGATACAGAAAAGGAGCAGGGCGATGACAACACTGCAGAGAGTCAGCAGACGTCACACCTGAGCCCAGTAAAAGACCATGGGAGGCCAGAGTTATTTAGGACTTCTGTATTTTCACATTTCTATAATTAAAGTATATTATATTCTAAATTCAACTTTGTTGTTACATGAGTTTCTCTCATGTGACCCAGGTACTGTTTAAAGAGAGAATGAATATACATGATGATGACCTGCCCTTCAATTGGAAGGGGAAGGTAGCTGAAATATCAACTAAATGAAAATACCATATTTCATGGTAACATGTTTTAGTGATAGTTTCTTACATCTGAGAAATGCAGGAGATACCACAGAGGTCTACATGAGCTGGCCACAAAGTTGCCGTTTTCACAGAGACTATCTATACATTTCTATATTATTGCACAAAAAGCTCCAGAATGAATGCTTTTAAGTTTTATGTATTCACACAGAGTAAATCACATTAAAAATGGAAAACTCCACAATCAAATCAAGAAACTCCACAAAAACAGGTGTTTAACACTTATAAATAAATAAAACAAAATTCAGAGAAACTAATCACTATTTGTGATCTGCATTATAATTTCCTTTTCTTATTTAAACCTCCTTTGACAGCTAAACGATCATAAGTATTTGTGGTATGTAGTTGCTTTTCATTAGCATACTTTAGGAGTTGAGATTTGTAAATTTGAACATTACCACAATTTAACTGTTACATCTTCCAGTACTTCACGTGGTACCAAAGCCAGCATATTTAAGACAGAAGCTCTTGTAGTGGCTGTCAGTCACTGGCATCAGTTAATTTGTTTTTATAGTACCTTTCTCATTAGAAGCTTTTCCCTGCTCCCATTCAAGTCACAGAACCTAGCTAATAGTGCTCATCAAAAGGTACTGCACTGCACTTTGTATTACAGGTATTTTTAAAAATAACTCTAATCTTATGTAAATCTAAGTTCTAGTTGATTATAAGCCCTTCGCAAAGATAAATTATTGCAAACCAATCTTCTGCAAATGAAAATGATTGCAAAGCCAATTTTATGCATACTACATATTCTACCACTAAGTCTTACAGTCTAAAAGAAAATAACCTGTTCATTTCCATTAAAATATAATTGAAAACATACGGCATTCTTTCCCAGTTAATTTACACAGAGCAACTAATGAAAGTGCTGCAGTGAGCCTGGGCTTCAGTTGGAAGTAATATCAGAAAAGTAATGTCATCGCAGCATGGGTCTAATTACTCAATTTTTAAACTAATTCTGAGGGCTTTTTAGTAAATGCCTGATTTAATAGTTTTAACATGCTTTGGTTAATATATGACTCAGATGAAAAAGAGTAATTGTTTTTAAACATTATAACAAAGACTCCCTCTAGAAAAGTATCCACCCAGTCATTTTGAGATGCTTCTCAGATATGGCATGCACTTTTTCTAAAGGATCTACATACATGTAGGTCGGCTGCAGCATAATCTGAAAGAGATTTTGAAAAGAGATTGGGCAAATACCGAGGCCTACATGATACTTGAAGAATTCAGGCAGAAATTATTCCCCAGCTTTTTCTCAGCCCTATGTTTCTATGGTTATACAGCTCATACATTTCCACTTCTGTTTTGAGAAAAGTGTGTATCAGGAACTGGATTTAATACACAGGTTGGCAGTAGTTAGATGTTAAGTAAGGTTCCTTGTTAATTACACTTAAAGGATGACTCGGTACAAGATGACGGTTTTAAAATACATTAAAAAAGAATTACATAAAGAACTGACATTTCACTTTGTAAATCTGTTTTTAAGGAAGTGAGACTGCTATAAAGTAATGGATGTTGCAGCTCTTTGGAAGCACTCTTGGGGGGATTACTGCTTGCCCTTACTCCATGAAGAACGTTAATGTGCTTTAGCTTATACAGTGACTTCATGCCTTTAGTTGAAATCCCCTGGTTATACCAGAACTCATTCTCACTTGGAGATGATAAGCATATTTCAGAAACTAAACTTGTTATTTCCTAGTCAGCATACGCCCTGCTCCCATGTGCAGATTGACATGTTTTCAGGTGACAAACACTGGAATCAAGCTTTATTTCAGTGTAGTAAATTCTCTGATGTATACAGTTACCATGTATACAGACTCTTCAATTCATTACATCTTTTTTTGATAACGAAGCCCTAAGATTTCTGAAATTCTAGCAATAGGAATAGCTACAAAATGAAATACTTGCAATAGTCTCAGGATGCATCGTGTCCCATCTTTCCCTCTACAAATGTAAGTGATATCTGATCCCTACTTAGATTTTTCCTTGAAGATATTCTCTATGTTCTCTAATTATTTGAATGTGCATTTTATTAGCAAGTGATGAATAGAGAATGGCTTATTCCAGACAATTCTGCTAGAATGCTGTGTGGCAACAATCCTAGAAACCTTTCATAGCAGGAAATGGATACAATTCTAATTTTCAATAATCTTGAACAGTCAGAATGCCAAATGCCTGCCCACATAACTGCCCATTTCATTCCTTCGTACCTAAGCACTGGCTTCCTTTGATTACCTGCTTGCATATAAGTGTTTCCCTACTTTCCTTTATCATATCTAATTTTCTTGCAATATTCTGTAGAGGACAGGATTCCCCTGATTTCTCTCTTAGCATTTTGAGGCAGAAAGTCCAGATAAAAATTCTTTAAAACACCTTAAGAGTAGTTTTGCACAACTGCGTAACAACTGCTGTAGTATCAGTGCTTTTAGTATCAACAAGCAGAAGCAGCTCTTTGGGATCTACCTAGAAGTGCAGTGGATGGAGATGATCACATACTCAGTGAGTAGATAACCTGGTTATTCACATGTGCTCCTCAAATTCAGATTTTTACGGTGATCATAAACTGCTGAATCTGCTTTGAACAATGGATCATGGATCAAACCTTAAATGTCACGTGCAGAACATGAGATGAGACACAGTTGGCATGTGAGCATTTCCCAGCAGTCAGTTTTCCTCTCACACCGAATGTGTCAGAGTTTGATGCTAATTTCAGTCCAATCTAACAAATAACTAATTTAACCAAATATGCAGTCAGTTAAGAGCTGTAATCATGGTGATTTTAGTAATGTGAAATGCTTAAGATCAGTTTATTTCACATTCAGCTGGGAACTCAGAAGACAATCTCTAATTTGCTTAAGACTGAAACTAGTTATCTTTAGGAATTTCTATGAAGAAATTGTTACACAGCTTTCTGAGCTATTATGGTTTGCCTCTGAATACAACGTTCTCTATATAGAATGTGAAAACTGCACACTATTTAAAATTGCTGAACTTTTAAAAGTGCCTCTGATAATCACATAACTACAAAATAATAACAAATTAAGATCAAAACATTGAAAATAATCTCTGGGAAATGTGGACATTATTCCTTGGTTCTAGTAGTACCTTTTCTCCCACCCATCTTTTCCAACACCAAAAAACACAACAGCAATCCCTTTTCAGATTATTCCCTTGCCTATCCTTTCCTCTTTATTGGGAATCAGTGATAAATCCTCAAAGCACAGCACAGGGACTATGCAGCAGAAGCCTTCTAACAATCCTCTCTGGGTGATTTAGCAAAGAGAGTCAGCTGCAAGTTGTTACATCAGGGTTGGATGAAACAAAAAGCCAGCCTCAACTAAGTTTAATCTGAAGCCCAAGCCCTAAATAAAGGGAATGGGAAAAGCCAGGAATCCCAGAAAGCAAAGCACCAGATCAGAGATCTCAGATCACATTTTCAATGTTCTCCATGTAACTATGGGGAGGGGATCTAAAAAAGAAAAGTCTTTCTAAAGTGGGTATAAAAGCCCATTCTGAACCACAGCTTCGATAGAGGTAGTAACAGCCATTTTCTGTTGGATATGGGAGTTTCTTGTACCTATAGATATCTTTTGTATGATGCCTTAGAAAAATGACTATAGATAGGCACATTTTTTTCCCTGAATATATTTTCCCTGATGTGTAGTCAGTGAATCTTCCAGTAATCAAGCAATTTACTTCCTGACTAAAACATGCTTTTCCTCCACATTTTATAACACTCACATTTCTATGCACAAAGCTTCTGCCTATGAGTAGGATCCACTATTAAAGGTTTCTCTGACCTTTTAGACATACGATAGAAATACTGGCCCGTGCTTCTTTCTCTTAATTTCCTATAATACATTACTAATTCCTAGTACCTTTTATTCTCAATTATGTGATGGAATTAGAAAAATAAAACCCTAATTGTGGAGTGAAAGTTGATGCAGCTATGGCACTCCACAAATAACCACAGCTACTTGGAGTCTATTCACGCAGCAGAATACATTATGCTGTGCTCTGTGCGTGCTGGAGTGTACTACAATGCTTGCTGATTATGGTATAATTGACACGAGCCTTCCCCACACTCCACAGTCTCTAGTTAACATTTGAGTTTTATATCACATAAAATAGAACATGAGTGCATTATACGTGTATAAAAGCAACTCAAATAATAGTAGTTGTTACAATTGTATATTCCTCAGCGCATTAAAATATTCCCTATCAAGAGATGTGCTGTGAAGAAAGGCTTTTGTAATGAAGTCCATTTCCTCCTCTTTCCTCAACTAGCTTAATTATTGTAGAATCAGATATTAATTGCAGGAAATACACTTGTGTGCTTTCTCTCTCAACAAATATTGCTATCAAAAATAGCAAAGGAAAGGCTGAACTTGACTGCAACAATATGAAGTATAGGTAAAGCAAATTATTTTTAAAAAATATCTTTTTACAAATTTTGATTTCTATGAACTGTAGATTCCTTAAGTTTAAAAGTTTATAAGTTTAAATAAACACTTGATATGCTTAAATAATAAAGTTTCATATGACTCTCAGCATGAAGTCTTCAGCACAGGGTTGCATTGTACTTAATGGATTGCATTGTACTTAAAGAAAGGCCTTGTTCCATGGATAAAATAAAGAGTAAGATCAATTGTTAGTAAGCAAACTCTCTAAAATTCTTCAAGCATCAAAAATTCTATTAAAAATAATTAAAATATATCTATATCCTCTATGATCTTCCCAAAACAAGAAAAAATTACAAGTCCTTGTGTGCACTGATTTACAAATTAAATTTCACATCAAAGAACACCAGCCTATCGGTGACCATGCCTGCCTGATGGTATGAGTGCATAAGCAGTAACACATTCTGAAGTGTCAGCTCAAATAAAAGTACAGATCATTTTTTTCCCCATTCAGTAAGCAAAGAACACTTATAAAGGGCAGCATTAACAGAGAGGTAAAAGAATGTCTTCCCTTAATGGTGCTGTCAGAAAAAGGGAGAAGGGACTGATTAAAATCTAAACACCAGGAACCCAGACATTCCCAGGACATCCAACAATTTGTAACATCTAGAAGAAAAGAATATTGAAGGAGAAAATAAGTCAGACCTGTCAGATAAAGTCACTGGGTTCATGATTCAGCAATGGTTCATTGTTAGCCCAAAGGTCAAATGTGCAAGAAAAGATATTGGAACGCTTTATATTCTAGGAAAATGCTAAATACACATTTGCAAATCCATTAAATTTAAAAGCCATAAATTAAGGCAAAGTATCAGAGCCTCCTTACATTTTGTTGCCTGAGAGCACTGTGACCAAAAGCAGCAGGCTGCTTCTTTCCTTGGTGGCTTTTGTTTTGCTTGGAGCTTTGTTTGTTTTGGGGTGTTTTTTGGGTGGGGTTTTGTTTTGGTTTGTTGGGGGTTTCTTCCTTAATTGACTACACAAATCAACCTGTATCTCTTAGATGCATTTAGTATCCAAATATCGTTCTTGCTGCACCTTGACTGTTGTATAAAATGATCATCATTTGAAGGTTCTTCAGACTTCCCATCCCTTTTTTTCTACTTCTAATAATAAAGTTCTGTAATAATTTTCTCTCAGACCTTTAAAATTATTTCTGAATTTTAAGATGTTAAGGGTCTTATCCTCAAACTGCAATTTGCAGAAGCAAACACCTTGACAAGAACTTAATAGTCCACACTAGTTTATACTGAGACTTTTCCTACCATGCCATTTATTAAAAAGAAAAAAAAACAACAAACCAAACAAACTAACAAAACCCAAAAAAGGTATTTGGCTTGGCACTTCCTTGGAACCTTTTATTTTGTTATTCTGATGCTGTGGTGGTTCAGCCGTACCCAGTGGCTGAGCACCAGACACTGCTCTCTCAGTAGGAGAAAGAGACAGAAACACTGTGGGTTGGTATGAAGACAAAAGCACTGTGAAAGTAGAATAAGTCAATAACACTCACACCCCATGATAACAAAGAATACCTTACCAACCCACTGATTACAGAATGCTGCATGACATGAGGACCTACCTGATGTCCCAACTGCACACAGACTACCCTGGAGGTACCCAGGAGTTGCCCTCCCCAACCAGCTCCTATTATGGGGCAGTGGTGTCAGGTGGGGTGGAAACAGCCAGGGCTAACTCAGCTCACCTGGGCTAACTCAGCTCACCTGGGCTGGCTGCTTGGGGGGGTTACATCTGGCTGGGCCAGAGCCAGGACAGATGTACACCCAATCTCCTCGTTAGTGAGCAGAAGGGTCACACTGAATTTCCAGCTGGTTGGCAAGGGCCCTATGACTCCTCTGCGCAGAAGATAGTATTTGGCCCTGTGTCCAATACATGTTCTACCTCACTGATATTGTAAAGTTTATAAATGAACTGAGTGACACAACAAACCACAGCAGTGGCTGGAAGGTCTGAACATTGGAGCTATAAAAGGATTCGGCCAAGCATCTACTCATTTAAACATAACAGTATTTTTAACTAGAAAAGGATAAATTAACTCAATATAACTACTCAAAGCAGATTTTCTTTTCTGATCCTAAGTAGATCTACATTTCACATAGTTGAATAATGTGGTTATATGGCTGTGAATTATTTTATTGTGACTGGATAAAAGATAGAAAAGAAACCAGATGACAACTTAACAAAGCTTTCTTCTAAATGTTTGCAAAGAAAAATAAATTGTGACTTAAATGAGGCAGTTAAGAACTTTGCTACATAGCAGTCCAGATATTAATAATTAATAATATAAATAGGTTAGTACATTGAAACTACTTGCTTAAACAAATTGAATTAATCATCATAAGAAGTGTAATTTGTGTATGATATACCAGACACAAAGAATAAGTACAGCAATAATCAGGAGATGGCTGCAGCAGGTTTGGAGTTTTTGGGGTTTATATTCCATTTTGTTTTGCTTTAAACAAAACTATCATGCTGGGCCATTTTCACTCAAACCACGTGTAATTAAAGGCAGCAGCCTTTCAGAACTGCCATCTGAAATTGTCAAGTTGCTACAGACTAATAGTACAGATCAATAGGAAAGTAAAAATAACAATGTATTTCAATTTCCTTTTGTGACAGCATGTCTTTTTAGAGATCCTGTTAAGGTTGCAAATGATACTGGAGTCAAACTAAGTTTTTTGAGCAGGACTCATATGGAAAAGGGTTTTGGTTATGTTTTCAATTTTACATGAAATAGCTCAGATTTCTAAGGCAGCAGTGTCTCAAAAATTTTCAAAATCTAGATATCTAAAAGACCGTTCAAATAACTCCAGAAGTAATTGAGGTCATTAGTGATATTTAGTGTCTGGGGCGTGAGGAAGACAGTAGTTAAATAACTTTGCATTTAAGTAAACAACATTTTTCATGGTCATTAGCACCTGCCACCAACTTCATGGCAATTCTTTCGGTTTGATTTCCTTGCAATGGGAGAATACTTTAGGGTGGGAGGGCTCCTGTTCTCATGTAGAGCAGGTACAATTGCAGTTAGATCCAAAGTTGGATCATGTTTTTCAAGGTCATGTCCCACTGAGTTTTGAATGCCTCCAAAGATGAAGTTATGGTTAGGAACTACAGTCATGGCTATTCTATAATTGCTCCAGATAGAATATTTTACTTTATGAATGACAAAGTACTACTTACAACAGCATGTAATTCATGTAGTGAAAGTATTTTATCTAGTGCCAAACAATTGATATTTGTAAACTTCAAGTACTACAGCTTGACAGCTAAATGAAGAGTATGGCTATAGGCAGTCCCCCTGGTTATGTGGGAACCCATGCAGGGATCAAACTGCCATATTTACACAATCTTCACCAAACTTCATAAAACCTTTTAATCTTCTGCTGTGATCACAGCTAATAATGTAATTCATTTTGGTTTCATAACATAATCAGGTGACATCCAGGGGACACATGATGAAAGTGAAGTAACATTAGTTTAATTGGGAGACCAACTCACTTGACTAGGCTTAGAACAGTAAAAATAACATGTTTAAAAAGACTTGACTAATATCTGCTTGCAGAATATAGCTGTAGGCTATGGTCTCAGAGATAATTACTCGTAATGGAACCCTAATAAAAATTCTGTGTAGTTCTGTTCACTTTGTGCATTTTAAATTTTAAAATGCACCTCAAATGCATTAGAACATTTAAGCACACATGGCAAAAAGTTGTCCATGTTTTTTCCTGTCCTGGTTTCAGCTGGGATAGAATTAATTTTCTTCCTGGTAGCTGGTATAGTGCAGTGGTTTGGATTTAGGAGGAGAATAATGCTGATAACACACTGATTGTTTTACTTGTTGCCAAGGAGTCAAGGACTTTCCAGCTTCTCACACTGTCCTACCTCCGAGAAGGCTGGGGGTGCCTGAGAAGCTAGAAGGGGACACAAGCCAGGAGAACTGACCCAGAATGACCAAAGGGATATTCTGTACCACACGGAATATGTGCTCCACCTATAACAGGGGTGGCTCAGGCACATTACCCTCTGGGTGATGAGAAATTGTACTGTGAATCACTTATGTATTCTTTTATAGTTGTCATCATTAGTATTGTCTTACTTTTCTGTCGTATTAAACTGTCTTTTTATCTCGACCCAGGACCTTTTTCCTTTTTGATTGTCTCCCCTACCCCACTGCAATAGGGGTAGGTTCTTATGGGCTAACAGCAGTGTCGAGAAATAAGGTAATAAAGGCAGTTTCTCAGCAACTATTCTCAAACAACTTACGTATTTTACTCTGTTTCAGAATCATGAATAACAACACTTCCATCTGTTGTAACAAAAGTTTAAACAAAACATCAATTATTTCTATAATTTTCAATGTATCTCTGTGATTAAGCGAATCAAAGATCTGAATTCAATCCTTATTTGGCAAAAAAGCACAAAGATAGGGTAGCTTCAAAGAGAATTTTGTTTATCTAAAACCAGAAATTCCTGAAATCTCCAATTTTGCAAAGTAGGTAGTAAAACTTCCATTTTAAACATGTTCATTTAGTATCTAATACGGAATAGATTCTATTCTTATGCTTTGATTCCCCCTCACCCCGCCTCAGCTCGCACTGCTTTGTAATGGAATACAAACAAGCTCAAATGGACCTAAATCACATTTTATTTTTCAATAGTTTAATTAAAATGTGTTTAAACTGATTTTACTCTAAAACAACCGGTGCTATGTTTATATTGGACATTAATAGAGGTTTTTTCTAAAACTGACTCCACTAGAAAAGCATGAAGACCGCTTACCACTTAATTCCAGTTTAATGGTAGAGCACAACAAAATTAGGCCCTTGTAAAGAGATGAGAAGTAAATAATTCTAGCAAAGCAGCAGATCTGTTTGGGGCTGAAAAATGAAATTATGTGTTGGGGTTTTTTTTCCCCTTTTGTAGGTAGTCTGTTGGACTGCAATTTTTCCAGGGTCAGGAAAACAGCCATTGTATCTTCTGAATTTCACAAAGGGAAAGGAGTGGTTGTCTTATTGTAGCTGCTACAGAGGGGGCACCAAGATGATACTTTTACTTACTTAGCTTTGGCCAATGATAAATTATCATCCAGTTATTCAGCACTTAAAATAGCTCTTCCAATGGTGTGACACATTTTTAACTATATCGTCATGAATAGCAACACTGTAATTACATATAAGAATTCACTGAAGTAAACATCTAATTTCTGAAGTGTCAGACAACAGGCAGCATCATGCAGACTACAGCTCACATTTTAGTAGTAATCAATTCAACTAACAATAGAGCTGATTGACAGGAAGCTCTATGCTATTAAAAGCCAAACACAACAAAACCCAGATTTTGTCTAAGCAATGAAAACCGTGCAGACCATCTATGCTCTCTCCTCATGTTGTCTTCCTGCAGGAAAAAATAGTTACACAGCTGAAAGCTGAAGCAGGCTTATTGCACCATCTTTAATTAACCTCCAAGTATGAACTTGTGCACAAAAGAGAATAACTATCAGCTAATTTCTATACTACAGTTTTTGGAAGCTAATACTCCCGAGTCCACGAGAAACTGCAAAGGAACCTCTACACACAGATGTTCTTACTTGGTCAATATTGACTAATAGTAACTATTAGTTTGACTTCTAGAGTTAAGGAGCCAGCTGTAATCGTCACCTAGGATGGTCAACTTGAAAACAGTAGCAGAAACAGGCACTAGTTATTACTATCACCATAAATGAGACCTGTGGTTTGTTGTGGTACACAAAGGCTAGGAAACAGCAAATAGACAAACTGCTACAAAAACACAGTTAAATTAAACAACAAACTCCTTTTCAAACTGAGTTCAGAGGCATGTTTTCCCCTATTCACTGTGTGCTTGCACACTGAGAAGTAAACTAAACAACATCTACTATGGCAGCATGAGGATCAGCTATAGAAAAACAATTGTAATAACTTGTAACTATTGTCTTCTCCTCTTGACCTTAGAGGTTCACTGCCATTTCTCCATGCAGCAAGAATAACCTGAGACATTCCATCTTTCTATGACATGATGAATGAGCTTCGATTAAAAGTAGCTAAAAGAAGAAAAGCTACTAATGTGTTTTATACAGTCACTGATCAGTTCCTGACATGTAATATTTCATTTGCTTTAGGACATTAAGAAATATTGTGTACCTAAAAACAACAGCTTGTATGATAGTACATCTATCATTACATGCATCATAAAAACAAGAAGGACATAAATTTGTTTCTGCCTGTTAAAGTCTAATTACCTGTAAAATCATTACTTGGCACTTTAACAAATTGACACAATCAACTTAATGATCCTTAACATATTAAAATTTGCAATGTGTTTCTGCTTGCTGCCTGTCCAAACCACAGTAAATGTTTGCTGGTTCAGGTGACATCACAGCAAGGGTCAGATCTTAAATTTTTCTGCTAAGTACAAGTAATTGCAATATTGTCATTCACTATAGAACCTGTATTATCTCACCAGTCCTACAGCTCAGGATGATGCTACAGAGAGAACTTTGTAGCATTCTCTCTTTCAGTTATACTAAATGGTACTGTGCCACACAGTGCTCTTCTTTAATAGCTGCAATGACATGTTACAGTCACATTCAGAATATGGCCATCAGGCAATGCTGTATGTGACAGCACCATCCAGAATAGTTTGCTATCACTTTTTTTAATACTGCAGTGAAGATATCCATGTTATAAAACTCATGTGATCAGCTGCAAGACTATTCCTTCTGACCACCCATCTTCAGCTCTGTACACTGATTTACTTTCATCACAACATTTTCTCCAAGTGCAAGAAACATGACTAGACATAAAGTTCATGTTTTTTCACTGAAATAAAAATCATCTTCTCTGTGGAAATGACAGTAGCCAGATGCATGAGAGAAAACCAGACCACCTTAGAACACATATGTAAGTTGAAAAACTCATGAGTCAGCATACACTACTCTGCCTGGGAGATAAAATCAAGAGCTCTGGAAAGTAACTCTCAAAAGTCCTACCTTCAGTTCTAGAATATTTTCAGGTATGGAAGATTATTTAAAAGTAATGAAATTACTTCAAATAGTTTTCTACTCAAAACGCATGTAAACTCATTAGATATTGGAGTAATGTAACTTTGCAGCTGCTCCGACAGTATTAAGTACATGTGCCATCTCCTGAATTCCAAAAACTGTGCAGAACATTTCAGTTCTTAAGGCTTTGGTACTCCTTGGGGGAAAAAAACCAAAATACAAGCCCAAGAACAGATAACCATTTCTGTGAGACAGAGCAGTAAATAATTATCAGATGCTACTTCCTTGAAAAATAAGGCTTTTGTAAAGGACAGCCCTATCAGAACTAGTCCTATCAGAAATTAGTACCAAGAATGACTACTCAATGTTGGTTTTAGTTACAAGTATGCTACAGTGTACCCTTGTAATTCTCCCCCTCCTTGATATTATGTTACAGTTGACCAGAGATGATCAGATTCTTCTACATATAGAATATTACAGTGCATAATGTGTGAAATTACAGAGGTAAAATATCAATAACAGATATAGAAAAATCTGAATATATTTTACTTAGCCTGTAGTATGACAGATTTAAGCTGTTGACAGAGTAAACAGAGAGTTTATGTATAAACTGGCACATACTAAGCAGTCATTCTCTCTTATTTTTCTATTAACTCTCTTTGAATAGAAAAATGACACTGTAACAAGGAAAATGACATAGGAAATGGAGGTTCACAATAGACGTGTATTCTCACCCAACAACTGTACTAACTGCTGTTGTATTAACAGTGCTACTAAAAAAAATACGTACTATATGTAAAAGGTGATGAGAAAACATGACCTAAAGGGGCATAAATTAATAAGACATTATCAAAACTATGAAGTTAAAAAATGTTAGAAAATCAGCCTTCCTCAGTAATTTGTACATTTCCTTTTGTCAGGCCTTAGACAAACATACTGGATGCACCTTTTTCATTCCTGTTCAGAGTGGAAAAAAAGTATATTTACAGTTCAGTGGACCATATCCTTCAAATCTTTGCTTTCATTCAGAAGAGTTTAAGGCTCTGATTATTATCTGGGACAGGATACTCAAGGAAAGGAAAAAAAAATCTAGAAGTTTGGGGTTTTTTTTGTATATTCCTCCTCTTTCCAGAAATAACATGCTCCATGAGAGACCAGAACTGCCCTACTAGGAAGGTGACAATTAAACAGAGTAAACAATATATTTCCAATAAAAGAAACAGAGTAAACAAATGTATTTCCAGTAAAATAAACTAGCTCCCACCAACTTAAACTTATTTGTTGAAATGCTTCCAGGTTAAGTGACAACTACTATGTGGAGTACCCTCACTGTGCCATACTATTTAATAGGCATTAGTAGTATCTACTCAGAACTAATACTGAAAACACTTTCAGGAAAACTACTTACAGGATGATACCTCCAGTCTGACTAATCAACCCAAAATTGGGGTGATTTCTTATCCCAGCATAAATTTCTAGCTAACTTGGAAAGAGACACCTAAAGAAGCACTAGCAATTTATGATTTTACAATGTACAATCACAGCAGTCTTTCTTATGTTACATTTAAAAGCACAACATAAATCTTGTGGGCAACAGACAGTCCTTAGTTGCAGGCTATGGTCTAGGCAAGAGTTCTCTCAAATAGAAAGGGATAAAAGAGAAAATGAAGGAAAATCTACCAAAATATCTAGGTAACAAGTATTGCAAGATATTAATCCTCCCTCATGCACTACTACAGTTTGAAAGAAGAGGAGCAATAATGCTACAAACACAAGTGCAGGCAGTTTTGTTTACAGTTTTCTGGCTAGCAAAAAAGCTTCATTGAAATTACAGACTAGTACCAGAACAGTGGTACAGAGCAGACAGACTCTGAAATTCTATTTATTTCGTTTTCATATTCCTTTCCAAGTGGCAGTGATTGCAGCTTTAAAAACAAGATTTGGATCCCCACAGCAGAGACCTTGGTTCTGCTCCCAACTCTATCTTAAGTGAGATACTGCACTGAGTCACAGTTTTGGAGAATGAAGCTGCTTTCTAAATTAGGATGGTTTAATTATTGCTGATAAACAAACACGTCTTTAGAAAAAAGATAAATCTTTTAATGTATTAGAAGATACAAGCAGAGAATCAGTACTTCAGGGAGATTTTCTGTGGTAGCAAACAATTAGCAGTATAAGGATAATACATGTTAGCTATCCTTATTTATCCCCCTTTCTCTACAGCTACGTTCCCTGTATTACCATTCCACTCACATATGGTTTAAAATTTTGATTTTTAGGTTATTTTAATGGTGCTTTACCTTGTATTCAGAAAGTATAACAGAACTCAAACATTTCTCAGACTCTTTGGCTTGTCTCTCTGTAGTACTTCCTTGATTTCTCCCCATAAAAAAATTTCTTTTTGTTTTCATGGCCATCCTCTGAATCTTCTCTATTCCTAATATATGTTTATATCAAAAGACATGATTAAAACCAAAATCAATGGAAGACACTGAAGATCAAATAGCTGCCTAATGAAGGCACCAGAGAAACCCCTTAACATTTCAAAAAAATAAAAGCTGACAATACAGCATATAACCTTCTGAGGTTTCTGTGATCTTTGTTTAGTCGTACACAAATGAAAGGGAGAGGGAAAAAAGCATCCTATGTTAGCTTGAAGAAGTAATTTTTAAGCTTTTTTGAACCTATTTCACTACAATATGAATCTTCAAATTAGAAAAAGACAAGTGAAATATTTTGAAAGACTGAGTTTAAGATAGTAATTCTGGTATTTAATCAATCCTTACACTGACATATTACCAACTTATCTTCTAATTAAAACAAGACAGTATCTTGATCAACAATTAATCACAGGCAGAAACATCAATATAAGAGGGTCATTATGTGATTGCATTTGTAACCTTCATAATTTTTCATTTCTTCTTTATCTTCTCTATAATAAAAGCCATCTAATAGATTATACAATTTAACTAAAATATTTTTACCTTTTCCATGCTAATTATATTCATCCTACATCTGTAATACTGGAAGTATCTCCACAAAATTCTACAGGTAAGAAAATTACTTAAGTTCATCCTTAAAAGAACATCCTAGGTTAAAAATAAAAATATTTTAAAATAATAATAATAATAATAAAGGGTGTATATGCATAGTGCATATGCATACTTCCCAGCTGTAAACGCTTCTGGAAGATGCACTAAACTTAAAGATGCACTTCTACAGCTAATACATTATTCAGACTGGACTAGAAACAAACCAGAGTAAAGTCCCCTGAAACATATATAAGCAAATTAACACTACCTGGTTTTCTCTACAGATCTGCTCCTCTTAGGAAATGTTTCTTGCTAACATAGACATAAAAGTTCAATCTGCTAAAATCTCAGCCAAAGATGCTGTAGATTCCCTTTCATAAAGGTCAACTATAACTCAAGGTAGCCTTCCCCCCCCCCCCCTATTTCTACTAAAAGACCATTCTGTCAGTCAGCCAAACTAAATTTATTAATAGCCAGTTTACAGCCAATTGTTCTTAACCTATCCTAGTTCATAAATTACTTTCCTCTGTTTCTATTAATTCTGTTCATTGTGTTACAACAGATATTTGAAGGGAATGATATTTTTCTTTTTTCATAACAGTTTTTTCACATTCTGCTTTTTTGTTCCCTATGCCTAGCAGTTTGCATTGTGTTTTAGGAAATGTGATTTTTCACTAAATATATTTCTACACATGGTAGAGTACTTGTTCCTATGGCTGTACACATTCATCTTAGAATTAGGACAAAATAATTTAAATTCAGTGAAGAGGCTGACATTTTTCTTGGAGCATTCTCCTTTAATCCTATTTTCACTTTCATAAGAAGCCAGTTCCTGCTGAACGAGATGAGACCAGTACAGGGTCTCCTAAGGGGCTCTTTCTGTATCCACTCACGGAAAAACTCACTCAAGGGAAAGGCAAAACATTATAATGGATTTAAAATACTCAAAATAGGAAGCAACAAATGTGCATGTAATGCTTAATGAAATAGTATACTTTATGAAATTTTTAGAAAGGGAAGAAATTTGTCCTCATTCCTGTGTGAGCTGTAAAAAACTGTATTGGAGGTGAATCCCAGGAGTAGTGAAAATTCTGGCAGTGTTTCTTAAAATGCTGGGGAAAAGGGAGAAGCAGCTTGGAGATTGGAGGACTCAAACATGAGAGCAGGGAAGAGAGTTTCTGAGTGGAAATTCTCTTGCCATTTAGAGAAGCTCTGTCCTCTCTTACACATAGAAATGTCTCAATACAGGGACCCAAAAGAAGCTTGGCAAATTATTTGTTTATTAGAAATAATTTAGTCATTATTAATTTAGAAACTACTGGATAGCTTGCAAAAATCAAAATGTTCTCACCAATTTCTAAGTACTGTTTGGGACGTTGAAGAAAGTATCATGAAATTAATTAGAGGTCTTTTCTCTAGTGTGTGTGCCCCATTAACATTAATGAGAAACCACCTTTCATAGTGATGGTAGAATAAATATACCTCATATGCAATTAGACATATATGGCCAGAGAAGAAAACAAACAGAGGTTTGTTGCCTCAGTTGGGGTCAGTGATAGTTATGAGGAATGGGAGTCAATTTGCTTCCTAGAAAAATGTAGAGCAGGTAAAACTGCTGTCCAAACACACAAGCGCAGTTCCTTTTATTTCATTTATAGTTTGCTGTAACTATGAGTTCAGCCTGCAGGCTTTAAAGAATATAATAAAGCAGCTGAAATTTGGAAGTCATATTGTGTCTAGTGGGGAGTCTGGTACAGAAGGCAATGAAGAAGCAGAATCAGAAGGTTGAGGATGGAGCCACACTAATAGCGTGCTACAAACTAGACACAGACTATTTCCACTTGAATTTTGAGTGAGAAAGGTTCCATTGCTGTAATTTCTGTGATTACTCATGTTTTCTTCTCTAGCAATTTAGAGCTAACATGATAGATTGATGACTGGGTATTTTTCCTTCATTTCACTTGGTTCCCTCACTGTCCATTGTGTTGGTCTCTTTCTTTGCCTTGTCATTCTTTTTTTTGTTTCTTATGTTTAGAATTATTCTCTGCCAAGCATTTCACTAGATATTAATACAGTCACTGCTTCTCAAACACATATCTATAGACTTAAAAAAAGAAAGTCACACATGCTACACTGGAAAAGTTGATCACAGATAGCTGCATTAATTCAGAAAGGCAACATTTTGTCAGCAACCTTGCATTAAACTCGCTTTCACCTAGCTAGAATTTAAGACTAAAGATTTAAGAACAACTTAGAGAACCCAAAAAGTCTGTGGCGCCTGAAACTAGAAATAGAAGCTTCAGGCTGCTTCAGGAAAAACATCAAAATTAAGACACTGGAAAAAACAGTTATATTTGATTACCGATTTTCTTAATGCGTTAAATTTTGCCAAAATTACCAGTGATGAACACCACAAAATGAGAGCTCTGACCTTCAGTGTACCCCAAATGCATGCTGCAACAGACTATGAAGCTCTTCTCATGTTTTTCAAAAGCAGAAGTAGAAACCTTATGAAGAAGGAAAGAACTGGGTGAATACTTTGGAAGAACCATGTAAAGATCAGGAACTATTTCAATAGAGGAGAAAATAGAGGCTGAGAGGAAATCCACTCCAAAAATGTTAGCAAGATTGCACTAAGGCCGGAGTAGGGCCCCTGCTTTACAGAAAGACTTCAGTGCATGCTACATTCCAAAGTCTTTCTTTGATATTACTGCAGTGATTATCATAACCTGCATCCCTATCATAAGAGCTCCATATGTGACACGTCCTAATTTGCATAAATTTACATTGAAGTATCAGCTCATATGTTTCCTCACGGATGGTTCAGAGTGATTCACCAATATGTAGTGTTACAGAAGCAGGTTCACATGTAGTAACTTTCATATTTATTTGTATTTCATTCACACAAAATACTTTCATTTCTTTGCCACACAGGAACTACCAGGCTTTTGGTCCTGCCACTGAACCCAATTTTCCCCTCACTACCCTCATGTTCTCAGCAAGAAACCAAGGAAAAGTTGCATTCCTTTTGCTGCTCTTACCTTTGCCTTGGTACAGAAAGGCACTAGAAGATACATGTAGCTCTACCAGAATTTGTAATTAAAGTAAGAAAAAAAAAAAATCCTTTCCTCCAACCTGTCAGATGTACTAGAGGTTTCACACTCACAAAACCAGTCATTATACGTACATTTTTTTTAAAGTGATACCTTTTCCATTTCAGAAAACCCTCCTTAAACGTACAGATATGTATACATTAGGCAAATTATATATTACCAGCTTTTTTGACTAAGTGTTCTTTCAAAGGAAAGACAGTACAATAAATGATTCATACTACCAGATACAATATTTAAAATAATTTTATCAAGAAAAACTGGACCTCCAAGAGTAAGCTTCCTAGATTATACTGCAGAAATTACACCAGACTTCTTTTAGAATTTGATTAGGTGAAGAGATAAATCATAATCAGTGCTTGTTATCACTGTAGTCTATTTTTGTTAACAATAACCTTCCCAACATGAACAGTAAGCCAGAAATCTGAATTTAAATTCAGTTATTTTTAATCTAATGAAAATAGTGCCTTTTAAGGCATCATGACTCAACACAGCAGTTTTTCTCTTTCTTTTTTGGATTAGACTGAACTCATTATTTCTCAGAGGACAGATTCTTGTAACAATGCTTTATTTTGCAAAGTACTCTGGATGATGATGATCTGTAGAGTATTTATTATTGCTTTTCAACAAATAAACCCAACAAACTGGATTTTTGAATCCAGATGTTTAGTTTAGTCATAACCCACAAAAGGCCACAGCACATGTTAAATCCCAATCATTGTAGTTCAATGTAGTCATTTTGTTGATCATTACGTGTTGCAAACAACCCACCAAAATTTGTTTTAGAACAATTTCCTCTTCATACTCTAACAATAATAAGTGAATAATAATGAATAAAATAATAAAAACTCCAACTCATTCAGCTGTTAAAAATGTACCAGCTTTGGAATACTGGAATTTGCTGAGAGTCTGTCCTTTCTACACATATGGAATTGAAAGCTATTACAAAAAGAAAAATCACGACTATTAATTTATGAAGAATTACCTTGCTAATGTAAGTTTAATTAAGCATATGCTCCTGACAATATTTTAATGTTCTACATTGTTTATTCCAGCATAGAGAGACTTTGTTTTAATAAACTGATAGAGTTTTTCTTGTTATGAGCTCCGTTAGTCCTTAATTGGAAATCATTTATTTTTGTTACCAAAAGTTACAAAGGGGAGAACCACCAAGTAGCTCACTAATCATAATAGTTAAGTAAACCATGGAACACAGGGTTGTGGGGTTTTTTAAGTGCTATTTTTACATTAATTTCTTCTGGAATTGCTTTCAAATAAGCAGCTATAAAATACAATATTGTGATAATGATTCTAGTCTATCACCCCTTTTAGTACATGTCTCACAGCTAATTTCACCAAGAGAAAATACGTGTTTTAAGCAAGAGAAAACAAATGTCAGATGACTTTCAGATATGTGTTCACCTTAACAGATAGTTCAAGATACTTTGAAGGCAATACTTGAGACATCTGAGTATGCTTGTTGCCCTACTCTGCCAGTATTTGCTTCCAGTTCTACTACCTTGAGACACAGGTGGTACTAGAACTTTGTGTACTCTTAAGGGTATTGGCAAACCAGAATTCCTATGGGGACACTGTATCTTTGGTCACACTCTCCATTTCTGTTGGAAAACTTTCTGTAGTTTTCTCTTCTGAATGCTATTCAAGTTTGAGCTTATGTTCTTCTTATCATAACTCTAGGACTGTACTAAGAGGTTGGTAAGTATCTTCTTCCATGCATCCTTTTGCATTTATCCACACCATGCTATGAAATCCATGGATTGCATCAGGCTGTCACAAGCATGTTTGCCTGCAGACACTACTGTAGAGGTGAGTTTGAATTAGATGCTCAATCTGGTTGGGAAAACATTCCCTCTTTGTAAACCAGGCTGTCCTGCCACTGCTTTAGGCGCACAGATATTAGATAATGAAGTTTACATTTTTTTGGATGGGGTCTCCAATTACATAATCTGTTTAGTCATGACTTTATGAGATTGAAAGATTTTATTACTGAGTTACTTGAAAACCATGTATGTTGCTAATCAAGAAAAAGAATAAAACTCAGTTAAAAAAAAAAAGAAATAATTGATCTGGAATTTTAATTTTTTTAAATCTTTAAACTTTAAAGAAAGCTCGTAAGAGGCCGAGGATACCTTCCTCTAATAATGAATAGAGACTATGATAATGCAAAGAACAAAAGGTACACTATTAATTGCTACATGCAGTATCCTCAGCATTAACTATGACAGTTGCTACTTAATTTTAAATAGCAATGTTTAAACATCCAAAGACAATGTTTTCTTGTATCAAGCAACCTATGTGGGGAAAAAACCAACACACAACTAAGAGCCTTAAAAAAATACTAATATTCCAGTTTATTAGACACCTATGTAGTGACAAATATTACCATGAAAACATTACCAGTGGATAAAATGTTGTAAGGATTAAGTATTCATGGAAATAAAGAAAATACTAGGAAGAAATGTGAATCTTTGCTCACTGTGCACACTTTATTCTGACTGTAGTCCATTTTAAATTTCAGGATATGACTTATTTTTCTCTCAAACTTTTTTCTTCAAGATTATAGGACAAGCTATGCGTTCTGCATGAAATACTGTGCTTGCACAGAGAGCTGGATCCAGCAAATTGGGGTTAAAGCATGGGCCTGAGAAGGGAACAGATATAAGAAAGAGCTGAAAACCAAGTTAATGAAGTTCTCTAGGTAAATTAGCAAAAAGCTGTTTAATGGAAAAGACAGGAAAGGAGGAGTGGCATTCAATCATCATCTTCTGTTTGTTTGCTTGCTTTTTATTATTACCTTTCTGGCTTGAGTATCTTTTAGTCACAGACATCTCTCTGCAGCCTTAATTCACAGTTTTCAGTGGCAAGGCATGGTGCACAGTGAATCTGTTGCCTTTGCTAGTGAACACAGTAAGGAATAGATGTATACTATTTTTGCTTATATAGAACTCCATCTTTGAGCTCTTTTCTGTGAGCATTTGAAAGTGTAAGGAAGCAGGCAAACTTCAGCTAAGTTTCCCAAATGAGGGATGCTAAAATTTAGCACAAGAGGCACACAAAGAACTAGCATCTCCTCATGAAATGAAAACAAAAGCTTGGTAATTTGGTTTACTTGTATGTAAGTATGAAATGAGAGAGTTTAATCTTTGCTTTAAGGGAAAATATTCAACAAACCACTACCTGTGGAGTTGCCAGGCCCTTTGTAGATTGGGTCAAGCTAACCTTGAAATACTGATTAGATAAAATTAATAACTTATTTGCTCCTGCAATCCTAGTTTTTCATACTTTAATGTAGGAAAGGCCATCTTCAGTGTTTTTATAGACTCACCAAGAACACGTATTAGCACAGCAGTATGTCTGGTTGAAGCAGAAATACAATTATGTAAATTAGATATCTGTTCCCTGAAGACTGCTAATAGAATGATTGACCTATATACCATTTAATTTGTTCTCATGCTTTCTCTTTATTGTTTTCCAGCTGCACCAGAAATTAAAACTTGTTAAACTGCATCACTCCCCAATTATAAATCAAAGGTGCTTGTGTCATTCTGCGTCAAAAGCAATTAATAGTTTGCATGCTCCTTATCGCCAGCAGTGCATTGAGGTTTGGTTGGGGGGTTGTGTGTGTGGTTTGGGTTTTTTTTGTTTGTTTTAAAAACAAATCACCAGTGCCTCTATAGACCCTAGACATCAAATACCTGGTTAATAACTCAATTTATAGTTGCTGTTGCTATGTTATTACAAAAATGTAAAATTAATATATTCTTATCGTGAAATTGTTTTGAGAAATATGCCAAGGAACAGGTAATATTTGAAAGAGAAGAATCTTTCTTTAAAAGTTGGGAAGTTGTTCACAAGTATTTCATGAACTGAGCTGGGCGGTGGACAATTGTTTTGTATTTGAGAATTAGATTTCAATAAACATTCTCTGTTAATGCATTGGGAGTACTATAATATTACCTATTCAGTATGTTGTCCTGAATCAGAGTCCAAGCAACGCAAGAGAACATTTCCAGTAGGCGTCAGTGGGCCGTTGGTTAAGCCCTCACTAATTGTGAACACATCTTTTTTTTTTAATAAACCTGAGCAATTTTTTAAAACTGAATTTTTCAGTTGGATCCCATTAAACATTTGCAGCCATATAAAATGCAAGTGCTGAGTTACATACTAAATTAAACACACATTTAACCCTAGTTCCTACCCAGAAAATGGATTTGCCTTTAAAATAGGTCAAATTATGCACATCCCCACTGCTGAGGTGGTATCTGGGGAAGAGTTGAGGTTCTTCAGAGATGGATTCAACTGGTGTTTATCAGTCTTAAGTGACAGAGCAAAGCTTCTTCCACAAGACAGAAAGCTTTTAGTTTGCCTCAGAAAAGTACAAAACTCCCCCCAAAAAACTCTTTCAACAAAGCTAGCAGTTCTATGACAATTATGCTACTAAGTAAAACCAGCATTGGACAACTTTTCTGATGTGCTTTACAGCACCTCCCAGAAGACAGAGAACAGAGAAGGCTTAACTACTGAAATAAACTCATTGCTAAGTAGGGCTGCGAGTAATCAGACACAGTCACGCGGCTTGCGACAACAAGCTCACTAAAAAGTGGGAACAGAGAAAGCAGAAAAGGTATTGCAGCTTTTCTCTTAGTGTTACTTACACAAATTTGGGATAAGAATTATTAGAACTTGACTGTGCAACTTTGAGAAGGTATGTGATAGGGTACATGACAACATAAAGAAAGCAAAACTGTCTTACTTCATCATTTCTCCTATCAGGAACAGCAATATTTAGTATATCTCTCTCAAGGTCTCTCAAATCACATTCAGCCCTTCAGAATCCTCAATCAGATTTCAAAACATTGCATGGATTACACCTGTCTTTTGAGGTTGAAAAGGTCAAGAAACCGAAGCAGCAAAGAGGGTGAAAAATTCTCTTGTAGTTTGAGAAGCTGCAACAGTGGTCATTTCAAAAGGTATTTGCACTTGGACATTTTAAATCTCCTATCAGTGAATTTGGTGTCCAAGATCAATTAGTTTTCGGACCAAACTTTGTGGGATTATTTTTGGAAGTTTTTTTTAACCAGCTTTATTTTTGTGTTTGTTTATAGTAAATTTGCTTTTCTTAAGCTGTAAATATTTGACAGGGAACAAAGCACAAAGTAAAAAGGACATGTAAATGCTTAAACTAAACTGCAACATTCAGTGTATATCAGAAGGTGAAGAAACATGGCAGTGAGGGCTGATAGCAACACAAATTGGTGCATCCCAATGACAACATTCAAGTGAGATAACGACAAAAGTTTTCCAAGGACATCTGTGTTAGGTTTTGTTTTTTTTCCCCAAGGTATATTTCTTACTGAAACCAAGTCTTTTTCTCTGCACCAGGCAACATAACCCACACAGCAGTGGTGGTTAAATCTGGCAGGCAACTACAACAACCACACAGCCATTCGCTCACCGCCCCTCACAGTAGGATGCGGGAGAGGATTGAGAGGGGTGGTAAAACCCGTGGGTTGAGATAAAGACAGTTTAATAGGCCAGCAAAGGAAGAGAATAATAATAGAATTTACAAAACAAGTGATGCACAACACAGCTGCTCACCACACAGACCACGAATGCACAGCTACTTCCCAAGCTGTGGTCTAAACCCCTGGCAGCTTCCCCTTGGTTCTGTACTGAGCATGACATCATCCAGTAGGGAATATCCCTTCCATCAGTGGAGTCAACTGTCCTGGCTGTGCCCCCTTCCAGCTCCTTGTGCACCCCCAGCCTCCTCACTGGTGGGGTAGGGTGAGAAGCTGAGAAATCCCTGACTTGGTGTGAAAATTGTCCAGCAACAACCAAAATATCAGTGTGATATCAAGGGTGTTTTCATCACAAACCCAAACCACAGCTCTGTACCTTCTACTAGGAAGAAAATTAACTCTGTCCCAGATGAAACTGGGACAACAGCAGAGCCTCTGGAGCCTACAGGGAAACTCAATGTGCATGTAATGAGAAATGGAAGTGTTTCCCCTTTTTTGAGCTATGTTTTGCTGCAGATAGTCTTTAATTGAGTATGACAAGTTTCTCCCCAGTTGCAAGTGCTTTGATTCATGTTTCAAAGCTGTTGTGCTAGGTGAGGTTTGTGACCTCTCACTGAAGTTCACTGAGAGTCTTAGCTGGGGTCTTTAATTTATTTAAATCACATTATTCTCCTCATAATTACATTTAGAAGCAACGATATTAAAAAAGGCTTTCACAGTTAGGAAAGGGCTTGTGCAGAAAAGGTAATACAATTCATGATCTCAGAAGAGTAGAGGCAGATGTAGATTCACATTTGATACTGCAAGAGAAACAGGAGAGGTCTGAAAATTGTAAAGTATACTGTCATAAAGTGAATAAAAGGCCATACATTACACAAACTGTTCCGTATGTCTTCAGTATGTGTAGCAGAGATTGTTACAAAGCAGCAGTTTTTACCCATTTGAAGGCCTAGATTCTCTACCCTATCTGATGGCACTTTTTATCTGTGTACTTACTACAACAAAACAATGACCAGCTCAAACACAGGACAGAGCTGATACAGAGGTATATTTCCTCTTATTCTGAAATAGCCAATGAAATGCAGCAGGTCTACAAAAAAGAAGAGTATGCAAAGTAGGTAAAGGAGATTTAGCTTCAGAGGTCAGCGACAGATATCCACACAGTTACCTCAAACTATTAACTTTAGGAACTTCAGAAAGAATCTAGTGTCCTAACCTCACAGCCTTGTCAGCAGAGATGAGCTCCTCTGCTAGCCCTGAACAAAGGTGCCATCTACCTCCATTTACTCCCTAGAAAAGGCTACTGCTTTCTCTCATCTGAATTCCTCCACTGAACTAAGGCTTTCTGTTCTCTCATACGTATTGCAAAACTTCCTTGACATGAACTCCTAGCTCAGGTTAAAAACTATTTGTACTGGAAGAGAAGCATTTCAGATATTGAAATTGTAGATGAAGACAGAGGAAAATGTCAGATGTATCTGTAAGGAAAAAAAAATCATTTGACAAGATAGATTCATTAACTCTTCATTCTTCAATAAAATGATTTTCTGTCCTGTTTTTCAGGCATTCACACTTCTTGATCTGGCAAATACGTATTTTTTAAATATTGGCACTTCTTAGGGTTGGGTTTTTTATCCCCCAAGAAAACAGCACTGACAGGAATGCAGCTGTTAACTCATAAGTTGTGTTTCAGGCATCCCAATACACCTGGCACAAAAAGTATGTTCACATGAACATGTTCTGAACAGTCAATGACATGCTGCCAGCATCCTGACAGAAGCAAATACTACAGGCAGTCCTGCAAATGGTGATCCATGTGTTGAGGTTTGTAACAGAAATATCTGAGCTGGTGCGACTGTTACATGAACGGAAACTCATGTTCAAACCCCAGAGGAAAAACAGCAGAAGAAGGAATTATAGGAACAGCTAGTCCTAACAATGAAGGACACAGCTCTTTGGCGTCATGGAAATGGTATCCTTTCTCAGACACAACAATGAAAATTTTTCTGTCACAACCTCCATTCTGACATCACTGCTGGAACAGAAGGTGCAGGAGCAAACTGTCCTTGCTGGACTACTTGCAATGCATACACCACATTGGCACTTGTGGGTTTGCAGATATTAAGTATGAAGAGGGTAAAATCAACTTGCCTAAAGATTTTGTGTAAGAAGATCACCTTCCCCTTCCCTAAGATCTTGCACTTAATCTGTTACAGTAATTTCCTTGCAGAGAAGTTCAAAATACGTGGGTCTTTTGTTGAGTTTTTCTCACTTCCTAAGAAAACCAGAGCAATTCAGACTTATTAGGGGCAATACTTCTAAAAAGTGAAATTTAGGCCAAATAGTGAAGTTTACCAATGACTATATTATATAGTGTAGCTACACAATTATGTGAATTGTCAGTGAGCAATTCAGGCCATTCTCATTCTTACAGTCTTGGTCTTAAGAAAAAGAATCGATGCCACATAATTTATGCAACTTAAAAGTTTTGAATATTCATTACCATCCCCACAATCTGTAGGCAAAATATATCCATAATAATTCACAAATCATTTTAAATAATTAGTACATTGGAGAATTTTCATTCTGTGATCAATAATTGAACAGTTAAAGGGGTAAAATCTGTCAAATGAATTATTCATTGTAAATCTCTCACCCAGTGCAAGCACGAACTTCAAAGAACAGACTCGCGTTGTGTTCCCTCGGAAAAGTAACAGTGGATTAACAGCACCAGGGTTCCAGATCCCACAACAAGGAACTCACATTTAGTATGTTTTGGGAGTCATACAGGAAGTAATATATGGTTCAGCATAAGCCACATAAACCAGGGTTAAATCAACAACAGCAGCTTTATCAATGAACCTGATTTTGATAACTTCAATGCTAATATGCCACATTTCCACTAATGTAATCCAATCAGAGTGAAATCTAATAATCCCACTTGACAGCAGGCACAGATAATGCTACACAAACACTCAAACCACACAGTCCACAATGTACAGATCAGCTTCTGATGCTCACTTCTAAAGGAAAAAACCCAAACAAACCAATTTTTAATTCTCTGGCATTCAGTATCATGCATGACTGCTTCACACACCAGAACTAAGGCCGTTTTCAGCAACAGACAGCCTTTCTCTTTCCTAAGGACCTTTTTACTACAGAGATATAGCAGAGCTTTTGAATTATTGCTTTTAAATGAATGAACTGTTGGGGTTTTTTTCTTCCTTCAAGTGTTATTACATATTATTATCTACTGATTAGATAAAGAGTACAGAAGTCTGGAACCCTATGCTGTGTTCTCCAAGTTGCTTTTTTTTTTAAACTAATCTCAAAAATAGTTGTAAATATTACCATTTATCAACTTAAAATTACATTTCAAAATAATAATATTAATAGAAAAAAAACCCACCCTGTCAATGAAGATTAATAGAATACCATTAGAAGACATGGATTTTCTAGCTTTATTAAATCAGTCTCCTAGGAGCAAATTGAGTTAGCAGATCATCTCACGGAATATTCCTGTGCATGTGTTGAAGATTATTTTTTTTATTAGCTCAATATATTAAGGCTACAGCAATAGGCAAGAATTATTATCCTGATTTCTTATCACAAGTGGTACAGAGCACTCGAACATTGCTCTTTAATGAGCACATTGCCAAGAAATACCTTATTCATGGTTTAGAGAAGAAGAAAGAACGTTACAATTTCTAAGTTGCTAAATTCATTTAAGAAAAGAAACAACACAGAACAGGGAGTGGAATTGAAAAATACAGAAGACCTGTACCTGTGGCACAAGCTACAAATAAATCAATGCAACTCTGAAGGCAGAGAAATTTCCCCTCACCTAACCTCCATCTCATCACACTGATGAATAAGAGATAGAAAATAGTAAGGATGAGAGAAGATCCATCATTTTCTTTTATTTCATAGTCTGGAACTAAAAGATTAGAATCTCATGTGATGAGATTTAATGTCATGAAATATGAAAGACAGTTAAATAGGAATACTGATCTTCGAGTACCTGAAAACAGTAAAGTACGGCTTACTGGAATTTGGGACTTTAAAATGCTTGTACATTATTTGCACCTATATATTCCTGTTTTGGAGAAAACGGGTTATTGTTAGCTTACTAAATTGACTTACAGGGTACAAGGAACCACTAGGAACAGAAGTTTAAAAGAACCATTGGTAATAGCTGCTTACACCACCACTGCTAAAATTAAAACACTGTGAGGTGCTGAAATGCAGACTATTTTCTCAGGGCTTAACCAATACTTAAGAGCTGGCATCTGTGACAAATTGGTTCTGGATTATTAGTCAGACTTCAGGCTATCTTTGAAGCATCAATCTCTCATTCCATGGCATCTGCTCATTCACTAACCTGTGTAGCTTTCTGTCAGATAGTCAATTTTTGTCCAAGGATTTGATAGATGTTAATGCAATTGTTTCAGCTACCATCCTTTTGTTCCAGTGGCGATGGTTCAAGCTTTACTTATTGAATCGTTTAAGACAGAACCTTGATTTGATAATAAGACAAAAGTTTTGAATTCAAGTCCCCCTTTATTCAGCCAAACAACAGGGTGAAGGAAACTGACCTCAGAAGCTGAAAGTAAGGCCAACCATATGGAATTTAATTAACAATCGTAACTATTGCATGTGTATTTGATGATGGAGTGTAAGGCTTACGGATCTCAGCTTAATGTCTCCCAGTCTGAAACAGGCCTGTGGTCCAGGACATAGCCTGCTGACAAAGCTTCTGGATCTAGATTTTATTAAATAAAAATATCTTGTTATCTCAGTTTGGAAAATTGTAGTAAGAGGGATAATGCAAGTTTTTGGAAGTGTTTTAGGTAAAATGGGGCAGATTTTTACATGCTTTTACTTGGATTACCCTAAGATAATTTTTCTTTTTAAATTGTATACTTATATTTCAGATATTTCCATTATCACCCAATGAATTAATTTCTGGTTTTAAATACAAGTCGATAGTTATTTGATTGAATAACTAACCAAAAATTTATGCCAATCTATATTACTAACAGCAATTTGCATTAGCATATCAGATAAATTATATATTAATATAAGGCTGTCTAATCATACTTTTAAAAAGACTACAAACTGATAATTTTAGTATTGCAAAAAATAACTAATTTTAATGATTATATTTAGCACTGTGAAATAATATATTTATATAGAAAAAGGAAAGAATCCTCACCTAAAAGATAGATTAAATTTTCACAGTTTTATGAATTACGTGCCTGATGGAATTCTTTTTCTTTTCTAAAACCTAAGAATTAATCTCACATTATTAGGAAGATGAGATATATTTCTTACAAAGGGATGTGAAACTATAGCACAACAGAATTTTCCTAGTTTTCAAAGTATCTCAAACAAGGTTACGTGCCTCCTGTAGAAGCGTGTGGTGCAAAGCTGTAGTTCCATAATAAAACTAATATGTTTGGTGCTACGGTTTCTCTAATTAGTATTGCTGCTATTACATATCTGTCAAACATGGGATGGACCAACAAGACCTAATTAGCTGTTTAAACTCATTTATGTGCCACATTTAATCTTGTGCTTGTCACATTTAAATTTGTTTAAACCTTAATAATATTCAAGATCATGCACTTGTATTAAAGGCAACATGTGTTTGAGCCATAATGAATTGCTGATATTAAAATATTCATTATGGCTCAGACAACTTTTTTCTTTATTTATCTAGGTGAGCCATTTATCTTTCCTATAAGATTTACGAGGTGGTTTAACTCAAACCAGCGAAAACCAAGATCCAATTATTTGTTTTGCATTTCTTATGTTGCTCAGTCAGCCATATTCCTGATCACTAAGCCTCTTCAGTTTTAATACAGAACATGAATCCAGCTGAAAACCAGTCCTTAAATTAACACAAATATTTAATTTGTATCTCACATAAAGCATGTATACTAGCTTTATTGCTTTCAAAGGCTCTAAAATATCTGGGAAATAACCTACAGGATTTTCTTAACTTCTTTATAATTATTTTGCTAATGATATGCAAGAGATATTCTAACATCTCTCTTTATCGCATATCCCATAATTTAACCCACACACCCTTGAGTTCACGTTCTGAAAAGCAGCAGCATATGTTCACTATTCCGAGATGTCCTACCAGTTCATTTTAGGCATCAGTAATTTAATAAATACACCTTATTAGGAAGCAATAGAAGGCTATACCAAAAATAGAGCAGTGGTTACTGTATGAGTATAATACCTGCATTAAAGTTTTATACATAAAGAGGATGTAGGACTTCCTACAGGAGGGCAATTAAGCAATTAATTTTTAAGGCTCCATAATGCTTTTGTCAAAGCCAGCTACAGAAAACAGGTAACCAGAGTCCTCACAGAGCTTTATGTAAGAAGCCAGTAATGAGCTATGGCAGAGATATATAACTACCTGACACAAGAATCAAGCTAGTGGCTCTTCAGAGGCTCACACCAGATACCAGGAATAATTTCTGCATGTAACATCATTGATATGTTCAAATGTTTTTGAGGATCCAAGCCTTAGGCTAAAATCACACAGGCAAGGCTTGGGCATACTGACAAATGTGAAACTTCACATCACGATGCCCCATCACAAAAGGCGTTTGTGTCAAATGCAGTCACACTCCTAAGACTTTTTCTGGTAAGAAGCAGCAGTGATAGGAGGCAGTTGTCTTCTGCAAAACCTTGCTGAATAAAATTAAAAAAAAATAAATAAAAAAAAATCAAAGACTTCAGCCCTTACCTCTTGACTCTCAGAAGAATTTATCAGGGCTGCTGTATTCAGCACTATGTATTCAAGAATGAAAAAATAAAAGAATCTAAGCCAGTGATTAAATCTCTTGCTTGGATAGAGAAGGAAATCTGTTTCTAACCCCATATTTTGAGAGCTGCTATTATTTTAAAATCAAGCTATACATTAAAGTACAATAGTCTCAACCAAAGTGTTTTAAAAACCACAGTGGATGTGTTCTATACAGGTTGGAGAAAACTATACTGACTCAGCAGTTATTAACAACCAGAAGGAAAATACAAACAATATATTTTTCTTATATTAATATGAAGGAAAAGAATACACCATTATATTGGAAAGAGTAACTGCTTTGTTGCGTACACAGTGTTAGTAACAGGAACTAATGCTAATATACTGCAAAAAGGTTATTTCTTGTTTTCCTAGACAGCTCCTAAATAAATATGCTGCTACAAAAGTTCAAGTTCCAAACAATAACTGCTGTTAGCACCTTATGGAGAACTGTGCAAACAGGCGTAAATACTAGGTAAATACTTTTGTTTATCCACCAGCCATATATACGTTCTGTCATCTGTCATCTAAAACCATGAAAAGACATGTATAAGTAGCTATCTACAAAGGGATCTTTCTCTCCTTTTCTGATTAGGTAATATTATTGTACATCATTCTGGATGAGGATATCTAGAGGAAAGACGTCAATATTTATGTCCTACACAGGGGCATGTCTATAAATATTTGAGTACAGGCATTGACAAGGGATGGTGAGAAAGTGGCAGGATTACACTAATTGAAATCAATTGGTAGAGATTTTTGCCTTAATGAAATTACTCCCTGTGTCCTCTGATAGCAAGGAGTATCTACTCACAGGAAATGAAACTTCCTCCAATAAGATAAGAATACATATTTTAATTTAAAAATCAGAGAATAAATTTGTTTTGGCATGATATTATTAATGATTTGTTTTTCTTAATAGTAAGGCCATGGTTTTTTCACATTTAATAAAGCTTTTTACATAAGAAAGCTAAGGCAAAAGTAAAATATTTTTACTTTCTTTGGGTCTCTCTGACCTAAATGGGAATTTGCCAAAGTGTTACCTCAAATCCTCTTAAATCCTAGGCTAAGTTTTCCTGATACATCTAATATTTTGAATTGGAACAACAGAATTTTGTGCTCAATGTCGTTGACATCCATATTAAGACAACAGCCTAATTTCTGCATTAGACACTACTAAACTTGTCAGGGAGGAAGACACTTATTTCCAAGGCTGTATCAACTACTTTTCTTGGGTTTTTCCCTCTCCTTTTCATTATCTGCCCTGATTAAAGGGGTCAATTCCTAGTCTACATTTCATGAATGAAAAATAAATTCATAATTGGCCTTGTCAATAGAAATCTTTGCAAGTGGCAAGTCCTTTTACATGGCTTTGCAGTCCAGACTAAGGCAGCCTGATTTATTCAGGCTATCACATTTTCTAAACTGTAACCCCTCTGGCAGCTATCACTCTCCATCAGAATCATAGGCTTAAACCAGCGTCTTATTATTTCTATATCTTTAGACAACTGTCCTGTTGATGTAGTTGCGAATGAGATTCATTCCTTGCAACAGAAGCCCAGTGTTGATTCATTCAACTTTACAGTCCTATAATCAGCAGGAAACAGTTATCAGGTAGTCCCCATTTCACTTCAACATGGATTGAGTAGCTCAGCTCATGTCTTTCTTCACTGAATATAATGAAAACCAGGGGTGAATAGCTTTCCTACATTTGCACCTTATTTAAATGCTTAGAGGTAGATCAATGGAAGGATTGAAGTACGGTTTTAAATACAGTCTATACTAAATCTATCAAGACACCTCTCTAGTTTGCTTTTGTTATATACAGTGCGTAAAAGTCTGATTAAAATACAAAATAAAGTAATTGGAAAGTTTATATTATAAATGATGTTATATTAAGCTGTCAAGTCTCCTCTGAGTAAGGAACAGGTTGTGTAACAATCATAATTAACATTCTTCATTAACTTTTTTCTGAGCTTAAGTCCGTTCATACATCTGTCTTCT
Organism: Laterallus jamaicensis coturniculus; assembly: GCA_022605575.1. Lineage (NCBI taxonomy): Eukaryota > Metazoa > Chordata > Aves > Gruiformes > Rallidae > Laterallus > Laterallus jamaicensis. Next base: position 2,531,155 of record JAKCOX010000057.1, read on the forward strand.
GCCAGTTAATGTCTAAAACTTTTATACTTACTGAAAAAGGCTGTAAATCTGCTATAATTAGAGCATAAAAGGTCTAGTATGTTTCCCCCCAATGTAGAGAGCTCCTACTGATGCTATGCTGGATGTTTAGTTGTTTTCACCAATAGAAACATATTGGAAAAGACAACTATAATGGTACCACATAACTTGGGCTCACAGTCCGTGTAGATGCTCTGAGAATGCAGCTTTGTGGCACAGCGACTAAGAGGCCAAGTAGGTGTTTCAGAAAATTAACAAATTGGAAAAAGAGGAAGAAACTGGAGGAAAGAAAAAAAAAAAGAAAAAAAAAAAAGGAAATGGAAATCACAGTCACAAATGTGAGAGAAAGAACCAAAGAAGGGCATGTGATTTCTTTGTACCCAGACTAATCATGACACTGTACGAGTTTCCTGCATTAAATCAGATAACATAGGGTTTTAGTGTGCTCCCTCTATAAAATAGGATGTATAATTTATAAAAAAATGTAGCAAGCTTTCTCAGGTATTACTTGCAAATCAAGCAGCAGAAACCAAATCAGTAGAGTTGTGGTGATCACATGTATTTTTTCCATCTATGCCTTCTCAAAGAGACGACTGGGAATTCTGCCCTGTCTGCTAAAGCACGTTACTGCAGGAATGTAGTCCTGAAAGTCATATGAATATTGCATCTTACATTTATCTTATCTGCGCAGACCAGTGGCATGATGATGCTGCATATGGAACAAAGAAACAGCACAGTAAATCTGCATAGCAATGCTCCTTTCCCACATTTAGCCTGCTAAAATTGTCACAAAATAAAATAGCATGAGCATTAGAATACAGCATGCTTCTTAGACAATTTCATCATAATTTGTCATTCATTCTGAGATATTCATTTGTCTAAAAGCAATTAAAGCTTAATTGCTGCATAACCTGAATAATTTAGAAATGCAAATTAGGATAGCAGGCAAGCAAGTATGTGTTCATTAATTTCTTTGTTATCACCATCTGTTTAATTAAAAAAATGAGTTTTACTGAATGACAGCTTGCTAACTATATAAGCGTTTCCCTTAATTGAAAATGTCTTTTGCAATTGAGGTCAGCATCTGACAAAAATTGTTTGAGCTTGTGCAAAAACATTTTATCTAAACAAATTGTAGTATTTTTAAATTCACATTAAAAAACATTGCCAACATATGCAGTGTAATTTAAGAAATGTCATCTTCACTTCTTAATGCAAAGTCATAATTTTAGAAAAAAATCATTGCTTTGGAAATTTGATGGTTATTACAATTGATTTGTCTTATCTCATGATAAGTATATGCAATTTATCATCTTTATTACAGATTATTTTGAAAACTTTTATGAAATCTAGACTCAAGATGTGAGTACCTCTGGTGAAAAAGAATCACCTTAAGAAAGAAGGAATGCTTGAAAATACGGATTATATGATATGGTGGTGGTATTTGGAAAACAACGCATCTTTTTCAAGCAGAATCTTCTTCATAAAGAACCTACATTTTTAACATAAATGTACAACCCTTCATACCTTATGTATATCAGACTCCCTTTATTCATTCAGGGAAAAGAAAAACATTAAATCTACTACATTAATTAACTTTTTGGCATCCTATGGATACTGGATCTTACATTTACTTTGTCTGTCTAAAACAGCTCAAAACTGTGTACTTGAGAGACAGATTTATAAATAAATAATAAAAGTCCCTAAAAGTCCACTATGTTTCAACAGAGAATTAAGCTAACAATACCATAGTTTCTAAGAGAAGAGTAAACTAATTTTCTAGGACTCAAAGCCTAGAGAAGTGAAGAAGGGCAATATTACACTACTGTACTACAAACTCATAAATTATTCGCCTTATGCTATTATATTATTTTGTTATAATTTAAGGTATACTTGGTTTCCACATTCTCTTGCTACCTTTAAGAGAAACTCTATTATGGCCCCTGCATCCGTACAAACATGTTCACAGAGTGTGGCGAAAGGCCTTTCTCAACTGAAAGCAACAGTGGTTGCAGCTGTAGGAGGTGATAAAGATGAGAAAGATCCAGTGGCTTGCACTGAAGAAAAAAATAATCCCCAAGAATGCACTTGCTCTCATGCTACTACTTGGTCTATTCCCTTTTGTAGTAAATTACTGGGGTAACTGTGAGCTCCATATTACTTTTTTAATATTTTATTACTAAAGAAAAAAATATTATGCAAGGTCTGGGCTGTCCTACTTCATCCCCACTCCTGCACCCCACTTCCCTCCCCAAAAAACTCCCCCAAAACCCAAAAGTTAATTGACCCTTCTCACTGGAGAACAGAACAAGAATACAAAATTAGGTCTAGACTACATGCTCAATCATGTGATTTGGCAATTCCCTCGCGTGTAGTCTCTCTAGACTAAATTAAATGATCTTTAGATTTTCTAAGTGTTGTATAAACATCATCTGACATTTGCAGGCTTTCCCTAACATATGGAAACAAACATTAGGATTCTCACTGAACACTTTGGGTAATACAAAAAGATTAAGCAATTTTTTCCACAATGAGAATGCACATCAAGAACTCCAAACCTGCACATGGGCTGTATCGGTTATAGGATAACCCTCCATGGGGACTTAGTTGCACATTGTTATGATGGGCAAATTCATACTTTTCTTAAACAAGAAAATTCCTTATGAACCAAAAGTATTCCTGGTAAATAACTGCAAGACAATTTTATTTTCTTATGATCTGGAGCCCTTCTAAAATATGGCAATGGAAAACTTTATGAGCACTCATGGAATTACAGTGAAACTGCATGGAAGATTTAGCAGGTAACACTATACTAACACCGATGCAGGAAATACAGGAAGGTGAAAACATAGTGGAGAAAAGTAGCAAATAATCCTACTGAGTAGTTCAGGGAAAAATCAGAGTTTTCCCTGGTTCTATACAAAAGTGGCACTGATTACCTGATACCTATTTGGAAAACTAAGCCTCACCCTATCACAATCATACATTAAAGATAGATAAGTAAGAATGTTGTAACACCTTGGTGCTACAATTATATTATAAAAATAGTTTCCATAGAAACAGATGATGAAATACAGGAAAGCATAGCTGAAAAGCATAAACCAGAAACTCTAATTTGATTCTATACCAGACTTCTAATTTGCAGTAAAAGACTAAAACTTGACAGTTGTTATAAATCTGTTACACCACAGTACGTGACAGTACTAACGCTGCATTAAATATTTGTAAATAACCAATAGGAGTATAATACACCTTTACAGAAGAGCATATTTTAAATCAACATAATTTATCTGTTCACTTGATTACTGAGTGGTATAATTTGCTTTTTTCATTCCTCCTGTACCAGCCAGTACCAGGAATATAACAATGGGCCATGACACAAAGCCATCAGATACCTCAGCAGTATAAAAGGCCATGTAAAATAGTTTCACCTTGAATAACTTCTACTATCCCCTGGCCTCCACTTCCATGCACGATCTGTGGCAGTATACACAATAAATACTTTTAACACCTCCCCCCCCCATCAGAATGAATAAAGAAACCAAGTCACAAGTTGCAAGTTCTTATCATCATTGTTGTAGCAAACTTGCATGTTTCCAATGTTTAGAAACTTTCATTTCTAAACACCATGTCCATGCATTTATGCACAAAAGGATCAAACAGTTCAGCTAGATATTTTTCATCCTTTCACTAGATGGCAATATTGGATTACATTCCAGTATGTAAGTAATGTTCAAATAAACAAGGCACAAAGTAAACTATATCAGTGCATTAAAAAAATTAAGGGATAATTTAATTAAATATTAACTTCATCTTGTATTTTAACAGATTCCTGAAGAACATAACTTCATTTTTCTCTTTGATATATACCATGCCCCTGTTCTAGCTATCGTGACACTGCTTTTCTTCCTTCCCTGAAAGTAGCTTTAACACTAGCTTCACTAGTTCCTATTGAGAAGGACTGTGAATTCTTATTTCTACATACGTAATAACTAAAGGAAAATCAAAGTCTAAGGGAAAAAAGCCACTTAATGTTATTATTTCAAATCCTTAGCACACTTCATGGCTTCTGCTCATTTGGTAGCATTGTTTGGGATCCTTACCATTTGACTTTTCTAATCCATATAGCTTTCTGAATTTTTCCCCACACTTTAACCATAAATCACATGGAATTAAATTATCTTAATAGTTTAAAAATGTGTTTGTACTTCTCCTGTATCTTTACAGTAATAAGTAAAACAGGAAGTATTACATGAGATAGAAGAATGATGTAATGATTAAAGGGAAGGGAAATTTACGGAAGAATGAGAAATTTGCAGTGACAGGACCTGCTTCTGAGGTGTGTTCCAAACATTTATTGGACCAGAAAACAGAACCTTAGTCAAGCCTGTACACTCAGGTCATTAGGCAAAAGATGTATTTTTAGATTTTTCAGAATCACTAGCTGTATAACCTCAACAGGAAAGATTGAAAGAGTTTGATTTCAGATGAATGAACACCCATATGCTTCAGGCGTATTTCCAGTTGGGAGGAAATAAGGTATTTAAAATTCAGTTTTTGAGGTCTGATAAGAACTAGTGCTGGTGCACACAACCTGCAGAGTTTGGAGAAATTGTTTTAATGATGAAAGGTGATTCAGAACCAGCCCTGAAAACAGTTGCATTATTTTCCTTACACAAAACTACTCTTTTCCACTGGAAAACTTCTACAGGTTGGGAAATCAAAGTAATCTGAAAAACTACCTACTGAGCCACTGGCTATCAAAAGGACTTGGTAATTCTCTCCAGCTTTTAAAAAGTCACCTTGTGTTATCCAGATAGATGGACTGCTGGTATTCCAGCTGTAGCATTTACTGTAATAAGATACCTAACTTTTGACAGAGAGGAGCACTTCCTCAAAATTAGCAGAAGCTTATTAGAAGCAGCAACCCAAGAGACATACATCCTCCTTGGGCATGTTTAAGAGATAGCCAAACAGCTAATTCCAATAGGCATCCAAGAACTTACAGTCCAGCATTGACTTACTAATGACTGTACATGGAACAGCTGTAAACCAAGGCAATAAAGCTTGTATTAGAGCTTATTATAAGCTATTCATTTCCTGACTGAACTAGAAGATCATTATGCTCCAACAGAGATAAAAAATTCAGATGTGAATCTTTTAGGACTGTAAGTAGCTCCTTTTAGATACATATCCTTGAAAGCAATCTGTCGTTATAACAGGCAACTGTACCATACCATCCATTTCATATCTTTTATTGACCTTTCCTCCTATTTCAATCTTCACTTAGATCATTACTGCTTTCAAGATATTTACTGTAATTTGTTTTAAAATTCTGATTTACAAGCTGAAGCATTTTTCTTTTTAACTCTGTTCCTCAACAACACAGTTGCATTAGTCCTTTTACTTCTCCAGCATTTACTACGATCTACTTTAACTCAAGTTATTTCTGTTTTGTTGTGAAATTTTTTCAGGGTTAGGCAGGAAGAGCAACTAAAATTGTTTACAATCTCTTCTCCTCCCAAGCATCAGTCAGCTGCTGGCTGATGTTGGAAAAACTTATGACTTCTAATTGTGGTGCATGAGAACAATTTCCATATGGAAGAAATGATTTGAATCATTAACTAATTTTACCACATGTCATGTGGTAAATTTTTACACCAGTATTGGAAATAAAAAAAAAAGTAGTCATGACCCTTCCAAATATCCTTAATCCCATTGTGGTTTTGTTTGTTTATGGAAAACTGGTATGTGCAATTTCAAATATGATCACCTACAAATTGCAATTTTTCTACTCCGTGAATAATTGCACCTGCCTCTGTTATAAAAGTATGTCACCTGTAGAATATAGCCAAACTCTCTGAGGAAAAATTTGTTTTCCTAATAATTTAAAGATGTCTGTACAACATCCACGTACCTCTGGGAAAACAGGACATTTTAACAATAACCATAATGCAATTTCATTTCAGTCAAAAGAGAAAATTCATGTTAGTTGACATTTGTGATGTCCATGGAGCCCAAGGCTTGTATAGATCAATACAGGGGGAAAAAAAGAAACAAAATCAATTGAAAAACTGTTAAAAATTTTTTTAAAAAATATTTTTTATAAAGATTATACCTTCAACATCTTCTCTGAGTCATCCATTCTGGTCTGTTAAAATCCCATGAAACATACGGTTATCCCATTCTCCCTGTAACATAGATAACTTCCCTTGGTTTGCTTTTTCTTACTACTTTTCTTTCAGGTGTGATCTAACTGTTAGCCTCAACATACATATACCATTGAAATATGCTGGTTTAACTCCAGTTGAAGTCCAACAGAGAGCTGTTTATGCTGGACTTGTCTTCAGCATTTCTTTTTTCCACCCTTCAATTACATCAGTTGGTATGGTAAAAGAAAATTGCCCTGCCTACAAAATTTGTACTGCTAAACTTCCTTTGTAACAGTAAAATACCACTGATCTTTCCCTGGAAAGTGCTACAGTGAAAATTCATGGAAATACAATGGATCTAATCCAGTTCCTTACTGCATCATGCAATAACATCAAGTATTTGACCACAAACCAACACAAAGGTAATTGGACTTTTGCTCCCACTAATTCCAGTGAAAGGCTATGGAACCTTACTACTAATCAGTTAGAAACATCTTTTGGTTTCTAATGAAAGCATGGAAAATCCTCTTATTTTTCTTATTTCATCAGTAACATTCATTCTGAGTTTACGTGGTATTCAGGAAGAATAGTCATGTCATACAAGGCTAAAGAAATCCTCGTTTTCTAGACTGTGTAAGATTTCTCCATTTCATTTTACTTGTTTCTGTTTGCATTCATCTGTAGTGAGCAGGGGAGACAAGTTATGCACTGTGTTCAAGGTTCCTGTGCAATGAAATCAGTTCTTCCATGCTTCTGGTAGAAATATTTTAAGTAGTACAGCTTCATAACCCTGTCACACACTGAAGAAACAAGGTTTAAATAAAATTTTTTTAGGAACTACTTGTTTGCTCAAGTGACCTTGAGCATATTATCTACCACTGAATTGTACTTCTGTGACAAGCACCAAGAAAAAACATAGAACATAGTTGTATCATTCAAGAATTAGTTGAATAGCTGTTTCCAGTTTAGGGCTCTATTTTATCATCACATCCATTTTGGTCATGAAGGGTTATTTCATTCTAACACATTTATTTTTCTCACTGATTCTTATTTTCTTATGGGAGAAGAAAAAAAAAAGTCTCATGAATATAAAGGCTAAGGATATGTTTTGTTCTTCTGGAGAGGTTAGAAGAAAGTGAGGTTAAGGTGTAATCTTAATGGATCATTTTTAGTATTCTAGTTGAATAAAATTTAAATTAGATGAGACATATACCAGAGTATTTTTTGAAGTGCAAGTTACAGGATATTATTGAACTTCTCTCTTTGCTTACTAAATTAGTAATAGAATAACAAGGGACAAATGCATCCTCATTTAAAACAATATTTAGTATGCAAATCACTAATAAGGAGGGTTTGTAAAAGCTCTGATGTAAATTGTGTATCAAAGGGTAAAGATGTCAGAGGAAAAATGGCTTGGTTTTAAGTACTTTAAAGCCTTTTACCAAACTTAGACATGGTATTTATTACAGCTATATAACATTATCTTTACACCTACGAGTGCTTTTAGTGAATACTGAAAATGTTTTCTGCATATCAAATATTTACACATCAGATACAAATGGTGAATGGGCATTCTGGTGGCACTATATGTCAAGAGAGCCCTGCAAAGCCCCGACAGCAGCCTCATTATTTCAGAATCCTGACTTGTGGCTCAGAAGACTAAAGGAACTGAGAATGTACACTACAACTTATATGGTTATATATGGATATTGGGTTTGTGTAAGTTATAGTAATTCAAAGCAGGCTCCAAACACAGTTCTCAAACATGTCTCGTTAGCTGTAAATAAATAGAAGGTAATAGACCAAACAACATGCATTTTGCTGATGTAAAAGAAGTATGCTAATCCTCTCTGGAGAGACTATAGCGACCAGATGGCTGAGTAACAAACTGATAGCAATTCTCTCTGCTCCAGGAAGTAAGGGACAGCTGCCCTTTTTCTTGACAGCACCACCACCAATTACATTGCAAAGTGTAGTTCTATGTACACTCTTACAGGCAAATCAAAAAAAGAAATCTGAAAGTCAAACTACCATCTAAACTTAAATTTAACAACTACCTGTCAGAAAGTAACTGAAAAGGACTCCTTTAAAAAAAAATATTATAGATTTGATTTGTGATGAATTCTTGAGAACTTAGAAGTCCGCAGTAAGGGGGGGGGTGGAACAAAATTATGGCTGACCACATAACATTTTATTCATTTAAAGTCAAAACCTCATTACGTCAGTATAAGGAAATCTGAAACTAGACACTGGTTTTGATTTCCCTCTAACCAAAAAGTCAGCTCAGAACATAAAATGAAGTCACAACTTAATAACTGCCTCATATAACTGCCAGAAAACATGGATGACCAGGGAGGCAAATGCCATGTTGGATTTTTAAATTATTTAAATAATATTTTCTAGACACTAGCAAATATTATCTAAATAAACTAGCTTGATTCAAAACTAGTTTGATTCATTCTAATGAGTTCAACACTGTTTCCTTATCACATACAGTGATAATTACTATTCAGTCCTCACAAGTTTTATGCATGCACTGAACCTTCATGGAGTTTTTCAAGACAGAAAGTATCATATCATGATTTTTTCTCCTTAGAGAAACAATTACAAAATTGCAATAAAAAGTAATTATTTAAGATTAAACTAATCAATCTTAGACTGAGTGATAGTATTTATTAACCATTTCTAGTAGTACATACCTAATAGAAAAGATTGATTACTTAACTACTTCTAATTGCAATGAAGTATAAACTAATGTATTTCTTAATGTGATTTTACTTAATTACAAGCTTCCATTCAAGAGTGGCAACACATGAGATAACACATAGACCCAATAGGATAGAGACAAAACAAATATTTGAACTTTGTTTTTTCTGGCAACCAAGGAGGATCTAAGCATTGAGGAATAACTTAGGCAGCTCTGATACCATCTAAAAAATACGTACCTATATAAAAACAAAACCCCCATAAACCACAAAGAAAAACAACCACACAACCTTACCTGTGGTAGAGTTGTGGGTTGTTTGGTGGGTTTTTTGGTTTTAAGGTAAGAATCCTTTTGGTGCAGCCAGTCAACAGTTGCATTCTTTCCCGTAGAAAAATAAGAATGTTTAAATAACGCTTCAAGCAGCGACTTGTGTGCTAAGAATGACTTCTCCAAGCTACTTATTCAATTCATTTACTAGTGGCAAAGGGATGATTCAAGAAACCATCAGCTACTCTAAACGATCTCCCAGAGCCCCCACTGTTCTTCATTCCTGTCTTTGGCTGATAGTATCTCACCAGTCCATGCTGTTCCTGCATATCGTGAGTCTCGTAAAAAGACTTCAGACAACCACTGTTCCTGAGCTCCCTGAGAAGGAATGGTACAGCAGAGCAAACAGAGCCAAGGAGACAGAGATCACAAATTAAATTAACAGGTATTTTAAAGCAATTATATATTATGGAACTTCAAAGCTAAATACTCATGTAATCTTTAACACTCTCCTACAAAATATCCTTCACATTAAAAAAAAGTCAGGCAGATCTAATCCCAGGACTGCTAGATTTTAAATAACCTTTTGATATAGGATGACTAAAGCATTTCAGTGTCTGTAGCCAAGTAGTGCAGAAGGGATTACATGAACACCACCCGACCAAGAACACCGAGTTTCCTCATGCTCAGTTACCCTTCATGTCTGGCTCAACTTGGGCAGCTTTCATCATTGTCATTTCGTATTCTGCACTATCAAAGGTGCACTCCCTTCCTGCCCCCTCCAAATCATAACACTTCTGCTACTGCTCTAAATCGCGGCTCCTTCTGCATTAGAAAAATAATAGGGGCCAAGGTAGTATGGAAATCAAAGTTTTAGCTGTGGTATTTAAGTGAGAACTTTTGAGATGAGGTGTTTGGAGCGTAGGGTTGGTTTTTTTTAGTATTTCAGTATTTTGGTTCTCCAGATGGAAAGATGATGCTACAAAGCACAGCACATATTTGCCTCCTTAAATTTCTGTTCTTATGTTGCTGGCTGAATATTCATGTTGAATTGATCAACGTATACTATTGGTATGTCTCACACTGATTTGCTCTGGCTCCTACTGGCTATAGACATGTTGATTCACCAACCAGTATCGTATTTTATCTATGAGCTTTTTTTATGCTTAAGGGCTAATATTTAGGAGAAACAATCTGAAAGAAACATGAAAATAACTAAAAAATTTAAAAACAGGAAAATAAGATAAAGCCCTTATCAAATAGTGAATTCCATCCAATTCCATTTGGTGCATCACCGTCGAAGCTCAGCCTAATCAGTACCCTGCAACATTAGTATTTTTGTATTAATGTAATCAGCTTCAACTAACCCAGGTAAAAGCTTGAGG